>CM055194.1:17203156-17803156 GCA_029224185.1 Karalla daura
GCTCGATGGTGTGTGTGTGTGTGTGTGTGTGTGTGTGTGTGTTTATGCCGGGATGCTCTCCTCAGCTGGCTGCCGGATCGACAGCTCGATTACGCCCGAGAACGACTGAATGTTCATCACTGTGGGACTTGAGGTGGAAGACGGTGGAAGACGGTGTTTCACCTACATACTGTACAATATTGTACTTCTTGTGTAATTACTATATCATAGCTAAGGACAACAAGTGGTGTCACGCACAGACTGGATATAAAAGAGCCAACGCGGAGGTGACTTTACTTGCAATACCACCGACATCCACTAGGGCCGACTCCGAGAAACTCAATAGACACCCAGTCAAACAACATCACGTTCAATCATGAAGTACTACCAAACAAACCTCTTCTCAACTCACACTGGTTTCAATAGCTAACATTAATTTCTGTACTTTGTTCAGACTGCTTAAAGACCTTCCACTAAAACTTTAAGAACTCGTCGCCATTTCAAGCTGTGATCAGACACACCTAACTAAAATAGCTGTAGTTTGAAAATTGGCAAACTGGTTTTCATTTCAGGTTTCAACTTGTTTCCCTTCATTTTATGGAAACTGAATCACGTAGCTGCTTATCAGTTCACTAGCTACTTATCTATTTACTTATTTTCAGTTCATTTTATTTATTTATAGCTTTCCATTCACTGGTGTTTCCTCCCTACAAATCTTAGCCTTCCCTATTCTTTAAGAGTGTCTTACCACATGTGAAGCCCTTTTGTGCCACATCTCGTATGAACAGTGCTACCTAACTGAGTCCGACTGACCGACCGAGCGATGGCTTCCCTGTCCCCTCTCCTGAATCAGGAGTCCTGTTCCTCCAGCGAGAGCTGCTTTAATCTAAACGGGACCCGACTGTTTAGCGAGTCGACCCCGGCCTGATGCGGCTAATGCGAGCTGAAGCATTGGGTTTGTGTCGCTCTGTCACGGAGCTGCTGTTCGCCAGCCTGCCTCTGGACTCCCGGCTCCACATGCTGCTGCGAGGCTGAAGTCCAAGTCTCCGCACTGTCGTCTCTTATCAGAGCTCACACTCCGCTCGGGCCCAAACGCTGGTTTTCTTCTTCTCATCATTCACACTGATGACTCAATTAAAATGCCTCCACACGCCGCCTTTCTCGGCATTGCTATCAGTGGTTTATTACTTTCTCAATGAAATATTCTGCTTGACAACCTCCATCCTCAGCTGGCCACAGGACTTCAGTGCCGGGAGAAGCCTGAAAGCTCGTGCGATGACTAAAACGCCTTGAAAGCGCTGTGTCAAAAAGGCAATTCGCCGAGCCAGCGTGACTGAATCAAAGCCTATATCTCCTTTGTACTCTGGCATAAATCCATCCAATCGGGTGGAGTCTGCTGGGCTGGGGTCAGGGACTCAGGAGCCACCGTCCGACGGGGTCTAGAAACCGTTCCTTGTCGTGTTTATTCAGAAAAACACAGAAATCAGACACATGCTGAATGAGAATCGGCTTTCCTGGACGCTCATCGTTCTGTTTGGGGAGCGTTTCTGAATGTGATGATATCCTGTTGTCACCGCCATCGATTATCTCAGTGGGAGACCGAGGAGCTGATTTTCTTTACATATATTCTCTAAAATCGCACGAGGAGCCTGTGTCAATTATCCTGATTTGAACGCTCTTAAATAGCGGCACATTAAGGTGGAGAAAAAAAAGAAAAGGTTTTTAAACAAATCTCAGAAATCGCTGGCTGACAGTCTCTAAAACTATGCTACAATTACTGTGCCAGGCTGTAAAACAGGTGCTGTGGAATTGGTTACATCCTTGAAAGGACTTGTCAATGAGGGGGAATATGCAGCATGGAGACCGATTCTACTGATTCTGGTCTGTGTCTCTCTCACCTTCCAGAACTTTTCCAGGAATCTTTAATTCGTTTCAATATGACAGCTTCATTGTCACTTCCACCCCCTCCATGCTTCTACAGATGACTCTCATGCTCTATAGCCTATCCACAAAACACACATGCTAAGACATTGTGGCAAATTTACAATGAGCAAGGCTTCTTATCTTCTGCGCTCACTCAGAATAGAGAGAATAGCAATGTATTCCAGGAAAACCCAAGACTATACTTTATCCTCACATTTTCCTGTGTTTTTATTTCCACGGCTACGACTATTGCCGCCTGGCTTTCCAGCTTGTCCAGGCAATTTGTATGACTGACTGTATGTATGAGAGAGGCACTGAATTCTTCAGGTAAAAAGAAAGTGACGAAGGATTTACTGGAACGCAACAGCATCGATTTTTAGTCACCGTGGACCCTGAAGTTCGACACCTCACCGAGGCGAGGAACGCTCAGCCCGCATCCTGATCCACAGAGATGAGCGGACGCTTCTTTTGTTTTTGTTTTTGTTTTGTTTTTTCTGTTGCAGGTGATTAGCAGGTTTGTTCTGCCGCCTATTCCAGTGTGTGTGCGCGCGCCAGCAGCCTCCACTTATCCAGAACGCTCCCGTTGCCTCCTACATGAAGCCCGTCCCTGCCATCCCCGTGTACATGCGTAGGCTGTGTGGTGGGTTGTCATGACGACAGGCCTCCCCGCTGCCAGCCTACCTGGGATTGGCTTTGTGCCTCCTCTGATTGGTGCTCAGCAGCCCCCGGGCCTGCACCGCTGCTCTCAAACGACACTTTGATGGAGTTTTATTGCCGATTCTTCCGTCTCTAAATCGCTCCTGCTGTCATCTTTATTTTGATTTATGTATTCCCTGATCTATTTATGCATGTGAACGAGGGGAGGGGAGGAGAGGTGGAAGAGGAGGAGGAGGAGGCGGAGGAGGAGGAGGAGGAGGAGGAGGAGTGGGGGTTGGTGAGGGGGGAGGGGGTGGGTGGGAAGAGGAAGACAGCGACAGCTACAATGCTCGCTACTATACCCGGGGGAACGCCTGCGGTACATTTGCCTTTTAAAGCTTCGGCAACAGACAAGCACGGCGCAGCGGCACAGCGCTACAAAGCCTCGTCTGTGGCTCCCCAGCCTCCCCCACCCGTCCCAGCCCCCCTCCTGAGTCAATAGGCACTGTATGCGTGTTCTGTACGCGCAGACAAAAAAGGTATTCTTTCAACTGCGCCCCGGCTCTCTGAAGAGGGTTAAACGGTGCCGCTCACCGTTGTGGGAATTACAAAAACCAAAGGCGAGGGGAGAAGACGCGCAGGGTTGTTACCGCTGCTCCGGAATCCTCCACAAACAAGGGGAGATCGGGATTTTGCACACAATTTGCGAGGCTTTCATCTGCCTTTCGCCCGCCTCTGAATCCAGCAGAGGTAAAAGCCTCTGGAAGGTTCTGGGAGAACAGGTACAGAGGAGCGAAAACCCAGCTCCTCGGGAAGGGAAGGCGGGCTTCAAAAAGACTCCACTGGCACAAAGAGAGGAGCGCTCGCTGAGATGCAGACCCTGTGGCGCCCCCCCCCTCCACCCCCCTGTCTTTATAACTACTATCAAACACATCAGTTGAGGTCAAACCAGACACTCTGGCAGAGCCTCAGAGTTTTGGCACTGTAGCGGTGCTTAGGCGAAAACGGGAGATCAATAGCCGAGGGTAAATAAGATTGATTCTGGTGCGAGACGATAAAGGACGCTTCCTCAGAGCCTGGCGAGGTGGCGGAGTTGGAGAAGACAGACATCTTTATTGTCTCACTGTTGTTGACTGGGGTGTCCCCACAGGTCAAGCCATGTTCCCCTGTACTACACAACTAATCCGCTCAGGCCTGTGATTCTGCCGCTTCCTAATGATTTCAGAAGAATTCAAAACACGTTTTGGTCTACAAATGGCGAGAGCATTTCCTGGAATTGGCCGCTCTAATTTCACATTGCTGCTTCCTTAATTTATTACTGGAAACTTGCTCCTCAAACAGGTGGAATTCTGTGAAGTTTCCCATACGCAATCTGAACATTTTTCGCATAAACGCACGTAACCCAATTCTGACCGGGACGTGGCAGGTTCTTGCAGCCAAATCCATCCGTCCATATCCAATCAGCCTACACATACATGCTGTGGGAAACTGAAGTAACCAGCGAAATGCCACTCCACACAAACGATGGGGGAGTCAAACCTGGAACCTTCTAGCAGCGAGGCAACAGCGCTAACCACTCACCCGCCGTGTCGCCTCTTGCAGCTCAATTCTTCAGTGTTGTACGGCAGCACTGTAGCGACTGTACGAATGTGTTCAATAAAGAAAAACACTAAGTGCTGCATGTATAGCCTGGAGATATACTCCTTATTACAAAGAGCTGCACTTATCAGGCTGCGATATGTAATGGTTTCCCCTTTGTGTGCATGCCTGAGTGTGTGTGAGACAGAGGGAGTGTGTGTCTGTGTGTGTCTGCACCTGTGATATTGTGCTTGGAGGAACTGGAACTCATCCTTGATCCTGTCACAGGAGTCAGAGGTTGTGAATTTCAGCTGCTGCGATGAAGCCTGCCAAAGAGAAAGAGCACAAGGTAAGAAACGAGAGGGAAGAGCAAATCAGGGACGAAGGAGGGGTGAGGCACGAAGACGGAGAGGAGACTCGGGGAAAAAATAATTAAAAACACAAACATGAAATCAAGCAGTTTTCAATTTGACGCAGTCCAGCGGGCACGACATTACTGAGAGATTGGTTGCCAAGTATTTCCACACACAAGGGGCCAAATGCATAAAAACCCGGTTTAAATTCAAGAGTCGAGAGCAAAAGCGGCACGAACGGCCATTGTTTCTGCCAGATTCCTGAACCCCTGTGTGCTCACTGTTCTGTTTTATATCTCAATCACTGTGGAATTATGCGCCTGCACACGAGCCTGACCCACACGCAGCCACAATTAGCCATAAATGGATATCAACACACACCCCTATTTAACCTTGCATAGACATAACCCAGACTGCGTCTGCCTCGGTCTGGCTCCGGCAGCGTCTTCACAGCGACCTGAGACTTACTGCCCATCACAAAGAGCAGCGTATATGTTGTGAGTCATAACAGCGTATTGATTTGACAAGACTTCGACTCAGACGTATGTTATTAAGGCCTTGTTAGTCCGACGTTCACTTTGGGTGACGATATGTAAACCGACTTCCATGTGGAAAAATAAATCTCGCTGGGATAAATTATGAGCATAACACGTGTTATAGTGTAAATATTATCACAAGGAGCTTGGTGGAGACTGTGTTAAGTCCTTTGCTGTGTTGAAATGATGTCGCTGAACATGAAGTCTGTAAAACGCCATGACTGATGTCCTCCTTGTCTTTGCCACAGTGAAACACGACAGGCCTGATTGTAGCTGTAAACCATCTGTGGATCGGGGGTAGGCGATATGGATGAAATCTGCTTTGGCAAAACATTTAGGATTTCCCAGAAAGGAGGCCCAGAACTTCCTCTCCTTGGACTCTCCGTAGACCAGCTCCTCCAGGAGGATCCCAGGGCATACCCAGGCCATCCAAAACACAGAACCTCTTCAAGGTGTCCTGGGTCTACCCCTGGGTTTCCTCCCAGATGGACATGCCTGGGACACATCTCCGGGAAGGTGTCCAGAGGCCTCCTGACCAACAAGCTCTGCTTTGAGCATCTCTGGGATGAGCTTAGCTCATGACTACGGGTGAGGATTGGAACAAACATAGTCCGGTACATTTAGTGATTTGCTTGACAGCTCAAGTCTCTCTTCACTACAAAGGACTAGTGCAGTGTCCACCTCAGCACAGATGAGGTCCCAAGCTATCGATTCACCTCCTGGAAGAACTCACTCCTCCAACTGGGCCAGAATGGGCACTCCACCCTTTCTGATTCCGATTCTCATCCCGGTTGATTCACACTTAGCAAACCATCCCAGTGTGAGTTGAAGGTCACTGCTCGACGAGGCCAAAGAGAGGAACGTCATCTGCAAAGAGCAGCGATGGGATCCTGAGGCCACCGAACCTGACACCCTCCGTCATTGGACCGCGCTGAGAAAATCTGTCCATAACAATCATGAACAGAACCGTTGACGCAGGGCAGCTCTGGAGAAGTCCGACCCCGACTGGAGAAAGGCTTGACTTGCTGCTGGCAACATGAACTGGACTCTGACAATGTGGAGACTGAACAGCACATGGACTTCAACCAAAGGACACAATGAGGGACAAGGTCCTAAGCTTTATCCAGATCCAGAGAGCAGGTCTGGACTGGTCCCATGCCTCCACCAGTGTCCCTGGTGTAGAGCTTTAATTTACGAAAGTAAAATAAAGGCACTTTTACAACTCCAGTATCTAATAATCCTTTCATCTTGCGGCCTATTTTCTATGTTCTATTATTTCCTATTTAACACTGTGGAGTTGAGAGGCTCCCTTCAACCAGAGTTAAACAGTGTTTTCAAGGTGACCACTTAGCTTGACTCCGCTCTCCTGAAACCTCCAATGACGTGATAAAAGACCTTTTGTCAATTAAAGCCCTCAATGGAAAAACAGTCAAACCAAGCGAGATAAAAAAGAAAAGAAAAAAAGAAACGCGTATCCTGTGTAATGTATCCTAAACAGTGTTTAACTTCCATACTCTTAAGTGTTTACTGACAAGTACTTTGCTGGAGAGTATGCACCACATACCACCAACAACATGTCATGTGTTTGGGCCTCTCACGGCAATCTACACCATTACACCACCTAGTCCTGGGTGTTGCTATTAGCCCGCGTTGTAATTCTGTCCGCCTTGCATTCCCCAGGCAGCAGTGGATGGCTTGGTTGTGCGTTATAGCGCAGCAAGCATCAAACCCAAATAGGAACAAAATCTCATTATTTCTCAGCAGGCTGCATAATGGGTCAGGTGGGGGAGAGGGGGGAAAAAAATCGACATTTTTCCCCACCGCGATTGAGCAGGCATAAAAACCCCACAGAAATCTGATTGCAGCACTTATGGGAAGCTAGTCCGCTGCTGTTGGGAATGACCCGACGCTTTGTAGCCTGTTCCCCCACGGCACGTTGCTCGGCTTCACTTTTTACTACAAACAGGCTGCTTTGCATTTACAGAGTTCTGCGGTGAGGGAAAACACTAAGAGGGAGAGCCGAGTCCGATTTAGGGAAGAGACCTCGTCGCTGTGAAAGCTGATTTCGTTGATGTATACATTTATTTGGCTTCGTAGCTCAGGAGGAAGTGTCGGGGTCTACGATCAGTGGTTCACACACTTTTCGTTTTGAGATGCGTCATTTTTTGTACCTTTACCCCGATATTTTACTCTTCCTCTCATATTGCACGTTTTCTAGAACCAGAAAATGGTCTTCCATGTATTCAGAGATGTGCGGTAACGCTGACACAGTTAGAAATTGGGGATGAATTTCAACCGAAGCTTCTCTGAGCTAAAAATGGATATTCTTTTGTCATTTGGGAAAGTAAATTAAACAAATCCGCTATTGCACGAACGAAAACTGTATAAAACGAAAGACAAAAAAAAGTGGAATCGATACTTGAGAAAGGCATGGTGAGGCAGAAGTAGAGGTCATTCAAGGAAACAGAAAAGCAGAGGCCTGCAAGCGGTGGCGAGCACAGTGACCCCGGTCATTACACTTTCAAATGTCATGAGAAGTGGTGACATTATCATGCTGCCGCCACACACACACACACACACACACGCACACACACACGCACACACCAACCCTTCCTCCCTAATCCACACAGGCCAAGCTACTGCTTGGAGACAGAGGCTCTGACTGCAAAGCAGAGTAACCTTTTCCATTATCTCTCCAGCCAGTGTGGCACGGACCGAAAACTCTGCAAACAACAGCTCGGCTACATGGGTCTGTGCCGCACAGAGCCCGTGTCAACGCCAGGCACTTAGCTACAGGCAGCCATGAAACCCACATTGCTGTGAATGTTCCCTGAACTCTGTGTGTGTGTGTGTGTGTGTGTGTGTGTGTGTGTGTGTGTGTGTGTGTGTGTGTGTGTCAGAGAGAAAGAGAGAGAGAGGGAGAGAGGGAAAGCACGTGTGTCTGCCTACAGGTTACCCCCTGTGCCTGAGGGTAGAGTTGTTGCCCTAGATCTGATTTCCTCCCTGTGAAGCACAGTATGCAAACGTTTAAAATACCAAAGTTTCTCTCAGTCAATAGCCCCGGGTACGGCATCAAGTTCCAGGGGGAGACGGTGAAGACAGGCAGGATGACAAAGGCAAAGGGGAAAGAAGAAGGAAAAGGAGGGGAAAGAACATTTTAAAAGCACCACAAAGCCAAACAAACACCAAGGCCACTGGGGACATATTGGGGACTGATGCTGCTCAGTGCTGGAGCTTTATCTGAAATAGATTTGAACAAAATTTACAGCAGATGATTGTCTACTCGGGTTACACACTGGCTCAGTGGTTTGTACTGCCACGTTACTTCAGTCTTTGTGTCGGGGCATCATAAGGTGTCATGGAGAGAGGGTATGGCATACTACCTAAGATGCCTAAGATGCCAAAATCGGGCTCAAATCTTGTAATGTGCACTGGGCATAAGAGCCTGTATATGTGGAGTCTGCATATTCTCCGAGCATGTGCTGTCATGTTTAGGCCAATTATAGACTCTAAATTGCCCCTGGGTGTGAGAGTGAATCATGTGCGTCTGTGTCCTGCAATGGATTCACCTACGCTCAGTGAGTGCTGGGATAGGTTCCAGCACACCCTGCAACACCGTTTCGGTACCAAGTAAGATAATGGACGGGTGGACGGATTGTTTACCCAGGCGAGAGGTTCTGGGGATATTTTTGTTTAATGTGGGAATAGTTGCCACCAGGGGCAACAAGACTGAAGAAAGTAGTTGGAAGTAGTGGTCAACATCTGGTTGCCCGGGGCAACAAGATAACGCTTCGCCCCGGACATGAAATGTTTCACGTATCTCTAACACAGATCAGAGCTCTGCGGTGAAAGTGGTGTATTTACTGACCCTTAGATCAAATGCTGCTATATTTGGCAATAATTTGACAGCTTGGCCGGAGGTGATCCGAGCATTTGTCCCTGCGAACAGGATGGCCGGGTAACCAGGGTGATTTATGATTCGAGCCATGGTTGGGTTATTAAAAACCACATCAAATACAGAAGCCCTGCAGTATGGAGTCTGCTACATCACGGTGCCGGATGTGTAACACAAACAACCGGCAGTTTACGTGGTAGAACAGGAGATAGGACATATGAGAACGTAGTCCAAAAACGTGCACGTTCAGACTGATTGAAGACTCTGAATTGCCCCGTGGTGTGAGTGTGAGAGTGACTGGAGTGTGTGTGCTGTGATGGACTCATACCATATCATGCCCAGAGTGTGTTACCTGCCCTAGTTGAGCTGGAGAAAGGCATCAACCAACCCCTTTGACACCATCGGGTACAAAGCTGGTACAAAGCTGGATGGATTGATGGATGGACTTGCCACTACTAATATGGCAGACGCACTGACGCATCATATCTTTGTGGCCAACTGTTGTACGTCCATGGCCAAGCTCTCCGCTGCATCCTCCACCCAGGAAACTTTTCCCACTCCACCACCTGACAATTTGGGCCTCTCCCGGCTCTGTGCAATCTACCCGGCTAACAATGTTTATTATGTGTCTCTCTGTCAGTGACCAAAACAAGGCGCTCTATCGGGGCCCGAGAGCCCACAACAGATGGATGCCCATAATGTTAATGAAATACTGCCGTAATATTGTGACACATGCCATCTGCTGTGACAAAAAAGGTACCTACACGCTGTGAGTGAAAATTGTTTGTGCAAGGGAGAAGCTCAGCTAATGCATGTGTGTGTGTGTGTGTGTGTCCCTCGTGAGAGAGCGTATGTGTGTGTGTGTGTGTGTGTGCTTTTGTTTGTGCCACAGAGGAACAGCCTATAGTGTGAATGTGACAGAGGAAGATATTTGCGTGTTAGAGGAAAAACTGAGCGCCTTAACGCTGAATAGGTGTGTGTGAGGGACAGATTGAGTGTGTGTGTGTGTGTGTGTGTGTGTGTGTGTGTGTGCGTGCATCTGTGTGTGTGGGGTGGGTGTGATAAGCCTCTGTGTACGACGCTTGGCTGCCAGAGGAACAAATATCCACTGCCATGAATCATACACAAGGATACAACAGCCCACACACCAACACACTTTCTCTCACATGCTAAATTTGCATAGTGCACATACATACACACACACACACACACACACACATACACACACCACCTAAATGTAGGACAATCTCTAATTTGATTCTGCCCTGCTCCTTTGAGACGTAATTAAAGCATTAAAAAGCTTTGTGCGCTGCTGAGGCAATTGAGACAGTCTTCAGCGAATAAATGGGATTCATCGTTTCAGGAAATTGCTGCCCCACCCCCATCCTCCCTCCACCCACCCTACCAACCCAAAGCACACTCATCATCACACACACTTACACACACACACACACACACTTCCTGGCCTCATCATCTGGTCCAATCCATGTGAAATCTACTGTGAAACATAATGTCTATTTTAAATAAGAATCTCAGGCTCAGGCTGTTTCTGCTCCATAGATCAGTTGACAAAAGCGACGGCGAGGGATGAAGATTATAGGGGTGGAGTGATGGTGGGGGTCTCGGCTTACATGAATACAGTACATATAACCAGCAGAGTATTTAGAAACAGGAGCGGAGCAAATGCACACACACACACACACACATACACACACACATCAACAACAGCAGGATACATCAGGAAAAACATCCTCCTCAATATAAATCCTGCCTGAGGGTTAGAGGCGGTGTGAGGATTGTATTTCCTGGAGCGCTGCCTGACTGTTTACATCTCAGTTGGGGTGTGTGTGTGTGTGTGTGTGTGTTCACGTGTGGTATATGTTTGTGTGTATTGGGGCAGGGATAGAGCTTTGGCATTGTAATCACTCACTAATGACTGGATGTTATCTCACTCCCACTTTTAAATGAATGCAGGAGATCTACGCTGATGAGCAGTTGGCCTATTTCTCAATGCCAGTTCGCTCCATAGCAACAGTCCCAAGGATGCCATTTGAGCACGGCTGTCCATCACGCGCTCCGACTGCCTGGTTAGAGTGCGGAGGATGGACAATTCAAAGAATACATGATGGCTCCAAAGATGGGGAAGTGTCCTTCTGAAAGCAAGAGAACAATTTCTTTCTTTCTTTCTTTCTTTTTTTTTGACGTTGTGTTTGGGGCCTGGATTAAAGCGAGTGAGTGACTGCGGGATGTGTGTGGTGCGGAAAAGCGCCTTTGTGAAAAAGTGCTGAGAGCGAGTAAAGAAAGCGGTGTTTAGACGCGATGCGTTATTGTGACCCATTAAGGGTAATTCAACACAACTCCGCGAAAATATTCCCATTTTCCAGGCCCATTTCCTTTAAAATATAAGTTTCTACACAAAGCGTTGGCCCCACAAAAGAGGATAATTACGTCCCGCTGTGGCGACTAGTATGTGTTTAACGTGTGCGGAGGAAGAAAAATCTCACAGCAAAAAAAATCCACCAGGACATGATTCACGGAGCCAGACGTTTGAGGGCTTTAAGCCTTTTGCTAATACACAGGCACAAAACAGGATCACATCCTCCATCTAAGAATAGCTCCGACCAAACAATTCCATCTAAATATCCCAGATTAGTGTTTGGACTAAAGCGTATGAGCCCAGTGATCTGAGAGAGGGACAGGGCTAACTGGCCGGGGTCCAAGCTCACCCCGGCCAACTCTGTCTGGGCCAAGCGAGCTCCACCAAGTTAGCTGCTAAGTGTGTGTGTGTGTAGGTGTGTGTGTGTGTGTGTGTGTGTGTGTGTGTGTGTGTGTGAGAGAGAGAGAGAAGAGGCTGAGGAATAGGATTGTGTCTTCAGCCGCTCTGGACAGGGGCTTTAGAACGCCGGGAGAGCCTAATCCTGTTTGGGCCAGGAATTTGATTTTGATTATTATCTCTCACGAACCAAGCCAAGGCTTACCCCCATTTCTACAGCGTTATCCCCACAACACACACACACACTCCACCACCCCACCCTCCCCCGTGCTGCCCAACAGATTTGACCTCGTTAAGATGCTTTAAAGGGGATTATTCTACTTTTATCACTTCGAGTGAAGTGCCCTTGCTAACATAGACCTGGCATGGCTTGGCCTCCCTCTCCACTCTCCAGAACTATCTTGACCCCCCCCCCCCCGTGTGCACAAGGCCAGCCAAGCGTGCAGTTCAAACACACACAAACATGACACTTAAGGCATATTGCCCGGCAATGTGCACAGTCAGATGCACAAAAATGTAGTAGACTTTATCTGCGGACACACTCGCACAGTCGTGTACGAAAACATAGCATAGAAAAGTGGAGGCAGGCACGCATGCACACACACACACACACACACACACACACAAGCAGGGAAATAGTGCCGAGATTGCAAAGGCAAGGGAAATGGGCAATTTGTCAAAAGTGGGGAAAGTGGTGAGGCCGACAGGGCTGTGGGTTTGGAGACCATGGCTGAGATTAAAGCCAGGCTCACAGAAGGGGGGCTTTAAGATTACACCCAGTACGGTTGTACAGATGATTGATGCCTGCTTGTAAAAACCAAGGTTATTACTTACAACAGCCAGCGAAGGGTTGTGTGGTGGGGGGGGGGGGGGGGGGGCAGGCAGGAGGAAAGGGAAGATTAGTCCCAAAGTTCACAACAAATAAGTGGACAACGAAAGCAGAAAGCTGAGTGCCGACATGTGGCGAACACCGGGGAGCTTGTGTTTCATCCGACGACGGCGGAGCTCGGCTGTGTGGCTTTTGAAGTTTTGAAATGTAGAGCTATTTCTCCCTCTTCAAATCCAATCCAACTCATTTAATTCTGAGTACCTGTTAATGGGTCCCAATCTAATCTTTCTATGCATAATAATCAGCGTTAAGGGGGTTATTTTTCAGATATATTCCCCTACAGATACAAACCCCAAAAACCTCACTTGTAGCATATTCCGATTCTGATTTCAACATAAAAAAAACAGTATGTGCATATGGTTCATGGCAACTATTCCTTATTCTCAATTATTTGCTGTATCTCACATCACTACAGAGGCCACAACAACAAACTCTTACACCTGGGGTGATCATCAGTCGGGTCTCAGGTCAGGTCTGTGAACCTATATGTAGGTAGCCTCGAGCCAGATGCTTGAGCCATCCTTTGAGATCAGAAGCACATTAAACAGACATGGAGGTGAACATGAAGTAGCCAGAACTGGGACACAAACTTGCGATGTTCCTGCTAGCACGAACCACTGCGCCACCATGTGGCCACCAGGGTGAGCGATGCACTGAAATGCCAAACAAGCAAATGGCCACCAACAGAGTCATCGCCTCTTTTGATCCATTCATTTCAACAATATGCCTTCTTTCTAAATTGTAAACTCCATCACATGTATTCTGCTGCTACAGGGCTCCTTTCTCACAGCAGTGACCTTGGTGCATTGACTGTATATGCTTCGACCAAAGTGTTCGTCAGATGGTCAAACAGCAGCTGTGACAATAAACACTGCTGACGGACAGAAAAACATCAACATCAAACGATCATCAACACAAAGTTTTAACCCCAGCAACTCGACAACGCCACACACCATCCAGCAGCACCCTGGCCACCGGCTAAATAAATGCAGGCACACATCCAGAGTGGAATAATTCAGTTTCCCTCTTGATCACCCAGTCTCTACAATGCAACCGTCGCCATGGCAACTTTCCAGTAGGGAGAAAAAGAACAACAAAACAAAACGTTGAATATCACTGCGCATTGTTTTGGTTGTGTGAAAGTGCAAACTAATCAGTCTCTTACTAAATCTAGACTTCCTGGATCATTCTTGCGTTTCTTACAAGTTCTGCCCGTATAAACAAATGCAATCCTGTGCAGCAGTCGCCGATTTCTCAATGTGGACGCTGATTATATTTATTGGCCTTTGTGAGACAATGGACGGGGGCAACGTGGGTGAGTGGTTGGCACAGTCACCTCAGAGCAAGAAGGCCCCGCTTCAACTCTCAGGTTAGAATGAGCTCCGATCTGTGCAGAGTTGGCTGCAAGGGTTTTACTCCCACAGTACAAAAGAATGCATGTTTAAGTAGATTGGAAACCAAATTGCTCCTGGGTCTGGCCTCCACTATATGTGCTGGGATAAACTCCAGCAGACCCTCAAAATACTGTTTTGGTACAAAGCGGGTCGGGAAAATGGATGGATGGTTGGAAACAATGAACAGGGGATCCTGGTTGTGGCCACACAGTGGCTGAATGGTACTGAAGGCACTAGTTGCCAGAAGGTCCTGTGTTCAATTCCCAGGTTTGACCA
The DNA here is from genome assembly GCA_029224185.1 of Karalla daura. Classification (NCBI taxonomy): domain Eukaryota; kingdom Metazoa; phylum Chordata; class Actinopteri; order Chaetodontiformes; family Leiognathidae; genus Karalla; species Karalla daura. The sequence continues at coordinate 17,217,389 of CM055194.1, forward strand.
AGTGCCTTTCTTGTTGCGTTTCTCCCTGTATATTGTGAGGTTTCTCTAGGTTTTCTGGTTTTCCCCAAAGTCCAAAGACTGGGGGCTCTATGAATGCCCGTTGGTGAAACAGTGACATAGAGGGTCAGAGGTTTGTACTGTCTCCTCACAGTGAGAAGTTTGCCTGTTCAAATCCTGGTACCAACAATACTTGCAGGACCTAAAAGGTCCCCGCAGTCTAAAAACATCAGGCGAATTGGAGACAAACTGCCCTTAGGTATGTGAGAGTGAATTGTGTGTGTGTGTTTGTCTTGTGATGGACTGGTGACCTTTCCAGGGTGTATTCCCTGACTTCATGTGTGCTGGAGAAAGGCTCTGGCCGACCCCCCCCCCCTCCCAACCCCCACCCCCCCATGACGCAATTAAAGCACAAAGCTGCTAAGATAATGGATGGATAGATGTATGGGGACTGGTTGCACTCAGGACTCGTGTGGCGGCGACCTCACAGTGGGGCGGTGACAACACCTGCCAATATTTATTCTGAGCACAATGCAATGCCTCATGTCACAAACTCCCTCCCCTCCGGACAGACGATTGATCAGGGGAGGTTTTCATTGGATTTCTGTGAATCCTCACGGCGTCTGAGTGACACCTCGGTGGAGATGAGGCAGCGTATTGTTCCTGCTCGGGCCTTTGCCGCTCCGCACACAAACGGAGCAGCTTCGTCTCCTGTCTGCGCCTTTTCTGGCAGGTCTCAGGGCTCCGGCTGGGTCGGGCCAATCAGGCAGCCCCCCCATCGAGCTGCTTTGTTCCAACCCATCGCCCTGTTCTGCTCTGAGGAAGAGCTGCCCCGCCCACCTCCACCACCACCACCTCCACCACCCTCCCTCACTCCCTCCCTCCCTCCTTCCCACCTCCCACACACTCCTTACAGAGAGCCACTGCTGAATACTGATGCAGCCTCTCCACACCACACACACACACACACCCCTGTCTTCACACCCGCACAGAACACACACACACCACCCGATGAGCTCTCCACTGTGTGTGTGTGGATGTGCATGTAAACACACACAAACAGACAAACTCTTTACCATTTCTACTTTATTCTCTTCACGCACTCCATCATTCGGCGCTTGCCTGCACAGACAGACACACAAATCTGCACATTTGCAGATACTGCACATGCCACATACATCCATAAATTCCATAGAAACACCCACACACACACATATTCATACTGGCGGATTCACATAGCTCCCGCAGACACGAGCAAAAACCAAAAACATGGCACGACTCAGCTGACATCTGTTTTTATTTATAGTCACTTTCTTTTGGGCGCATTTGCTGCAGTTACTGTATGTAAGGCAGAGTGGCTGAAGCACACAAAGAGGTACAGATTCAACTCGGCTTGCAAATCCAACTCATGTCTGGTGAGTTTTTTTTAATGAGGAAAAAATTATGTGCATGCACAGTCAGGGTTAAAAATTTGTGGGAGATGAAAAACACTGGATTTGCATCAATCTAGGAGAAATGACAATTAACCTCACACACACTATTGATAATGTTGTCCAAAATCCCTACTTGTCGATATAATATTATAAAGCAAATGCTTAATGGAAATGTACCGCTTATGTGGTACTTGTTCTCAACAGTCTCTTCCTATACAAAGCCAGAGATGCATTTTGTATAGTTTTATACCCAATGTTGAGGGACTGGTCCGACCTGAATTCCTCAACTTCACCATCTGTAGGCGTTGGTGGTATAGTGGTTAGCATAGCTGCCTTCCAAGCAGTTGACCCGGGTTCGATTCCCGGCCAACGCAGGACTTTAGCCAAAGGCTTCTCCAAGGAAGCAGGTGCTCGATGTTAACGTGCTTTATCGAATTTGCCGGTAGAGGAAGCAATGCATTTCCAGAAAACGTATACCACGTATACCATTCGAAAGCAAATGCTTGACGTAAATGTGACAGTTGTTGTCAACACTCTCTTCCTATACGGAGCAGCATTTTGTATAGTTTTATACCCAATGTTGAGGGGCTGGTCCGACCTGACCAATTTCATCCTCTATAGGCGTTGGTGGTATAGTGGTGAGCATAGCTGCCTTCCAAGCAGTTGACCCGGGTTCGATTCCCGGCCAACGCAGAGCTTTAGCCAAATAGAGCCTTATCCAAGGCTGCAACGCAGAGGGAGCTTTATGGAATTTGCCAAAGGGAGCCTTCCACAAGGAAGCAGGTGCTCGATGTTAATGTGACAGGTGTTGTCAACACTCTCTCCCTATACAGGCCGAAGAAGTGTTTTGTATATATTTATACCCAATGTTGAGGGGTTGCACCTGCATTTCTCAGTATTATCCATCAGTAGGCGTTGGTGGTATAGTGGTGAGCATAGCTGCCTTCCAAGCAGTTGACCCGGGTTCGATTTCCGGCCAACGCAGAGCTTTAACGAATTTGGGAGTCTACTCTGAGGAAACAATGAAACATGTCGCTTTAGCGAATTTGCCAAAGGGAGCCTTCCACAAGGAAATAATGAATTTCCACGAAAGATATACCATTACAAAGCAAAATCTTGATGTAAATGTGCCCCTTACGAGACAGTTGTTGTCAACACTCTCTTCCTATACAGGCCGAAGAAGTGTTCTGTATATATTTATACCCAATATTAAGGGGTCGCACCTGCATTTCTCAGAATTATCCACCTGTAGGCGTTGGTGGTATAGTGGTGAGCATAGCTGCCTTCCAAGCAGTTGACCCGGGTTCGATTCCCGGCCAACGCAGAGCTTTAGCCAAAGAGAGCCTTCCCCAAGGCAGCAATGCAACGCAGAATTTGTTCTGCTCTATGATAACAGGACATTTAGATTATTAAGCAACCTATTGTTTGTACATTTTTGGTCATAATGAAAGCAGAAATTAGCAAATAGTAATAGTGGAGTAAAGTGCATACAGCTCGGTCACCTCAGAGCATGAAGGTCTACTGTATAAATCCCATCTGAACTGAGTAGAGTTTGTGAGTCTTCCCTGTACATCATGTATCACAAGCTTTGGACAAAAGAATCTGTAAAAATGTAAATGTGAAGGAAAAAAGTAAAAACTTCTATTGAATATGTGAATTGAGCAATGCATTTTGTTAAGGGACCTGTTGTTTCTCTCTCTACTGGTTTCAAAGAAACCAGAAAGATTAAAGAATGTGTGCACTTTAAAGTACAGATCTACAGTCCCAGAGATATACCAAGTAAGGATGTATCTACGCGCATCTCATCTACCCTTTACAATCAATGTGTGCCCAAGAAGAGAACTGGAACACTCGCTTTACACCCCTCCCTCTCTACTAACCCCAAAGCATTTTGACATCATCCAATGTGGCCCTTCACAAAAAAAAAAGAAAAAAATCAACATCACCTGTGACCCATGGCCTCACCTCGGCTGCTCAGAGGGAGGGGGAAAAAAAGCAAGGCCTCCTGCTGGGGGGAGGTTGGGGAGGGGGCTCTGTTTGTCATGCTAATCAGCTGGCCTAACCTTAACGACCCAGACATCTGCTGCCCTGCATGTGTCAAGCCCCCACATTCAATTTGGTCCCCCACATACAAAAAGCAGGTAAGACCCTTGAGGCTGGCAAGAATGTCTGTGTGTGTGTGTGTGTGTCTGTGTGTGTGTGTGTGAGGGAGAGCATGTGTGTGTGTGCTTGCTGTTGATGTATCTGAAAAGGGGGGGAAAAAAAACCTTTTATTTCAACGCATGTACTAGAGCAATAATTAACCAGCAGAGGAGAGAGCCAAAGTCTACGTTTGTGCTTTCTATGCTTGCTTTTTTTTCTTTGTGTGTGTGTGTGCACACTTTAATGTCCGGTACCCCCCACCAACACACATGAATACAGACACAAGCACACACACAGAAGCACGTGCATGTGTGTGTGTGTGTGTCAGTGTGTGTGTGCAGCAGAGCGACAGAGAAGGGGTGGGGGGAGTTTGTTTAATGGGCGAGACAGGGGACCATGGGGATTAAGCTCCCCCCAGCTGGAGGCTTTAGAGGAAAGACTGGGGGCTGTCCTGTTAATTCAAGTGGGCTTAATAATGCCTGTGCACCCTCTGCCCCTGACCCTCCCACCACTACATCAGATCTGGGAGGAAACGCATGATAAAGGGAGACAAGCAGGAGAACGAGGGAGGGAGGGAGGGAGGAAGTGTGTGTGTGTGTGTGTGTGTGTGTGTGTGTGTGTGTGTGTGTGTGTGTGTGCGTGCAACCTGTGGCCATCTCCACAGTCTAGCTTTGGCTCCGGGGACTCGAGAGATTTCACATCCATATTACTTCTCGCGCCGCTCTCCAGCTTTTGGCAGCGGGCCTTTTCTGTTGCTCCACTTTCATGCCACGACCAGCTTTGTTGAAGCTGCATTAGGATTAATCAACACCCAAACAATATGGCAAATGCTATCAACTGGGTCAGGCGCTGCGCCACTATCAAATGAGGCCTTTTCCTCTTAAACCAATGAACTGTGCCCATAAGCTGTGACAGTGGATTAAAAAGCTGCCCGCTGACATGAAAAGACACACAAATTCCTGCTCGACTCGGCTCTCTGTGGTCGCCGCGTGCAAGAAAACAAATTTTCGTGGCCTTTGTTTTCTGCACTTAATATTGTGCTAGGAATTGTTTGGCATATAAATCAAGGTTGAAGGTCTGAAATCGTTTTGCAGGACTTTCCGGTTCTACAACCACCAAGACATCCCTTCATGCTTCAGAGACGAGTCATTTCCCACAGGTGCACTTTACATTCAGTACATTTACACATCATCATCATATCATTGCAGTTTCATTTAAAAGGTGTGCCGTCTATAGTTTCAACACACCTAATGAAAATGATCTATCACGTGCTTACAAAACACCACTGCAAGTCTTCTCAGTCTTCTTTACTCACAGGGTGGAGTGGAAATAATTAACCAGGAAAAGTCAAATCTGACGTTTTCTCTCTCGTTTTCCATGACTGGAAAATGATCACTAATTTTCAAGCTTCTCCAGGGTGCATAAGATCCCTGTAAATTCTGGTTAATACCTCAAAAACTAAAAACCTGAACACGTATCCATATGTTTAATGACATAACTTCTAACTGTACTAACACTGTACTAACATGAGTACATACTAACTAACAAAACATGAAATACCAAACAGAACTGGGTGATAAGACAAAGATAACCTTTACATAGATTATGATAAGTTGTGCATGTTTTTGATTGGAGGGACAGATTTAACCACAGCAATGACCAGTTTCTCTGCATTTCTCAGAGTTCGTACGTTGCTCCGTCTAGACACTTGGATGCACGTCTTTGTGTATGAGAGCAGCTCTGAGCCCTCCACAGTGGACAGCGGCATAACATCAGAGCAGAAATGAAACAGACTCTGGGATGTTTTTTTACCACCGACGGTGACGGCAATGCCCAATAATAAATGGGAATTATGAATGACCGTCTAATCTATTAATCACAAACCTATTGAACAAGGAGAACACAGACTCTGGCTATGGTAACATAGAACTACATAAAAACTGCCAATACTGATCCAACTCCAGTATAATCTCTCTTTTGTTTTTACTTTATTATCATAACTGTCAGACACGTACACACAAAAGCATTGACTTTAGATGCTGTCCAAATGGATTGGTATGTTAGAATTGATGGGCAAACAGGTGGCAGCAACCACCGTACACATATGCCTTCTCCAAAAGAAAAGAAGATCCCAAATATCAAACTTTTCAGTCCTGCAGCTGACTACAAATGAAGAAGCACAGAAAGCTGAGCAGGCATTTGGTCTGAACTGAAACCAAGGCTTCAAACGGTGGTGAGACACTGAATGAAGCCTGGATGGTGAATGCCACTTACGATACACTGGGAGCGTTCAGGGTCCAGTTCAAGCCGCATACTTTGGACGGGTTAAATGCATCAACCGAGCCTGTCTGATATCTGATGCAGGGAATTATGGAAAAGTCTGCACTGATACCGATACTGGATCGTGCTGTGGTCCCCGCATTCTTACCTTCAATCAATGAATCTTTGTTTATTCATGCCTCGGTTGTGCTGAGAATACTCTTCATAACAGCAGCTTTTAGAGATAATACACCAAGAAGAACATTACCATGGTATTTTACCCCATTTTGTCCAAGCCTACGTGAAAGCTGATTAATGTAGACGTCTCTTTACAGTGCCTCGGCGTCCCTTCACATTAGGAGTTTCAAGGCAACGTTCTCTATTGACATCATTTTAACGCAATGTGACAGCACGTCCCATACCACCAGCCTCCTATGCACATTCCCAGCTGCTTTAATCCACACACATTTTACATGAGAGGATCATCGATCGTCCATATCCGCAGTGGAAGCGGGAGACTTTATGCCAACGTCATGCGCCGGTACTGGAACTTAAACGCTAATGTTACCCCTGCGAGAACAAAGGAGGGGGAAGAAGGGAAAAAAAAAAAAGAGGAGGAAAGAAAGCTGACTCGGTAGAGGGTGAGTCAGTTTGAGAGATCCATCATATGTCATTATGAGGCAGCGCTGTTACTCTCTCATCCTTCAGCTCCTTATCTTTGACACTCATATCTATATGGGTGTCACAGATTCTACCCAATCTGAGCCCCCTGTGACAGGAGCAGCTGAGGAGAAAGAGGATTTGAAGATGGAGGACAAGCAAGAGAGAGAGAGAGAGAGAGAAAGTGTGTGTGTGTGTGTGTATATGCATATGTGTGTACGATATATTTATGAATAAAGCCTCAGATGAGCGTGAGGGAGGGGGGGGAAATGCTTGTTGAAGCAGGCTAAGGTGGAACCAGCTGCCGCACTGGAGGGACGTGCTAAATTCCCCAACCCCATTTTTTAATCCTGATTGTTGGGTTTTTAATAGTCCAATCAAGCAACATAAGGGCACTCAATTGGATTAGAAAAATCACCGCCTATCGCACACGGAGCCGTGAGTGGAGCTGCCCAGCTGCTCTCCATGTGGAAGAGGTGACCGAGTTCTCACCCCCATCAGGAGCTCCGCCACTCCACCCAGAGAGAGAGGTGAAAGCACGGCTCGAACCTGACACCCCGTAATCCCCTCCTAATTCTTAATGGACATCTAGGATGGGGACATCTAATTTGGCCATCAAACTGATTAATGGTGGTAAACGCAGAAGAGAAAGAAATGTAGTCACGACAGTCGAGGTCCCACCCCCCGCCACCCCCCACCCCAACTGCAGACCCACCTTTGCCGCCTCTGGCTAATTAGAGCAATCAGCGGCAGCTAGATGGTCAGGTAGCTGGAGCTAAGCAACCTTTTATTATCAACAATATTCATCCAACAACCATCGGCTGCTTTGATTTAGGTATTAAGCCAACCTTAACTTAAATTTTGCATCAGTTGCAAAGCCAAACAAAGAGTCCCAAGTATATTTCTATGGAGTCTTCACAGACTTTTATTTACCCTATGTCCTCTTTTCCTGTTTGAGTGTTCCTCAAAGCAAAATAACTGATTAACTGATAGATTGCAGATATATGTACATGCAGTTTCCAGGTCCGGAAACAGTTGTTTTGCACCATTTTCTTTCTTCTGTTATTTGCCCAAAGCTCCACCACATCACTTTAAAGCCCAGTGCAAACTCACACCTGCGTATGAACGAATCCTCATCTTTTTATTCTTACTCATGAGTTAATACTTAACAAGCCTAGTTTTGAATCTGAATGTGGTCTCCTTTAGATCATCAGTCTCTAAGGCACTTAGCTCGAAACCCGTCGTTTATGCAGACCGGAGCTTCTCGAATCCTCGCCCTCTGCTCGCTGGTCAAAGCGAAGCACAATCAGGCTTCCACACGGTCTTGACTGCCAAAGGGCAAACCATTCATGTCACAAAAGACATACACGTTCTAGCTTCAGCAAACAACTCTTCGCCTCTCGGCAATGAAAGCAGCGAGACGTTGCCAGGGAGAAGCAGAGGGCACAGTCCCTGGCAACATCACAGTCCCTCTCTGGCTGTTGTGTTTACCTGCACCGCCGCCACTGCCACTGCTGCACTTACACAAGTGTCTTTTTGTCTGATTTGCCCTTGCGAGGGCAAGGTGAAAGCGTCGCCAAGAGCTAGGGAGGTCGAGAGCTGCAGGTGTACAAAAAAAACAAACAAAACAAAACAAAACAAAACGCAACAGCGACAACAAAACCAGTGGAGATTGGCTCCCCTTTCCTGGATCCCATCATTTGAATGAAAGGAAATCCACATCCTGAAAGCTAACCGCATGCAGTAAAGGACAATTCACCTCCGTCACTTAACATAAATGTTTGACCAATGGGCTGAGAGCCCTCATCACTGATGAATGCATGCCCTGGACTGAGTTTCTGTTACCATGGAAACTTGAGATTTAGGGGGAACAGAGGAGATGTGTGCTTCTTTTTTTTTTTTTTTTGCACACCCACCTGCAAATAATAGTGCATGGAGAATTTTCCCAACAGGATAGGATGACAGAGGCGAAGACCACTTTCTATGTTGGTGAGACTGACTGGGACCAGGGGATGCATCTAATTTTCTGATGTGCTGGATGATGCAGACGCTTGAAATTAAAAGTGGCACAGGCTTAGCCGTGTGATTCATTAAGAGTTGTTTCACCTGGGGCAATCATAACATTATATGAAGGAAAAAGTTTTTGCAGTCTGCGTGCAAAAGGTCCCCTCTCTTTCTGACACCTTCTGCAGAACTTACCAGAACTAAGCTCTGCACATACTGAAATATTCACACCTTTTTTTCTTTCGTATAAAATGCAATGAATGTGTCAAGAAGACAAGTTGCGCGCATGATCCATCACCTCTGTCTACCCGGATCACTACGACACAACTGCATGATTGTTAACCAAATGAAACGCACAAATAATAATAATAATCATAATAGAAACGAAAGCAGACTTACTGAGTGTCTTGATTGTGGAAACATCATGTCAGTTGCTTGTCTTGTTGCCGTCCTTCCCCCAAACACGAACCACTGAGTGCCCTGTGTTTATGTTTGGGTTTTTTTCCTCGCCTTTTCGGTCCTTTGTCCGACAGCTTTAGCCCAGCCTTCAACAGGAGCTGTCCAGCGTTAGCAGGACGACACGATCGAGCTAACTTAAAACAATTTCACAGCCGAAACGCGCTTTAAAAAACGCACGCACGCACACACACACATGGGTGATGCAAGACCATTCAAGCTGTACCTGTCTCTCTCTCTCTCTCTCTCTCCCCCCTCCTCCTTCTCCTCCTTAAAACCTCCGTTATTAGCGTGTACTGCGGACAGGAAACCACCTCCGACCATCCGCGTCTCAGGGCTAAAAGCTATACGGCTAGTTCTTCAGATGCTGTCAGTCAAGATGATCCATCGCCGCCGCGAGATTTTCCGCCTCGACGCACTAGCGGCAGCGACGCGACGCGGTACGGCACGGCGCGAGGCTTCAGCGCATGTACATTAATAACGCTATGCACGCGACAATGGGAGGGAAGGAGGAGGAAGAGGAGGAGGAGGAGGAGGGGGTGAGGGGGGGTAGGTAGCCTGTCGCTTACGAAGCGGTTTGCGGTGAGGTCTTTCGCTCGGTTTTCCACAAAATGAGAGGAAAAAAAGGAAGCGAGTCGGGTTGTCCTCTTGTTGGAGCCAGCTGCGACTAGAGGAGAGGAGGGGGGGTATAAAAAAAAAGTAAGAGAGAGAGAGACGGTGTAATTCTCAGAAATAACAAAATGTCTGCGGGTTCGTTTAAGTTGAATCCCGTTTGGGGTCCGACGGTCGCGAATTATAAGTCTCGCGAGTGAATATTTAAAATAACGCAGACGGCTAAAGAGAAAGAGAGAGAGAGGCGGGGAAAAAATCAAGTTAATGGCTGGAATTGATGCCGCCGAGATTGAGTTTGACTCTGGTCGTGTGCGCCTGGTAAAGCAGCCGAGCTGGAGTGAGCGTTTTCTTTCTCTCTCTCTCTCTCTCTCTCTCTCTCTCTCTCTCCTCTCTCTCTCTCTCTCTCTCTCTCTCTCTCTGTGTGTGTGTGTGTGTGTGTGTGTGTGTGGAGCTGGAAAGTCTGGTAGGTAGGTAGCTGCCGAGCCGAGCTGAGCTGTACGCCCCACACAGAAGCAGGCAGGCTAGACGGGCGCTGCTGAGCGGTGAGCGCAGATCTGCACTCTGTAGCTCTACCTCCTCATGTCTGGGCAGAGAGCGCCCCTGGTGGACAGGTCCGCGCACTGCACCAGCGCCACGCGGTGGCCTGCAGGCCAGGGACGGTCCAGTTAAACACCAGGACATCATCAACACTGGACGAGCTCAACGTTGTTGTGCAGTTTGTGAAAACCAGGCTGCGTAAATAGACAGACTTTATTGTATTTCTTAATCAGGAAGGACGCATTAAAGGTTAAAAATCACCTTTTTAAGAGTGAAGAGAACTGTATAGTTTATGTTTTTATTCGTCCCACAATGGGGACATTTCAAAGGTGCAGAAGAGGTCATTAAGATGAAAAATCAATAGTTATGTAATAAAAAACCCCACTAAAACCAAACCAATGCACGAGTGTGTAAATGAATGAATGAATGGGGTGTAGAACAGCACAATATACATGTCACATGACATGTACACATGTGACATGTCTACATGTTCTTAATTACACAAAAGTATTGCGCACAATGTAAAATACCAAGTATAAACAACACAAAGAACGATGAAGACGTCTATAAAATATAGTCACTTCAAGCAGATACATGATTGTGTTGTCTTGAACTAGTTTCACATCTTATTAAAGGACTGAGACCAGCTCGTTGAGTTCTGGGCCATTCTGTAAACATCTCCAAGAAGAGGGAGCAGCAAACCTCAGATCAGACCTGTGGAACCAAAGGAACAAAGGCCGTCAAGACCTACACTTTAATGAGCGATATAACTTTGCAAGTAACCAGGAAGTAAACCTGTGACCCATTTAAGAGTAAGAGGGGCATAATGAATCAATGAATAGTTCAGTTGTGGGACAACATAGCACGTCAGGTTAGACTCCTACTTTAGACTCTAAATTGCCTTTCGGGGGGGTGTGAGAGCGCATGGTGTAGACACCCACAGACCTGCACGACTCCATAGAGGTGCATAGCAGATAACAGATGGAGGAATACTTCATGTGTGGGGTGCATAGAAATGTACATGGTATACGCTTATAGAAGCAACAGCAGCCTTTTCAGAGCCCATCAGTGAGTTATTAAGCAGGTAAGAAAGTAATGAGTGTGTTTAGTATGCGGCGTGCTGCGTGATGATCATCCAGCATTACCTCACTTCCTCCGCCCCAGGCGCTGTGTCCTGAGCGCCTTGTTAGGAATATTAATAAATACCCACATCTCACGATGTCCTTATTTACCCCTATACTGTATGTAGCAGGTTAGAGGTGCAACACGTGCATACAAATCAACTGGAGCGCTTTCTACACGTCACGTTATTCCTGAGCTTGAGGTCTTCCATTTATCGGGTGCAACAATAATGCAAACGCTACACTTCATTAAAATATCTGGCCCTGGAAGTCGTCGATTCGACGACTCGTACACATCATACATCTGTACCTTGTTAGCCGAGTTAACCTGAAAGGCACGTTCGCAATTATGATGGTTGGTAGACATCAATGTTGCATTAGCTGTCACAATGTACTGAACCACTGACTTCATTACCGCATCTAGCATAAATTATGCCAGCAATGCCAAGCGTTTCAGTCCCCCTGAATACATGCAGTGTGCAGTACGTTTCAGATACTTTACGAAGCCGTCATTCTCCAGATGGTTCCGCTGGTTCATAATAAAGACGACCTTCCACGAGGCAATGGACTTTAATAATGTCTGTTACTGATGCATGATATATGCCTTTAAGTAGTCTGAGAACCATTACAGTGAATAAGAAAAAAAAGAAAGAGAGAAAAAAAAAAAGGTACCACGGTCCTTCAACACGGGACGTGTGAACACAAGTCCAAATGAAACGTACAAGGATGCAATGAGAGAGTATAATAGGAACATATTTTATTCCAATTTAAAACATTTAAAGGAGAAGGCTATGAAAATCATTTTCATGTTTGAATGAGGTTCAGGCAACAGTGGTTGAAATGAAACATACAAAAGAGAAATATGGCTAAAATACTGTAAATCAATAACCATTAGGACCCTTTTCATGAGGGCGTTGCATGAATACAGTATCTCACCCACCCACTCCCTCCCCAACCTGACAAACACATGCAATTAAAATGACATTTATCTTAAAAACAGCAGTTCATCATTAATCTTAAATATAGAATAAAATTGTCCTTTTTGTAGTTAATTAATCACATACTTAAGTGTTTATTTGTTTTAAAAACCGGACCATGAAATTCACGGGCCCTCTGATTTTTCACAACATTGGCACTTGTTAAGAATCTGGCTTTACAAAGAAAGGGGATTGGCACACTCATTGTACATAATTTACATTTGGTATACTTAAAAAAAAAAAAAAAAGAAGAGAAAAATCAAACAAAAAATACATTACTTTCAATTTGTACACCACTACACAATGTTTATTTTAACTCTTTTAAAAAAGTCTGTCATCTTAAGTGGTCCTAAATACACATGTTAAGGTGTGTCAACCTTACAAAAACAAAACAAAAACAAAAAATAAAAGATGCAAAGATAGCCTTTTAATATCGCCGCATGTCCATCCCCCTATTCAGAATGGACCTCAAGCATTAGCAATACATACATACATACATACACACACACCTCGGAGTACCAACGAGCGCGCTTGAACGGACATCTAAGTTGCATGAATGCAGGCCCATTGCAGTGGTGCAGCTTCAGTGCCTTCGACCCAGGGAAAGGATACACAGTCCACCCGAGTGGAGGGAGGGGGGGGGGGGGGGGGGGGGGGGGGGGGGGGACAGAGAGAGCGGAGGATGGTGTACATGTAAACACACAGCATCGTTTCATTCACTCACACCAGCCGTCTGCAGCCACCAAACCGTACAATGGCCATTTCAGTACCTTCACTTTGCAAGTCTTTCAATAAATACATTAATACTGAGCCTCAACGCACAAGCTTCCTTTAGGACGGGGCGGGGGGAGGGGGGCAGAAAGGTACGAAAGACCGGGGATCTGGGTCGGGCTAATGAGAACGTCAAATTATTGGATTTTTTTTTCATTTTTCCTGTAGCCGATTGATTTCGTTTGGCACGCCGTTTCGTACACCTAATTGCTCGTACAAAGTACGCTAAGTGAAATGGCACGAATCCAGGGCAGGGGCTTAAACATGAACCGACCCAGCTCCGCCGCTTGGCTCCAGTCACTGGTAGTGTTGCCATCGACTTTAACTGTGCTGGCTCTGAGGCTCAGGTGCTAACGACACAAGGCAGGAAGTACACACACACACACACACACACACACACACACACACACACACACACACACACACACAGACGGTCAGGGCTGAAAAACAGACACACAGACAGTAGTGTTTCTAGAGAGAGGAGCCAGAGGTGGTCAGCTCCGTTGTGTTTGCCGTTCTGATTGTAGTCTACCTGCTGTGCAACATGTCATCTACAAAGGGAATGAAGTTTGAGAGAGCGCACGCACACACAACCCGCCTTTGAGATGGTAAACCGGAGTTTAGGACTTCATAGTGACCAACAAGTACAACACTTGGACCTGTGTTATCCGAGCGGCGGTGCCTAACACAATACTTCTTCCCATCCCAGCGTAGTTTGGGTCTTTAAGTGTTTCGTTAATCCACGCCAACAGGATATTTTCATTCATCTCAAAATGAAATGTCAAGAGTGACACCCACGATATTTACTTCCATTAGTGTCCCGAGTGAGAAAAGCCTCACCCCCTGCATGTTTGTCCTCTAAACCCGTCAAGAGAAGGCCATTGAAAACCGGCTGAAGCACCAAAGATGAACCCATTACCAACGACTGGCTGCCTGAAGAACACGAAGCTCCGAATCATCTCCAGGACCGCTTCAACCGTGGCTCTTCACATAGCGCGCATCCCTTCTTCATTAAGTGACTTCTAGTTCAAAATAATGGCTTTAATCAGCATAAAGTACACGTCTCCGCCAGGTGATGGACCACGCCGTTCTTAAGAAACTTGTGGTGGGGAAAAACATCGGGAGGCGGAAGGAGAGGATCAGTGACGGTGTCTTTGATGGTTCGTCTGACCCTTCCAGCTCCTTCAAGCTGCTCGAACGGGTCAGAGAGTCCCGAACGCTCCCTCGTTTCTCCCTGGCTCCGACATCGCCCCACGCCAGAGTCAGCCACGGAAACACTACCGATGAGAAGATAACCCCGGCATGCATAACCACATAGTGGAATGAGTCATTTCAAAGCGCATCATTCAGTAGGTGAGAGAGAACGGTGCAACAGCCAGGAAAGAAGGGGAAAGAAAGAGCTACTGCACCTTAGGAACTTGGTTTGATGCGAGTTGTTTTCCTCCGCTAAAAAGGCAAAAAGAAAGACAGCGAACAAAGAGCCAAACAGCCGCCAGACTTCCCTCGGGAATGTCATGTAGGCATCTGTGGACCGCTGCATTCCTCTCTCCCTGAACCTGCAGCCATCCAACCTCGACAGGATGTCAACACACTCTTGATTTAAAGCACCCTCCCCCACCCCCAACCCTCAGCCCCCCCCATTAATTAATTGCACCTTTTTTTTGCTCTATGCCGTCCATAGAGTCCTTTCATGTCTATCAAAGCTGCTAGTAGTAGCCCTTGTGATGAAAAAGTTATGAAAAACTTACCTGAATTACATTGTGAAGACAAAAATAGCCATCTATCAACTTTCAGCTTAATGGAATATTTAAACAACTATCAGGCAAGAGACACGATATGGGATTGGTACCAATAGCCAACACATATCTTCAAAAATTACAAAAAAATGCAAGCATCCTCAAACAGTAAATATTCAACCACTAAGTTTTTTGTCTGTTTTCATTTTCCTATTTGCATAAAGCACAGGCCTGACATGGAAACCGTGTCCCCCATCGCCAAGCGTTTTCAAAACAGAACTGCAACAACTAAATATATGAAGTATCGTTAGAAAGATAGAACACTTGTCCATAAAATAGTTTCGATATTTTACAGCAGTATAAAATCTCCTCCCGTCGCCTTGGTTGGAAAAACATTGGAGCCGAGACTAGGGAGGAAGTCTCATTTTTACTGTATCAACAACACCCATCCGATTGATAAATTAGACACACCAAAAAGAACCATTTACTCTCTCGCCGTCCGGTGACAGCTTCTCGGACGTCGTGACGTGGCGAAATGGAGCCGACGACGGAGGGGAGCCGTCGGCCGGGGCGCGCCACCCCCGACTCCAGCGAGCTGGCAGTGCCAAAGCTTGCTCTCCACCTCTGGCCGACTATTGCACTGGACTGGTGGGGTACGGCCGCTCCGCACGCGAGGACTGGCCTCGCCGTGGGCAGAAACGGAGAGCACGGGGAAGAGTACTGACGCGCGTGTGATTCAGACGAGGGTCGACATGACAACGAAAATGGTTTTTAAAAAATGCCACGCGGGGTGAGTTCGTGACGCCGCCGACATCCGACCGATCCATCGTGAGAGAGGACTCACACTTTGATGTAGGCGAACGCCAACGCTTCTAAATATGTCGGTGTGGGAACGGCTGAGGGGATGAGCGGGGTACTGGCAACGCATCTATATTTACAGGAGAGAAGAGGAGCAGGCGGCTGGAATTTGGCGATGCCTTACAAAACTCAACGGGACTCTAGATAATACAGTATCGGGGGGGCGGGGGGGGGGGGGGGGGGGGGGGCTGTAGTGTCGTCTTGTGTTTCGTGTTGAAATCGAGGGGCAGCGTGAGGGAGGAGCACGCCGTCCGTCTGTCCGAGGCGCACGCTCCTCGGAGTAGTCGTCTTCAATTGGGACGGGAGAGTAACAACAAGCGGTAATAGCGGAGCCGAGGACGTGGAGTCCATGCGAGAATCGTCTCTGCCTCGCCGTGGCTCCGGCCGAGCGGCGTCCAGACTGTATTTACATTCAGCAGAGCTTTCCAGGCTCTGAAAGGGGGGCAAGGTGGACTTGAAAACAAAACAACAAAAAAACAAAAAAACAAAAGACCCACGGGAGGGTTAGGGGGCGGGGAGGGGACCAAGTACCTCACTGCACCCCAGCACTGCCTGATAATATATTCCTATTGTCGTAATTAGTTACCCATGGCAGTCGAGCAGAGTCCAGGGTCCGCGGCCTGGCTCGCAGCCCTCGTGCTGTAGTGTAGCGTAAAGCGCGGGTTAAACAAGAAGAGGGGGAGACGAGAGAGCCCTTAGTCCATGAAAGCTCCCACCCCCCCGGCCGGAACAGGCCCCCTCCGCCCCGCCCCGCCCTCCCACACACAAGCCCTGGTGATAATGTAGTGTAAAAGACAGAAGAATAAAAAGTGAGACGTGCCCAGGGCCACAGGGGGATGGAGAGGAGCCCGAGCGGCAGACCCAAAAACCCCCTTAAAGAGACGGGCGCCGGCGGAGCCAGTCTATATTTGAGTCAGTCTGGTGTCAGCTTCTCCAAAGAGGAGCGCAATTATTAGAAGCCACAAATTGATTCGTTTTGCTACCCAGAAAGTGGGGCGAGCCACCTACAGAGGTGGAGAGCGTGTGTGTGTGTGTGTGCGTGTGTGTGGGGGAGGGGGGGTGAGTAGTGTTGGTCTGGTAAAAATACGCTTGAACCGTTTGAGCAGCAGTACGTTTCATGCAGGTGTGTGTGTGTGCGTGTGTGTGTGTGTGTTGCTAGTGGAGTCTTCATTATGTGTGTGAGGGACTGTAAAGGTCTCCATCTTTCTCGCTCCCTCTCTCTCTCTCTCTCTCTCTCTCTCTCTCCCTTCTCCCCCCTCCATCTCTCTCTCTCTGGTTGCGCTTGCTCTCTTCACACCAGGTTGTATTCTTTGAGGTTGAGCTGCAGGATGGTGTCTTTGACGGCCGCAAAGACGAAGCGGATGTTCTCCGTGTCGGTGGCGCACGTGAAGTGGGAGTAGATGATCTTGTCACTGTCTGGGTTCAAGTCCACAAACATCTTCAGGATGAACTCCCGGCCCGCCTGGGCGTCCCGCTGGGGACCTGGGGAGGACAGCAGACGCACGTCAACACACTTACAAAAGCACAGGGGTCACTGCTGCTGGAGTACGTCTAAATGATGGAGCTATCTCACTATGAGTCGTTACAACCTATAGAGATGGAAAAGTTTACAACTCAACAGGTTCACAGGTTCATAGAACATCTAAATCTAGAGGATCTTAACCTAGATCTCTATACCTAGATCTACAGTTGAAGAACATATGAGTCCGGCTGTCATTTCATAATGAGAAGGACTTATATCATTCCTCAACAGAGAAAAACCAGGCACGTTTAGGTCGACTGGAGACTGTAGATTGCCCCTTGGAGTGAGTGAAAGTGACTTGTTTGTGTGTGTGTGTGTGTGTGTGTGGTTGGAGATGTGTGACAACCTGTCCAGGTCCGGTGTATTCCCTGCCTTCAGCTTAGTACTGAGGTGAGATAAAGATAATCGACATATAGGCGTTCAGTCAATCACGTGTTAGCCCTGCAGTACAGCGTTACATCCACAAGGTGTCAGTGTGCAATAGAAAGTAAGAGGTGAAAAGCCAGGGAGTTGGGGAGTTTAATTAACCCACCCAGCGGGAGTTAAAACCTGACAAAGCTTGATCCACAGCTTCCTGCCACAACAACTCATGTCTGGCTCAAGCCTGACGATCGAGCCTGATAAAGGAGCAGAGCCGGGAGAGAGAAATCACCGTCAAACTCCGGGAAGTAATCCACCAGGTGAGAATACATGATCTTCTCCTCCAGCAGGTCCTTCTTGTTGAGGAAGAGGATGACGGAGGAGTTCTGGAACCAGGGATATGTGATGATGGTCCTGAAGAGAGCTTTACTCTCCTCCATACGATTCTGAGGGGGGGAGGGGCAGGGAGGAGAGAGACAGGGCAGACAGTCAGATTGATTGATTCTTCACTGTGACCGCAACAATTAAGAGAAATCAGACAAAGGCAAAGAAAAAAACTGTCCATGGGTGACATGCATTCAATGTAAAACCGCTATAATGAAATCGCTGATCGGTTTTCAGGATTACTGAGGTTTAGGTCCAAGAATCCAACAACAACTTCCAACAGGCCTACCTGTGTCTGCAATACAGACAAAGCAGTGACCTGAGGTTTTATCCATGAAGCGGTTTAGGAAACATAACTTCCCTGCATCTTCCCTGGATGAACCATGCTAGTAATGACCATCTGAGGCAGCCAGTTCTACAGACCACTATTAAGTGGACTCTGTACTTCTGCTACGACTATAAAAACATCACTGGACTAGAGAAAAAACTCTATTCAAAGAGAAAATGAAAGACACGGTCAACAGAGACAACACAAATAGAGAAAATTCAGCTTCAAACCTTAAAAGAAGAATTGTTCATCATCTTCTTTGGAATGATATGAACACATCTTGGCAATGTTTGGCCTTGCAAACAGCCAGAAAAGCCACTGTGTCCACTGTTCCTCCTAATCCTTTGATTCACACAGGCCAAGTCATTGTTGGCTTACATTTGCACACTGTGTTTACATTTGTCAAGTGCTTTTTCAGACTCAAAATGTTAAACCGGGCCGGCTCGTGTGCTCTAGTCTAAGGGCTGCTGTCAAAAGCGACTCTTCCTCCTCTCCTCCTTTCTGATCTGAGGCCTCTGCCGGCAGCTCTCCCACAGTTTAGCCTCGGCCAGACTGAACGTGATCCCGGCCATACTTGACCCGATGAAATCAGAGATGTCTGAGAACAATCCCGTCGAGCTCCGACTGCTCTCACGGGTCAGAGTCTCAGTCGGGAGCCTGTCGACAGGCCGGGATAAAGTCTCCACACTGCGCTGCCTTAAGACCCAGCGCCCGGCAGTAACGGCTTCCCCGCTACTTCCTGGATGTTTTCAGCTGCTGCAGTATGACAGACAAGTCGTCCCATCGCATAAAACCCTCCATCCTCCTCACGCTTGTGTCATTTTCTACAACTGTACCTTGGATTTTGCATTCATGTTTGGTCCTCTCTCACCCTCATAAGTCTGACTTCAAAGGTGTGCAGTTTATATGTCATGTGAAATGACATATTTGCGTTTGCAGACGTCCTAAATGTCAGTGTTAACTCACGAGGTGGAGAGAAACTGAGAGGGGAGAAATAACTCTTTTTTTTTTTTTGCTTGTTTTCCATGACTGGAACGTTGGTCACTAATACTCCAGGTTTTCCAGGAGGTGTGGGATCCCTGAATACCACCATGGTATTTTTGGTCCGTGTCACGATAAACGGTTTATAGTGCGAAGTCTCATCGCTGCCAGAGGAACTTTTGCTGCTGATCAACTTCCTGCCTGACCCGGAAACCACCGTGTCGGGTGAGAAAATTGCTGGCGTGCGGCTCAGATCCAGTCTGACAGGACCAGATCCACCTGTAGACGCAGCGGGAGTGTCGCGCTTTGTTAACCGGCGCAGCTCTGGAGGTTCAGCTCGCGCACTGCATCGCTAATGGAGCAGAAAATGAAAAGCGCTAAAGATGTGAATGTGACGCGCTGGCTTTACATTCACGGAACCGCAGGTCTGCGTGCAAAAAAACATTACCTAGTGTCTCCAGAGGAACATTTAGAGATGGGATACTGAAGATACATTTAGATCCTCTGGTTTCCAGGTAATTATTGAAGTTGAAGCTGTTTCATATTCATTTCTATCTTTTACTTTATCACACGCCACAGCAGGGATACTACTCACTACATAGTGGATGACATTGTGAGGATGCCATTTTAGAGTCTGAATGTATAGAGTAATTATTCAACCGCACATAGTGGACTATCTCACAGTGTCACAGTCGACTGACGTTATCTAATGAAGCTATATATACCATCACACAAAAAGAGGAATCAAAGGGAAGTTTTTTTTTTTCCATTTCTACCAATGAGCTCTCTATATAGACTGTAGAATCCCCTAAATGGTGAGGAGAGGTTAGTGATTTCCAGGGCCGTGTCTGAACTGACCTGCTCTTTCACTCGCTTGTCTAGTCAGAGAAATGCATCCGAGTGGGAAATATAACAAAAGCTACAAGAACTAAACAAAGCAAGTCTGTTCTGCCAGTGGCTACAGCACAACTATATACGTTTGCAAAGCAGCTTTTCAATGCATCTCCTGTAAAATCAATCACGTTCATGGCCTGGACCCTGAATATTTTCGGAACATTTTAGTTCCATATGACGGGGGGGGGGGTCCTGGCTGAGACCAAGCTGAGAACTGGTCCCGGACCCCGGGGCCCTAGCGTGGCTTGAGGACCTTGGGCCGAGGTCTCAGAGCTGAGACCAAGCTGCAAACTAACGGAGGGGACAAAGCCTTTACGGTCAGGCCCGAAAGCTTAGGAAGAATCTGCCTGGTCAGGTCAGACGGGGATGAATCCACTTTTCCGAATATAAATCTTTCAAGCCGCCACTGTTATCATGTAGCTTATCCTGATGTTACCTGAATCCACTAATTTCTTTTTAACTTGTTTTTGTTTATCTTACTCGCTGTAAACCACTTTGTAACCATGTTTTGAAAAGTGCCACATAAACAAAGTTTATTACCATTATGGTAGTATATTTGATTAATCCCCCCCCCCTCCATCCCCCCACCCAGCCTTACGTCTAGCATGTGACAGCATAAAAACCGTGTGTCACCGTGTGCACGCTAGCAGCGGGAGCAGAGCAACGACCTCCCGTCGTCGGGGAGAACAGACCCCCGTCTGCGGGAGCCGACTGAGCCGGGCGCGCAGTGGAGCCGCCGTGGGAGAGGAAGAGCCGGGACGGGGCGAGCTGCAGGCCGACGAAGGCCGGGGAGCTGCAGCGATGTACAGCAGATATAGCGAGCGGGGCTGGCAGCTGGGCCCGGCTTATGAAAGCCAGCTGTCATATGATCAGGTCAGAGAAAGGGTTTGTTGTCAGGAGAGGAGCAGAGGGCACGCAGTGGGCTGATCACATTAACTTTATTAGCAATAATTCTATCTGAATAGCGCAGAGCCAGAGGAGACACAGGCGACTGCATGGACAAACAAAATTGTCTGTGGAAGTGGGCGAGGGGGAAGGACTCCTTCTCCTCGTCTGTTGTGAGGGGTTCGTGGGTGATCGGGACTGCGTGTGCGCGTGTGGCGGCACCGTCCACGGCTTTCTACCGTCTCCGACCCCACGTCTCTCTGAAGCGTCTTGTTCAGTAGCCCGATCAATAACTCTCTGCTTTCACTGCTCGCTGGTCTGCTGGTTTGATGAGAGGAGATTGAACTGCGGGTCCGACCTGCTCCGGGCCTTTTTCGGCCGAGGCAGCATGACAGACAAGTGGTCACACCACCCGCTGAAACGCCCTAATGCTCGGCAGATGTGACACTGACTGCAGTTGTGCCCTGAACAACTGGATCACCATAAGGAGGAGCAGTTCGTTTGAGTTTGGACGCAATGGGTGGGTGGATCCCAGACTGGCATAGGATCTATAGTTCAGGACAGCGGGATCAAGCCGTATCAGATGCAGCACTGTTACTAATGTTTACCGGGTGATGTAATAGTAATGAAAACCACACCCTGGCCGCAGCCTGTTTACCCAACTATTACCCTGATAAACAACATTTATGTATTTCTGTGTAGTGAGAACCAAGCAAGTGCTTCCTTGTAGTCACTAAAGAGCAATACATTAGAGCCTCACTTTGAACGACCCATTCCACTTACAGGATATGCAACAGCTCAAGTTAAATTCCACCCAAGGAGGAGTGGGAATGAACACAGTGCAACGGGAAGGTCTCACCTCGTTGTCGGACTCCACCAGGACCTGGTCGTACTCGCTGAGCGCCACCAGGAACATGATGGAGGTGACGTTCTCAAAGCAGTGGATCCACTTCCTCCTCTCTGACCTCTGACCCCCCACATCCACCATCCTGATGGGAGCACGCCGGGGGCGGGGCGGAGATGAAGGGACCGCCAGAAAGGAGGAGGAGGAGGAGGGGAGGAACCAAATGTAAAAAAAAAAAAAAAAAAAAAAAAGAAAGACACCCAATTAGCTGAGAATGTAGCATCGTCAATACTTTTTTGAAATAATTTAACCGCAGAGTTAGAGCAGCACGAGGAGGCATGCATTCCAATCGTCTCAAAGATTTAACTTGGGTTAAATCTTTGGAACTACCGTGGGTGTCAAACAAATCAAACTTGAACCACAGGAAATCAAATAAACATGTCAAAAATTAAAAAACTAATTAAGGACAACATCTCATTTAAATTTGGCTGAGGACAGGCAATGACTGCGTGTCCTGTACTGGTCGATCAATATGTCACAAGGCCGGCCTCCCGCCGTCGTTAGCGCGGCTCGGAGTCCCGGCTCAGGAGACGTGGCGTGGTTCAAGTCGGACACCTCCCCAGAGTCCGCACCAACAATCACAGAGTGGACACGGAAAGTGGAAGTTTGTGGAGAAACAATGCCCTCATTCATTCGTCACGTGAAGTGTATGAAGAAGAGTCCATGCAGGAGTAGTGCCCATAAACACGTGCTGCTGGAGGATGGAGGACGAGGACAGTGGAACAATAAAGGAGTCGAGACAGGAAACACAGGAGGAGGAGGAGGAGGAGGAGGAGGGTAAATCGTAAGGCGGTGATTCGATACCAGGTTAGGGGGCATGCATCGACTCTGGGATGAATTGTCTGTCTGTTTCTTCCGCTCGTTCGCTCCACAAATTCGTACTCGAACCAAGCGAGGGGAGAAATGTATTAATCGGATCAAACCAGTCACGGCCACAATGGGCCGGCATCTGCTCCAAGTTTATTTCGACGGCGCATTTGACCCAAGTGTGTGTCGTCTAATGTAATATGAGGGGCTGAGAAACTCTGATCCGGCATCGTGAAGGTGAGCCGAGGCAGCGAGTCTTCTGGAGGGAGGGACGGCACTGATGAATGGGAGTCCTCCCGAAGAGCTGGCCCAAAAATAAAACTCCTTCACATCAGACGACCTTCTGCCTCTCCTCCTCCTCCTCCTTCTTTCTTTCTCTCTCTTTTTTTTTTTAAAGCAAGGACGAGTGACCTACTTAGTACGATAAGCTCGCCTATGTTGGATAAGCCAAGTGAAATGACATTTTCTGTGACTTCAAAAGCCAATTAAAAGCGAAGGAAGCAGGCCTAATGGAGATGTTTGTCTATGAAAGGCTTCCTTGTTGCCACTGTAAACAGAGGCAGTGTAATCCTGCATGCGCCTGTTACTATATACGAGCTCCGGGCTGTGGAAATCATCCTGCGCCCCCCTCCCCTCCACTTCCACCTTCCATCGTATGAACGCGAGAAGACGCTCTGGCACGTAAACGGCAGAAACGTAAAGAGCTACGAGTTCTCTCCAGTGGTTCTCTCAGGTTTGGGACTCACAGGAAGCTGGCGAGCGTCGGGGGGGGGGGTGGGGGGGCGCGCGGTGATTCAGCGTGGCGCTGGAGAGCAGCGGAGAGCAGCCCATCTGCTAGCTGCAGCGCTGCTGCTGCTGCCGGGAACCTCTTCAGCACAGCCTCGTTGCGAGCGGAGTTATTTCTAGCCCTGCCAAGCGTAGGAGGGAGGCTGACATGATGGCTTCCTATCGATTTGCACTCTTCTGTAATCGCTCTCGTTCCCTGGGTCTGTCTCCATCTCCTCGTTTTCTCTCTATCGTCTTCCTTTTTTTCCCCCCTTTCGGCGCAAGGAGGAAGGAAAGCTGCTCTGCATACTGACGGCGGGTCCTAAGAATTCCTCAGTGCCGTGTCCCGAGGCTGTGGCTCTGGGCTACGCAGTGTGAGTGTGTGAGTGTGTGTGTGTGTGTGGGGGGGGGGGGCATTGTGCAGAAATGCTGCCGTTTATGAACCCTTGAGCTCCTGAACGAGCAAACGTCTTGGAATATATCCTTGGCATTCCTGGGTTCTTTCACTCTGCAAAAATCACAGGCCGCTATTTGGTGAGCGTAGATGAGCCCAGAGGTTCAGCGTGAATCCTGAAGCGAGTGTACATCCACTGCTTCCAGCATCTAAACTCGGTTTTTTCCCGTTTGAAGCATTCAACTGGCAGGGAGAAAAGGCCCTTTATTACGAAGCAGCCGCGAAGAACAAATGTATTCACCACCAAGGTCAGCGCTAACTGATACTGCAGAGAGAAAAAAGGGGGGCAGCGACAAAACCGCACACTACTTTGTGGCCTTTTTTCCCCCAGCCTGAGATTTTCAGATCTCGCGAAGAAGTAAGAGAAGCAGAGCGCGGCTGCTGCTGGGACTGCTTGGAGGAAGCCTCGCAGGCCGCGGGACGCCTGGGCGGGCTCGTCTGGAGAACTACTCAGAGCTCAGGCTTGAAAGCAGATCATAGTTACTAATGGAACGACGGAGGAGAAAAATCCCAATTACCGACGAGGACCGGGCGGAAAAAAACACGAACACTGAAATCCTGTCAAGCTAAACCAGAGCTGCGATGACTAATGCATAGCTATTCAAATGATCTGAGACAGCTCCTTGGTTTCTTTGGTCCTCCGTAGTCACGCTTTCATCGCCCCGAGAAATGTGGAAAAACCCAAATCAAACTAATTTATTCAAAACGATGGATTGTTACAAACTCAGGACAATACAAGTGTCTGCTAGCTGTAGTCCTACTGTCACCATGTACGTGCGGCTGTGGTTCTATAGAGACGCCACGGCCTAGAATTCCTAGAAGTCATAAGCCAGACGCGGCGCGGCCGAAAAGCTGCTGAGCACAATTAAACAATTACAGTTTTTCCAAATGTCTCATTTGGAAAAATGTACTTGGTTACTATAAAAAGTGTTCAGTCAAGACCAGAGAAAAAACAAAACGCAAAGAAAATGGGGAAACTACCCATTCTTCCATACCTACAGAACGGCCTTTTTCTTGGAATGACCCTGTGCCTCCCTGAGCCATGCACAGACACATCCTCTGGTTGTCTGTCATTTCTCTGACAAACTAAATCTGCTGAAGAAGTGTTTGCTTTAGTATTGAAGCCACACTTGCTGTTGCCATGGTAACCACAGGCATCCCTGAATTAACCCGCAGTGAGATCTTGCATCTTCGTCTTTTAGCGATTCATCACTTGCTCATTAACTGTCTGTTCAGCAACTCCCTGGTTCATGAGCTTTTTGTTTCTTATCGGGTAGAATCGATGGATTGGATAGATTGAATTTTCATTATCGGTGATTGACAATGGATTGGGGGGGGTGGGTGGGTGTCAGACAAAATGGGGACATGAAAGATGTTACGGGTGATTTAAAGATGGCCGTTTAGATTTTAAAATGAAAGCAGGGGTATAAAAAGGTGGGGGTTAGTAAAAGTAGTATAATTCTTCTACCTGAAAATGATGCTTTGCAAGTCGAAAGGGTATTCTATGATCCCAGTGGTTGGGATTCGAACCCTAAGCACATCCTGTTGGGTTGGCAGATAGGACGATTCAGCAATACGATCCAGATCGCTTAGATAGCTAGAGACGGGAAGGACAACAAATAGACAGAGGGCGGAAGGAGAAAGTGAAGCATGACAGCAAGATACTGCACAGCCCCCTCCACAAGCAAGTGGATCAGTCCAGTTCCAACCACAGAAAACCATTCCCAAGAGTTATGAGGGGTCCGGGGCCTCTACCCCCAGTGTTCTCGGAGAAAAGTTAGCTTCATCCTTGATGGCAGCTCCCAAAGACTAAACGCGTCTCTTTCTCGTACCCTGCTCGCCCTCCAAGTGCTGCTGTGTGGTGGTTTCAGGGGAGCAGGGACATTTAACTTGACTGGCAAAGTGTGATTTGGCACTTGAGGGAATCACAGCCTTTCTTATTTGGTCCTGACAGAAAGCTCGGGGCCCGGTCTTTGAGGGACTACCATCAGGGATGTGTTAAAAGTGCCGAGCCCTGCTGTGCAGCACAGGGTAGATGGAGGATAGCGGCTCCGGCGGGTTCCATCAGCAGCACTCGACACCAGTACCTGAAGATAATATTCTCCAGGTCAAACGGGTACTCAATGATGCCAGTGGTGGGCACTCGAACCCGCAGCACATCCTGCTGAGTGGGCACGTACCCCGACGATCCTATTCGCTCTAAATCATTAAGGTAACTGCAGAAGGGGAGGGGACATATGACAGAGATGCACATGTAGGCAAAAACCACTGGTCTCCCATGGAGGAGGCCTCATGCACAACATTTTAAAACAACAGTTTCAGAGTTAAGCTTCAGTTAAGCCAGCGATGGCTCATAAAGACATGACAAAGAGTTCACACAGATATCTGTGATTAAGCGTGATTTTTCTCTCCAATTAACTTGGTAAAATTGGTCCAAAATGGATGAATGCGGGTTGGAATTAGCTCAGATATTAATAGCAGTCATTTATAACTATGCAGACGTTTCCTCCCGTTGCCCGACCCGGCCCTCGTATGCCTCTACCCTGTTCCCTTCCTCCTGTGGAGCGCACGTCCACACAGGTAGAAGAACTGCTGCAGAAGGATTCCTGAACACTATCAGCATCACGCTGGTGCTACGGACACTCTCGGCCCATTTTCATCATCTTCCAGCGGGTGTTCTAATCACGCGTCTTGACAAACAAGCCGTCCACATACTATTTGGTCGAGTCGGAGAGCTGATACTCTCTCCTGCGGTCGTAGGCCTCCTGGATGCCAGGGTCAGCCCAGAGCATCTTTATGGCGCCGATGTACGGCTGGTCGAACGACGAGATCTTCTCCACGTCCACCTCGCGCACCAGCTGGGCGTTATTCTGGAACAACAGAGCGAAAGCACGCGCCAAAAGAAGCACATATTTAACATGAACAAGTCAAGTCAGCAGCTACCTCCACGCTGCTTTATTCCCTGAAGTATACATTCTACGTCAATGTACATACTTTAAAAAAAGAGAAAACCCCCTTCTCTAGAGTAGAAAAGTATGTGGCCTGGCTTCAATTATGGAGATCAGTTGTTGGAGGCCACAGTTCAGTCGAACGGAGCAGTTTATTTCACTTTACGGCTCATCTCTGCCGCCAGACTGCACAAGATCTATTACTGGACTGAGTAGCCGAGCACAATGATTCATTAGGGTATTGAAAAAAAACTCAATCAAAGTCATAATAAAAAAAAACAAACTTAACACACAATTTCATATTACATGAAGCATTTCACATGAAATCTAGAACTGGCTAATGGCCTTGAGCTGCTCGCCTCAAGCAGGAATAGGACAACTTATGAGCTCGATTGTTTCACACTGAGCATTTTTACACTTGCACTTTCCAGCCTGAACCAGTAAATGGGTGGTTAGCACTGTCGCCTTACAGGGAAATGGTCCCAGGTTTGACTCCTGGGCCTTTATGTTCGGAGTTTGCATATTCTCAGTATCATTTTTCCTCTGCTATCTCCCAGAGTACAAAAACATGCATGTCTGAGTTGATTGAAGACTAAAAGGAAAGCAAAAGGAAGGATGGGTGTTTCACAGAGTTTTGAACTGCCTTTACGGTTCAGCTCTTAGACCAGAAACCACAGAATTTCCCATCCAGACCATCCAGATCCATTAATGCTGTATTTTCTTTCATTCATCTTCACAGGGAGTGTGCCTCTTTGTACGTACCTTGTTCTGTTCATACTTGAAGGGGATCTTGAGGGTCTCCGTTGCACGGATCATGGCCTGCATTGAGGTGAAGATGTTCTGGTAGACCAGCTTGGTGAAGCCCTTCTTGTCCTCATCTGTGTAGCCGGACCCGTGGATTATTCTCATCTGCTTGATGAAGGTGCTCTTGCCGCTCTCTCCAGTACCTGGACATGAAGGCGGGGAGAAAGGCGAGGTTAGACGACATCTGGAGAAAGGCCCACACACTGAAAAGCACTGATGGTGGGGGGAAAAAACAAAAGAGGGACAAAACGGAACAATACAGCATCCTACAACAGACGTAAAGAAAAGAACAATCTGAAATGAGACATGGTTATTACTGCGTGGGAGGGTAAATTGGGAAAATGAAATGCGGAGCCTGCTAAATGGGAAAAACCATGTTTGAAATGAAGCCTTGAACGAATGCAGCGGCACTGAGCAGCACATGGCGAACTAAGCTACAAGCACAAACATTTCCCTCCATTTTGGCATTCATCCATTTGGACGTAAGCATACAGCATAATTAAATCTCACCCCATGCAGGACGCCTACTTCATGTCTCACAGTGTAGTGTGGGGCGTTTATTGTGCGAACTTTTCACCTGGATTTGCACACATTCCCATGCTTTTTAATGACCACTGCGATCTGCAAGCTGTGACCCCTTCGATCCAAGCCTCTTTGGTGAACCTGCATCCTGTTTGGCTAACTTGATCCAGTCGTGTCCTGTCTCGTAGACCCACAAATTGGACAAAGACGCGTTCAAAGCCGAGCTGGAGTTTCGGGGACAGTGAGCGAACAGATGCGTATCACCACATAAAGAGCCGCACTTTAAGCATTTCTCAGCTCTTTAAGTTTGAGCATTACCTCCCAACCGCACAAGACCTGTAAACTTGAAGGGGATGGAGCCGCGACCCGCTTGCGACTGGGCCGTGAAACTATTTAAAAGCTCCATACGTTCTAGATTAAAGTCAAGATGGGATAGCACAAGATCACCACAACAGCACTGAAAAGCATGTGTTGGTTTAAGCAGGGTTATGTGAAGTAACAGGGAACAGAACAAGAGTCTGCTGTCTCACAGGGGAAAAAAACCAAGGCCCTCACTGATCAATCATGATGGATTGCATTCACGCCATGTAAAAGCACCCACATCCCTGGTCTGTAGGCTGGGGACCACTGGCCTCCGATATGTATGTATATGGACAAACATTTCTGGGTCTAATTGTGGTCTGGCCATCGTCCGCTTTCATCTGGGTCCTCGTCCACTCACACGTGCGGGGAAACAAAGCCATGCCGCCACTGCTTTGGCCGTGGTTCCCACGGAGGCTCTGCTGGCGGCGTGGTGAGGGGAGCTGCCCAGAGGCACCACATGAGGGCTACACGGCTCGCCTCGGCTGCACCAGAGGCCGGCCACGCCGGGGTCACCCCTCCAACGTACCATCACCGTGACCATGCACAGGTCCACAGGCATAAACACGATGACAAACACAGCCGTAGAGAGGGGGGGGGGGGGGACGGAGGAGAAGCACACTTTCACACACACTTCTCCATTCTCCATCTTTAAATAGACACATTGGGCAGACACCGAGTCAGGATGGAAGCATGGCAGCGCCGTACAGTGCGGTCACTGAGAGGCAGAAGCAGTCAAAACTGAGCCCAACCTGTCGTTAAGCTTTGCAGCTCCCAGCAGAGCCATCTTCCCCTCTTCCACCCCCGTTCTAGCACCTATTTTCTTCTGCTACATCCCTGTTAGAGCCCTCCACCGCTCATCTCTTCATCTCACTTCTCGCAACACCCGAGTCTGAGTCACTGCCGTTTCAGCTACACGTGTTCTCTACGGTCCCTACCTTTCACTCTCCTCTATCTTCCGCTGAGCTCAATAAATACTGGACAAGGCAGTTATTGGACAGATTTATTTATCATCTTACCTGCTTCATACCTTAACTCTGAAAGCAGGGAGTACACCGTACGTGAACAGTGATTGGGTAAATAGTGAGGAGGTCACTGGTTCCAATCGCCATCGGGACTCTACTATTTGCAGTCAACATCTTCCACCTGTATCAGCACTGGATTTCTCAAAGTTCCTCCCACTGTACAAAAACAGGCATGTGTAGGCTGATTGGAGACTCTAAATTGGGGGGTGTGTGTGTGTGTGTGTGTCCTGTGATAGACTTGCAACCTGTCTCCTACTGTTAACATAATATCATGTGGCTTACTTTTATTCCTCCTCTTTCACGTTTCAATTTTACTTTGTTGCTTGTATTTTGTTCAGGCCTTTTGTTTTACGTGAAGCACTGGCCGAATGTCCTGTACGCTCCACATCTACTTGCCTCGCCTTGCCTTGCCTGTGATGGCATTGAAATACAGCACATTTTGCATTCAGTAAGCGGAGTAATGTGATTTAGCAGTTATGTCTGCTCCTGCCTGCGTTTTTCCCTCCTGCACAGAACGAGCACGTGCTGCTTCTTGGGGCAAAGGCTACAACCTAATGACAGAGCTTTTTTCTTTTTTGAGAAAGTACTGCACGCGATTTACTCCACATCCACATCTTCACGGTCAGTTTTTTTTTGGCCTCGGAACGTCTTTATAAGGAATTAGCTGGGCCGTAGTGTCAGGTTGAAGCACTCAGGGGCTCAAAAAACCCCCCAAAAAAACACTACCTCTGCGGTTACACTTTTAAACACTCATGGGAATGTCTGAAGCTTTTCAAGTCTTCAACTGAAGTATTGGACGAATGAATATTTTGGCCATCCATCAGCCGAACGCCACAAATCTCAATCTCATGGTGGCACTAAAGAGAATGTCAGAGTCATCCCCCTGTGCACCATGAATGTCAGTGCAAAAAATGTTGATGGCGATCCATCCAGCGGTCGGTGAGATATTTCTGGGACAAAGTAGCGCAGCGGCTGACATGGCCACGCATCGGGCCGCGCTTACAGCCTGACCAAAAAAGGGATGCGTGCATCGAGGGGGGGGGGGGGGGGGGGGCGATATGGCTCTCCCTACACCCTCCTTGGACAAATACAGAGACTAGTCCGTGAAAGGAAAACCGCGG
The DNA here is from genome assembly GCA_029224185.1 of Karalla daura. Lineage (NCBI taxonomy): Eukaryota > Metazoa > Chordata > Actinopteri > Chaetodontiformes > Leiognathidae > Karalla > Karalla daura. The sequence goes on from CM055194.1 coordinate 17,248,016, forward strand.
TGGCGAGAAACAAAAGGTGGGACGCTTGTGTGCGATGGCTGGCGAGCACGTGAAGGCGTGCTCTGCGTGGCGTGAAGCGGCTGGCGCTCCCGGGGCACGGCCGCGGCGTCCCGGGAGCGCGAGCAGAGTCGGGCTGGACGCACGCCGGCTGGAGGGCACGGCCGAGCGTACAGCGAAGGAGCGCCCGCAGAGCTGCCTCCGCTCCAGCCAGACTGGATCGCTCGCTGTGGAAAGCAGGTCAGGCGACATTGGAGTTTCCCCTTCAGACAGAGTATGTCTTTGAGAGGGGTGGGGGGACATAAATAGCAATTGTCAAGACACAGCGCGAGAGTTCACTTTCTCATTGACTAAAGGAGCCGAGCAGAAGGGGAGGGGCGTGTTGCCGGGATGCGAGGGAGCACGAAAAGGGAAAATCTTGAGGATATTTTCACCGCTACGCTCTCTTTGCTGAGTACACATTGGCAGGTTTGAAACAAAACCATGGGATAGATATAATCCGCTCCGATGCTTAATTGTGTGTGTGCACATTCATCTGTATTTGAATTTTCTAAACACACACACACCAAAGGAAAGGGCATGTCTTGCAGGCACGATCAGCTTAATTCAACAGATCCCATTGTTCTCCTGCTGTTGAAAGTGGAAAACCCAGCAGAAGCATTTCTCACGGACAAGCTAGTGTACATTCGCTGGAGCTACTCCTGAGGGGTAAGGCTAGTTCCCATGGCAACTCTTGTTCTGGACTCATAAATACATGGCAACACCAGCTGATAGGCCCAGCTGATAGGCTTCAGTACGTCTTCACAGAGCCCCGTCAAACACAACTTTAGCTCGCATTTCTTAATCCCACAGCGTCCCTTTAGACAGTTCTCCACTTTCTGCCTGTGGGAATTGAGAAGTTGTGGGAGCTAATAATGGACACGCAGGCCTCAGACTCATCAGCCTTTCTTTCTCCTCCATTTAGGATTTGCAGAACCCAAATACCTGTTAGATTTTGGCTGTCCGTGCCTTATTGTTTGTGTTTGTAGAACACAAACAATAAGGGCACACCGCACCTTTAAAGCTTAACCAAAACAAACCTTTAAAGCTGGAGTATGTGACTTTTTCCTATTTGTTAGATCTGTCACCATGTGCTTATGGTGGAGGGATAATCTGTGTACAAATGCAGTCCTCCTGGCTCCTCCCGGCGCCTCTACTTCCACTTTAAAGAATCGGCCGCTCCTGGACATAAACAGCCCAACAGGCGAGAGGAGAGTCTTACCAGTGTCAATCACCCCCCCTTCACATATTATATTCACATATACGTTTAGTCATGCTAAATGGATTTTGTCCATGGATTCAAATACCATGAAGTTTTACACATACCTCCAGTGGTTATGTACCAAAATGTACTTGATACTGCAATATGATGTGTTACTCTGCCGATCAGGACATTCAAAGATTCACATTTCAAATATTCTCATTTTCATACTTTCCTCTACTTTATTAGATCTTTATTCAGGGAGGAGGGGCTGGAAAAGCTGAAGCTGAAGGTTCAAGGCCAACTACAAATGTGCCGAGTTACGAGGCATTTTTAACTGGTTAATAGAGATAGCAACGAGACTAATCAGTGGTAGGGAGACATAGGCTGACATCAAAGTCGCGTTGAATTCCTAGTTGCGTTGCATTGCTGTCCACACTGTGGTCGCATGGGGAGGCGTGGTCCTAGATAGGAGCACATTCGAATGTGGTCTGAACATGACCAGAAAACAATGGATCTATCCATTTACTGTGGCTATTTACACTGTCACACAGTTCAATTGAGCCTGCAGCGTTAACATAGCCCAAGTCGAAACTGGTCAGAAAATACAACCATACATCTGTAAGTCTAAAAGTCTGTAAGGCAAAATCCAAGACAATTTGTACATTCTACACTAAGTTAATCAACTGGGGGGCCAACAACAAGGGTGCAGAGAGCAATTTTACCTGACACTCCGGGCGCTCTTTGAAATCCCTAACACAGCAAAGCCAGAGGGGGGCAGGGTGACAATAAGGCCGATACTGACACAGCCGCGACTGTTAACCAAGGCAGAACTATGTCACACTGCCCGCATCGTTCACTGACCGTGGTATTAGTCACTCCGCTAAATAACCATTAACTACAAAGCAGGGGAATAAATAGCTGAAACAGATCTATTTCATTGGCGGGCGCCAGCTGGAGGCCACGACAGACGTTTACACTATAGTTTACACCAAGAGTAATACCTGAGAGCAGAGTTTGGCATCCATTTGGAAAGGCTAAGAACAAAAAGAGTCAAGGAGACAAGAGGGAAGGGAAGGAGGCTCAATGTGTGACAAAGTGAGGGAGAAGGGCTTCTAAGTAAATGATTCCTTAAAACTTCCCCAGGCACATCAAACAGGAAGCTGTGTCCTCTTCAGCTCTGTGTTGAGAGACGCCTTGCTGAGGGCCTGTCTGCCTGTACAGGAACTGAATGACTGAATTACCGTCGAGTGACCCGCAGGAATTCCTCCAAGAACACTTTTAGGAACTTAACTGGCATTTTAGATGTAGCGGCAGGATTTCCAGGTTCAGTTCGCGAATCTCAAAAAGCTGCCGCCTGCCTTCGCAGTCCTGACGGACCGCGAGTTACCGGGGTTCAAGCTGTCATACTGAACATTACTCGACAAACACAAGCTGCACAAATGCTTCAACTTCAACATTTATTCCATCCAGCTCTACGTTTTATGGTATGAGAGTTAAATTATTTTATGAACAGATATGATGAAGGTTCCCAGGCAGGACTGTCAGTATTTAACGCTAAACTATGACACTATACTATATACTTGTCATATTTATATATACTGTATATGACAAGACGGAGAATGTGACCCAAAAAAATGGGTTGAGATCTGGTGACATCACACAGTTATAACATCGTTTTCACACACACTTGTACACCATCTTTTGCGCCCTGAACGAAAATATTGATTCAGAATTTCCTTATGTTTCCTCTGCATGTAAAATTTAATGTAAATAGGATTAAAAAGAACATTTAAAAGTGAAAAAGCGAGAAGGAAAAGAGAGGAGCAAATGATTTTTCTATTCTGGTTCTCTTAATTGAAACATCAGGACTTGCACAACAGTGAGTCACAAAACACAATATAAAAGGCCCTTTGAAACTAATCCGTGCTCTGATTTGCCTAATCTTTGTGGTTCTTTAGATGTGGTAGAAAAACACAAATGCATTTCAGGAAACTTAAGAGCTGCAGGCTACGTAGTTCCTGACACTATTGCATCAAAAGGCTGCCTATCTGTTAAACCTAACTGGCTGAGCTTGGACCAGTAGAGTCACTATGCCACACTGCACATTTACAGGAACGCAGTTCCCAGAGCTACCCACTGCGGAGAGTTCCCAGGAATGACAACCCTGTGGGCTTTTTCTGGTTTGGTCTGATCGACCTCTTCAGTGGAACGGTGGCAAAGGTCTGCCAATGGTGGCTACCGCTAGCACCCCTGCTTTGACCAATGTGACTTACTCATAAGATGGAGCTGCTGGGGTCTTTGACCAAGAACACAGTGACAAGAGAGTGTGAGCCCGCCACACAATCAGCTTTGGTTGTAACTGTAATTGCTGTGCTTTACTTGATATGGTGGTGGATGCATTTAGTCCAAAAGCTGCTTCCCACCCGGCAGCTACGCACCAAACTGAACCGTCTGAGATAATGGTCTGCCATTTCACAAAGCAATTTTTTAACAATGGCTCCACGCAACTTAGATTCAGTGACATGACCAAGCCATATGGCTAATATGCCCAGAGGGAAATCTATAAGCAATCTGAATCTGTATTCAATAAACTATAAATATGCATCCTATGTTTTGATTAACAATAAAAACAGAAAATATAATTGTAATTAAGGGAGCTCTCCCCCCCAGGGAGCTCTGGAGCTACTTAACATGGAGTTAACTCCCCAAAATGTTCAGGAACAGTGGAAAGCCCCTGAACATGCGGAATCACCTTCTAATCCTTGTAATGGCATAATGGAGGATGCTGAAGCTATTATGAAAAGATTCACTTCTGCTTGGTTGAGAAGAGCAGAGCGTGCGTGAGAGAGATTTAAGAATAATTTCATATCCATTTCCCATGTTACCGTTCCCCCGTCATGAGATGGAACCACGCCACCCCCTCCCAGTTCCCCCCGCCCAGTTCCCCTCCCACTGGTTACAAGTATAGCTACAAGACAGCAGAGACGAGACCAAATGGGACACATAGGAGAAGAGGAATATTAGTGATAGATGGCGAGCCTCGTCAGAAGGAATACAGGGTAATAAAGACCATGGGGACTAAAGAGGCACTGTGCTTAAAAACATCCATTTTGTTACAGCAGTGCTTACAGATATCCATCCATTATCTTACCCACTTTGTGCCTTAACAGTGTCACTGTGGTCTGCTGGAGCCTGTCCCAGCACACACTATCATGGCAGAGAGGACAGTCTGGACAGGTCTTCACACTTTGGTCCCTCTCATACTTAAGGGTGCCCAGGAGTCACCAATCAACCTAAAAGCGACTAAGGGATGAAACCTCTGCAGATATGGGGAGAGCATGCAAACTGCACTTTGACCGGGAGATGAACCCTGGACATTCTTGCTCTTAGGCAAGGGTGCAAACCACTTGACCACTGACTGGTCTCATGAAAAAAGAAAACAAACAAAACAAAAGAATACAGAATCAAAAAGACAAGCTGAAAACAAATGGCTTGAGTATTTCCCCTTGATCGACGAACATGATGCTTCAGCACTACTCTCTGATAGCACTTGTGAACAACAGGTTTCGACACTATGGCAACAGGCTTAGTGGTTCCGCTGCATTAGATTGCAATATATTGACAGGCGTATGCGCATTGCATTATGCCATAAGGTGCTTCTGTAAGATCGTCCCATCTTTTCACAGCGATGTTAACAGTGAAAGAAAGAAGTGATCATGAATGCCTTCACGAGCAGGCATTTATTGCAAAGCCACTCGCCTGTCTCGCAGGGGGCTCGTTTTTAGTTGTCCATTTCTTGGGTGAAGGAATTCTCTTTTTTCTGTTTACAATAATCTGCAGCACGTGAGGAGCCAAACAACACACCTGAACCAATGCTGCTTATGAGTCTGCTGAAAAATGACACAATTATTCTGCAATTTTAGAAACACCTTGAGCCTGTCGAGAACACAATGTATTTGAAAAGAAAAGAAAGAAATGAATTGACCCTAAAATTAAAAACGCAGCCACCTTGTGAGTTTGAAATGCAGCGGAAAATCTCTTTTGGCGGCATCGCCTCCTAATCCCTAGATAGAGCGCTGAAAAAGCATTGAAAAAACATGTACAACTGTACATGACATTAAGTGAGTTTTATGGTGGAGGAAGAAAACATTAGAAAGGGACATTAAATTACATCAAAAGTAGTAAGACGATAAAAAATAAGCTTAACTACCACTTTGTAAATAGGTTACAGTGCAAAGACTAAAATAAATGAAAAGCCTTGTGTTTTATTAAAATAAAGCCAAAGATAAAGGTATTCGGCTTTGATTTAAAAAGAAATGAAAGTTACAGGAGATACAAACACTGTGCATTATCAGTGATTTATCCCAAAAAACGCTCATCTTTTATTCTAAACCCCACCAGCAGGCATTAGCAGGCCGAGTAGTGTCCAAAAGTGTCTACAGGTCAACCAGTGCACCTCCCATTCCGCCCCACAGTTTTCTCGATGTAGGGAGTGAGGAACAAGGTGATGACTCCAGACACGGCCTTTTGCCTTGGAGAGCTAAACAGGCACGTTTGACACGAGTCGGAACAAAGCGGAGTCCATCTAGACCTCTGCTGAGAGCGAGAGACACATAGGACAACATCTCTATTCCAGAGTCTTTGGGAAAATTCCTGCCATATTTTTCCATCTAAAAAGGACTTAGATGTCAATTTAATCATTTCGCCTATTTTGGTTCCCATTTAATCAAAATGCCAGTTGTGCTGGAAGGGCAGCATTTCCCACTGGACAGAGGGTTTTTTTGCAGCCTGAAATCCCTCAACTAATTGTGATCCGTCTACGACTTCACTTCCTTCTTCCTGGTCCAAGACTGGGGTTGGGAACTCAGCCCACTGCTGATGTGTTGCTGTGTAAACAGACAAAAGAGCTCTCTGTCTTTTTAGGTATCCAGACCTGTTTGATTTTCATATACAGAGACACACACAAACACACAGGAACCAACAGCAACAGTGGGAGGTTAAGCTCAGGCTTCTCATAATTGCTCAGGTTGTTGTATTTCTTGAAAATAAACAATTATCAGAAAGTAAGTGACATGCGGAGGTTTAAAATGTCCATGTATGCGCACTAAAAGGCAGTCGAGCTATGTCGTAAAAGAGAAAAAACAAAAACAAGGAGCAACGTTTCACAGGCCTGTCTGCTACGTAGCTGCCGAAACTCTGGGCGTGTCGCCATCAGTTTGCTCAACCAACAGAGCCACCAGGCAAACAGTGCAGGACGGCGAACACCTCCCTGTCTCGCCTTGATACCCCACTGTGAAACTAAACTTTACATCTACCAGGTAGAGAACCACAGGACAATACACATATACACCTGTGGAACAGTACACACACACACATAGAACTAGAAAAAGTAGGCTGACAAATCCCTCTTATACCACTGATGGCAGTTGCTCCATAGCCAATAGCCAATTATAGTGACAATTGGTAGCTGTGCTTGTAACTCATTCATTTCTCTTTTTTTAATCGATTATATGCTATACTTTGTCTGACAACAGCCTAAAATGTAAGAATGTCAAAATAACCATTAATGATACAGTAATGCCCATTGCTATGAACACTGCTCTTTGTAGACATTGAAATGCAACTTTTCTGGCTATAAATCAGTGAGCGCTGTAAAGAACGTTAATTGCGTATCTCACTGGAGTACTGCTGTAACTTCAGCCAAATAACCGGTTGAATGGGTTGGATCAGTTTAAATATGTTAAACTGCCAGTTGACGTGGCTGCTGACATTAGCGACACAGCCGCACAGCTCGCATCTACCTCAGCACTCATAGCTGAGCTGAGCTGCTCACCCAGCGCTGGGAGCACTCCAGCTACCCAGAGAAATGTGCAAAACCTGGAAATGTTACCTCTCAAGCATCGCACAACAGTTTTACACTCATGAGATTTTTCTGATGTGGTGATATAGGGGTTTGGTGCAAAAATGACAACAGAACTTTCTGTGCTTTGTTGACATTTAAGAAATTCTGCTTTTATTTTGCAAAAAACAAATGGAAACGCAGCTAGAGTCTTCTAAGGGGATTACTAGTGGCAGGAAGGTGTAGTACGTTGAGTCCCACCCTTGGCCCACTAAATGTGAGCTGAGCATCTCAGGGAGATCCCCATCCCCACTGGGCTGCCTTTATAGGCTTCGCTCAAACTTTCAGGCCTTCTCTGGGTACTCCAGTTCCCACCCAGAGCTCAAAACATGAATCTTCAGGCCAGTCTGAGACTCTACATTCGCCCTAGGTGTGAGAGTTAACTTTGTGTGTGTGCTCCCTGTGATGGACTGTCATCCTGTCCAGGGTGCATTCTGTCTTCATCCAATCTCCACTGGGGAGATAGGCACAATACTGGTGAACAGAAGGGAAAGTGTGTTTGACTTTTATGGCCGATAGAAACTGTCTTAAGTTTAAACCACAACACTTTTGGCTAAACTAGCTGGGGTTTTGTTGGCTCAGTCAATACCAAAGTGCCCGGTTGGTCAGGCCATGTGAGTCTACCAATTTGAGATTGTTGGAAAATCGGCTCACGTGGGTGATGATTAGCATCCCAAACCTTGGCCCGGGAGACAGTCTGTGCTGTTAGACATACAGTTGTGGGAGTTTGGACAGAGGAAGGCGTCTGCCAACTCTGCCTTCCGCAGAGCCTGGGAGGATAGTGGGGGGTACCACAAGCCAGCTTGGAGATGCTACATACAGACTCACACGTCTTTTCTGGGTCATTTTATCCTCTCTGTGACGCGGTTGTTCATCTGTGCCGTCTGCAAATTTTGTTATTTCAACCAAAAAAAAAAACCCTCCATGCCTGCCGTTACCTTGGCAGCAGCAGCTAACAGAGATCCAAATAAATATTGCAAGCGTAGGGCTTATCTGCTTGGCTTACAGTAAGACTTACTAAGAGAAACCATAATAGGCGTAGGTAGGCTCCATGCATGAGACATCCTTGGGTGTTGCCAAAAAACAAACACTCATTAACCTAGATACTATCGACCTGTTTGAGCGGTGTGCACATTGACAGATGAAGTGTGTGCTCAGCCTGTGTGTGTGTGTGTGTGTGTGTGTGTGTATACAGTATCCTGACTCATTTCAATCATGAGTTCAGGTAAATATCCTGTGCAGCCTTGGGGCCTTGACTCCATCCAGGTGTACAAAATGTCCCCTGGATGCGGTGCCTCTGAGCCTGGCTTCTCGTTCTCAGGAGCGTCCACACGACACGCTCTGGGCTTCATACCCGGACAGGCAGGGGAAGGGACTACGCGGGTTTGAAAAAGCGGATGAAAAAACTAGATTAAACTTCCAAAATGACTTTGGCTCTGAACTTTTTGTTTTCCCCGAGAGTGACTCGCTGTGCTGCACGGTATGATATGGTATCGTGTTGTTTGATGCAGATTATATAAATAGGATAACTGTGTAGAGTGCTGACCCAAAGAGACAGAAATGTACGATATTCTGGGAGGATAATGCATTTGTGTTTAAGGTTGTACCTTTTAAACCCTTATCAGCCCGCACTCAGGTTAACCATTTTCATTTTGGAATATTTAGCAGTTCTCTTCAGTTGTGTCCATAGCCTTTGTTTTTCAACTTTTTAGGAGGGATAAATAGTTCATGCTTACATGTGTATTTTGAAGGAAATTCTCCATCATATAGGTAGTTTTTAGTGGAACCACTTTCTTTCAAGGGTTTGTTTCAGCAGCATTATAGACACAACCAAGTGTGTTTGTGAAGCAGTACAAAACCCGGTCAACAGGTGATAGGTAATTTGTAAAATGTCAACCTGCCTTCAACAAAATAAATATTAGACTATGTGGGACATGTGAATATTAACATACTCTAACATGATTTACATTTTTAAATGAGTGATTCACAAGCAATAGACAACAAAAAAAAGGCGAAAATCCAGCTCCACATTGTAGTATTTTGTGGTTTTACAGACAGAACATTTTTCAAAAAAGATAACGTGTCTTCTTTGCTTTTCATTCAGTCTATCAGTGTTGCTGTGTGGAAAACCCCCTCATCTATCTGGTGGCCTAAAAAAGCCCTGGTGAAGTTGGCCAGGTTTTATACCGTCCCATGGCTCTTTGCTCTTTGTTTTCTTCTCGTTTTTTTTAGCTACTATCCTGTAGCTGCTCTATCACGCATCTGCTGAAAAGACTTCAACATTTCTTAATGATAGACTGGGCGTCACATCATATCAGTTTGGTGTCAATAATATGCATATCCCTGTGATTTTCATGGACTTTTTATAGTAATATATCAAATTCAAGACCAAAAGGAAACATCCATCCATTCATTATTCATGTCCATGGGGGTCTGCTGGACCCCCAACACAAAGTACGTAGGATGAGGGCAGTAAATACATCCTAGATGGGTCACACTGCTCACTCTCACACCTAGGGACAATTCAATCTTTAATCGATCTAAACATCCATGGTTTTTCACTGTGGGAGGAAATCAGAGCCCCCAGAGAAAACAGACACAGACAGAGGGATAATGTGCAAAACTCCCTGATCCAATCCAGGATTGTGCTGCTCTAAGGCGGGAGTACTAACCACCAAACCACCGTGTCGCCTTCAAACTTCTGCGAGCGTCTAAACGCAGACTTCAGTTGAGAAAAACATCAGAAGTTTGACACCGTTGCAATTTCCACATATTGGGGTGGATGGGGGGGGGGGGAAAGATCCTGTTTACTGAAGAAAGCTCACAAACTAGTATTGTTACTGCAGCTCCCTGGGCTCTGGCTGTACACATTTAATTACTTGTGACTTTCATTAGCTACAGAGCAGGCGGCAGAGCACTCCTCCTCTGACCCTGGCTCTTCCTCTGCCGCCATGCACTCTCACACAAACCACACTGCGAGGACAGCCGAGCTGGCTGCTGATGAGCAGCTGGAATAATTGCCTCAGTTGAAAAAAAACGTTTTAAAAAAAAGCGTCAAAGAAAACCACAGACACTTATACATGCTGCTGATGAAGTCTAAACCAAACTTTAACCGTTTCAATAAAAGGTTTTCAAGCTTCATGTATGACAAAGACGAATCACTGCATTACCATGGTTGTACACTTCATGCTCAGAGATGAAACTTTTGGTTGGGGCTGCAATCTCTCTGCTCTTCAGCAAAGTCACCGAAAGTTTGAAATGTATGGAGGTAAGAGATCAAAGACGCAACATACAGAATTAAAGAAATAAAAAATAAAACATTTGCTCTGTGTGAGGGTCTATAAAAAGATCAGAGAGGTCTGTAATAGGTTCCAAACGAAGTGAGACAACCAAAGTGCACTTTAAATCACGCTGTGGCGCACATACGCGCTGCGCTTCAGTCCTTTTCACACAAGTTTAAAATCATACGACACACTCCATACGACGATAAGCCGGATCAAAAATGGCTGCTGCGATTCACATTTTCATCTGATTTTCAGAGACTTCCAAATCAATCTCCTTCAATGAGTCACCGTCCCAAGCGTCGTCATCTGTGAGCAGGACAATAACAGAGCCGTTCGCTGCCAACGACTCTTCTTCTACATTTCTCATCAATGCCGGGCAATACGTCGACCGGCCGAGCCAACGGGAGCCTCCTGCGTGCTGGTGGCAACCGTGCTGCACAGGAGTGCTTTGATATCACCGATGTGCACAAAGACATGTCACACCCAAACACTGACAGATTGCAGCAGGTTGTTCCCCATTTGTGTAAATATGGAGGAATTATTCAAAGGTCTGGGTGACACCGGAGCATTTGAGAGCCCTCAGTACTTATTATTAGCATTTAAATGTTATATTTGTTGCCACTTCATTTAACATTTGTGTCTGTGTGAGATCACAAGATTAAAGACTGCCCCTGTATTGGTATTCACTCTACTAGAATCCCAGCCCACACTGGGATCAGTGGAGATGGCTCGAAGTTGCTTGTTAATGGTTCCGTGTAATAACACAGAAAAGATAACGAGTTAAGACACAAACTAAAACCTGAGCATTCGGTATTATCATTTCAGACTGCAGTGCTTTGATAGGTATTCAGGTGCCATCAGTATTGGCTCGTCCTCAGTCCAAGATCCAACTTGCAGATATCACACGGCTCTGAACATTTATTGTCCAATGAAAGTGATAACTCAGAAGGATATAAATCAAACGTTTCACTTCGGCTCCCACAGATCAGTCACCAATGTAATTACATTGAGGAAAGACTACGTATGCATTTAAGATAGACTAACGGATATAGAGTGAAAGTAAATCATGGTGTTCTTGTCCTGTCCTAATCCACCTTCACATTAGTCACTGTTCCACCAGCATGCATGCAAATATGTTTTAGAAAAGATCTCTCTAACCTGAGCACAGAAGCACAGACAGGAATAAACATATCTCTGATCTGCTTTCACTGTTGTAAGTCATTCACTGAGTGACGTATTCACAAACAGACAGGGAGAATTCAGCTACATGTGACTTAAAAACATGGTTTGCTTCGACGTCTTTACCGACACTGCTAATCTACAGTGACGCTGTTCTGTGGAAAAAGCATGGAACAAATTTTCTCTTTCTATACAAAATGTCAGTATGTGCAGCTCCTCCGCTGCACTTCTTCAAGAAATGAGAATTAGTCTTCAGACGGAGCAGCCTTCTCTCTGGAGAACGGTTATTTCCCAGTCAGGGCCACCTCAGTGAAGGCCCTTTTCCTAGACCAGACACCAGTGAGATTGCTGTCTCCCTTGTTGCAGACTTAATTAAAACCAACTCTTTTTTCATTATGTAAGCCATGCTTTACAGGCTGATAAAACTACAGTCATATGCAACAAGAAAACTGCAGGAGGGGTATTAATAAGAAGGGAGGGGGAACTGTTAACAGCTGCTTGTGAAAAACTTTAACTCGGGCTGGGGCCACTCATGGTTGGTAATCAGAAAGATCATTTCGGAATAGAGCCCGAAGCAAAGCCAGCATCAAGTCAACCTTTCTTGACCCTGTAACTGTGGATTATTAGCAGATCATTAATCGAACAATCAATATCTAAGAGCTTTTAGATGGAGCTTTGGAGGTAAAGGATAAACAAGAGGTCACCCAAACCTAACACAAGCTGTGCTCTAATCATAAACTGGTCCAAGATGGCAATTTTGAGACCACACCATTGTGGTGTAAATCTCATTTTAAGTCATCACAATTGGCCAAATGTCTACAGTAATTTTGTTTTTTCCCCCCCGCTCCTCACTAGAATCACAATTTTGATTTGCATACCCAAATCTGGTGGCGACCTTGTGGTTACCGTGTGTGGCAGAGGTGTTTTGCATGCAACATAGCGTCAAATCAATCGTGCAGGTTATGCGGTTTGGGTGTCAATCAGAGCAGGAGACTATGAGAAAGGAGAGGCGATGGTGTTGATGGTGCAGGCTTACCCAACAGCAGAAGCTTCAGCTCCCGTCTTGCATCTCTCTTGTCTCGTCTGAGTTGTTTCTCGATCTCAGCGTTGATTCGTTTGGACTCCTTCGCCTCCTCACTCAGGCAACAAGCCATCATGGAGTCTAAAGTCATCACCGCATGAGCTGAAAAGCCCGTCTGACAAGGCTATACTGGCTTGCACCACACAAGCTGTATTATTATTATTCTTAATACTAAACAATGAAAAGAAACCTTCCTTCTGAGCAGTCCAACTTTTAAAATCCACGAGCTTTGGGGAGGGCTTGGTTTCTTTGGTTGCAGATTAGAATCTGGCCTCCTTGCTGTTGATGATTTTTTTTTTAAAAGCTGTCAAATATTTTGACAGCTTTAGTCAAAGTCTTGTGGGTAGATCCTCAGGCTACAGGGGACTGACTACAGCCGATCGCAGACATTATGTTAAGTAACGCATCGGTAAACATCGTTACAGGACATTAAACCACCTCATCTGGACAGAAGGGAGAGTGATCAGCGTGGGTAACGTGACGGTTGGAACCGTTGGTTTAGCTCGAGGAGCTAACCGTTGCTAGTCAGGCTATAACGTGACAACCTGATGGATTTAAAGTTTATATCTTATCCAGAACGTTTGATCCAAAACTACCCGACGCAGAGTCCCAGAGCTGCTGGGACCTTACTGCACTGCCCACTGCCACATTTGTACAATACCTTCCCACTCCCTGGTTGCTGCCCCGGCCGAGCTGCGAGCCTTAGCCGCCCCGAAACCAACACCGTACGCCCGCAAAGCGACAATAACCCCCCGGCAAACTGTCCATCTACCGAAACACACACAAATCAGATAGCGATACTCGACGGATGTGGCGAAAATTTCAACAAATTAAACTCACAGAGGGGAGAAGTTTATGCGAGCTGGCTAAATGGGCAGGCTAATTGTTAGCTTCGGTTAGCTCAGCCCCCCTTTGGAAACTGCAGCTCAAAAAGCAGAAAGCTCGGCCTGACACAACACCAACATATTCGACTGGTGTTCACCGAAAAAAAGCCGTGACAAGGCCCGGAGTCTCAAAATGCAGAAAAAAGCTGTCCAAGAGACAGTCAAATAAAGCCCCGTATTCCGGGCATTTTATCGCTCCTGGTATTTTTTTCCTGGTGGTGGTGGTTGGTGGTGGTGGTGGTGGTGGTTGCTCCTCTCCGTCACCCACTCCTCAGCCCCGGTGTGCTGACGTCACCAGGGGTATCGTTCATTGACAAATATCATAGCCAATAGGAGAACGCGTTGTGGGCGTTGGAGGCGGGACTTTTGCCGCACGGTTAGACTTCCCAAGTTTGCTTGAGAAGGAGTCTTCCTCTCGGAGGAAGGCGTGTCAGCCAAAGCAACTGACATTTGGCTGGATGGGCAACGCCCATCTTCTGTCAAAGATCGGCAACAACATCCACGCACTTGCACATAATATACAAGACTCATGATTTATTAGACGTTTAATAACTCACTCAAGAACTTTAATAGGACTACTTTTCATCTTGACTTATTGATACGACTGCTGTTATCTTTGGAAACGAAATTCTTTCACTGCAAAAAGTGTTGTTTTTTTACCTTACCTCTATCTATCTATCTATCTATCTATCTATCTATCTATCTATCTATCTATCTATCTATCTATCTATCTATCTATCTATCTATCTATCTATCTATCTATCTATCTATCTATCTATCTATCTATCTATCTATCTATCTATCTATCTATCTATCTATCTATCCATTCATCTATTAATCTAAAAATAAAATCTAAATTTTGTTCATGTTGACCCAAATCATGAATGCACAAACTGCACCAGTAACCAAAGCAGTAGACGTGGGTTGGGATCCTTCATCAATAGGTGAGGCTACCCCCTTAAACTTTTAAGAATATGGACAAATCTATGACAAGAGTTTTCACCCACTGAGACTGTTTTGTTTCTAGTGATGCACAAGTTCAGCTCTGAAGTATAAACTGCAGTGTAAAGAAAGGTAATTTTACTCAGTAATCTACCAACGTAGTTCAAAGTTGGTACCCAAGTAGTCCCAAATTCGTGACTACTTGTATATTATTTGAGTGTTTTCATGTCATGTTGCTGCTAGACATTTCTTCTCCACACTTTTCTCAGAGAGAACTTCTCAAACAGGAAGCATTAAAGTTACTGTCAATATTTGAAATGTCTTTGCTTCCTCTTCTTGTAGATGACAGGATAAAGTGCCTCGTGTTCTCCAGTAAAACTGGAATTACAAAACACAAAGTTTAATATTTACACTGCTGTGTCTCAGTATATGATACAGGACAAAGCTGAAGAAACAGTATATCGATATCAAATGAGCAGAATAAGGTCAGGATCAGGTATGTCATTATCAGTGGTTTCACAAAGTGTAATGCAATTACATTTTGAAAGCTTGTCATATGATGCCTTAATCTGCAAAGTGTTAATGCTGCCAAATAGTCGAGTAAACACAAGATAGAAGATAAGATTTTGCTTTCATTTGCAGATTAGACGCTACAATATCCTGTTGTGATGATGAACCTAACTTATAATTATCTTTTGCATGATTTGTATGGAACTGATCAAACAGGTTAATCAGAGCCAATGTCACCATTTCTGGAATGTGACTGCCCTGAGGGACAGTGCTGGGAAGGTTACTGCTAAAATGAACTCCACTCGAGATTGTGAAACATATGCCCAAGACTGTCGCATATGGGTCCAACAACAAACCTTTGGGGGAAACAGGTAATTGCACCATCTTTCACTCAAAATTCATATTCATCGAATATTAATTCATTTTTCTCTGATCATGAATATTTCGTTCAGTTTAGTTTTGATTTCAGTGTTGACGGTTTACATGTGTTAGAAATAAAGAGTTCAATCAATCAATAACTTCATCAGGTTACTCCCCAACACTGCTAGGGCCAACTCTGGGTTTTTTCATCAAGCTGCAAACACTAGATATGAATATATCATTTACAGACATAAAAATGTGCATTTTCTGAATGCAATGCTATGCTCTTATGATGTACAACAGTGAATCACACTGAATCCCAGGTGGGTGACATGGCTTTTGTGGATACAGTAGCTCTATACTCACTATCACCCCCCGATTAACATTTGCATTTGAAAGCAACGTTAAATCATGTGGGATTTGCGTATGTCAGATATGTCAGCCTGCTTAGTCATGCCCAATTGACTGAACACACACTGTACTCGCAACATTTCCCTGTAGTTAATGTTGCACCCCTTAAAACATAATGTGTCACAGCCATAATCATAACAACCACAGCACTGGTTACAGCCTCAATTGCAGCACTGGCCACAGTTATGTCATCCCATGGCTGTGGTCATAATCACAACTACAGCTGGTCACACTCAGCCTCGGCTGCAGTCACTGAGAGAGCTGCAATAATACACATTTGTGCCCAAGCTGAAGCTGCGCCCACTCAAGCTGAGGTCACAACCAGCAGCGCCCTACTACTGCGATGATGAAATAATAATATAACTCTTCTTTCTATACCGTATGAGCCATACAAAGCTTACTGTGAGGTAATATAACACTGCCATTGACAAATGTGTGATCATCCACAGATATAAGTACATGATACATGAACACTGTGTATTTTGTGTTTATACTTAGCACTTGAACTGGCTTCCTGTGCTTATTTATGGCTTTCCTTTCAGCTGTAAACCTTTCCCAGCAATAACCATGATTCTGAGTTTGATTCTGCTTACTAAGCTTACTGTATAACATAAAGCAGAGTTTCAATGTTGTAGCTGTTAAAAATAAATGTAAGTGTACTTCACGTACTGTCAAGGAGGTTTACCTGTAATTATAAATCAAGCTTTTGCATAATACATTGATTAGATTAATACTGAGTGCATTATTCCTCTCTTTTCTTCAATTTGAGATTCGACTTCAAGTCAAGTTTCAATTTCGCTCTGATAAATTCTTCCAAGCCTCATTTTCTGAAGCTCAATGAGTAAATTTTTCCATCTCCTTCTCTGATGATGATGGTGACAAATTTAAGGGTAAAAAAAAATCTTTGGGATGTCACACCTTTGTAGATTCACAAACTATTTTGTGACCAAGACTGATTATACTGTTGAGACAAGTGACACCTTGTGGACATTCGCTGTAGTCACAAGAGTGAAGCTCTGGGAGATGATTTATGCATCTGCTCCCATCAATCCATTTTCTTAGCCACTTTGTAACCGGTGGTGTCACAGGGGTTTGCTGGAGCCTGTCCCAGTGGACAGGACAGGTCTCCAGTCCATCACAGGACACCTACACATACAACCATCCACTACCACACTCACACCTCGGGGCAATGTAATGTCTCAAATCAACCTAAACATGTATGTTTTTGACTCTGTGTGTGTGTGTGTGTGTGTGGGGGGGGGGGGGGGGGGGGGGACTAGAGTACCTGTAAACAACCCATGCAGACCCATGCAATAGCCCAGCATCTGACCAGGGGGGTGACCTCAGGTTGTTCTTGCTGTGTGGCGACTGTCTAAACATGGATTAGATTAAAGCACGGATTAGAACTTCTTGCCGTCATTTTTTCAAGAGAGGAATTTCTCTGGAATCTCACTGGAATCTCACAAATCTCCATTCTCACACCTTTAAGTGGATTATTACAGTCTCTGTGTCGGTTCAGCTTCCCTCAGATGCGTCTGTAATCAAATTAAGAGGCAGATATGTTTGACAGTTTGTTGCAATCTTCTAAGTCTTGAAGCTGAAATGCCAAAACCACAAAGTGCAGCCTAAAAGTATGAGGAGTAATCACAAACGGCAAACTCCTACTTCCCATGGTATGTCATAACTCTTGAGATCACAGACTAACCTGCTCAGATCTAACTCAGGCTGCAGCTTTCACCACAAGCCCAAACAAATGACTTGCAATTGCAATTTTTTCCCCACTTTGATCTATCTGCCATATCATTCAGAAAACCAACACTCTTTATAGATAAAATACACAGTCTCTTTCTCTCTTTTTAATTTTGCTTCTACTCATTTGTGTGTATGTGAATAAAAAAAGATTGTGTTGTTTCCAAGTCTTTGTAAATCTTTGACTCTACATTTGTGTCTCTTCAAATAAGTGTATATAAAAAACTGTTATAGCAGTGGTTTCCTGCCTGCGGCATGAGAGCCCACCAAGGGTTTGTACAATGACAAATGGAAATCTTTATTCAGATTTTACTGCACTTTTTGTTTGTTTGTTGTGATTTCCTTTTCATCACAAAGTGGACACTGAAACCCTTACTTCAAGGGCCCACAAGGCAGAGCTTGGGCATTCCTCAGTATGGGGACAGTTTTAAGAAACCACTGCTTTGAGGTTGACATAAAATTAAACGCTGTGACGAATGATCGATTCTTGTGGTTTCCCGACAACACTTTAAAATCCTGTTTGAAGGGTCTGAATACTCTGCTTGAGTTAATCTTTTGTTAGAAGTCAAGTCAGCATGGAGTGAAGCAGAGTGTAGTGCCGCAGCAGTGTCGCAGCGTTCAATGACAGTTCCCAGATTAATAATTGATTATTTGAAGGATCTGAGGATACATCCCAGATATGACTGATTCGCACAGTGAGGTGTGCACTCTAAAAAGTATTTGGTCAGATTTATTTCATCCAGCTATGTCAACAATTTCCGCCAAAGTGAGTTGTCTACCAGCTTTGTCCCTTAACTTTGTTGCAGGGTTCTGCTGGAGGCTATGAACACATGGACGAAGGCATAGAGTAGCCCCTGGACAGGTTGGCAGGCATGACACACACACACACACACACACACACACACACACAATTCACTCAGACACTTACAAATAGGAGCAATTGGGGGCATGTATTTTTTGGGGGCTGTGGAGGAAAATAAAGCACTTGGAGGAAAATCACACAGACAAGACATCCAAACTCCACACAAAAAGGCCCTCTGTCCAAACTGGTGATCTTCTGAGCACTGTGTGACTCTAATTGTGGAAAATATTATATTATCTATATATCAACATCCATTTGTTGGCCAACGTAAATCAACAGGTTGGTGTTACCTGTGTTTGTTAATGCAGACACTCTTACACTGGTTTAACACACTTACGGAAACCGAACTGCACTCTCTGACCTCCATCACTCAACTGTTTAATGAGAGTGACTAAACATCCCAGCTGTATCCACTAAACTGACATAAATGGTCATATAGCTCAAAGGTCATACAGGTTCTACAGAAGTGGTTCTACAGAAACGGTTCTGTGAAAGAATTTCCATTCATCAAAGTCAATAGTAGATTGATAATCACTTCTAAACACTTGGGACTTTACTTCCTGTAACTGGAAGGATCAGGCAGGTGCGTTCCAGGAACTGTCCTCTTCCACACCCACTTTGTTGCGCAGTGCTCTCCTCCCTCCCTCCCTCCCTCCCTTCCTTCCCTCCCTCTGCCCTCCGTGCCTGCCCTCCTTCCCTCCCTACTTTCTCTCCATTTTCACTTCCGTAAGCAAAATCTAAGTAACACAAGATCAAAGCGGTGTATAATTGTCTTGTTGTTTATACGGGCAGTTTTTAATATAAGGTCATTTCCCTTGCTTAATTTCATTTGTGACCTAAATTATCTTAATATGATTTTGCAACTTCTCACTTAATGAACAACTTAATGCTTGAATCCATAATTTCCATGTTTATTACTATGTTTGATCAGCACTAATACAAAGCTGATCTGTCACCCTGGGATTTGTCATTATCCAGACAAACACGTTTGTTTTTGGTTTGGACACACTCTTTTAAAGATAAGTGGGACATTATGAGCATGACCCAGATATCAGAGAGTCCCACAGGAATAAGAAATTAGGAAACTAAGGGGCTGCTTGGGGCCCCCTGGCCATTAAGGGGTCCCCAGAAGGAGGGATTTCTTTTTTAACAACATGCAACTTAAAATTAAGTTTTTAAAAAAATGACACTGATTTATAGTTAGCAATTTACAGTATTGGTGTTGGTCAAACACAGGGTGGGTGGAGAGGCCTCAAAACCAAATATTGCTTAGAGCCCCATAATAGCTTGGGCCAGCACTGCCAGATATTGACAAACAAGATCTGATTTATGTTTGTGTGGTTCATCTTCACTTCTTCACAGCAGCTTCAACATGTCTTTCACACATAAGTACAATAGGAAGAGCTTTGCAAAAGGGCACAAACTAAAAAAGGTAATGCAACAAAATCTAAGAAATAAATAATAAGGCAACAACTATCAATAGTAATGATGATACTCATTTTCTTAGGGGTTTTTCTTTTTTTTTTGACAATGACTAATTTTCAAGAACTCTGAAAAGAAACTTTAGAATTCTATAAACATATATCTAATACATCAAGGATGTGCGTCTTTACACCTACTTGCGCTGTAAAAACAACGTGGATCTTATCTCAGTATGATGCATGCATTCTCCACAGGCCACTAAACACACGGCACACATCTCCAAATTTCTACGTGCTGTGACCAGTTACCCCCTAACTAATTAATACTCTCAATTTGAAATGACATATTTATACCTTTCAATATTTACAACGGGCAGGCTCTCTCCTACACACCTTTATTGGTTTTCCACCTCACCTTGTTCCCATGGCAATGCAGATCTCAGGTGAGCTTAATATCTGAGACCACGAGAGCCTGGACCGACCGGTTCTGCTGGCTGAGACAAAAGATTGACATCCAAACAGCAGCCACGCAGGGCAGAGAGAGAAAATACCTGTTGTTCACCTCATCTCTATCTGCAACACGTTTGGGCACTTTGTAATCACTTTAGACACACTTTGTTGCATCGAATTGCAACCTGTGTTTGTTATGTTTTACCAGCTCCATTGGATGCACATGCATATAGCTGTTGGTATGTTTATGATGTAGTTAAATTTCATAAACTGATCTAAGAAAAAAATATGCATAGTTTTAAGCGTGCGCGAAATAGCTTTAATTGGATGAAATGTAGAAGTGGAACTTATAGCAGTGATTGATCAGTGATTTGGTGCGTACGTCCGAGTCTTTCACACAGCTGAAACATGAAGCAGGGAGCCTCCGCAGCAGCCCGAAACTTTATCCGCAGTGAGGCGCAATCGTTCATACTTGTGTCAAACTAAATGCAATCAAAGCACAAAGACTTCTGGCACAAGCTTTTCAAAATAATGCCGTCGACCGTGAATAATTGCGAGATCTCTGATTTAAGGATAAATAAAACGCATTTTCATTATCTTATTTCATTATTATTAGATGTCATTATCTAAACATGTCTTTCTCTTATTAGTGTGGATGCTGATTCAGCACTCACACTGTAGTTACGTTTTTCGGTCGTCTCCATCTTCAACATAAAGTCACAGCACACTGGCTGTTTGTGGCTTTTCATTCAGCACCACACCACCATAGTAAAAGACCATCTTCATATTGCCCTGTTGGACTGACAAACAACATGACAGAGGAAAAAAAAAATCTATGGGTTTAAGTGGACATACTTGTTTACATATGAACTGGACATGGTCATTTGAGTCACTGGAGAACTGTGGCACGGTTCCATTCTAGAATGTGATGCAACATTCCATTGTGCCTTTAAATAAGCACTCAAGCTACACTACACTTGACTACACAAACCTGCTTGGACCATCAAGACCAACTTTCTGAGGAATCGAAAAAGGTAAAAGGTAAAAGGTGTGGTAGACGGAAAAAATAGAAAAGGAAAGAGAGAGCCATGTCTTCACAAAGCTTCACAAAAGACAACAAACTCCATCTGGCTGGAGATCTTCTCAATGCAGTTATTCGAGTCGGGGTTGTGAAATTTAAAATCCCCACGGTCATCCTTGCCAAATGCATCCCATACTTCAGGTGAGTTTATTGTTTGATATCTTTCGGGACTGAATTAATGTCACTTCAGTTTGACAAAGTTGAGCATACAAAAAGTCTCATGCATGATTGAAACAATGCATTTTTATTTACTTTTGTGCCACAATTCACATCTTTTGAGAGGATATAACGAGGTCTCTGCTACTGTCAGTGAGAAAATGGAAAAACAGTTCAAAAAGATCAGAAAAGTCTTCAACATCCCAGGCCTGTCTCCTGCCATGATTGAAGGCGGTTTGTACAGGACGTTTGCTGTAACGTACAATTTTATCTAACAATAGGGTGAGACTGCTATAACAGCATCTCATATATTGTGAGTCCAGTACAGTATACACTGCAGATAAAAATATGTCGCCAAAGAGAGGTTAAGAGAGCTCTTTGGATCAAAATTTCAGTAAGCAGATGAATTTAAAGGCTGCCTTAGACTTCAGTGAAAATCACATATCATCTATTTGAAATCTTTCTGAATGGTTGTGCTCCATATTGTTCCTCGCCACCAACATATCACACGAGGAGACGCCGCACCTGTATGTGACCAAGAACAGTTCAGTTTACCCCTTAAATGATGTTTAAAATGTAAAAATTTCAGGTGCAGTGATTTTTTCCATCGCACCCATCAATAATGTGTAAGAAATGAAAATGACAAACAGCTACTGTACCAGGACGCATCCATGTTTTTCGTAATGGGGTCAGTTGTTTGTTCAACTTATACAGTATATTTGTAGGACACTTTGCTAACTCTGAATCATGAAATTGCAGAATTGGGAGAATTTGAGAACAAGAACAGATGTAAAAACACATGCAATACATACCATTTTTATACCTACCTGTACTTTATGTTGTGTAATACATAACATTTAGAAGCATCTGGGTCCTGAAACACACTAAATACAAGGTTATTCCAACAAACAAAACTGTAAGTAAGACTGAAGTATAAGAGCATCATGTTTGCATACTTACTGTTATGGCATTTGTGTGGGACTGAATACAAAACAAGTTTAACAGAGGCAAAGCTAAAGGAAAAAAAACATTCTAACAGTAACATCATATGAACCCGATGCATCTTAGGAACTTGATGCATAAGAGAGCAATGTTGAACTCATGTTTCTTTACACACTCAAGAGATTTGACTAAAAATTGAGTTGTTTAGTAACTCTCAGTTTTTTTATAACACTTTTTTAGGTCATTAAACTAAAGTATGTATGTACTTTACTCAGTAAACTTTTGTTAATACAATACCCACCTTAATAACAATAACTACCAAATATACCTACTTCATTTTTACATAAGCCAAAACTTAGTTTTGACTTAGTTTTTTAAGTGAAATCGGTTTACATACTTTTTGAAAAGTAAGGTTAACTAGCTGGATTTTGCAGTGCACCTATCTGTCCATCCATCCATCCATCCATCCATCCATCCATCCATCCATTAGACACCACCATCGTGCTCTTATTTTCCAGGCTCGTAGGTCAGACTTCCTGCCTGCTGCGTGTCTCTTGCCGCTCTCTTGCCCTGAGCGCATTCCTGCTCCGGAGCATTTCCAGCGGCTTCACGGTGCCTCCACATTCCGATGTAGGTGCGGTGCGGTGGACTTTCCGAGGGTTGCAGGTTGTTTCACATGAGGCGACGACACAAACAAAAGCGTCTGGACGCCGCGTCAGCGCCGACACCGCCTGCGCGTTTTTTTCTTCCTTTTTTGCCTCAACAGCGGCAGCGGCAGCTGGCGCAGCTGGACACTGAGGGACATGGACCTCACAGCTTACACCTGTTTTCTCGGAGTGCGACGGTCTGATTGAGGTGAGCGGCTGCTTTAATCACCCACTAGAAGCGACTTCTGCCATCACAACCGCATGGATTCGTCAAAAAAGTGACTCAAACTAGGTGAATAGGTCGATTTAAAGCCAACCCTTAGAATAAGATTTCCGGGGAGTAGCCTGAGCTATGTTTTTTTTTTTTAGTTGCTCTAACGTTATAATAACAGACTTTAAATAGGCGCGCTATGACCATGCCATGGAGCGTCATTGTTGGAAGTGTTATTATTCATTAGTAACTGTGTGTTTTTACGCAGTTTGGGACATGGCCGAGTGCTGGCAGTGGTGCCGCCGCACCTGTATGTGCTGCCTGTCCGAGGAAGAGAAGAGGACTGTGGCTGTGGACAAAGAGATCAGGAGGATCCTGAAGAAGCAGAAGAAGAAGGAGAGGAGGGAGATTAAAATCCTGCTGCTGGGTCAGTGACGGCAAACACACACACACACACGCACACACATACAGAACAAACCTTTAGTTTATCACGACTGGTTAGTGATAAATGGACTAGGTCATATATGGAGTCTTTCTCGACTTCATTCACGACTGCGTTTTACAGACACAACTCACAGTCACCCAGTCAAAAAACTACAACTCTTCTACAACTTTAACCACTGGCTTTAACTATTTATACAGGCAGTAAATTATATAACACATAATAAAAGAACTATGGCCTTAATCCGTCTCGCTCCTCTGCCTCTGAACCACAGCCGTCCAATAAATACTGATAATATTTATACAGCGAATTAAACAAATCCAACTAATAGCATATGGCATAGTCAACATTGCCAGGAACACCCTGCATTTGCGTTTACAGTTAAAAAAAACACTGCTTGGCCTGTTTGGTAGCCTGCAGCCAAGACAGTCAGCTATGTGAAGCATGTGTCACCATGAGATTATGCGAGGAATGGACCAGAGTGGGGACACACCTGGCAGGTATACGGGAGGCACAGTCCACACACCCACAGGCCCACTCTACAGCCTGTTTGATGACTTTTGACCTGATCGGCGGTGCCTCTGAGGTATGAACACATTATTGTCGCAGAGGTGGTGCCGGCTGGTTTTGTGGACTGTCCCAATAAGACTGAGGGCCATTCTTTGTGGAGTTTGCATATTCTTTGTAGTTTTTTTTGTTGTTGTTTCAAGATATGCCACTTTCTTCCCATGGTGCAAAAACATGCATGTTTTAGGATGATTAGAAAGTCTAAAATTGGCCCCAGGAGTAAGTGGGAGAGTGACTGGTGTCTGTCTGCCCTGTAATGGGACTGCTGACCTGTTCAGGTATGATAACAGTTGGACATACCGTTGCTTTCTTACTTTCCTGGGGTGAAAATCGAAAGCGTTTTACTACAAGGTTTGCTGTAAAGTGTGTCATGATCAGGCCTCAAGCCTCCGTGAGGTGACCCATTGGTTTGTCTGGGGCCGAGAGTTTGTTTTATAATCTCTGGAGCCAGAAGAAACCATATTTAAACGAGGGGGGCGGGGCTAGAGAGGAGTGAGGGGTGGATTGAACTTTTGACCTCCGCCATCCTCAACACACCCACTTATCCATACGATCCATACTGGCTGGATGTGTGTGCCCTCCATGGCTGTGATTGCATTGACTGGCAGCCAAAACAGCCAGTCAGTCTAAAGTAAGCACATGGTTGCCAGATTAACGCAAAAGGGCACCAGATCTGTAAAGAAACGGGTGTGAAATGGATTTTGAAATGGTTTGGAAAATAGCACCAAAGGCATTTCTGATAAATCCAGTGTCTGATAGTTCCTATGTTAGCACAAGAGAACAAGAACAAATTCTCAATCCAACAATTCTAGGTCTTCCTTTAATTACATGTTTTTGCTGAAGTCATTTTGTTATAACTTGGTACAAGATCATAGACCTGTGAATGGTTATATTCATTCTTGATCTATTTGTTGTTAATTGCTGTTTATCTTTACATGTTGGTCTTTGGCTGGACAGAAGTTAAATAGCTTAAAAAAGATATTGATATTACAGTAATTAGAACACAGTTTTATTGTGAAGATGATGACTGTATTCTAGAAACAAACAGTGCAAAGGACTGGAGCCAATGTCCTGCATGTGCTTCATGCTACTACGTAACTCAGTTTCCTTGTTGTCAGCAAAGTAAACGGAGAGTGAGATGAGGTCAGGATCTTGGGGTTGTTCCAACTATTTCCAATGGGGGAATCCCTGCCTTGATGTGGAGAGACAGTAAATGCTAATGCTAATCCTCTGCTTCCTCAGACACTGTGCTGAATGATGGAAAAGTGAAATGCCTAATAAATAAAACATCTATTGAATGGTGCTGAACCAGAAAACACAAATCCTAACCAAATAAGGAAATACGGAAATGTGAGTAAACTGAAAAGTACAGTATTCATAGAATGAGGCTTTTTAGAAGATGGATCAAGTTTTCATCTTAAATGCAGGCACTTCCTTTGAGTTAGATTTGTATCTCTGTGGCTGGAAATGCACAGGAAGAGAACTGTAAACATCAGTTGGTCTTCCTATGTTGCACAACTACCTGAGAAAGAACGTCACAGTGTCGCCTCGTTCAACCTTTGCTTGGATGATACCACAAGTGTTCAGAGGTCCAGATGTCAGTGTTAAGCTATAAGATCAGCGGAGACGCTGCTTGAAAAAAAGGGGTTTTGTGACAAACAGAGGAAAATTGATTTTCAGACAGTGTTGGGCTGATAAGTGAATCGATGAACTGTGTAGATGTTGGAAACATTTCAGTTTTCTGAACACATCCTGCCACCGCAAGGAGAAAAAAGCCTTCTTTTCAAAGTAGAAATTTAGACTTTTCTCAAAAAGTCCCTCATCATGATGTGTTTTTTTCTGATCGTAGCTACAAATTTAATTAATATTACAATTTAATTCCTTAATTTGCATTCCTCACCTCTCATCGAAAGTCTCCCTCACTTGTCCTGTTATCTACTGGTGCTTTTTGTCTTTCTTTTTTTTGTAGTTGGGACTTAATCTTCATACTTATTCACCTGTGATAACACTCTTCTGATTTTCATATGGGTGTTAAGCATCTGGTTGTTGACCTAAACATGCATGGTGTTTGCAAGTGGATAAGATAATTGAATGGATGGATGGATGGATGATTCTGATATGACAAAGGCTCAGACAACTTGAAAAAAAGTCCTAGTCAAGTTTTGTAACAATCGTTGCTCCCACAGGCACTGGGGAGAGTGGGAAGACCACCTTCATCCGACAGATGAGGATCATCCACGGCCGGGGCTTCTCAGAGGAGGAGCGCAGGGCCTTCGCTAAGTGCATCTTCCAGAACATCTTCACAGCCATGAAGGCCATGACTGGAGCCATGACCATGCTCCGAATCCCCTACTCCAACCCGGAGAACGAGGTAGACTCACACAGGCTCGCACCTTCGCCAGTGTACACACGCATAGACACGCACAAACGAATAAAGCATTCAGCCATTATTGCACAGACAGTGCAGGCACAAAGGAGTTCTTTTGCAGAGTTTTCCCAGAGTTGATAAAATAAAAAGTAAACAAAAAGTTACAAAACAGAATCATGGAACAAACCCAGACAAAGACTGCTACACCAAAAATCGAGAAATCTAAACTCTATTGAAAGCCAAAAGGTATATAAAAACCCACAAATTTGAAGACAGAAACACAGGTGTGCAGGTAGCAGGACAAGTGCAACTGTAGTCAAGGGATCGAAATTCACCGGGACAAAAACACACACACACACACACACAGAGTGTACAATAGGCTATAAATAGAAGTAGACTGTATCACAACGGGGCTACATGGTGGGTGTGTGGTTGGTACTGCCGCCTCACAGCAAGAAGGTCCTGGGAAACATGGAGTTCAGGTCAACTGGAGCCTCTAAAGTGTGAGTGTCACTGGTGTGTGTGTGTGTGTGTGTGTGTGTGTGTGTGTGTGTTTCCCCTGTAATGGACTGGTGACTTGACCAGGCTTTATGACACTGTAAAAAGTACAAAGTGGTTAAGATAACAGATGGACGTATCACTATAAACACAGAAAACCTGTATCAATAATTGTCAGACACCTTCTCCTCCCTGTGTTTCAGATCTACGCCAAGTGGCTGCAGGATGTAAACACGGTACAAGTCACGCACCTGGAGCGAGGCTACGTCGACGCCATCCGCCGTCTCTGGGCAGACGTGGGCATCAGGGTCTGTTACAGCCGCCGCTGCGAGTACCAGCTGCTGGACTCCACAGAGTAGTAAGTAGCAGGAAGCCGATGGACCTCCGCACAGATAATCATGCTCATCTGGATGTTTATTTTGTGTCCATTCTTTGTGTCATCAGAAAAGATTGACAGAAATGTCGACATTTAAAAAGGTTTCTGTGCTCACTTAAAAGGTTATGTAAGATGAAGTTTTATTACGTTATCCCCTATGGATCAATGAAGTCTATAGGCTTCTTTAAAAGTTAATATCTGTATACTACTATACACACTATAAAAAGTGACTTAGCCATCTAAGGATGTCGGGACTGAAGTTGCCGTTCCTGCCTTGAACGAGGAGTTAGAAGAGGAAGTGGGAAAATACATATTCTGAACAGTAACATCACCTTTCTATCCTGGGTTCTTTATTGACATAATTTTATTTCCGCCACTTTTATTCCCCTTTTTCTCCTGTGGCGTTGCAGCCACCTCCCTGTGTCAATGCAATGACTTCTAATGATTGAACAACAGTTGTATTTGGAGAGGAGCGCTCATTGGCACTTTTTGCAGATTTCATTGAGATTTGGTTACACATTTTGATGGGAAATTGAAATATAGAGGGGAACATTCAAAATGGCTGAACGCACTTCACAAAACTTGAGGAGCAGCATCTTTAGTGCCCTTGGAGAAAAGACTCCACATGCTTGTTTTGCTAATTGTTTATGGGATAATTACATGCATGGTAGTGACCGCTTAACCACCAGAGCTGCACTAAAGTGCAACTGTAGTCATAATGTTTTTCTGTCTTTACCACCGAGGAAACATGATATATTGTTTTATTGTTTACGTCACACCTGACCCTTGTACTAAAACTCACATAAGGACAAACAACAATATATGGCTGTGGGGATGACTCACAGTCTTTTCTTTCAGTTTTATGACAAGTCGGTTTGTGTGTTACCTGCAGAAAGAGGTCACATTTTTTAACCTGTTCTACCTGAACATGTTACAGACTCTCTCAGAATTAAGGCCAAATAGCAAAAACACAGAAAAAAAGGACAGAATAAAAGTAATAAAATAACAGTGTGAGTAGTCCTTCCTTTCAGAGCTCTGACTCTCTCACACGATTAGCTTGTGTGGTTTTGGACTTTGTTTCAGCCCCACATCCTGGCCTATCACTGAGGAAGATGGTACAGACTTTTATCTTTTAACCACTGTAAGGGGCTAGTTCTCTGCCATTTCGAAAACCAAAGCGCCGATGAAAGAGCATTTGAGTAACACCAGCCAGATGCTCTGACGAACCTTTTTGAACGGAAACCTTCAGATTGCTATCGCAGGTTAACGCTCGGGCCTCGCTCCTTTTAACCACCGTGAGAAAATTCAACTAGCAGCGGGTATCAGCCGCATCTGATGTGTCAGAGGCGGACGGCTCGACTCGGCCTGCCTCCGTTTTTTCTCTCTCTGTTCGGCTGCTGTTCTCGTCTGTGTTTACCCAGCAGCTCAACCATCATGCTGTGTGCATGATAAGACACAGGCAGTCAACATTAGATAATGACGGCTTGTATCAACACCGGCCATAAACCCAGCGTCTGAACGACCGGCTCATATGAAGCCAGCTCCGCTTCCACTGTGCTTTTCAATCACCGCTACCTCGTCGTATGTGTCTCTGTCATTATCTCTAACTCACGCCTTGTCTCAACTCCACTCTTATAAAACATCCTCTTCTGTCTCTTTGAGTTATATGAGTAACCTGGACCGCATCTCCGCCCCGGACTACATCCCCACAGAGCAGGACGTGCTGCGGGTTCGGTTCCCCACCACGGGCATCCACGACTACTCCTTCACCATCAAGACCATCACGCTCAGGTGACCAGTGGTCGGGTTACCGCTCTGTCACGGAGGGGGACAAACGTAATGCAGACACAGTGGAGAGAGGGAAAAAAATACTATTGACTCACGCAGAGGCTTTGTCTGCCCACCTCTGTGTGAGCGAGTGTGTGGGTGAGGGATCACATTTCTGTTTGCGTTCGTACAATGTCCCTGCCGGGAAGTGAGGTGTCGCTCTCCCTGGTTTATTTTAAACATGGCGGTATTGTTGCTTTCCAAGACCAGAGGGGGTCTCCCAGTTCCTCCTCATGCGAACGTCGAAGAATGAGCTTAGCTCCCGTTACGAGCATGCCTGCGAAAAATATCAATCCTCTGCAAACAAACTGCGTTTCTTTCTCCTTGAGCCCATGTCGTAATAATATCCCCCGGACCGTCAAAAGGCTTCACGGCGGCTGAAGCTCCCTCCCTCTGCTATTTTCCAGGATGTTTTGTACAAGCCCGGTCACCTGCTCCCCAGGCAGTTTACCCAGGGAATAATCCAAGCAGGTGTTTTTAGAGCATTTCACAACTTCGATCAATCAGTTGGACTTTATTTATATAGCACTTTTCATTCATTAAAACGCAGCACAAAGTGCTTTGCAGAATAAAGGCAAGAGCTAAGCAGAGACCAACCCCACAAAACACAACAAAACCCCCTGAGCAGGATGAAAGCAACCAGTCTTTCCTCACTTTTGGATTGTTTGGCAGTAAGAACACATAAAAAATCATCGTACAGTAATGGACAGATATACAAATATATTACAAATGTAAACAAAACATTACAAAAAAAAACGCATGATGATTTAATATACATACCTGAATAGGAGTGGAATTAGTTGGCTGTGTTATTTATCATCACTATAAGGCTATGCAATAATTACCCAGACTGTTAATTGTTATATGTGCAGGACATACATCAAATTCAGGCAAGAAGTAGTAAAAAATAATACACAATATGAACATGCAGTAGAAAAACCTTTCTGGCATCAATTTTACAAAAATCAACAACGTTTGTGAAGTTTTACATGTATTAGTTTCAGCACCTGAAGTGAGGATGCACTTGAATGTGTTTTATGTAGGAAGAAGTCTCACCTGAAGAAAATCTTGATGTTTTGATTATAAAATAAAAAATTATAAAATCCTCCTAAAGTATATAGCACATGATGATTTAACACGTCACAGGACGTGCTGGCTATGTACTCGTCCTGAGCTGAAGATAATGAGACAAAAAAAGAAAAAAAACCCTTGTAATAAGTCGTCTTCTGGTGTCACATTAGAGAGGTGACATGTTGGAAGTGTTAGGTCCAGTGTGCTGTAGAGGCTTATTAACAAGGTAGAGCCACATGTGGCCATCACGAGCAGCTCCACTGCTCCTCGAATAGTTGTACTTGTCAATCTTTCGATGCTCATGGACTCAGAAGACGTGACAAGTGTCAGAATAGCAAGATTCAACATGCAGCCAGTCCAACAAATTAAATGATTTGTACCAGTTTGATTTTTTACCAGTTCTACCAAGTTTTGAAACCAGTATTTTCCTGTTTTCAAGACAAAACGAACTCTCAGTTTTGAGTTTATAAACCTTCAAACTACAACTCTACAGAAAAAAAATGGAGTTCTCATTGTCTCATGTGTAGTGACTTGTTGTTATTTCTCTTGCCTTTTTTTATTTTTATTACCTTAAACTCTTTTCTTCCTTCTCCTGGCAACAGGATCGTAGATGTGGGCGGTCAGAAGTCGGAACGTCGGAAGTGGATCCACTGTTTCGAGAACGTCACCTCGCTCATCTTCCTGGCCTCCCTCAGCGAGTACGACCAGGTCCTGGAGGAGAGAGAAACCATTGTAAGACCACAGACTGGTCAAGTTTGTTTTTTTTTAACATATAGTAAATGTGTTTTACATACGAGTAAATATTTTTGTTTTGTATTGCACTGCTGGCTGGCAAAAACAATTTGAAGACGTCTCCTTGGGAATAGGGACGTTTAGTGTAATGGACAGATAATTAAACTCTAATTCATCTGAAATTACAGCCCACGATTAATGAATGACTGTTACTCATCTGAACCTTTTCCCCAGTGTAGTCATTTCATCCCTCCGCCAGCAGGTTTCACTCTTGCACAAGACATCCTCTCCCCTCTCTCCTTCCTCTGCCTCCTCAGCTCTGGTCGCCTCCCGGCCACTCCTCCCTCCCATCCCGTCACTAAGCCGTTTATCTCTCCCAGCCACTTTTCAGTCTTCCAGCACATTCATTAACCTCCGACGTGGCCCGTGTGCTCCAGACCCCCCATAAACCCTCCGCCTCCTCTCTTTAATGGACCGTTTCCTCTCTGCCTCTGTTTCTAAATCCACCCTGCCATCGCTGGGGTTTCTCAAAGCCGTCTCTCTAAAACTCTTGAGCTGTTTGTTTTTTAATCTTGAATAAAAATGTTCCCGTCCTGTCTTCTCTCCCCTCAGAACCGTATGCACGAGAGTCTGGCTCTCTTCTACACCACCATCCACTCTCCGTGGTTCCACAACACCTCCATCATCCTCTTCCTCAACAAGACTGACATCTTGGCTGACAAGGTCCAAACGTCTGACCTGCAGAAATACTTCCCCAACTACACAGGTGAGACATGGACGCTTGTTGTGAATTTGTTTTTTGTTTCAGGGCTGTAATGTCATCATGTCAAATGAGGATCTGTTATTGTCACTACAAACTGAAAATGGGGGACTTTTGGGTTGGATAGAAAGCAAATATGGTGCAAGTCATCATAACTTCTAACCTCTTCAATGTTGTTGTTACATTGTATTTTTAAGTCATAAACAACTGTTGAATACATTTTGTTGACTGTAGAGTCTGGTGATAAGGTGGATTTGTGGTTTTCACCTGATTGCAAAAAGTTGCCACTGGTTTTCTCCTCATACTCTAGCATCTCAAATTGTGCATATTAAGGTCAGTTGGAGACTCAAAATTGCCACTAGGTGTGAGTATGAGAGTGAATGGTGTGTCCGTGTGCACTGTAATGGTCTAACAGTGTTTGCCCTGTCTGGGCTGAAGATCTGCATGACACTGTAGGATAATGGATGGATAGACTATAGAGTCACAACTAGCAAGGCTGCAGAGTAGACCAACCAATCTGTGATTCTGAACCCTGTCATACCTATTGAAATCTGGCCTGAACCCTAAACTACCTCGGATTTGATGTCCAAAAATGTTGTGTTTACAACAAAGTAACAATGGAAAAAACAGAAAAAGTGACATCAACAAACTTAAAGGAGCACAGCAGGAACACAGCACAAAAAACATGGCTTAAGATGAATATATGACTTCAAACAATCAAACCAGAAACTACAGCAGCAGTCCGGGTAAAGCCAGACGGGGGATCCAGCTGTCTGTGTCCGTAGCTGCCTCCTCTCGTCCACCATGTGCACACATTTGGGTCTGACACAAGAAAAAGCTTTTTGATGTTCTTGCCTTCCGGCCAAATTCCTTTGGGCGTGCAATCTTCTCATCGCATCCAGCTGCTGCAACTGGAAAATGATGTGTTTTTTTTTTCTTTACAAAATTAAGAGAAATTAAGAGAATTCATCCCTCACTCTGGATTGGAAAGGTTGTCCCAGTGTTTCTGTGCTGGTGGCACCAAAAGCCATCAATCAAAAAGCTTTTCTTCTTTTGTTTAGACAGCTTTCCATCTTTGTCAGTACCACAGACACAGTACACACAAACACACACATACACACACACACACACACACACACACACAGTGAGTTGCAAATGAGTCACTTCCAGGTACTTGGTCTGCTTAATGATGTGGCTGCAGCCTGTAGCTTGGCTGGTGTGAAAGGCTGTAAAGCATTGCCCTAACAGCCCCCCCCCCCACCCCCACAACCCCCCCATCACCACCACCACCTCCAGCTCCCACAGTCCTCAACCATCATCATCATCTCCCCCGCTGGTACCCATAGCAACCACAGACAGATACTGTACTTCCCACAAGCAAGTGTGTGTGTGTGTGTG
This sequence comes from Karalla daura, assembly GCA_029224185.1. Classification (NCBI taxonomy): domain Eukaryota; kingdom Metazoa; phylum Chordata; class Actinopteri; order Chaetodontiformes; family Leiognathidae; genus Karalla; species Karalla daura. Next base: position 17,281,364 of record CM055194.1, read on the forward strand.
TGTGGGGGGGGGGGGGGGGGGCAAACCTCTGGGTGTACATGAGCAAGCGCAGGGTGGGAATTAGGAAATTATTCGAGCGTCCATGCGTGCCCTCTGTGTTGTACCATCAGCATCAGTGGGGTAAAATAATGACTAATACGGGGGTCAAGCTCCTTGATGTCAGTTTAAACCTCAACAACAAGTCCAGCGCTCACTCTGTTAGCCGCTAGCGCTGGCCCGTGCCTGTGACTGGATCCTGAAGGGCTGCTGTGGTTAAGTGGCCCTGCAGAGCTGTGTCATGCTTGTCGACGGCATGAAAAAAGAAAAACCTGATGGACTAGTTCCCGTCAATGACACGATCGGTGTGTTGACAGAAGTAATTTCAATGGAACCACATCAGAGGACATCGCTGCATCCAGCGTGTGGTATTTCAATCCAGTTTAGGAGGGCTGACACCATTTCTCACTTTCGACAAGTCTGCTTAGTTTGTCTGAGATGTGTGATGACTCGGAGCGGTGGTTATGACAAAGGAAAAGCAACTTTGAAAGCAAAAGCTGATGAATGGTAAAAGTCACAAACCTTGCAAAAGATGAAAAACATAAACAAGAGAACCCAAACAAACTAACCAGGGCCTACAAAACTGATGAGAAACATGTAAACATGCAAACATATGGACGTAAATACATAAGAAATCACAAAATAAAACAGAGGGAAAGGAGCAGATAGCTTGCACAATAGGAGTAGAGACACAGGACAGGTGTGCCTAGGTGAACCAAAAAGCACAGGGCAGGATGAAAGTAAAGCTCGTACACATGAGGAGGAATCAAACAGGCAATGCTAATCACAGACCAAAACAGTAATGAGGAGAGAAGGCCATTAAGGTGTGTTGATTTCCCATGTTTCTTTAATCTTATACATGAAAAGGCAAAATGGTGTCAGTGGTCATTAAGTATCTCGGGTCGTGGATAATAACAGTAAATGTGGCACCTGGGATCAATTATCATAGTGAATGATGAGTCAGTCAGCGACCTGTTTGATGGCTCCTGCATCTCTAACAAGCTGGAGCCTTTATTCGTCATTGTTGTTATACTTGTACTTTGAAGCATTTACTTTAACCACAAGGGTAGTATTTACTGGAAATACGTGTTTTAGCCACAACAATTGATTTTGACTCCCGTGGTCCTTCAGATAAACTGTATGAAAGCTATTATTTTATCCAACAAGGAGATGACAAAGTGAAAAAGTGAAAGATGAAAAAGTGCTGGAAAATGCTGAAAAAGTGACTTTGTCCTCGTTTTGGTCTTTCGTCTCTTTCTTGTTATGACAAAATCTGGTCTCAGACATAATTCTTGTGTCTACTGTGTAAGATCTTTGAAGTAAGACAGATAGTTAAAGACTGACTGTGATATACTGTAGTATATAAGATACTGACATTTATTTAATATACTTTAACTTATGTCTAGCCAACACATGCATGACACTCTAAGAAGTCCACAGAGTCACAGACTTCTTGAATTAAGGCTTTGAGGAATTATTCATAACATAGACATCAACATAGAATCAAAAAAGCTAAAATTTAATGGTGTGATTCCACACTGTCTTCTTAAGAACTCTAGTGTGATGAAGAATAATAGCATGTTTATCAGTAAACATTAAAAAAAACATCTGAATATGTTCAAAATTTTCCCGAAAGTTTGTTTCTTCTTCGAGCCAGAACTTGTTGATGTGCTAGAGGTCCTAACATTGACTTCTCTGCGACCAGGTAAGAGGCGAGACCCCGAAGACGCCAAGAACTACATCTGCAAGCTGTACGAGCAGCAGGCCACCAACCTGGACAAGCGGGAGGAGAGAAAGACTCTGTACCCGCACTTCACCTGCGCCACAGACACCAACAACATCCGCATGGTCTTCAAGGACGTCAAGGACACGGTGCTGCTCAAGTCTCTGAAGGACTACGGGGTGATCTGAACTTTGAACTCGGAGGCAGTGAAGAAACGAGGACGCGAGGGAAGGCTCGTGTCGCTGTCTGGACTGTTTGGAGAGCGAAGGACCCAGCGGAGGCCAAAGTGACGTTTTTTTTTGAGAAACACTCCTCTCCCAGCTTCACCTGCGTCTCTGACCCCCACGAGTCCTCCTCTTCCCTCACGAGGGGGCGAAGCTGAAGAAGACGCTCAGGGATTCAGAGGGGATCGTCTGACTTTTGATGAAGGAGCTGGAGCTATCGTTCTCATTCCTCTCAGCTTTTTCTTTTACCCCAAATTTGAGTTATTTGTTTTTAGAGAGAGAGAAAGATGAAGGAGCGTTTGGGTCAGGAAGTGACTGAATTGCTAGATGCTATGAAGTGCTGTGCTGCCACAGTAATGACTTTAACAAGAGGAGATGGGGGTCACACTTGGGTACACACACACACACACACACACATTTTTAGTGCCTTATTTGAATCTGACAGGTATGTTTGGGTGTATTAGATCCACACACACACACACACACACACACACACACACACACACACACACACACACACACACACATATGTATAAACTGGAAAAATCACAGCACCCGTTACAGTACGTGAGGTACAATCTGCTGTCACTTTACTTATCAGACGTCGTGAATTAGGGGATTTTCTCTGTCATTAATGTCACCACCACAGAAGTCACTTCTGCCAGAATCCCTATTGATTACAGCTATCACACACTGGCAACGTCTCGCACGTTTTATCTCGTTGGACACATCTGCTCGGCGCCGTCTCCATCAATTAGCAAATGCAGAAACGCCGCGGAGGCCGCCTCTTCCCCGGTCTGTGTTGTGGTGCAATAACAGCTGTGTGGTTTTTTTCAGCGTGCTCTCAGAGGTCGAACAGACATCAAACAAACAAAAACGGATAAAACCTTCATTTGTGGGTTAAAAATGTAGATGCTACAACATATGGATGTATTTTAGCTTCTCTACGAGATTTAAAGCAAAATGTCGTACTTCCTCCAGTAGAGTTCCTCCTCAAACTAATGAAATTACATTTCTTAGTCAAATACCAATTATAGTGTAATATAAAGCAGCTGAGCGGTGGGTGAAGAGCCAGGTGGGCTTGATTTGGCGATTAGCGGATCCACCTGTACGCATCCAAAACCTCAGATCAAAAACGTTTACGTATTTCTAGACAACTGGAAAGACTACAACAGGAGGAATACCTGATGCTTATGTGTCCACAGATAAAGTCTATGAACTGATGAAGTGAGGATGTTTCACTGGAGTTCAGGTAGAGACCAAAAGCAGAGCTAAAACAATACTAGGCTTGGAGTTGCATAAGAAAGTAGTGATGAAAGGGCTAAAAACATCAACACTTGGTAAGGCCAAGCAGAGTGTGACTCAAACTTTTTAAAATCTGCAGTTTATCTGTCTCTGTTCACAAGTACTACTCTTACCAAGTCAATATGACAAATACATGAGCTTAAATCACCGTTGGAGCCAGACGTGCTTTAAATGGTCACAGGTGAAGGATGCAAGATGGCTTCACTCTCACACTGATGACAGGTTAATGGATATTACTAAGAGGTGGCAGTGTGAGGTCTTATATTTATATCACTGTGTGGAAGGAGGAGGGGGGATTTTCTAATATCGATGAGTGGTTTGAGTCCTAACTGTGCGTCATTGAGTGTTGAATGTGTGTCGAGTGGAAAGCGACTTTTGAGATTCGTCGACTAATGTAACTGGCCTCGTTGGGAAGCTGCGCAGTAGCTACTGTGCGGTTTTAGCTGCTCTTCTTCTTTTGTTTGTTTAATTGTACAGAAATAGTTTTGATCCCTACACACTGCTACACTTTCCACTCGGCTAGTGGCGGCCACGATGCCAAGTCTTATTGTTAGTGCCTTCAAATGTCAAGTTTTACCTTACATTCACTGATGACTACTACTACAACTATGCCTTTGAATGATTTTCAACTACTGTATTTTTTTATTATTATTACCACTGTTTACCGAAAAGCACATAAACTGTGACTTAGAGACTGTGTTTGCTAGTGAACTACTTTTTTTTGTAAATCTGGAGACAAATACCGGTAGTAGCTTGCACTTTGCGTAGACCCGGGTGAAGGAAGTGGGCAAATATGTTTGTTTTTTTTTTTTTTGTCTAGTTCATATTAAAAACAAACTTTTGAACTTATGTCCTCCTGCTTGCTTTAGTTTGTCCTCCCTGGCAGAAATGGCCGGAGAGTCTCCTCATAATACATCCACACAAATATGGATTTGCATCAGATTGGCATATGGCATTGATCTATATATATATATATATATATATATATATTTTACGCTCTGCATTCATTTCCATAAACCAGAATGAGTGTGTGTCGAAGAGGATTCCTCTGTAAAAACAACTGTCACATCTGTACAAAAGAAAACGTTCACCGTGTTCAGATGTGCCATACTAGCAGCAGCTCTGGCAAGTTTTCCGGGTTTTAACCAGCCGGGCGGTCGCCTGTTGGAGCTGTCTTGTTTTTCTGTTTCGTTGACGGTGCAAAGTGTTTCCTCATTAGGGACAAATCCTCTCTGCAAACAAAAGCCGGTCACACTTTGCCAAGAGCGAGAATCACTCTGTCGATCTAGTGACAACAACGGTACGCTCTGTGCGTGCCGCATGACACAAGTTTATACAGGATGTCTGTGTGTGTGTGTGTGTGTGTGTGTGTGTGTGTGTGTGTGTGTGTTACAGTGAACACACACACAGCGCTTCACCGTGGCTGGTAGCTGCTCTCGGAGCAGTGCTCTGCAGGAGTGTGAGAGTGTGACCTAGTGGCCCTTGTGTCTGTCAGTCTCCTCCACATTCTCAAGTGTGTGCGTGTGCATGTGTGTGTGGGTGTGCGTGCGTGTGTGTGTGTGTGTGTGTGTGTGTGTGTGTGTGTGAGACCGAGAGACTAAAAGTAAGAGCGATGAGGAGATGTCTGAGCCTACAGGTGCTTGTGCATTAGTGCGTTCAAAAATGTACGTGTCAGTATGTCGATGGCCGTCTGGGTGTCTACAACGCTGCCTGTCCCTGTGCAGTTTTCTGTGTGTGTGTGTGTGTGAGTGTGTGTCTGTGTGTGTGTGTGTCCTGTCTCCGTCTCACAGCTCAGTCTGCCATGAAGGCACCTTGTTACTGCAGTCTCATCGCTCAAACTCCTGAGGCTCCCTCCACCTCCAGCCCTCGCCGCTGCAGTCCATTACCCATGAAAACACAGACTGGAATAAAAAAAAACTATTACATTTCATCAGACATCTGCAAATAGCACAGGAGGAGGAACCGCTGTTAATCTCACTGTAGGGTGTTAACCAGACAACCCGTCATCTCCTTGTGTCTGGCATCCTTTTTTTTTAACGTGGTTGCATTGTAGTGTCATTATCAGGGTTTTATTTTGAAGCTGCGATAGAGCTGTTAAAAATTCATCTAGCTTGCTGAAAAGTAGAAATTCAGTGACTCGAGAGGTGAGTGGTTGGACATCTGTCAGTGTCATAGTCAGAAAATGATCATTAGGAAGTGACCATTGTTAAAACCGTTTCACTAAGGCCAAGATGCCTTTGTTTGTCCTCCTCCCACAACAACATGCAAGAAAGCAAAACATACTCACATTTATCATCTAAAATCATTAGATGCATTATTCCTTATTGTTGATACTCTTATTAGTAAGTTAATAGTGAATTGATGGATGAGTTGCAGTGGCTCTAGGCTCTTTGCTTTGTTATGGTATATATGTCATGGTATGTATGTTATCAAGTTTATATGGTCTTAGTTTTCTCTCTGCCACCACATCCGACTCTTGCAGCAAAAACACCCCCCCCTCCATTTTTTGGAGAGACACAATTTTGCTCGGCTGACATTTAGAGTGATTGATTCCTGCAGGACCGAGGGTGCGAGCCGCCCAAAAGAATTGTGTGCGGCGAGGGAGACGAGGGGCTCCGACAACAGGTGGGCAGCCCTGCGCCTGGTGGCCTTTGCTGCAAATGAGGGATTTGTTTATGTAAATCTCAAACGACGTACCAGCGAGGAGCCGCTCCATCAGATATCGGCCGCTCCGATCAATCGTCTCACGTCTCCGGCTGAACGGGAGGGAGGGTCCGCACAGGGTGTAGCCAGGTGAGGGGATGTGAGGCAGAAGCAGAGCTCAGACGTGTGGGTGCAGAGTTTTTTTTTTTAAACCTCTTTTTTTTTGCTGCCTGGTTTGTTGCTATGGACTGTCTGTTGCTGATAAGAGCCGGTCAAAGCTTTTTTCTTTTCTTTTTCTTCTTTTTTTTCCCCCCTTCCACCAGCGTTCCTCAAAGCAGATACACACCTGCTGTGCACTCGTCAAATACAGTCTGCACGTATACGGACACACGAGCCGGGTTTACGTCAGCGGCGGTCACAATAACCTGTCGAGATTAGGGTGTAAAAATAGCTGCCCTAATGTAAACACCTGTAGAACAAGATGAAACTCAATACAAAGGCCCGGCAGCCAAGAGAGGCTTATAGTGTTCTCAGAGGTGCAGATTTAACTCCGGGGTGATTGCTTGTGATTCCGGATTGGATTGCATAATTGTGAGATGCTGCTGCTGTTGTTGTGTTCCCGCCCTGTACCTTTTCACTGTGGCAAAGGAGTGAAAACCTTTCCCTCCTCCTCCTCCTCCTCTTCCTGCCCAACAGGTCTTTTCAAAGCCACTACAGCATATGGACACAAAGAAGAAGAAGGAAAAAGAAAGAAAAAAAAAGGTGCTTATCAGCCCAAGAAATGAATCAATTTGCCAGCATGAATCACCACTCGGTTTCCCAAAACAGCTCCTGCATTTGCAGTTGCAGCTGGCCCTTTGTAGCGCGAATCTCCCTTGCTGTGTGTTGCCTCACACACACACACACACACACACACAGATGAAACTCAGAGGGAGCAGGAGTCTGCCTGAATGCTATGCATCGATAAATCCTCCCGGATCTTGACCCCGGTCTCTGACAAGCCGTCTGCGAGCGTCGATCGAGCGGTGGAAGCTGTTTGAAAGCCATCACAACGGCAGTTTGTTAGCCGGTAATAACACACAAAGTAATCTTTGCTGATTGTGCCTTCTCATCCTCCTTATTGCGTTGAAGGGATTATCTTTTGTTGCGCTCGCTTGGAGAGATCTTCGCATGGTAGTCATTCGGTTGCAGAAAATGATGCCATGATGGCAAAAAAAGAAAAAGAGAAGAGAAGAAGATGGTGGCAAATAAGATGAGGACGAGGGGGAAGTATCTCTTCTCGCGTGTGTTCAACTCTGCAGCACCTGGCTCCCGACTGTATCATGCGCATTAATGAGTTTTGGAGAAACTGCTGTGGGGCTCTGGTTTATTAATGTGGAGGAGGAAGCAACACAAAATGTTCCCAATTAAAATGAAGATGAATCGCCACGGCGGGCGGTCTGTTTCGGTTCTACTTTGGTCTCTGAATCTCTGCCACGCAGACAGGCCATTAAGCACTGAAGGGCTGCTCTGGTCCCACGGCACCCAGCCCCGAACACTGTCCTGAAGACCCAGGTGGACCAAGAGGAGGAGGAGGAGGAGGAGGAGATGGGCCGAGCTCATCTGGACCGTTTGATGAAATTACTTAACATGCATAATTGAAATTAGAGCGTCGGAAAAGATGTGCTGCACTGCGAAAACCTGCAGCTCCCTGAAAGTTTTGCAGGACCTGGAAATGACCAAAGGGTAGAAAAGTCTTAATTTGGAGTGAAGAATCTATTAAACTAAATTGAATATTAGAAGCGCTCTGGAAAGACTTAATTTGTATCTTATTTGGGTAATATTTAGAAAATTATACTGCTTCTTATGCTGCTGCCATTTTGCATCGTTCCACATGGAAAAACAAAGGAAAAATGTTAGAATTTCATATGGGGTAATTACATAGACTTACAGTGTTGTTTCATATCAGCAAGAAAGCAGAACAGGGGTTGAAGAGGTCGTCTCCAGAGCGAGGTGGAGGAGAAGAAAACATCAGGAGAAAACGTGAGCTGAATCATTCCTGAAATCTCTAATGGATACAGAAATGGATGGATAGAAACAGTCTTAGGTTTTCCCAGATGACGTTCCAATCGGCAAGTGAGTCTTCTCGGATTAAGACCGGGGTCTGTCTTCAAGCCAGCATCCAGTTAAACACATGCTGTTTGACAATCCAATGAATACAGATTGAATACTTTTCACCCATTTTAACCTTTTCTTTTCCCCGTAATACATATCAAATTGCAAAAGCTTCACTAGCAGCCATGTTTATTGTGCAAGGTTTTGAAAGCTTCAAAAGCTTTTAAGGGTTTTCAGGGTGAATGGATATGTGGAAGTAATTTAACTCAGATGTGTTTGTACCAGACCTTTCTTAATGTCACAAAGTGCCTTGCACAATAGACACAATAAAAAAAAGACAGTTTTTGCTCTTCAGGCAGTAATTCTAACCTTTATCTGCTTTGCTCTTCTCAAAGCAATATGTAAAAGTGATTCCAACGTGTGAAAAGAAGAAATGGGCATCCTATCGATGTGGTTTGGACAGCAGAAAAAGGAAAAGGCTTCTGATCTATAAAAAGAAAAAAGAAAAAGTCCCAAATCAAATAAACTCCTCGGCACAAGAAAAAGAGAAGAAAGCCTGAATCAAAAAGCTGGAGGAGATGAGCAGAGAAGTCCTCGGTGGAGTGAAACTACATCCAAAGACGACTAGTGTCTGACCTCCCTCAGACCAGGACCTGTCAGTTTAACATCCTCAGATTAATCTCAATATCTGTATTAATCTGTGACAACTTCAGCTGCTATTTCACCCGATTTATGAAAGAAGTCTGACGTGAGAATCGACTGTGTGAAGTGATTCGCCAGACTCATTCCTGGCAGCTCAGACTCCTTGTTCTTTTCCTCTCCCCGCTCTGCTGCTGCATTGTTTTTTCATGCATCGCAGGGGATTTTTTATTTTTTTTTGTCTCCTCCTGCCTCTTTTCTTTTCTCTGCAGCTCTGTGTGGCGCCGCTCTGATCACTTCGTCTAATGGAGCACGAAGCAACAGGAGGACAGGACTCCGCCGATCAGCCGCTCTTATCTCTGCTGGGTCTTAATGTACAGCCAGGCGCAGCCAGACGCACGGTCAGTGTCCACACACCCAACCGCATAGTTAAATCTGCCCCTCGTCGCCTCCTCTTCCTCTTCCTCCCCCACCCCCATCCCTCCCACACACACACACCCACACACACACACTTAACAGAAAAGTTTTTTTAAAAAAGTTTATTTTCTACTCAGTGAGCTATACGCTATTTACCCCATTATCGTCTCTGACCGCTGACACCAAATCAAATGGAAAAGTACACACACACACACACACACACACACACACACACACACACACACACATATATTTGTAGCCGTGGGGAGATGCTGGGCGAGATATGAGATCCACATCAGGTCAGTGGCTCGGCGCTTCTGACTGGAGAGGTTTTGTCTCTGTGGCCCCGCTGCTCCGCCCTCGGGGAACACACCGTCTGGCCTGGTCTGGTCTAGAACAGCAGTGTGTCTGTAAAATGCTTTAAAGGCTCCTGGTTGAAGTAATCTGAAGAGAGTAACCTTGTTTGGCAGGAATGATGGTAGGGAAGACCTGTGTGTGTGTGTGTGCGTGTGTGTGTGTGTGCAAATGAAGGGAGTGTTTTTTTTTACAGCAGACAGAAATTTCTAAATTAGAAATATATATCTTTAACTGTACACTGTGTCTAAACAACAGGATATAAGATTACAGGAAATCCTATTAAGTCTCAGGTGTAGATATCACAATCTACTTTGTTAGGATCATTTCTGGTTCATGAGGTAACAAAAGCTTCAGATCAGACCAACTAATGTCTGCTGAGGAGGATTCATAAAACACAAGTGTTGAGATGATTTAAGACAACATTTTGCGACTTTATCCATATTCTATCTATAACTATCTATCTGTCTATCTATAGATAGCCTCCCACTTCGCTCAAAGGAAAGCAAGAAAAGCTGACACTGCTCATTAAAAGTGTGACTCTCTACTTACATTTTTAAAATACTTCAGAAATACTTCATGCTGTTGACTATTGGATGTTCCCTATTTGCCAGGGAGCAATTAAGGTAAGGTGTCTTGCTCAAGGGCACTATAGCTGTGGGGGGGGGGGTTCAAACCTGTGACATTTGTGCTCAACAAAATCCAGATCCTTAAATCCTTTTACATCCTTTTAGTAAAGAGTCCCAATGCAAAAAGGCCAAACAAGTTTGGAAAAGTCTGATTTCAGTTGACTCAAAGAAGAAATACCAAAAGGGTAGTATCTGACAAAAGCAGTATCTGACAAAACTCCAGAAAGTGGAAGAAGAAACAACTGGAGCAGAAACAGACGACCCCACAAGGACAGACCTAAAAGACCAGACTTGAAAGGATGCCCGTCAAATCTGGAACAAGAGGGTCGAGACATGAGACAAAAGGGAGAGGAACAGAAGACACTGGAGACCCTGTGATGGACTGGCAACCTGTCCGGGGTGTTTCTGCAGAAGACCCCAGAGTAACCATTAGGGTACAAAGCAGATCAGAAAATAGATGGATAGATATGATTCTCTGTGTTGGAGTTAGACAAAGGGAAGTGTTTATTTCTCATCGTTCCTTCCATTTAAAACCTATTCATAAAGTTCAAAAGCTACTATAGAGTAGCAACATCATAACACATCATGTCACAAATGAAAACTGGGGAAACTGGATCATCATTAGCAGTCAGGGATAACTTTCATTCATTTCATTTTGAGCCTCGTCTCAAGTGTTTAGAGAGAGGTAAGTGATCTGAGTCAGAGCTGTGCTCCAGGTAGGAGTCCGGTCACCATTAAGAAGACGTAACTATTAAGGCGCTATTCTTTTTTTTCCCTGCAATATTCGATTTCAGTGGTTTGTTGCGTGTTCACTCTCAGGGAATATGATGATTTTATTTTGAAGGGACACCTGCTAAAATACTTCTATGGGGACGTACAACTGACACCTGACCTCACCTCTTCCTCTACTCTGGCAAATCATTTCTGCATTTCTGTTCCTGTACAATGTGTGTGTGTGTGTGTGTGTGCGGGGACCTGCCTGTATATGACGTACAGGTGTGACTGATGAGCGAAGCTGTTGTGCAGGAGTAGAAACCTCTCAGGGTGCGAGTGCCGCGCAGGCTCCTGAAACGTGATAGAAGTAATTACGGCCTTCAGCGGTGCATGCAGAAAATGCAGATAACGGAGAGAACTCAGCCGCGGCGTCGCTCGTCTGTCCTGCACAATTACAGGCTGAGGAGAGTGTCACACTCCTCCAGCAGCCCACTTTAACACAAGTGACTACCTGTGGTGGGGTTTCACCAACGCGAGGTGCACCTTAGCTCCACATTTACATAAAAGGAGCAGATAATAATAATAATGATGCTTCCAAGGAGGAAGGGGGGGGGGTTCTTTGTGGTATTTTCATAACCTCGTTACTTCTCAAGCCCTCATAAAGGCTGTAATTATTCATAATTTTGCACAGACAAAGACGGTTTGCATCCTCCTTGTAGATTCGTAGCATCATAATAATTTGTAGTAATTAGTACAATTAAGCCATTGCCACTGGGCTTTGAGCTGATGTTCTTCCCGAACAGTTCATTAGGCCTGAAAATCTGAAAATCTGAAAATCGACCGCTCCTGTGATATCATGTATGAGTTTTTAATACTTTTTAGGCTGCTGAGTCAGGCCTCAGGCTTTTTTGGTGGAGTTTCCATGTTTTCTTTGAGTCTCTGAGGCATAAAGCGGGCGACGTAATGAAAAGCTGGAAGAGCAACATGATTAAGTGTAATTTACATGTGATGAACCTGAGGTTCACAAGCATCTCTTGATCTCACTCGTCGTGGTGAATTAAGGTTTCTTTGAACCAAGCGCAGCTGGTGGCGATAGCTCGACTCACGACAAGCAAACCAAGGAGGGTTTTTTTCACGGGTGCCACTTTGTTCTGTTGTGGAGTGCCAAAATTACTGCTCCCGTGAAAGGAGCCTGGTGGCTTTGATGAAACCCGTGCTAAAGCTGCTTGCGCTGAAACAAAACAAAAAAAAAAAGATCGAGCTCTCAAACAAAAGGGCCTGTCTCAGTGGGGGATCATTTCCTTAATGTTGTCAGACACTTAGAATAACAGTCTGAGTGGTCTGAGAGGCAGACTTGACCACTTTTTGAGGACAAACTTTGACAGTCTTCGATTGCTTGGAGGAATGCCTTTGCGGCATGTCTTCCCAACTTCTGGTTGTTTGCTCCATTAGTCACTCAAGCCTCTTCTCTACCAGATATTTATAGGAACCCTGAGGTTTTGTTTCCTCCCCTCTCTGGTTGTTGACATTATATTTTCACAAGTTTTTTAATCTGAACTGTGTCTATGCCAGTGCTGTAAGGCTTTTAACAATCCAGGTTGTGAGTATGTGGTCAGCCAATCATTCATCACTTGTGTCACATAGTTCCTGTCAAAGCCACTTTTGAGAAAACTAACTGTGGAGAGTTCCTATTAGTGCACCTCCGGTCAGACCTTCTTCTAGTCTTGTTTCTTGCAGGACCCCTGAAAACCGAGCAAATTAGTCATCAAGATTTGCTATTTGTGAAAAGCCAGCCGCGTGATGTGACTGCTTATTTAGTCTCAGAGCTGCAGGGAGTTTGCAGGAGTTGTGTGTCCGTCTGGAGAGAATAACAACAATCATGGAGACAGATGGTGGCCAATGTTCCTGCTGGTTTCCACCATCTGAGAGCCACAAACTTTGCATCCCTGGGTAACAATTTTCCCGAGCAACACATTATTGCGCTGTGCCAAATCCCCAATCACAGTTTCTCGTGTTGCCGAAATGAAACCAGATGATTGGACGCACCAAAGGGTGCAAACAGATGATGCACACAAACTTAAAACTTTGCCCATGTTTGTAATATATAGTATAGTCATATAGTCAACACCTTGACATACCTTTTCTTTACAATATGGAACATCATAACAATAGAATAGGATAGCACAGGATAGGATGCAATATGATACAATACGATGTGATGCTATACGATAGGATACTATACGAAAAATGATGAGAAGCACAGGATGGTGGCGGTACAAATGGTGCAGTAGTGCAAAGAAGCAGGTAAGCAGGCAAGCAATAAGAGGGTAGAGAAACGCGTTCATCATTTTTTGAGCAGATAAGAAAACTGGAGAAAGGTCAAAAATATACATAAATTTGTTGTTTGAAACGTAAAAACAACTGGGTTGTGTGATCTCAGGGATAAGCCGAGGAGCCTTGCAATGTGAGACTCGGTTTTAAATCGAAATGATTAAAAATGAATAATATTTCTAATAAAAAGTTAGAAATAGCCCTTATGTCAGCATTACCATGGTCCCATCCTATTGTGCCTTCTTTTTTTTTTTTCTTTTTACAGATAAATACCCAAAATGCTATTGTATATCCAGAGATTCAAGAGTTTGTTTTCCTTGCTTGTTTAGCACGAGTTGCAGTTGCAAGCTACTTGAAAGTGCAGAACATTTAGTAAAGAAGTAAACAAAAAAAAATCTTAAACCTATAATCTATAATCTAATCTTTATTTTAGCCAGGACTATCTATACATCTGTATGACTGACATGCTCAATTACTATATGAATCACACTAACTGAGATTCTCTGAGGTAGCGCAGGAAAAAAAGCAACAAAGGAGAGCAGGTGTTTCCGGCCCTCGGGGCGAGTTCGCCGCAGAAACTCGGAGAGAACAGTCGGAATAAGTTTCACCCACGCACGTCCTTTGTCTGGCTCCCCAGCCAGAGGATGAAAGCAGGAAACGTGTTATGGAATGACGGCGCTCCGGACCGGCGAGGCTCCATCATTTGTGCAGCACATTAAATGATGCGTCATTACAGTGATTCCATAATGGCGTTCTAATTGGACTCCAGGCAGCACGGCGGCCGCGTTTCACGTCAATCATCTCTTTTTCTGGCGCTTTCTTCTCTCCGGCTCGTCCTTCTTGCCCGGCCTCCATCGGTTTTCCTCTCAGCACCTTTTCCTGCACCTGATTACCAACCAACCAACCCCCCCCCCCCACACACACACACACACACACCATCTCTGAGTTTCTTTATATGTACGTCTCCGTTTCCATGAATGAGGAAGAGGAGGGCAAAGACGTCGTTTCTCAGCGCTGGAGATGTGGCCGAGCACGTAGTCCCAGCCCGTAATGACAGGCTGTGCGCGGTTTGTCCTCCTTGAAATGGCAGGGGGAAAAAAAAGGCGAGAGGGAGGCTGGAATATATGCGAACGGTGACGACTACAAAGCTCCGCTGGCGCCAGCCACCTACACAGTGTGATGCACACGCACTCACACAGGGGTGAGTCAAAGGCTAGAAATCAGTGCCAGGTGAAACAAAAGCCTCTCAAAATTCAGCTTTTGTTGGGTTTTTTTTCCTTCCCCACAGAGGAGGAAAATAGTTGACAGCAGCTAAACCATAGGTTGAACTGGAAACACTGGGTACGGAGCAGAACTGTCTGTGCTATATGGATCAAGAGGATAGTTAGGAAAACAACATACTGGAACAGAGTATAGAATGGAGACAAGGATGCTTGGGTAAATGTAGAGATAATGGAGTGCATGTAACCAGAGTTATGTATAAGAACAGAAGAATAGAGAACATTAGAATAGAACATATGCGTATAACTGTATTTCAGTATGGTTACAATATGGTCAGAATACAGTTGCATTAGATAGATAGATAGATAGATAGATAGATAGATAGATAGATAGATAGATAGATAGATAGATAGATAGATAGATAGATAGATAGATAGATAGATAGATAGATAGATAGATAGATAGATAGATAGATAGATAGATAGATAGATAGATAGATAGATAGATAGATAGATAGATAGATAGATAGATACACACATAGATAGATAGATACACACATAGATAGATAGATACACACATAGATAGATAGATACACACATACATGGATAGATGATGGATCTGAACCGTCTCTGCTTTTCTGTTGGTCCGAAAAGAAAAGGAAAAAGTGAAAGGAAAAAAAAGGGGAAAGAAGCTTTGAGTTTATTTGTTTATTTGCAGCTCCCCCGGTCACAATTAAAGCCTCCGAGGTCTCACAGCACCCAAGGTAACAAACACTAAACGAAGCCATAACACTAAAGGCAGGAAACCTGAGTTTTGTCGAGACTGCAGCCCGTCTGCCTCTTCTGGCTCTTAATCCTCGGGTACGTCTGAGAGCATCTCGAAAACACAAAACAGGCGCTCGCTGTGTCTTTGACAGACATTGTGGCTCTGCTGCACAATGTGCCAGCCTCCCTCACAGCTTACAGCAATTAAACCACACTTTTTTTCTTCTTCTTTTTTGTTGTTGTTGGTTTAGTTTTGTGTCAGTACAGTTTCTTGCAATTTATGTTAATTACTCCTGTTTTCTTCTGTCTCTGCTTTTAGCACAGTTATACACGATTCGGATTTCTCCTGGGAATACGGCATAAAACTCCTCAACCAACAGAAAAAAACAGTGTCGGACCAGATCTTGACCTTCTATTGCATGTAACAAGAGGTGCTTGATGCTTGAGCAGCTCTAAGACCTGCTTGTTTTTCGCTCTGTGACATTTTACACTTAGAGACACTGTGCATAGGACAAGTGTGAAGTTCATGTTTGAGGAGGGAAAACTACCTCCGGAGCATGTCCAATCAAACTTCTTTTGAATGTTTTGGACTCTTTAATTAAGTAGTATGGCAGAAGTTTCCCAGTTAGTGAAGAAGAAGATGAGCAAGCGGAGTTTTCTTTTTACGGAGGGGGAACGAGAAAGAGGATGAGGTGGTCGTCATCCCTGCTCCACGGGGGGAACTGGAAACATTTGATTCACTGAATCAGAGGCTCTCGCCTCTGTGCTGCGATGCAGAGTGTCTGCACAGGGTGTAATTACAGAGATAGATGAATATAAGGCTGCAATTACCTCTGGAGAAGGTTCGCCGTTACTCAGACCCACAAAAGTGTGTGTATGTGCGGCTGAATTAAGGGGTTGTGGCGGAGGGGCTGTAACCTGTGTACATCAGGGTATGTGCAGTGCAGGGTGGTATTTACATACTGTTCACTAATGAATGTATGATTAGACCAGGTTGACGAGAATGACCTCCCCTTCTCCTTTTTTCGTGGTCATGACGATGCTGCCATAGTGTGGAGAGGCTGAGCACATGTAAACGTTGTTACGTGAAGCAGGAATTTGAGATGTCGGTGGAGTTTGAAACCAACATGGGGGGTCTATTGGAGCCCAGTAATCATAGGTAAAAGCAAAGAATACCACCTGGTATCATTCCAGCATAGGACACACATACCATTAACTCTGACATTCACACCTAGGAGCAATTTAGAGTCTAAACTCAACCTAAACATGCATGTTTTGGGACCAGATTACCCAGAGAAAACCCACACAGATGTGGGAAGAAGATGCAAAATCCTCACTGGAAAGCTCCTGTTGCAACTGGGATTTGAAGCCTGGACCTACAGTAATTGCCGTGAGGTGACAGCGCTCGCCGCCAGGAGCCTCACAAAACCCTCACACCTCACCCCGATAAATGTCAAAGCAGAGGACGTGTGAAGGTGACTCTTCTTCTTTGCACGTTTTCAGGTTTCGTACGAATTAAAGGAACTAGGTTGAATGAAGGAGGTGTTGGAAGCAGGTTTCACCTTTCTGAGGCAACTGTGTAACTAAACTAAGAGATTTTTCAAAAAAAATAAAAAAAAACCCAACATCTTTCTGAATTTCAAATGGAAGCCATTATAGTGTCCTATCTCCTGTGTTTGAGTTCAATGCAAACTGAAATCTAAAATTGCCAATCTGTGTGAAACTCGCCTACTATCTGCCCGGGCAATCTGGAGGAACAACATCTGTCAGAATGAACTGAAAATTCCCTCATTGTCCTGTGTGTCAATACTGCAAATCAGCTTCACAGAGAGCAGCGAAAGACAGGAAGAAACGTGAGAGAGCGAAGGGACTAACATGACAGTAGAATAATGTGAGCAATGAGTCTGAGCTGCCTCAGGTTACACAGTGGCACCTTCAGAGGCGATTCTTAAGCTGTGTCCTCCTTCCTGTCAGGATGCTAAACTGACTCTGCCATTGTCTAAGTCAGAGGAGAAAGGTGACAACGGCGATAATAACTCTAGCAGCGAGATGGAGACGTTTAGAGAAACACAGATATAGATATATATATATATAGAGAGAGAGAGAGATGGAGA
Organism: Karalla daura; assembly: GCA_029224185.1. Lineage (NCBI taxonomy): Eukaryota > Metazoa > Chordata > Actinopteri > Chaetodontiformes > Leiognathidae > Karalla > Karalla daura. Next base: position 17,298,572 of record CM055194.1, read on the forward strand.
AAAGAGAGTGGCTCCAGACGAGCGGGGAGCAGATTCCAGAGAGGCAGCTCGACTAAATGCACTCTCGACCTTTTCACAGCAAGACATTATGGAGCACTTACCCATGCCAAATAACACCGTAATGACTTTTCCCGGGGCCTGCAGAGATGTGTCTATTGTCTTGTTGTGTGTTTGAGGTTTTTTTTTTTGTCCCTCTCTGCTCCTGAGATCGTTCTCCAGAACTTTCCACGGACAATTTTCAGCGGCAAGTTGTCACACCACACATTACAGAGACACGTCGTTTTTATACTTTTACCTTGATGGCTTTTCACGATTATTCCTCTCTCACCCCCAGGACTCTGATTTACCCCTAGAACTATGTGAGTAAAAACCTAAAAATCGCAATAAAATAAATTGTTAATGGATAAACAACATTTAGAGAAATCTAAAAGAACGTTTTCAGCTTCATGAGGTGGTTTTCTTACTGCAAAAGTGTCATGAAAACATTTTTTTTCATCCTATTTCCACATCACAGGACATGACATAAGGGTCACGCGACCAATTCGCTTTGAACAAGATGTTGCAAAATGTAGTCTGATTAATATATAATAGATCCATGCAGACACTAAATGTTTTGGATGTCCATTTGGAGTCTGAACAGGAAGAGAATTTGTGTGATTCATGAGATGTTGTGAGACTAGACTTGGATTTGGATGACATATCAAAAGCAAAACACCTTTTGATGGACGAAGTTTTGGAAATATCGCTCTTTATTTTACGTGAAACTAATGGAAACACACCTTGCAGCTACAACTTGTCTATGAAATAATCCTCCCATTTTTTGAAAAGCCCTTTAACATCTGTGTTTCGTTTACCGGGGCTAGAGAGAGGAAAATAATTGTCCACGACATTTTTATTTTTCTCTTATATTTTTAGACACTTTTTGTGACTGGTCATTAATTTTCTATGTTTTCCAGTTCCAGTAAACCCCATCCGTATGTGATACTGGTTCTCTTTTTCCACAGACCAGATTAGATCCTTAAGACGATCATTACCCTTGGAAAAATCAGCGTTAAATATTGCATGCCAGTGAAACGCGCGTTTTAAGGCACACGTATTCCACTTCACATGTGATCATTATGCTCGTAAAGCAACTCGCAAATGTCTCTGTACTTTATCACCCGTTCTCTCTTGCCTCCTCCGAGCGGCACGGTCTAAAATAACAATGGCACATTTTAATTAAGGACAGAGGCTAAACCAGGTCCTCGGTCGGTGAATTTTGACACAGCGGAGTCGCTTTATTTCACAAATGTGGAATAATGAGCTTCGGGGTCACGTTTTTTGGCTGCCACTGACTATCTGGCGTTTAGAGGGTGGGGGTGGGGGGAGGGGTTAGCGCTGTCCTCCCAGCCCGCGGCTCAGTCTGGAGCAGACGAGTCTGGGAACAAAAAAGTAGACCGAGAGCTTAAGTGTGGAGACACTTCAGGGTGAAATAAAATCCCAGACGAAAAGCAGCGAGTGTGCACCGAGGTACCTCTCTGACCCCTCATCCGAGGCAGACGTTGTTCCCCCTCTCACGTCGCCTGGAGCACAGTGTTTATCTCCCCTGCTCTCTAATATGACAAACCCCCCTCCCCCCCGGGGGCCAATTAAAGCAGCTATCATGGCTGCGATTGGATCACTGAGCTTTGATGTGACAAGAACCAGCACACATCAGTACCATATAGGTTACGCAACGAGCGGCGTATCACCAGGTCTCAGAGTCGTAGAGAATGAAACCTGCTTGGGTTTGTGGTTTGTTTTTGTTTTGTGTTGTGTCGTTCTTCTCCACCCCGGGGTGGGCGGGTGAGATTTAAGGAGCCTTTCGCTGGCAAAGATGACTGGGGAATTTGCAATTCTGGCAGAACAGCCGCCTCGATCGTTCGATGGGTTTTTCTATCAGCCAGATAAGACTGGAAAGTCTTGGAGGCTTCCTGAACACACAACACATCCTCTACGCTGCAGGTTTAACTGTGAAAATCTGTTTTATGAATCAGTCGGACGTTCAGTCTCTTCACCTATGACAAAAGCGAGATCCTGAGTGAAGTGTTGGAGAAGTTTGAGCGGCCAAATCGCCCTAGGAGCTGCCGTGTTATCAGGGGCTATTTGCCCAGTCTCCCGAGGCAAATTGAATAAAAGTGGCCGGAATCCGTTTTTCACGGCAGGTTGGTCGGGTTCATACTTTGAGGTTAGGCGAGGTGCTCAGGCATCCTGTATGGCAGATAATGAATGATGAGACGAGACTGTTCAAATATGAGTCCATCTTTTCCAGCCATACTTCAAACAAAATGAGCAAGAATTAACTTTTTATAGCTACTTTTTCCTTTTTTCTATTTCCGTTCTAGATGTCCATCTATATCAACATCGAGTCTGTATTAGGGGTTTATTATAGGATCAGGTTAGGGATGTTCTCATTGGGAATAAACTTTACAAGAATTATGGTTCAATTGGGGATTCGACCACTTGTTTTGCAAAAAATGGTCACGGAAAATCCAGCTACAGAAACACAATAAACTGGGCGTTAGGTATCGTGAAATAGATGACTATTCTGCTTCCCTGTCTGGAGTTATGATTGTCTAGAGTGTCTGTGTACTTTCAGATGCACAGACATCCCACAAAAACATTGAAAAATAAGGCCCATAACTTAATCTTTTTAGGCGAGGCTGGCAAGAAGCTGCGGCCTGCTCCTGGTTATAAGCATAACTAATTAAAACTGACATCCATACTTTAATCTGCAAGTTCACTCAACTTTTGAAAGAAAAAAAAACAAAAAAACAAAACAAATATGGTGCTCTGGCATGCTTTATGCAGTATTTTCAGATTTTGTTTTTAGGAGGAGGTTGGGTGTGGTAATTTAGAAGAGATTTTTCTCTCTTTTTTTCAGTTTTTTTATTCGACAGTTGGAACCGCCTCTCGGGGTTACGGGGCGGTTGCCTAGCAACCCGTAGCGACCAGACAGCAGAGGACACCGTGGCCCGACCGCCAAGAAACAGTCTGGAACACAACTTTCACATGTTTTTTTCGCCGATCTGCCCGCGTCTTACCTTCCGCAGGAGAGCGGCCGTAATAAGCATATGTCACGGCTGAAGCTTTCGGGCCCATCTGCCATCTGCAGACGTTTTAATTACAGGAAGGCAGCGTCTCGAAAGTTGGTTTCCGATCTGCTGAGAACGAACGAGTCGCTTCAGAGCTGATATCGATACATGTGATGATGGTGGACGGTATGAAAGTGACTGCAGGTGGATGCTGGAGTCTTCACTATGATATGAGAAGTTTCCTATAGGGTGAATCTAACTAACTCTAGATTATAGTCTCCATGCATGTCCATACCTAATGAATGGCCTTTGAGCCACAGAGTTCAACTGATCCTAGCGTCAGTTCTTACTTTTCTACTTAAAGGAGACCCAGGATGAATGGATACTTTTACCTCGGCTTTGTTGAACTGTACAGCAAGTGGCAGTGAAAGAGACAAAATGTGATGTGAAATAGGAGTGTGAGGCAAATGAAATACTACATGAAGACTGCAGCCTAATAAGCAGTTTGGTAGAGTTAAATGTCAATATATGTGTTCCTGCTTTTCTGGAATATTCCAATATTCTTCCTCCTGCATTTCTGGCATTTCTGGTACAAATGTATATGGCGGGATCAAAGGGCATTGGTTTATTTTTAGAGGTGTAATGGAGAATAACCATGATTTGAGTGTATTTCGAGGGTCACAAGGTGTTCTTCAGGCATTTATTTTTCACATCCATAGCATCAAATATGCTGTGGAAATGTCAAATCAATACAGAACAGTAGAAACAATCAACATAAAACATAAAATTACCCTGAAAAAGTTGCAGCCATGTAACTCAACATCACTTCTTTACTCTCAAGGCAATATGGACCAAACCAAAAGTTAAAAAGCAAGACAACATTTTTAATTTAACTCAAATTTTAAAAAGAAATGCACAACTGATACCAGTGAATCTGACCCCCTACATCCTCCCAGTTACAACTTAGTTTAGGTAAAAAGTTTCTAAACTCTGTTTTTATGTATAGATGTAGAATGAACTTAATAAGGTAGAGTTATTTGACCGGTTGGGTCAGTTGTAGCCAATCAGTGTAAACATAAATAAAGCGTGGTTGCCAGACAGGAAACTGAGCTTGATATTCTCAGATCAGAAATAGGAGGTTGTGAAGGGGCTTGTTAAAGAGCATCCGAGGTACTTCTTTGTTATACAGCTTCATGTTAGCACCAGAGAACATCGAGAACCCATTCAGCCTCACTCTGGATCACCTTTACCTGTTGCACAACCCTCGAAGCACAATGCCTCGGAAAAAAAAAGAAAATGTGCGAAACTATGTGGCCTTTAAACTGGTATAATGGCGCATTGAAACCCAACACTTCCCCGGGTCTGCTCCTCGCACGTCTGCTGGCGCCGCTCCAAACCAGGATGGCATCGGGGCTTTTAGCGATAACGAGATTACCCCTGCTCTCCTTCATCATCGGGAGGTGTAATTAGACAGGTAATGGAGAGGAGAGCAGCTCGGGGGCCCATCCGTCTTAATCGAAAGAGTCATAACAATGCAAATACTGACCCTTTGTTGACTCTGATGCCTCAAAGACTGATGACGTTTAGGTCGCTTTCAACGTAAGGCGGCTGAGGGAACATTCGGACGGAGACGCGCACCCTCTTAATTGGAGAGAGGGAGAAAAGTTAGGAGACTCCCCGGATGAATAAAATGCATAATAGAATTGGGAACGAGGGAGTGATGAGACTTTTGGGCTGCACCTTCTGCTCATCTCCTTCAAAGCCTGTCCGCCCACTCCTCCTCCTCCTCCTCCTCCTCCTCCTCCTCCTCCTCCTCAAAATGACACCGTCTGCCTCTCTCTGCCCTGTCCACGGTTCTCTTCTTCCCTATCCTCCGTCTCTTTCATTTTCCTCCCCTTCATCTCTCTCTCTCTCTCTCTCTCTCTCTCTACCTCTGCACTCCACCCTTCCCCCACCTGGGTCTGTCAGTCTCACTCTCTCTCCCTCTTATCAGACGGCCAGTGAAGCATGGGAAAGGTGTACGCAGCGAAGACAACAGCGGGGGAGCGCAGGGCCGTGAAATGCAGCGAGCAGAGACTTAAGAGACCGCCGGGCTGAGGCTGAGTGACTGAATTAAGGGCTTTAGACTGTAATTAAAGAGAATATTTAGACTTAAGGTCGAAGGATGGGCATTACAAGGGGAGCACACGCGACAGGGTGCTCGCCGAGGTTACAACTCGGTTTCTAAATCTATTATTGCGAAGGCGCGGCGGAGGAATGAAAGAGAATAGCGACAGCTGGAAGAGTTTCATAGCAACGTGACAGTGATATTGTGTGAGAGATAGGTCTAATTTGCCCAGCCGATTAACACGGCGCAGTCGGAGCACGTTGCATAATTAAACACCCAATGTGTTTGTGTGCGAGAAGACGTGTAAAAGACACTAATTAAAGCTTAGCCAACAATGCAAATGAGCAGTCGGTACAGTTGTACAAACAACACGAAGAAACCGAAACCCTCGACTAATTTCCTCCTGTTTTCAAACGAAAAAAGTTTTCATTTTGGCTGAAATCTATCGAGCTCTTTGCCAACGCCTCGGCTGCGTCAAATCTTAACTTTTAAGACCGTGAGATGGCAGAAGTAGAGTAAGGAGAAATGGTAGAGGCGATGCAGGATGTCCACAGGGGTTCCTCAGTTTCAGATGCACCTGTGGCTGTATTGATGACATCCAGACCCATATTGCAGCCGTCTCTTTATCAGTCACTGTGAGGCTTAAATTGCAGGTTCAGTCTGTCAAACGGGGCAATGTTTTTTGTTTTTTTTCTTCCTTCCCAGTCAATTTGCTGCTCTGGTTTTCTCCAAGTTCTTTTCCATAGCAACAGCGGCGTGATGCTCATGGGTATTGTAGTTCTTGGAGGCGCTGGCAGAGCAAACCTCCACTGCTAATTTTCATCACAGGAGCGAAGAGAGGAGCTGCGTCTCTGAATCATTCATAACACTTAGAAAAGCTGCTACTGCTTGTAGCGGTAGCCAAGTTATTTAGACTAATTGTAGACGACAATCTCCAAATGAAAATGAGATCAATAAGGACCAGCAGGTTACCGGCAGCATTTTATTCACACGTGGGCGTTTTTTTTTCTCTTTATCTCCACTGACAATTTGTTTTTTTCTCTGTTGCTCATATTTTATTAAACAAGTTTGGTTCAAGCTAATTGCGCCGCTATTATGTCGAGACTATGTTGAGATCAACACCCTGGCAAAAGTCTACCTGATCCAGCTCTCACCTGATGATTCACCTGTTGGTTCTTTAGGCAGAAAAAGGACAGCTTGGCTTTTCTAAAATGCAATTTGGTGAAGTTATTCAGACTAATTGTAGATGACAATCTTAAGAGAAAATGAGATCAATGGGACCGGCAGGTAGCGGCGTTTTCTTTCCCTCCACTGACAAATTATATTTTGTCTGTTCCTCATATTTTATTAAACAAGTTTGGCTCGGGCTAATTGCGCCGCTATTATGTCGAGATTAGCAGCGCGTTACCGTGGCAACGGTCAGCAGCGAGCAAATGGGGGTATGATGTCATTTTCGACACAATGCAGGCGGCCTACGGCCATGAGATAGGGGATATCTGTGTATTCTTGCATGCATGCATGCATGCATGGGTGTGTGCGTGTGTGTGTGTGTGCGTGTGTGTGTGTGTGCGTGTGTGTGTGTGCCAGCGGGCTACAGGTGAAATTTAAGAGGGTTTTTGGGAGAAGATGGAGCAAACAGGAAGGATGAGGTTGAGAAAGCAGACAGATAATACTCCCCGTGGGGGGAAAGAAGAAGCAGTGGGTGGGTGGGTGGGTGGGTGGGTGGGTGGGTGGGGGGGGGGGGGAGTTGGGAGGGGGGGGCTGCAAGGAAGGCTCAGAAAAATCTGAGAGTTGGGACCTAAAGAGAGACGAACATTAGGTTGTAATGAAAAACCCGCCTGCAGGTGTTCATCGTGAAGCAACTGCGTGAATATAATTTCAGAGGAACAACTGGTGTGTTTCTTTTTAGTGCAGGACACACACACACACACACACACACACACACATTAACTATCTGATGCGGATTTGCAGCCCCCTCCCTGCAGCGATACTGGGACTGAGTAACTCTCAGTAATCCCAGTGTTGTTTTGTTGTGTTGCCAAGACGTCACAACAAGAAATTGAGAGCCCAAATGCAATCAAAAACAACAATTGTCAGTATATGCTTATCAATGCTGCTTATGTTGCTTATGTAGCAGATGAAACTTGTGAGTCTGATTTCCAGTTTAACTATAATGGGAAACATTGCGGAAAATGGCGAAATGTCAGTGTAATTACTGTAAAGAGTCACTTCCATCCATCATCTCCCCTTCTTTGTACCTGAACAGTTTCCCTTGGGTCTCGTGGAGCCCATTGCATTCACTCTCACATTGACACCTGGGGGCAGTTTAGAGCACCTGGATCAAAACACACACACACACAGACACACCTTGCGCAGTTCACACAGAAAGGCTCTCGGTCGGACCTTTTTGCTGTGAGGCGACAGTGCTACCCACTCTGACACCGTGCGGCCCAAAGAGGTCACATCTGAAGAAAAGTGCACAAAACAGCCTCTGTACAGAGTCTGTGCAGTGGTAATGTAAATTCAGGGTATTAAATTATTCAAGTGTTTGAAGTCAAGTATTTGTTGACTGACTTAATGAGTCAAGATGCTTGAGCTATAAACACAGAAAACAGAAAACCTGAAAAAAAGAATAAAATCAATCTAGGATCTAGTAAAATAAACCATATGATCTAAAAAAATATCAACAGTTATCCCCATAAGGATAATAAACTGACTGAGTGTGATTGTGATCCCTATGAAACCTCTCAGGACATTTTTTTTCATTTCATCCGTTTGCTTCAGTCCAAACCAGTTGGCTTGGTATATTTGTGATTGTGTTGACTGAATAGAGGATGAAAGGGTGCTTCGACCCACATTACCGATGTGGATTACCTCTCTTCCATCGGCCTAATGGTTTCGCCGAGGTTGGGTTGAGGGGTTGAACACCTCTTGACCGTGGCGTCGGGTGCTTTTGTTGAGGCGGTTCCCAGCGGAGCCTCGGCTCACCGCCGGCCAATGCCTCCACGGACCGTCGCCAAATCCACTGAGAAAAGAAAGCACGGGGAAGGATTTCACCCTGTGGTCCCGGCAGCTGATCCCCTCCGCCCTTTGCTCCGAGCGCAGAAACAGACACGGACACGGAGAAGAACCAAACCACAGAACATGTCCTCTCTTTCCAAACACGGAAGAAAGGGTCAAAAGGTCAGACCGGATAACCGTCCCGGCAGATTATTGCCCGGGAGCTCTGTCCTGACTTTGTGACACAAAAATGGAAACATTTTCCCAACAGTTTCAGAAGACACAAACTGTGAGAGGTAAACGACAACCGCTAGATGTTTTATATTGTATGATGTGAGATCATAGAGTTTTTACTTTGGGCACTTTAGCCGTACTTATATTGTCAAACATGTCACGGAGATCGCAGCTATCGAGTGCCTCTCGCTCAGACAACAAAGTCTGGATCATTGCTGGACTATTGATCACTGTTGACAGCTTTTACATGGATGAGAAACAATTATGGTCTGAGAAGACAAAGTTCCCTTTGTCGAGCTGTGGCACAGAGAATCAAATCCATCCGCCCATTACCTTAACTGCTTTGTACTGTCATAGTTGTCTACTGGTAACCTATACGTATACATCTAGTCCATTACAGGACACAGACTATTCAGTCTAACACTCCCAGGTGCAAAACCAGTCTCCAGTCAGCCTAAACATGTATGTTTTTGGACTGTGGAGAAAAAAACCTGTGAAACATGGGGAGAACATGCAAATTTTTTCAGTGTGTTGAAGTGTTGTGCAGACACAGTTTCTGCTTTTTGTTGTTCAGGCACAGATGAACTTCTTAGTGGTCTGCTAAAAGTATTTAGAGTATCAAACAAATGAAAACCTGGGATATTATTAAGAGAAAAGTTATCGCTCTCACAGATCGATAGCAGAGCGATCTGAGGGGAATGCAGCTCGAGAAAAGCTTTAAAGCTCAAATATCAGCACAGTAATTAGACATTTCCTCACTCTGGCATTTTAAAACACACAGGAGAGAACAACGAGGGAATGAAAAGATATGAGGAAAAAATCAATTAGGTTTCAGCGAGGACTAAAAACTGCAGTGTAAAGAGTGCGCTTGTTGATCCAACAGCGTTTTAATCTGATGTGTCGGGACACAGTTTTGTAATGATATAATGCTCCTCAGGTATTTCTGAAGACTTGCATCAGCTTTGAAAGAGTGATAGTGTGACCTTTCAGAAGTGGTTATTGCACAGCATGAAAACCCATTTAAAAAGCCACATCCTTAAAAACAAAAATCCCAATTTAAGTGCCGCTCGTGGTTTGTGTCGCTCCAGTGCTGCTAGCTCGTTGGCTCATCCTCGTCACCTGTAATTATGCAAGGCAACAGAAAATTATCATGCACGCACAAAGTGTCGCATTTTAACAGGCTCCAACAAAGCTGCTTCGGAGAGCTGGTGCTAAAGCAGAGTGACAGATTTCTTAAGCCAAGTTGCAAAGGAAATCTATATTGCATTTTCAGACTGTTTTTCTTTTTAGGAGCACACAGCCTCTCAGCCTCAGAGAGGAAAGAAAAAAAAAAAGCAAGTCTGAAACTAATCCCTTCATCGCTCTCCTAAATCTGCAGCCAGAGACCATGTGACCGCAGGAGGCTGAGGAAGGGGTGGTGGGGGTGGAGGTGGAGGGGTAGTAGGAGCACATGGGAGGAAAATAAGAAAGAGGAGGTGAGCGAATGAGAAGAGACAAACCAGAGATGCAGCAGCAGGGTTGTCCTCGAGGATCTGGGCAAACTAACGTGAGCTACATAGCAGGGGATGCACACGTCAGAAACATCTCTATCAGCCGTGTAAATCCAACAGGCTTCGGAAAAGTCTCTGTCGCCTCGCCCTCCGTTTCCCCTGAAGACTGGAAAGCAAAGCGAACAAACTGCAGACTGTTGTCGACGGATCAAAGAGCTCTCTGTCGTATCTTCTCGCCACAGATATCGAGCGATGGTATTTTGAATATCACGACCGATAACGATGTTTTTCATCCTTCTCCCTGCACACGTTAACGGTATCACTCTGTCATCATGACAGCTGTATCACCCCTCACACCCCTCACTCAATACTGTGAAGCAGCGGCACTGGTTTGTAAATGCCAAGACGCTGTCGGACTCCTTTTATCTCTACTAGGTTGAATCATGACTTTTGCCATCTAAAAGATGTACACCTGGTCCAAAAACATCATCAGAGACCGACTGTGACATAAATCATTACATACCAACCACATCTCCGCTTAAAAGTTTTGTCTGTTCAGGTATGCAAGTAAATGAAGACACATGACAGTTTCTAGTGAAATGTTAGCTAGTATGTATTTCCTGGTTCTTTCCTCAGCATCTGATTCATCCTCTGATTCCAGCTCAAACGTCTGAGCCCAGATGTGAACACACTCCACAGCTGCATCGCTCCAGTTACGACTGAGTTTGTTGCTAAAAAAAAAGTTGCTATGCCCCATTGTTCAGCGAGGAAGGTCATGTGACTGTTCATGCGACCTGCAGGCAAGATAAGTCAATCAAGTGTGGTTGCCAGATGAGCATGAAACGGATATGTGCACAAGACTGTAAAAGGGAGCGTCCAATGAAAACCAGTGTTCCATAGCTTGTATGTTAGCAAAGAACATGAATAAATACACCAGGAAACTTTTTAAGTCACTTTTAAAGTTATTTTTATGAATCTGAATCAGATTTTTCACTTTTGCTGTCTGCAGGGTTAGTCAGAGAAAAAAGATGCTTATCTTAGCTTATTTAAGCTTAGCTTAGCTTAGTATTTATATAGCGAGAAACCCGCCTTCTTCAGCACTAATGCTCATTATTCAATTCGTAGACTTAACTTAACTACAGGACTGAGGCTGAAAGGCCATTATGACATTCAGGGACATGTTTTCTTTCATCAAAAAAAGACAAAAAAAAAACAATTGGTTGTGAACGTGCGGCCTTTCGTCTCTGCATCTGCTCTGGATTTCAGTGGCCTCCAACGTGCTGTGCCAGCTTGTAGTCTTTGTCACGTCTGTCTAAATGTTTCAGCGGCTCCCATTCACCTTCAGGCTGATTTCAAGCTGTGTAGTGTGATGAGGGTTCAGGACTGACTAATTGTAAAAAGCCTATCAGAGCAGCTCAGAATAACCACCTGGAATAAATAGATGAACCAGAAATAGCAGCACTGATTAATTCATACCTTAATTTGCTGGACAAAGAGGCAGGGAAACACTATGGTTGGCCGGTCCTTCACAGAGATAGAGAGAGAGAAGGATGGAGAGAGAGAGAGAGAGAGAGAGAGAGGGAGAGAGGGAAATTAGACACAATGAAGCTGAGACCACCGCTATCATCAGCATCACGCTCCATCTCCAAATGCAACCGAAGCTCTGATTCCTATCTGCGGCTCTCACGGCTCTGTGACCAATCAATACGTTTAAAACCTTTCTGCCCTCGGCCCGCAGCGAATTAATGAACACTCTCGGAGAGAGAGAGACCTCTGCTCATTTTCCTCCTGAAAGTCATGAAATTGGCCCAGGTGAGCGAGACCAGAGCTAGATTGTCTGTTTGTCGAGGCTGGACCGAGGAGCTGAACAATGAGTGAATGCAAAATGAGGCTGTGAAATTCACGTTGGCCCTGCCCAACATGGAGGACCTGGGTCAGACTGGTTTCCTCCCACAGTCCTAAGAAATGCATGTAGATTAAAGACTCCTATTGCTCCTATATCTGAACATGAGAGCATAATAGTGTGTGTGGACCAGCAACCACTCTCAGGGTGGATTCACTGCCTACACATTAACTGGTTAACTGGTTTCATCAGATTTGGTTTTCATAGCTCAACAACTTGGTGATTACACATTTAATGACTACATGATTTATCAAACAAACAAACTGAGCCCAACTGAATGTACTGTCGAATTGAAGAGCGACTAGCCTGTATCTGCCAGAGTTCATGAATAAACAAGGTGCTCTCTGCTCTGAGAGATGAGAAGAGAAGAGAAGAGAAGAGAAGAGAAGAGAAGAGAAGAGAAGAGAAGAGAAGAGAAGAGAAGAGAAGAGAAGAGAAGAGAAGAGAAGAGAAGAGAAGAGAAGAGATGAGAAGAGAAGAGAAGAAAACATAATTCATAATACAGTCTGTGTCTGAAAGTATTACTCTTGTTTATTTAATACCTACTTATCCAGGCTTCATTTCCCTCAGAAATTATTGCATCACAGTTGAGGAAAAAACAGTAATAAACTTATAAAGTAAGTTACAATTATAGTAAGTAAATAAGAAAAAATATGATGGATAAGTAATGACAGTCATCATAATAATAATAGTATTTGGTACGTTGTAATAATTATGAGAAATGGCAATGAAATTATCCTAAAAAATACAGTAGTAATTACAATGAGTTTAACTTTAACAGTCACTAATCCCTATTCACTTCCTGTTTTGTGAATGTTCTTTCAGTTTATTCCCATCACTTCCTGCCATCTTTGTCTTCATCTTCGTCTCCATCTTCGTCTTTGGCTGTTGGCAGCATAGCAGCATTTACATTTACATATTTAGCTCAAAAAGACTTGAGTCTTTACCCACCAACTGGTGCGGCCTAAAGGCCACAAATGTCCAAATTGTCTTTTATTGTGTCCCAGACTTTAGTGATGAAATGGATGGATGAATGAATGGATGGATGAATGAATGGATGGAGGCCAGTCGAGGACGTCCATATGAAACAAGCATATTTACAGCCTGGTACGCAAGCCATTGTCCCTTGCATTCATTTAGATTACATTGAGCCTTAAACGTAAAGCTTCAGAGCGGCTCCGGCCTTTGTTCCAGCGCCTCGAACAGAGCCTTGTTATCATAACGTGAACTGAAGCAGGGTTCATCCGTCTCCTCGCCCTCACCGTGCGAGACAAAACACAATCATCTGGAGAGGACATGTCTGTCCTCTCCAGAGCCCATCACGGCCCCTGCCCGGGTTATATTTACAAGCAAAAACATGTTGTTTTATGCCCCCGACGTACGTATGCGTCGTACATCGTGTGTCGATTGCAGATGCTGGAGATACAGCGTAGACTTTCTGAAGGATCTATTCACCGTTGTCCCCACAATTAGACCCTTTGTTGTGGTAATCACGCCGCCAGCATCTGGGGCCTCGTATTATCGTCACCGGGCCTCATTTAGCTCCAACACCTCGTCACATTTTCCCTTTTTCCTCCTCCTCACGCGTGTCAGCGTCGAGGCACGAGGGCGTTTCAGCGTCGCTGTCAAACGCTAGCCGTCGTGTGGTGTCATTTCTGCGTCGCGGATAGTTTATCTCAAAATAGAGACGGCACTCGTGCCTCACGTAATTGAGGGCGGCATTCGCTTTTCGCTTTTAATAAAGCGGCGCGTTAAATGAAACCGGGAATTAGCGCGTTTGATATTAACTCCGCCCGGGCTTGGGACTCACGGCTGTGTGATTAAAAACAATATTGAGGGAGAGCAGAGGGGAAATCCTCACTCTTTTACTCTGTTCCCCCCATCAGATTTACTTTTATTTCACACTCTCTCTCATTTTTCTCTCGATCGCTCGAGCTGAAAAGGAAACCGCGGCTCGGATGTCTCCACCGAGCTCTTTTCAGCTGTGTCCAATAGACGTTTCTTTCTTCTTCTTTATGTTAAACCAAGAACCGCGCAAATGAGCTCAACGTGTGACATTCGGCTAAAAAGTCAGCAAATCGTCACCTTTTTAAACGAGGAAAAGGCGAGCGCGTGCTGAGTTTTCTCCGCTCCTGTCCCTGCGTGAACTTTGCAAACACGGCTCACACCCTGCCAGCGAAGAGAGCACACAAAAGAGTCAACAGTTCATAATACGCTTCCCAGAACTGCGTGTGGACACAGTAACTGACCGTATCTCACACACACACACACACACACACACACACACACACACACACAGGCAGGCATATGAATATTTGTGTTCGTCTTTGCGGTCGACCTCAAACTTGCTATTGTGTCGGGTGACCGACTTGTGACTCTTTGTTTGCTCTGGTGCCCGCAGCCTGGGAAGTGGTGCCGAGGACTTGATCAGACATCTGCTCTCTCCTTTTTGTCTGTTTTTAACGAGCCTGGCTCGTTTTGAACGCTCGCTTGGAGTTGACATCGTGAAATTGAGGTGTTCATCGGCGAGATGAAAACAGGATCTGCCTCTTCGGAACAGTTAAGCCCGCAGAGGAACAACTTTTATGTTTATTTTAAACTGTTTCCAGCTTTCTGCCAGTGTGAGGTGTAAGTGTAATATGTCAGTTTATCTAAGGGCAAATCAAAGCCTGCTCAGGTCCAATGCAGGACACACACACACACACACACAAACACACACACACACACACACACACACACACGTCTATTAGTCTATTATGAGTCTTATAATTCTTGAGGCATCACATGATTTTGTGTTGTTTGTGTTGCTCTGCAAGACTTCACTTTGAGGAAGATTATTAGATGGTTTTTCATTAGAATTAGAGAACATACAGTCTTGCTCCATACAACACCATCTTTTTTGAAGGTCATGTGACGCCTTACATCATGGCTGCTGTCCAGTAAAAACGAAAAATTATAGTGTTTCTATATCAGAATGACTGAAAAAACAGCTCAGGAGAGTAGAAAACTCTCTTTGCATTATTTGAGAGGTGTTTCCATGACCAATTAAAGTTTATTTATGTTTAGCACATTTCGAGTGTAATGGCAGCACACACCATTTTAAGGGCCGATTTAGAGTCTCCGGCTGACCTTAATGAAAGTTTTTGAGAGGTACTTTTTAAAACAAGAGAAAAAGTAGAGAAAAGCATTTGCAGACAAAGGGAGAGGATGCAAACTTTCACACAGAAAAACCCTCGTAATCACCAAATCCAAGTGCCTTGCATCTTGACATATGGTCACAAAATGGAAAGACAAGCCGTGTTCACTCAAGATAAGACGACATTTCATGCTTACAAATCAACAAGAACACAAACTTTATCATCATGGATTTGGACTGTAGGTTGACAAGACCAACATGGACACACGGCCATAGCCACAGAAAACCGCTTTTTCACCATGCATATATCTCTGTATCCTGTTTGGAGCTTTTAAAACATTCCAGGTCTCTGATTGCATTTTCACTATGATGCAGCTATAATACAACGCTATAACATCAATATGCCATTTAGACACAATGGCTGCTTCTCACAGAGGCATTTTCCATTGTGCGAAACATCAATCTCGCAAAACGCATTGTTGGGGAGGGTAAAAAAAAAGAAGAAAAACCCACCAGCATCCAAGACGCCTTCAAACATCCCACATTTACATATGTTAGGGAAGCTCTTCATCTTTGCCCACCAGCAAGCATCGAGAGAGAGGCATGACAGTCGCAGAAGATGTTCAATCACTGGCGGATTTATCGGATTGTGTATCGTCAAACGCAGCTCCCGTCTGGAACATTAACTGTCTAAACAAGCACCCTCCAGAGCCTCCATGAAAACCTTCTCCACAGGCGGAAAAAAAAAGCTCCAGTCGCTCATTAGAGGAGACGACAGGCGGGATCGGGGGCGCCGATCTGACATTTCCTGTCGTATCGTGCTTGTGATTATCGAGTCAATAACGGAACAACGTGGGACAATTAATCGTTTCATCGAAGAGAAATGAAGAGAGATGTAGCCTGGTTAGTTTGGTTACGGCCTCAGCTTTCAGATCTTCAGATCAGGCAGTTTGGTAAACCAAACCCAGAGGGGTCACAAGGGAAATAATTAAGGTCGGAATGAAGGAATTAAGGTTGTGGTCTGGTGAATATGCTGAGCGTGACCGGGTGACCAAAAACAAGTTCTGTACCTACTCGTGTGACAGTGCTAACTTTGGCATCTTGTACTGGGCTTACAACAAAAGATTTTCACATTCCCAGACTAAAAACTGAAAAGACTCTTAGGAGTCATCTCAATCGTTAAATTTGGTAATCTGGTGTTAATCTAAAGGTGGTAATCTGCGCTGTTTCATATCTGTCTTTTCCTAGTCTCAAACTTGTTTGATATGGTCGCAAGTCACAGTGGCGACACACAATCAACAACCAAGAGATAAAAACAATAGAACAAGAAGAAAAAAGGGGAAAACGAGAAGAATTAAAGCCGATGAAACATCAAAGTTGGACCGGGCAGGAAGAGGAGTGGATGGTGGAGCTGTGGGCGGGTCTGGCCCTGCCTGATGCTAAAATGCAAAAGTGAACTAAAGTAAAATGCTCAAAATGCTCAAAAATGCTTATAGAGTGTAGCTGTAGTCTTGTAAATAGTGACCAACAGTCACACAGTGTTAAACAGACTTCAACTCTAAAAAACTCTAAACACTTGTCTGTAGATCTGAGTCGATCTGAGCTGCTTTTCCAAGAGTCTCTTAGTCCCAATCTTGTCTGAAGTCTTCTGACGTATGAGTAGCATGTGTTTAAAGCATCGGCACAGCCTAGTATGTAAAACTGCAAGGAGGTGGGGGTGGGGACTCTTGTTTTTTGTCCTTAACAAGCGAAAAAAAAAAGGAAAATAAACCACAGGAGGCTGATTCGCTGACAATCAAGGGCTCATAAAAGTGGATCTTCTGTCACGTACGACACGTAAATAGAGATGTGTGCTGTCTCAATATTGCTGGGTCTCCACCCCCCCACCCCCCAAAGAATAGGTAGTTACACCCATGGCGGCGATTGTTAAGTGTTAATAGCAACGATGAATAATGTATCAGGCTAACAGCGCAGCACACACACCTTTGTGCCGAGTGTGTCGAACACTCAGGTGACAGACCCTCGGGGAGCGCTCGCAGCTTTTTACTGTACACGAGTGTTGAAAGAGAGAAATTTGCAAAGCCCGGGGATCAATAAAAGGGATCAGCGGGGGCTGCCAAGTAAATGAATAAATCAGCGAAATCCATGACACGAGTCGCGCCGCTGAATAGCAGGGAGACAGAAAAGAAATCTGAATGAAATTCCTCAAAATGGCTCGTGATGAATAACTCATCAGAAGGGGATGAAAGTGATTTCACCTGAGCGAGGCGGGTATAAAAGGAGACGTTCCAGGGGTTTAACACCCCCCCCCCCTCCCCTCCCCCCACACCACCAATAAATGTGTTATTGAAACATCGGAAATCAAATCGTTCTTTTTCAACTGAGACGAGGAGAAACCAGGTTCAGGTGACACGGTGGCTGAGGTGTAGTGAGACTGGAAAATTGGAAAACATTTCCTCTGGTTCTGATTTTTCCCCTGAGATTAATAGTCCCTGTCTTAAACTGTTAGATTGGTTTCCATTACCTCTTGAAATGCGCAAAAGCTAAACGTCTCAATAAAAAATTGTGATGGAAACATATCAGCTTCTGCAAAAACATTAAGATTTAAAAGTTCATCATGTCATGTTATCGTTACATGTCATGACGTAGGGGTTCACATGACTCTTTCTCACTCTTTCTTAATCTAATTAAAGATTTCTAATAAAACATTTTGGACAAAGTTGAGTCTTGGAGGAGACTTTCCCAAGACATTCACAAGAATTACAACTCATGTGCAAAACACCTGGAAACACCTGCAAGTATCTTTGAGAAATTTTGCTTTGATTTTACTAAAACAAAGTTGTTAAGCTTAAACTGTGAAACTTTTTCCTGGAATGAATTGTGAAACTCTTCTCTATGTCCTCCAGGGTAATGTGATATCCAGATGTTTGGATATGATGTACAGATTAGTCTGAACCAATATGAGGTTACATAATGATCAAAACGCAGTTATAAAGATGATGAGACAGGCAGGTATGTCTCTCAGAAGTACAGCATGTTAGCTTTTGTTTATTGTTTTATTTGTTTTTGCTGTTTTGTTTTTTAATCACACATCCTGGAGTGATTGCCGTTTTATCTGAACCTGAATGTTTTCAGCAATTTCCAAAAACATAAAAGTGACCAGTCTTACATTGAAAGATAGAGTCACTGGAGTGACAACAACAAATCAGACTTCCTCCTGAAGGAGTCGTCAGGGCACAGAGAGGCGCTCTGACGGCGTCACCTGTTGTCACCAGACCTTATGAATAAAGCAGAGGTGGCTCGACTCCGAGTCAGCAGACATTAATAAAAAAAAAGAAAAAAAAAGAGAGAGAGAGAGAAATCCTGCTTTGGGAAGCTGCCAGGAACCTCCATTTCACAAGCTCTTCACTGGTGGGTTCTGCACAAAATGTCCAGACTGGGTTACATCAAACCCTGGCAGATTGTGCTCCATCCCTCCCTCTCTCTCTCTCCCTCTCTCTCTCCCTCTCTCTCTCTCTCTATCAGTGTTTCCATATGACACCTGTTCATTTGAACGCTAATTCCCTTTGATTTTATGGAGGCACCGTGTGGATAAAGAACCCGGGATAACGTGCTGAATCGAGCCGCCGTCCCCCCGTCTCTAATTAAGATCCTGGGAGCTGCGGCGCTGATGTTAATTCACAGGTGTCTGCTGCCTGCCAGTCACCATGGCAACCCCAAGGTATGCCTATCTAATCCGTAACAGACACACATAGTTTTCTCTCTCTCTCTCTCTCTCTCTCCCCCCTCCTCTCCCTCTCTTATCATCATGACTGATTACTCTGGACAACAAACAACGTTTCGTCGTGGCACTGCCAACCTGTCGCCGATTCCCGCCGAACAGGAAATTGAGGCTGTCTGGTAAAAGTCAGATCTCAGAGCGCATTGTGGATTGTAAACAAACTGTAAAGGCTCGTTCTTAAGAGAACCGACCCCCCCTCCCTCCACCCCTCCCTCCTCCCTCGGATGTTTACTCAGGCATGAATGTGAGCATTAATGCTCGGTTTCAGGGCAGGAAGCAGTACATTGGCTCGGCAGGCCGCGCTGGCCGGGTCGATGGAGGTCAGCGTCGATTCGTTCGACAGTTCATCCTCGTCTGCCCTCATCACACAGATCCGAGCTCTTTAATTCGGCGCAAATTCACAGAATAATCAGATCAGAAGTGTGGCCCTGAATTGGCAACCTCAGAGCCGCAAGTCTTCGACAATGCAGTTGGAAATGATGCTCAAGCTGCTCGAGATGATGTTTACAGATGATGACGATCTCTGTTGTTCTTGTGCTTTTTGGTCTTTCTATTGCCTTTACTTATTGTAGTCATCCCTCGATTGACCTTGGTCCCTCTGTCCTTACCCTATTCAAGTGTCAAGTTTATTATGTGTCATCATGTGTTTCATTTTATTTCATATTATGTGTTTTATTATAGACACACTCCACACGTTGCACCAGTTTTCATCAAGATGCTACATCTTCTTAATTGTATCGTCCCTGTAAATTAATTAGATTGATTGAAAAAGAAGAGAAAAGTTGATATATAGTAGAGCTGCAATGACTAATTGAACAGAATAATCCACTATTATTAAGTCAAAATTTTCTGTTCTCAGCTTCTTAAACGAGCATTTTCTGGTTTCTCGTGACATGAAAACTGAAAGTCAGTGATGGATTAAAGAAATATGGGATTAAAAAGGAATTTTATGACCTTATCTTGGCCTTTGTGGAACAGGCAATAACAATTTTCACAGTTTCTTTGGATCATTTTACGAACCAAACAACTAATAGTTTAACGGAGCTAATAATTGAAAGAGTAATTGACGATAAAAAAATAACAATTTGTTGCAGCTCCCACTGTTATCGCTGCCATGTTTGTTCCTGTGGAGAATTGATTTTTATTAATAGAGTAATAGACAACGTTATTGCTGACAGAGTCGCTGATGATTAGCCAAATTAGCAGCAGCTGTGTATGTCCAATTTCAACATACATACTTTTATTTGTGGATTTATTATTTAGACAAACAAGCATTCAGCTCTCTGAATCTGCCTTGGCTTGACAAAGTCTAGTTTTATGTATTAACCTCATTTAATAAATACGTTTCATTTCTGTCTGAAGATATGTTCCCATCTCCATTTCACTCTTTTTTTCTTTTAAACTCCCCGCCTCTCCACCCTCTTCACGTCGATTGCACGGTTTGGACATCGTGTGCAGTGGAAACGAAGCCTCTTCACACACACACACACACACACACACACACACACACACACACACACACACACACACACACACACACACACGCACACACACACACATGCAGGTGTGCCACTCACACAGCCGAGGCGACATTGTCTCGAGCTGCCACGGAGGGAGAGGTGGAGGTTTAAAGAGAGAGACAAACAGCGAGAGACTGCGGGTAAGACCGAGATGAAAAGGTGTGCGTTTGTCGATAAGGACGTCTACTGCAGGACGTTGTTGTCACTGTGTGTGTGTGTGTGTGTGTGTGTGTGTGTGTGTGTGTGTGTGTGTGTGTGTGTGTGTGTGTGTGTGTGTGTGTGTGTGGGAGGGCGGGGGGCAAAGAAACACTTCCCTCTCCATATCGTCCTAGAGCGGCGAGGGGGAAACAGCCGTGGCCCTTGTCTGCAGGGTGTTGATGACTAGCTAATGAATCCGCTTTCATTTCCCTCCATTCAGTTCATTGTTTTTTTCCAGTGGAAAGGGGAACTTGTGGCAATTCCATTTCCATAATAAAAATCAATACGGGTGACACAAAAGTGGGTTTTTTTTTTCCGTCCTGTCCTGTTTTTATTTCCCATCAGGCGAGACGAACGCTCGCAGTGCTTTCTATTATCGCGCCTCCTCCGTCATTACGACGATGTTTTAGGAGACGAAAGGTGGGAAACCCGTAATGAATATTGATCGCCCCCCTCGCCCCCCCCCCATATGAAAAAAGAAAAGATCAGCCAATATTTCAATAATTATAATCTGTGGCGATGTCATTATAAAAGAGAGGACATCTAAATGTGAATAATGGCATCAATACTCCGAGCCCTTGAGCTGCATAATCAGTCCATCAGTTATGCTGCGGGACTCAACGTTTTCGGAGCACTTAACATTCAGTGGGTGAGGGGGGGGGGGGGGGATGAGAGGGGTGGGGGGGGATTAATTGGTGACTATTCTGACCGAAATAACAGAGAGAAGTTTATAGCCGAGCTGTGATTACAGATGGCGGTAGCCGCGGGGCGAGTCGCCCGTCTTGGAGGTGAGAGTGAGCCCCGGGCTGACAGGGGTCAGAGGATCAGAGGGTCAGAGGGTCAGAGGGTCAGAGGGTCAGAGGTCAGAGGAGGCCAGGCCCACAAAGGAGCGGCCGCCGGTCATTAGCCGCTCCGGCTGCCAGGTGATGGAAACAGCCAGGAGTGTTCCTCGCTGATAGCTCGCCTTTTACAGGACAAACCGTACGATATAACAACAGGCTGCGTCACAGCACAGCGTTTGTACCCCCGCAGGCTGTTTGACTCCCAAACTCACAGACCACAGGTGTTTATATCAGCACTCTGGAGAAAAACGCTTCACATTTTATCTATTGCTGCTGTTAATTATCATACGACGGACTATTAAAAGGATTACTGATATAAGAGATGACAAAATTCGATAATAAAGTCATAATTATGAAAAAAAGGTAGAATATTATGAAAATAAAGTAATAAATTACAATAATAAAGTTTTAATATTACAAGAATAAAGTCTTAAATTCTGAGAATAAAGTCGTAATGTTACGAGGATAAAGTCGTACTAATGCAACAACCTATTTCTGTTTTAAGTCTGACTTTATTCTTGTAATATTATGACTTTTTTCTCATAATATTATGACTTTAATCTCATAAATCAACAACTTTGTTCTCGTAATATTACATCTTTATTCTCAAAATCTTTCTTCTCATATCATATATGAAACATTATTATTATTTCATTTAATTTTCATATTATTTGGCTTATAATATTTAAAACTACTCACTTGTTGCTTCTTCTTCTTTTTTATTGTTATTATTTATTGTTGAGATTCTTTGTGGACTGTTTTCGTGAATGTGATGAAATCTGACCTTGACACACAAGCTTTGCTGTAAAGTAAAGGTTTCATTGGCTCAATTTATATCGTACGTTACGTATAAAATACCGTAACAAATACAACTTAAAGACAACTTTGTCGGACTTGACAGGAGCACAACCAGGAGGAAATCATCATATTAAAAGAACAAACTTCTGGGAACTATTTGGCAAATATCATATGAATAGAAAATCTATATTTATATATGATTCAGTGATTCTGATGTGTGTAGGACAGGACTTGTTGCTCTTTCCACTATTGGAGCTGCACTTTTCCCATCCTTGGTGGTCAATCAGGATGTTATCAAGCGGAAAAAAGTTTTGAGACGAATCATTTACTTTGCAAAACAGAGAACTTTTCACAGCAAATGACACTAATGATGGCACAGTTCAGCTAAGTGGCCTGGCTCTGCTGGGCCACTTAGTCAACATGAACAAATCAAAGGCCGCCGCAACCACTCGCCCCTAAATGAAACACAGACACCATTAAAATTATTCGGTGCACTTTCGCGCCCTCCATTTCACACATCAAAATGACTGAAAAACGCCCTTGAAAAAAGGCTGCTTCTAATAAAGAGGAAGATGGAGCCATTTACTTAAACTCAGCCAGGTGGGTGGATCGGGCCCACAGCGTCTGTCGGACCATTAGAACCGACTAGAACACAAATCAAAGGCAAATAAAGGCTTACTTTTACTTTGTACTTTGTCTGGGAGCTTTAATTACTTTTCTCTCCTCAGTTTATTTACTGCTCCAGGGAAGAAAAACGCTTCTTCAAATCGGGTTGGTTTTTAAGTTGATCATATGCAGCATGTGTTATTTACATAGTGGCTGTCAGTGGAGGCCTGTTTTCCAGAGTGACTCTGAGACACATGTTGATGCAAATCACATCAGAGAATCAGTGAAATATACAGTGATATACAGTCCCTGATTCTCAGTTTGAGTCAATGATAATGTGATAATAGAGTTTCCCACAGATACAGAGGTTAATGGCTTTTTCTGTTTTTTTTTTTTTTTTTCCTTTTTTTTAGCAGCCGAGATAAGTACACGTCTCTCTTGTTCCTCAGAGTGGTTTT
This sequence comes from Karalla daura, assembly GCA_029224185.1. Classification (NCBI taxonomy): domain Eukaryota; kingdom Metazoa; phylum Chordata; class Actinopteri; order Chaetodontiformes; family Leiognathidae; genus Karalla; species Karalla daura. Next base: position 17,321,698 of record CM055194.1, read on the forward strand.
TATTAACACTTGTGCGCGACAAGTCAAAATGGTCTCTCCACAGTTAAGCAAAACAGAGTCGCGTGTCAAAAGAGGTCTCCAGTCGGTCTCTACAATCACCAGACTCACCTTCACGTTTCCTTCGGAGAGCAGGATCACACCAAAACGTGGAGAGGGTCACCGTGGGGCCCACTAATTAAGCATCGCAAACCGAATTTCCAGCCTCGGTTTGCGGGTTAATGCTATAAGGAAAAAACAGACACACACACAGTGTGCTACAATTATGCTGGATGGCAATTTAAACCGCAGTACTCAACCCCCCACTAGACACACACACACACACACACACACACACACACACACACACACACACACACACACACACACACACACACACCTCATTCCTTCACTCAGAGAACACTCTGCTCTGTGGTTGCCATAGTAATCCCAGGGCCAATAACAGCCCTAAACCTTTTCCCTCCCTCAAGTCGAGGAAGCCGAAGGGGGGGGGGGTAAAAATTGTCCCAATCAAATTTGCCTTGCAGATAGTATAGGTTTCCATTTTTGCCACCACGTCACACCTCCAAACCTGCACCCGATTCACACACCCTACAGTGTGCTCCCCCAACCCCCCCCACAACCCCCAACCTCACATCTTCCACCCAACTCTGGAGAGGACAGCATTATAAATCAATTTACAAGCTCTGAGAGGCATCTGGGAGAGGATGGAAATGAACAATGGCACATGAAGGATATTGGAAAACATTTCCTTGCCATAGCAGTGATCGGGGGTGTAGGCAGTGGCATCATCTTATATGCAGCCGCCACATGAAACCTTTTGAGTGTGCACATGCATGTGTGATGAATTAGGTTCGGCAGGGATGAGAGGAGGAGGAAAAGGAGGAGGAGGAGGAGGAGGAGGAGGAGGAGGAGGAGAGTATCGTCCGTGCGGTAGGAATCTGAGGAGCCTGAATAGTAAACAGTGGAAAATGTCGGATCACGGAGGCAGAGGTAACTCGATTGCTTGTGTGAAGTGAAGGGGACAGGGACTAAAAGAAAAAAAAAAGGTGCGCACACACCTCTGATGAATTGCAAGTCATCTCCACATAAAACCTCATGATGGCCCTGGACTCAGGAGGTCGACTTAATGGAAGGTCAGCGGTTCAGTCCCTGGTACCCTCTCCAGCCTATATGACAAAAAAACTAAACAAAACCAACCCTGAGGCTTGGAGGACTCTGTGCATGTGAATGGTTAAAGCTCCTGGGGAAACAGCTGGGCCTTGTATGGAAGCGTCTGCCACCAGTGTTATGAATTAGTCCTGGAGGCGCTTCAGACAAACTGTATTTAAAAAAAGAAAATCCCAAATATCTCATTATTCCTGGCCAAACAAGGTAAAAACTGACTGAGCTGCTATTATATTGTATGTATATCCAACTGTATTATATGTGTGGGCTCTAGAGGGACATTAAATTCTATTCTATTCTATTACAGTTTTGATTAAGAGACCCAGAGGCAGAGATAGAACAAAGGTGAAGCAGGATCTAAAGAATAAAAAAGTTCAGGACACTCAGGGGTTTTCTCCAGCTTCTTTAACTTCCCTCTAAACCACATCTTGTTCTCATTGATCTCAATAACTCACCCACCCACATACGTAGGTTACGTTCTGACATAAGATTGAAGTTCCAGAATCTGGCCCAGCAAAGGAATGGCGCTACTCTAGAACCAGCTCTAAATGAAACACTCGCCCAGAACCAGCACCACAACTCAACTTTAGTTATTTATAGTGCCAATTCATGACAGATGAATGTGGGCACAAGCAAGACAGTATAGAGAGATACATGTACTGATGGCAATAACAATTTAGATTTTAGTCTAGAAGTCAAATGAGTCCATAGTAGAAACAGTTCATGCAGCAGGAAGAGCCATGGTGAGGGATGGATCCATCTCAGCACCTACAGGGTCTGGGAGGGGAGAAAGCACAAAGACTCTCAGCAGCTTTGGAGGAAAAGCGGCCACAGACAACATCAACACAACCACTGTATGAATGTCTGTGAATGGGTGAATGTGGCTCTAACCCAGCGGGTCGAGGCAGATGGCCTCACCCCTACAGATTACTTATGTGGGATTTGTTGGGATCTGTGTGTTTGTCTATAGTGTTTGTTTATGTAAAGTTTGTTGAGACGACATTGTCATAAAGTGGAGAATCAAGTTGAGATGGACTGCATTGAAGCGGTTCGTGTGAAAGTGCCTTAAATGGTTATGAGGTACAAGTAAATGCATCGTCATAAAAGGGCATTTATCTTTCATGTGCATCTTTCAGGAAATCTGTGAGCCTAACAGTTTTAGTGATTTGGAGCGTTCGATCTCAGGTCTCATCTCACAAAACTGAACATATTACCAGTGAGCTCTGAGTGAAAAGTCGGGTCAGTCTGTCACAGAAAGATCAATTTTCAATTCAATTTAAGAATTTAGACATGATGATGGTTTTGCTCCTGCTGTACATCTTTAAAAGTGTGAGAGGCTGATGTTACTCAGCAAAGCCAGGGTAAAGATGTTTGCTTTGTTTGTTTTATTGTAGTTCTTCTAATTGCAGTTGGAAGCAATGCTGATGAGACCAGTGAGAGTGGAACAAGCGCTTATAAAAGTGGAAGTGCAGATTTAATAATCTCCATTTATAGAAGAGTCCAGCTGCAGGTTGCACGGCTCAGAACATCTGTCAAAGCAGGAGCAAAATGTGTTTTCAAAAGAGTGACCCAAAACAAAAAAAAGAAAGCACGAGGTGGGATAGAAACATGACACTGGCAGCAGTTATAACCAGTTTTCCCATGATGTGTAGCTGCTCCTGTCTTCCTCCAGCCTCCCACACACTTCCTCTGCAAACAGGCAGCCCAAGACGGACTCCTCCCCGGGGCGGCCGGTGACGGTGCAGTGTTTTCACTCTGCCAATTAAAGGCAGCACGGCGGAGACGAGATTAATGTCTCTGTTTGCACATGCTGCTCGTGTTAACTCGGGACGGGAGAGTGGTGGCAGCTGTGGAGGGACTGGAGGCCTGAAGACTCTGCTGGATATGAGATACGAGGTGGTGGTGGTGGGGGGTGCTGGTTGGACTTGGTGTGTGAGTCTGAGGGGAGAGTCAAATCTCAAAAGATAAGAAAGACAGAAAGAACAGACGGAGAGGTGGCCTTGGGGGGGCTGTTTTCCTCCTCTCCTCTCGACGATGTGCAGATAAAGTGTCTGTACAGATGCTTCAGTTTAAAAAACGAGAGATTTCGACCTGCTGCGCACAACAGGTTGGAAACGAGGTTTTGGCCGTGTTTTATCTGCCCTGAAAAGTGTCTGCCTCTCAGAAACCATAACAGATACAACCCAAAAAAACTCAGCAGAGGATGTTAAAATGCTTCCATTTATCAAAAAATATAATAACATGAAGTTGAAAAACGTAATATTTGTTTAAAGTGCATTTTCTGTTTCTGTTGAGGGCTACACTGCATCTATATGGTGTCTCGTTATAGTGAAATTTAAGTAGCAAACATGTTATTGAATGTAGCAGAATACACACAAAAACATTAATATAATGTTTTGGGGTTTTTCGTTTCTTAAGAAATACATAATAAATAAGATCAGTACACTTCTTGTTGCTGTTCCAGTTGGATTTCACACAATCTAGAAGCTCGAAAGCGCTATAAAAAGTTTTGAAATGTTTCAAATTGTATTGTATATATGTATTATGTATTATGTATTATTATTATTCACAACACTTCATAATATAATATAGTTTAATGGAAAATAATGGAAAGGAGCTGCACTCAAGCTACTGCATGTGCCAGGTTTAAACTATAAGTGTTAAACCTTTGCATAATATTTGTTACATTTATAATATAACTCTAACTTTTACCATTTTCAGATCACAGTTGACCTTTCCCTCTGTGTGCATGCAGCCATAGTGCTCAATAATACTGCTCATCACATAATTTACAAAAAAGTAGTCCATTGATAGATTATAAATAAGTAAGAGACATAAACAAAGATGCTCGGTAAGTTTTTTCTTTAATTGAAGTATTTCACACTCATCAACACAGTAAAACCAGAGAGCAGCTGGCTTCCTCTGGCTTTGGCATCACAATAAAAATAGTTTACCTCCATGGGTCCAGACACACAACTAAGAACACCAACGGCACATGGAAACCAGCTTCCATTGTTTAATACACAAGTCTGGAGAGAAATTAAACATTTCTGCGTCAAGTAACGGGACCGGCACTTTTTATTTATTTTTCAGAGAAAACCTGTCGAGACAGGAAGACTTGAGAGACACCCAGCATATATACAGTGTGTTTTTAGAAAGCTTGTGAGTGAGCAGTGAAATACGACATCCAACTGTCCACATTTCTCTCTCTCTCTCTCTCTCTCTCTCTCTCTCTCTCTCTCTCTCTCTCTCTCTCTCTCTCTCTCTCTCTCTCTCTCTCTCTCTCTCTCTCTCTCTCTCTCTCTCTCTGCCACACACACACACACACACACCAGCACAGATGCTTTCCTCCTCCTTGGAAAGCCTCCTTGTAAATGCTATCAGTCAAGCCTCCACACCTTGAACCTAATTAAACAGCTATTGACTGCACAGATATAAGGACTGATTTCCACAACAACAGCCTGGATAATGGGACATTTAATTCTAGTCTTCCCTCCCTGGATCAGATAGAGGTTGGCAATTAAACTAACCCCCCCCCCCCCCCCCACCCAACCACACAACCCACGAGGCCAGAGACACAGTGACGTCCGTTTGTCGGTTCATTTGTTGGTACAGATGTCTGCACAGCTTGACAACAACACAACAGCTTTTTCCTGCTAGCACTTCCTGCTAGCAGCACAACCCATTCAGCTCCATAAAACCATGGCTTTGTCATTTTTACATTTCTCTGTGCATACAAGTACAATATTGATTGTTAGTTGTCATATGTCATATGTAGTAGAGGGGGGATATAATTACAACAGTCCTTTAGCTAGCCAAGCTAGCTTGTTTCTTGCCCTTTTCCAGCTTTACGCTAATGAGCTAATGGCTCTCGATGCTTCAGCAAACAAGAGAAAAGAATGATGTTAAGTTTCCAGGAGATGGGATATTTATGGTTTCTTGTTTAGCCGTTCTGTTGACCGACGGACGACCAAATTTCCGGCTGTTTAAACAACTCTGAGATTAGCGTGACGCGCTAACATAATAGCGGTCGACTGAACCTTTGCAGCCCCGCTTTAGTCTGATAAGAACAGAGTAGAGGATAACAGACAGCACGATTTGTTTGCTGTACAGAGGATTAATCGTTAACCAACAGCATGTTTTATGGGTTATTGCTCCAGCTTTGTTCTATACCAACGATACTAGCAAGGCTGTTGACTGTAGAAACAGAAAGACTGGTTAATTTAACAAAGATAACTACATGTTTTGTTCCACAAACATGCTGTTTACTGGGATTATTAGATCATCTTAAGGTGAAACAAAGAATGAAATTGAAATTTTAATCTCAACATTACTCAATTCATCTCAGTGAGAAACATTTTGTGGTATTTCCTGTCAGAAAACAGAAAGATCAGTTTCTTGTTGTATATTTTTGGATACGTTTTTACCTCCTGAACATGCGACCGAGCCACGGCTCCAGACAGACACAACCTGGCTGTACAGAAGTAATCAGATACTGTCATTGTTGTTTATCTCCCTGCATTTGAAATCTGCTCAATGGAGCCACACCGAAACAGTCAAAGCAATTAATTCTGAAAATAGATCTCATTTGGACAATTTGCAGAACACGCCACCCGTATTTCACAGGTGTCACATTTGTGTCTGCAGGCAGAATATCCTCATCTAGAATCAGAGCACAAGGCGACGCACCACTAGACACTGAATCCACTGAAATCGAGCACCGACAACACCTAAGTATGTTCGTCATGCTAGAAGAAACCTCAGAGAGGGTTTGTCAACAACGAGACTGGGCACGATCTAGGAAGTCTGAGTAGAAAAACACAACAACTGTGTGAGCAGGCACTGCATGTTTTTGCACGCTAGTATGCAACAGGGGGAACTACGACAGATTTTCACACCATAACAACCATCAGAGTCACGGTATATGGAGTATATAGAGCATATCGATAGCAGTGCTACACGTGAGCTACAAACACCAGGTCAAGGAGAAGTCAATCCCAGTCCCAGGAATTTGACTGGAGCGCCGGGACAATGTGTGAGCAGCCTCAGCGATTTGCATCTCCGCTCTGATGTCTCTTGACTTCTTTTTTTTCTGTCTGTGGCCGCCCTCCTCGGCACAGCACTCCGGGCTGCAATCACATTCAATTTGTTCTAATTCCTCAGATGGACAGCAAAGTACACAGAAGAAGAAGAAGAGGAAGAAGAAGAAGAAGAGGAGGAGGACTGCTGCTCGTGTCAAAACACTTGACATAGTTTTCCTTGCTGCCTTGTTTTTCCTCACATCTCTCATGCCACTCCTTCTTTCTCTCTCTCTCTCTCTCTCTCTCTCTCTCTCTCTCTCTCTCTCTCTCTCTCCCCAGGCTTCATTAACGCTGAAACAGACATAATTAAAATGCCTCTCATCGGCACTTCCCCACTCCGCGGTGCATAATTGGCATTTCACTGACAATTGTAGAAACTAGAACATATGCGGTTATATACAATAACAAATCCAACACATGTTTGGCGTCAGCTCAAAACCATTTTACAAAATACCACAAGTCGTACATAGAAAGTGAACCACTTTGAACGACATATCATGCTGGTCAAGACACACTCACTCTCTCTCTCTCTCTCTCTTTCTCTCTCTCTCACACACACACATTGTAAGGCTTTAGGGTTTCATTTATCTTTGAGCACATCATGCAAACACCAGTGTGCCGGCATCCATGCCACTGGTGCTCTCTGCACACCGACACACGTGCTCTGTTTTTGTCTCACACTCAACGATTAAAACATTAACATGCACACAAGTTACTGTGTTTGTCCTCTGCCAGTCATGTGACTGAGGCAACAGCCCCCGGTTGCATAAGTCAACACCTTCTGTCACCTTTTTAACGCCCGTTACGCCAGCAGTGGCTTCGACTCAAATGATTCGTTAAATGCTTTCTCGTCTATCTCTTCAACACAGGGACCTTTCAGTCACTGAAAAGGTTGAAGAGGTCGAAAAAAAGAAGGATTTCAAATGTCAAAAAGTCTTTCTTGTGACAAAGTGACCAAGTCAAAGAGTCAATTGTTTCTGACTGTGTGCTCTTAGGGTTGAGAGCCTGTGCAGAATGACACAGCGGTGTCTCCATCCGGTCTGCACGCAGAGCGGTGCACCTATTTGGCCAGAGTCCGTTGCCTGGATGCACGAGATTTAATCAAGGTGTGCACGCTGGATGACAGGCTGCAGCCGCAATGTCCATATCGGCTCTGCGTATGGCTGAGGAGATTTTCATCCGAACAGAAATAGAAATCAAATATATGGAGGGATTTTCTCGTCGGTTCCTACAAACATCCAGCTCGGTGTGGATCCACATTCGTCGAGTCAGTGAGTTGGCTCTCTTTGTCTGACGGATGTAACTGAGGGCAATTAGAGACATCTATATCCAGGTGCATCATGCTGCATAAGTTTATGTTTATGTTTCAGTTTTAAAGTCTGTTTTTTTTTTACAAAGAAAGTGAAAAGAAATCAGTGAGTGAAGCAAGAATGTTTCATTTCTTTTGATTTTTACGTTACTCTACAATCAATGAAAGTTGAACTTTACTCTAATTAACCTGCAGACAGCAGAGTCTGGTTCTGTTGTTAAGTAAAATAAAGCTTTTAAGCAATGCACATACATGAAACAAAGCCAATATGAGTGAATATTATACGTCTTAGATTCATCCTGCAGTTTTCATCTCAATTCTCACTATTCTACTAACTGATTTTAGTCCAGGAAGATCTTGAGGATTCACATTCAGAGATTGTTTTTTACTTAAATTTACGTAATCTGAGATTTTTTTCGCCACTTATATAGGTTTACTTTGTGTACGCCATTACATAATTTGACCCTCCGATTACGTCTGCTTACTCACTTGCTCTGCTAATTGCAATGTAATTCTATTTCTGATGTGCATGTAAATGTGTCTATTGTGGCTGCTGTGTTTGTCGCGCTCGCCCTCCCCCTCTGGGAGGTGGGCTATGGCAACTGGGATCAAAGGGGCATTTGCACATCAGGATGTAGTGCCACTTCAAAGCTTGCGCTGATTCACAAAAGCATCTTTGTGCCGAACATTAGAATGGCGTGGCTAATGTAGAATCGCGTCTGCGCTGCTGTGGATTTCTGTGAAACCGTAGTGATAAAACACATGTGACGGGCACACAGCAGCCGGGGGACGGGTTGATGCACAGGTGCCGTCCAACCTTTGAACCAGACCTGGCTGTGCTGGAAGTTGGCCGAGAGAAGAGACCAGAGAAACCCTTTCATCTGTCAAATTCAGCTGTTGCTGTCGAGTCCGGCTTGGTTTAATGAGCGTTTGATATTTTTAGAAGGAACCGGGCAGGGCTCAACCACCCAAGATCCTTCATCCATCCATGCAGAGCAAGAGATGCATTTTCTGAGCTTGGTGTTATTTTCAGATTGCGGGCCTCGCTTTCCTTCTAGGAATATGTTTCAGCTCCTGGAAACCACCCCTCCTCCTCCTCCTCCTCGTCCTCCTCCTCCTATTTACCGTTTTCATTTATTGGAATAAGAAGAGCCATTTGTATAGAAACCAGTGCAAACATCTATTCTAATGTTCTACTCATATCTTTGTTTTGCTTTTTTTCTTTTTGGATTTTTGTTTAGTTTTTTTTCCGCCTCCATCGTCATTCGAGGCTTTAAAGCCCGGAGAGCAGCTTGGTCAGAGGCAGCTCGCGCTCCCCCAGCAGCGTGTCCCTCTTGAGGCTGGTGCCTTTGTTCACCACCTTGAACTTCACCGACAGGCTCTTCACCTGAGCCGCGCTTATCGAGTCGAAGAAGAAGTCCTCGTTGAAGACCGGGTTGCGGCTGTTCTTGATGATGTTACTCCTCTGCTTCTGCTGCTTCCCCGGGTTCAGGTACACCGACACGCAGCAGTTGATGCTCTTGATGTCGCAGTGCTTGTCGTAGAGGCTCTCGGCCGCCAGGACGCGGATCAGCAGGCGGGACGTGCCCGAGTCGTAGTTGGCGCTGATCCGCACCGACCCGCCCTTGTGCAGGGTGACGGTCTGCTCCCGGTGCTGGCCCTGGTCCGAGGCCCCGGCCGCCCCGTGGAAGGAGGGCAGGTGCAGCCGGCGCTGGACGTTGGGGCTGGGCTCGGCCGAGCTGCACTCGTCGGTGGAGAGGGAGCTGTGGCGGGCGAACGTCCTCTTGGCCTTCACCACCTTGGCCTGCGTCTCGTGGGTGAAGATCTTGAGCAGCGAGGCCGAGCGGGACAGCAGCGGCGAGCTGAAGGGGGACGACTCGGCCGAGGAGCACGTGTCGCTCTCGCCGCCGCTGAAGTAGCGGTACGGGTTGATGTGGGACGCGTTGCAGTCGGCCGGGTTCAGGTGGTTGGCGCTGTCTCCGCCCCCTCGCCCCTTCCTCTGGGCGCTGGGGGAGGTGGTGGGACTGGCGTGCTCGCAGTGGAAGAGGGACTCTTTGCGGCGCGTGTGGGGGCTCTCCTTCAAGGTGGCGAAGCCGTACGGCGTGTGCGTCTTGGGCACGTAAGGCAGCGACATGGCGGTCTGCGACTGGGGGTCCGCGTTGGTGTCTCCGGCCACCACGTCGTCGGCGCTCTCGATCTGGATGATGTGGCGGTTCGCCGCCCTCAGCAAGTTCTTGGTGTCTCCCGCCAGCTTGGCCACCAGGCGCGGGCTCCTCGGGCTGCTGAGCTTCTTCGCCGGGCCGATGGTCTGCTCCGAGGTCGAGGGCTGGAGCCTCTCTTTGGGTTTCACGTTGGCGACCTCGGGCTCCGGGGGCGTGCTGACCAGCTTCGGCGGGATAAAGAAGTCTGGGATCTTATCCGGGGTGAGGACGTTGCTGTAGGACGGCGTGCCGCCTTTCTTGTCCCCGTTCTCGCCCTGTCGCAGCACGCCGGTCTCCACCGAGCCGCGGATCTTATCCAGAACCCACATGGTCCCACTGGACAGTGGGAGGCGTGGGTTGTGCAGAGTGGACGCAGTCAGGTGTGTCTGCAATTAATAAGACACAACAGGGGAGGCGGGGTGTAAGTGATCAGAGGGTGGTGGCTCCGCAGGGAGGAGACAGATAAAAATAACACAGCGGTCGAAGATGAAACATCAAGTGTTCAAAGGATTGAAGCTGAATAAACATGAGGTTAACTTGTGGAGTTATTGCCAGCGGGTGCTGAAGAGCGAAAGCACTCACAGAGACACAGTCGTCTAAGAAAGTCTTTCTTTGAAGAACTGCAGCTCAATTACTCCGCTTTATTACATTTTAAGAGAGAGGAATAAACGATCAGCATGCCTTAATAGGCAGTGAAAGAGAATAAGCCAATAGAAATGACACAAGATCTAACAATATTAGGATATATACAACAATCAAACAGTGACAATTGTCTGTGTTTTCATTGATTAATTAAGTGAATATGGTTTCACAGCTTATTCATCATTTCCCTCACATTCTTGTTGTTTTAAAGGAGAAATTGTGTACATTTGAATATTTCTTTCAAAATGTCATGGTTTCAGATTTACAAAAAGAAAATAATAACCCTAGCTGGAGGTGTGTGTGTGTGTGTGTGTGTGTGCGTATATCTGAGATGGAGAGAAAGAGAGAGAGAGAGAGAGAGAGAGAGAGAGAGAGAGAGAGAGAGAGAGAGAGAGAGAGAGAGAGAGAGAGAGAGCAGGGGGGCATTACAGCTGGTCTATTTTTAACAAAACTACAATAGATGTATATTTTTGCTGTTTTGACACTCGAATTTTTCACTTTAATTGATGAAAAAGTTGGAAGAAAAAGCGCAAAGCGATTATTCAATTCAACAGGTGCGCACCAGATCATTTTTTTCACCCCCCCCCTCCAAAGAAAAAAAAAAACTGTAACACACAAAGTGTCCATGTCCTCCTGGTGCCCCCCCCCGGTCTGCCCGCCAACCTTGCAGACCCTGTACTTACAGCTCAGCGGAGAGTTTCTCGCTCCTCTCCGTCCTCTTTCGCTCCTCCAGTTAACAGGTGTCTCCTCGTCGCTGCAGCTCGCGCGGTCTGCGGCGCAGCTCTGCGCTCGTGGCTCCGTGTGCGCTCCCCCTCCGCAGTCATGGTGTTTTATATACGGGGCGCAGACCTGCAGCTGCAGCCAATAAGACCGTGTGTGTGTGCGTGTGCGTGCGTGCGTGTGCGTGTGCGTGTGCGTGTGTGTGTGTGTGTGTGTGGCCCCAGCAGGACCAGACTGGAAATCGCACCGGTAAGACTGTAGAGGCAGAGGAATCTTACAGGTGGGTTTAACGTGTTCGTTTCATTTCTTTTTTTGTTTTTTTTTCACTTGCTCCAGCCCCACGCTGCATGAATCAACAGGTTTCTTTTCTTTTTGTCGGAATTACATAATTTGACATTTTCCAAATTTCTGTGTGTTTGTTTTTGTGTGAGTGCCTAGTTGAGAGAAAATACTATAAATACTTTTTATTGCCACGAGATTATTTTCTTTTTTTTCTTCTAATGTAGATCAAGCAAACATGAGTGGCTGAATTTGCTATTCTACTTTGTTCTTAGACAGATAGATAGATAGACAGATAGACAGATAGACAGATAGATAGATAGATAGATAGATAGATAGATAGATAGATAGATAGATAGATAGATAGATAGATAGATAGATAGATAGATAGATAGATAGATAGAGCTGACAAGTGGAGCAGGAAAAGCACATGTAGATGAGGAGGACAATATTGAGTGAAGCGCATACACTTTAAAAATTCAATTTACAACATCCTTTTTTTAATTTTCCTCCTTTTCCACCTCCTTCTCCTCCTCCTCCTCCTCCTCTTCTGTCTTCCTTAAACGTCTGTCTGCCTTTCGGTTTAAACCGACTGATCGGTCTCCCTGGAAACTTTGCTATGGCAACAAATACATTTGTCCGTCTAAAATAGGATGGGCCCCACTGACTTCATTGATCTGCAGGACAAAAACCACTTTATTTGTCCAGATTGCTTGGTTTCGAGTCAAGTGCCATGGAGCCTAAGCTGCGGACTGAGGAGGGTGAGAGGCTCGTCCGTGAAATATCAGCTGTAGAGGGTAAATAACAGCGTTGACTTCAGAGGAGAAATCTGAAATTTCAGCCTGTATTTGGTGACAGCCACCTCACCAAGAGAGGCCGTACAAGCAGGTTATTACCGGACATTTAATGTGGGTGACCTCCGGCACCTCCGGTCTGTTGTGCCTGTCTCTGCCTCGCTCAGATGGAAAATGAGATGAGATGATTGTTGTGGGGCGAGTCTTGTCACAGCTAATTGGGAGCTCGCTGAGCAAAACAAGCAGAGCTTTACGGCAAATGAGCTGTTGGGTTTCACTTCCACTTTGAATTTTGTTTTTAAGCCCACACAGTCTTGTTAGTATCAAAGTGCTTCTTTTTCGCCTGTTCTTGACAGGAGTAAACAAAAGTTACAAGAAAAGTTTGGAGAAACAAAACCCAGCCGTCCTACGCCCTGCTAATGGCTACGAGCACAGCTATGCTAGGAGTTAAATGCTAGCGATGGTTGTTTGCTATATTTATCCCTTTCCATTTTGACATTTAGTACCTCGTATATATTATAGCTGAGGACAATAGGAATGATAGTTTTTGGGTTAGGGTTACCAATTAAAATATGCAATTTTGGCCTGATGATGATGCTAGTAAAAACAGGGAAAGTTCTCAAAAGATGTAGCATTTGCGCTATCTGTACCTCCATCTTTGTAACTCACACCCTGGTGCTCCTTTCTTGATGATGTTTAACTATAAAAGACAGGCTCAGTAGTGTTGAAGCATTAGGCCTCTCCATCAAATATCAGATCTACTGTTGAGATATTTTGAATGGATCTAACCAGTGAGCAAACACACTCTCAAACTACACCATCTTTGAACCATGTCCAAAACTCATTACGACTGTATGTGGGCGCAGTGATCAGGTTAAGCTATCGCTAACCTGGTTAAACAAAAGGCCATGGGCATATTTAAGGTTCTAACCCTTGCAATATCATGACTGGTGCAAAGAAACAACCAAAAAGAAAAGCGAAAGTCCAGATTCAGACACCTGTTTGAACATGAAGAAATTTGCTTTTCAGTGGTCGTAAACGACAATAGCTCATTCACAGTGGAACAAACCAGCGTCGTCTATGAACCTACATTTAATGCATATAAAATAAATTAATTTTTAATATTTGTCTCATCGTTCAAAGGCTATGCAACAAAGACAGTGGCGCCGCCCAGAGGACGTAGGACGTAGGGGCCTGAACTCGGTGGATGCATGCCCAACCCTCCCATTCTTGGCATCCTAGACGATGGTGCACCTTGTAAGTAACATCAACCAAGTCATATGTAAACGAATATGTCTGTTTATTCATGTATTCATGTGCAAATACGCACACACACTCATCTGAACACTGAAATCCGGCTGTGGAGAGGAGGAGACACCTGCAGCGTAGCATTCTTCAGCTGATTGTGAAAGAGAGCCTGGATGTCGCGCTTCAACCTATCGACACACATCAGGACTGAGTCCGTGTGGCACGTCAACCATGTCAGCTATTTGAGCTCTGAGTGGAGATAATTACACATCTCGGCTCCTCGAGGTCCTCCTGGAGGTCACCGTCTGAAGTAACCAACCTGTGAAAAAAGCCACTTACCGTACAGACCGCGGAGACGCATTTGAACCCTAGCCCACTGCTTCTCATCTTATCTCTTCAGGTACACGCTACGAAGAAAGGTTTCAAGCTGGAAAATCTCAGTTATTTGTAGTTACACAACAGTCCCCAAACTGGACAGATTATGGAGGGCGTGACCGGTGATTGTTTTCATTTCTGGAATTGTTTGACCAGAAAAACACTCAATTTTCCAGAGCAATGTGTTGTGTGTAATCAGTCCATCCATCCATTATCTTACTTGTACTTAAAATATGCAGAGAGGTTTGTTGGAGACACACATACACAATCGAAAGAAGAACAGGTGAATGGCTCTTCTTGCTGTGATGTTTGGTATGATAATGCTTGATTTCCCAGAGAACAAAGTTGTGTGAAATCCCAAAAATAAGCAAGGAAAATCTCTTGGATGTCAGATGACATCAAATGCATACAAGATGTTTGCATATTTTTGTGAGAATTTGCCTTTTCTTACTGTCAATGAAGTCCATCTTTGATTAAAATCTCTTATGAATCTGCAACACTGTGTACAAAAACATAAAAAGGAAAATAGGAAAGAAAAAAAAACAGAAAGGTCATTAATTAATGGTTGAGCTTTGGTGCTTGAAAACACAATTTATTTTCAGCCAATCAACAAGTCAGTGGTCCACTTCCACACAACCTGAAGTGTTATTAAAAGCTTCATTACTACAAAACACATCATATAAACACAAACTAAGAGGGCAAAAAAAAAACCCTCTTAATTAAAATGGAAACAATATCTGTTGTCCCTCTGGGGCTTTTAACGACTTCCTCTGGCGAATAATGAGAATGTCCCCAAGCGTGTGGAGGATCCTACGGCCGGAGAAAAGGTTAATGTGTCTGTTGAGCTGCACGTGCCCGACACCGGAGCTGTTACGCACTCAAAAGCCCCTTTTGCGCTGCCCGGACGGACAGATGTGCCAACATGTACGCAATTGTCTGAGCTGATTATCGGCGCTGGAGAGAAGTGGAAGCTGAAGGAGTCAATCCGCCGACACCTTCCCCGCTGACTTCCTGGAAGAAGGGGATGGAGGGGGTGATGGGTGGGGGCGGGGGCGGGGGTGTCTGTGTGGAGGTGTACGCGGAAAAGAAGCAGCGAGACGCAACAGGAGCCGCACAAAACCTCCGCAGGCGGCTCCACCTGCAGCTCTCCGCTTGTTGTTGCCACGGCGTGTTTGTGTGTCCGCCTGCATCGACTCTTCGCACGTACAGTTCAGCCGCTCATTATGGCACACGCGTCACAGGCTCCATTTTTACCCCACTCTCCATTATTGTTGCCATCCGCTCGTCTCCTTCCTGCCATCCAACCCCCCCCCCCCCCCCATCTCTTTGCCACACAACTTCTGTTGCCTTGGAGACATCTGATTTCCTGACATATGAATCAATCCCCCCCAACTCCCGCCCCTCCATCACTAACCCGACTCTCTTGCTCTCCCTCCATCCTTGCTCACACGTCTTCACCTCTGCAGTCTGTTACAGGTCAGCCGGTTCACCCTCTCTCTCTCTCTCTCTTCCTCTTTCTCTCTCTCTCCTCGGGACGTCCAGCTATCCGCATGGCACCGGGGCCAGTGACTCAGCCCGGGCATGCAGAGAACAGAGGAGAAGAGCCAAAATCCTCCAGTCGGACTAACACGTGTGACTTGTGGTCACAGCGTGGGCTCTAACACCTGGTTCAGGTCCAAGAGATGAGTTTATACCCTGCAGTTTATATCCATGGCATTATCCTGTCCACTGTGCAAAGTATGAAAGAAAACCACATGGAGAGGGGTAGAGAGAGAAAGAGAGAGAGAGAGGGGGGAGCAATTCTGTAAATGCCAGGACGGTTTGAGTGCCTTGCTTGTTCTGGTCTGCTGAACTGGCATTTGGACTGGACGCACGCAGGGCAAAAGGTCAGACCCGTCGCCACAGGAAACAAATTTGATGGACTCTATGAAAAAAAACAACAAAAAAAAAAAGGATGGCATATCGCTGTCAGAAGAGAGGGATGTGATGGGCTCGGAGCTCAAGGGGACGTTGATTAAAAATCGCTGATTGCCGGAGAGGCGAGGCTGCACGCTGAGCACACCGGCATCCAGAATATCAATGCGCACTTCGCTCAGGTGAGACTTCACTGTACGCCGTCGCACAGATTGATGGTTTTCATTTTGGAGAGCTGCAGCACAGGTGGGTCGATTTTACCTGGAAGAAAGGAAAGAAAGTGGAGTTAATAAGCCGTGTAACTTGAATCCCGGGGCAGCGCATAAGGGCACTCACAGTCTCGTTACAGAGCTGCGGTGGAAGATGAGACGTGTGGAAATGACCAGAGGATACTCGTATGAAAGGATGAAATATAAGGTCCATCTTGTTCTACGTTTCTGTATGTTTAGGGGGAGAACAAAGGCAGGGAAACCTTGTGAGCTACAGTCCATGGTATTGATTGTATAATCATAGTGTGTTTGGACTGAGCAAACAACAGATAAACACACTTAAATGGAATACTGGAGAAAATACTACGTCACTCGTACAAGTATAGACCTCATGTTTTCTTTACAGACAATTCAACAGTCCATAGCACGTATTGAGGACAAATACAGTCTTGTGACATTTTCCCCATCTCTGACACGTCTGACCTAAACTCTTTCATGTATAGAGAAACCATCAATTCCCACATGGACGGGTGGTCTGTTCATGTGGGAAATCTAACAAGATAAAGGCTGTTGCTGCCCCCTTGAGGCACACAGGGGCAACGAAACGACTTCTTTCAATTAAAAAGCCTCAAGTTTGAGCGTTCAGTGAGTCATATTGTGATGTGTCTGTGTGGCTATACCTGCAGCTTTCTGCACCATCTCACCTGAGTTTCCTCACACGTGTTCATGCCTAAAAGCACCTGCAATGAAGGAAAGACGGTGACAGAAATCTTTATTACTTTGAAATGCAGAGCAGATGAAACAACAAATCGCTTTCGGACTCCTGTGAAGCTGCACAAACACGGGGATAAACCCTGAAAACTGTGTCAGTTTTCAAGCTTCTCTGTGAGTGGCTTGTTATTAGTTTCTCTTCATGCGAGAAATAAAATGATGCAACCGGGCAGAAAGACTTTTTGCACTGTAAGACTTTTTGCACTTCGGAAAGAAGTGATTCCATGTGCAGGTGTTGAAATCACCCATTGAACCTGGGTCGAGAGGTGACTGTTACGTTCATCGTGCAGCTTTTTGGTCGTAGGATTAGTTTAGTTCATCTTTAGCAGTCCTAAAATCCCATGAGGTTGAAGGGATGCATCCTATAACATCTGCTAATACTGGAGGCGATATTGAAAGAATAATGACTCACAACTCAAATGTCTCACAACATGAGGCAATAACATCATGTGCAGCAGGATTAAACACTGGAGGATCAGGTTTCGTTTTGTATGTTTTCTCACCTGCAGGTTCTGTCATATACTTTTATTGCACAGCTCATTTGAGCTCCTCCAAGGTGGCTGCCATTATGTTACTGGTACCTGCTTCAAAATGGAAGCAAACAATATCACTAAAACATGATTATCGGGCTTGTCTCTTGTCTATTGGGCCAGCTCTTGAACAAGTTCAATGAGTTTTATGTCTCACATTTTTGGTCATGGAGTTACAATCACAGTTTCATTTGACTGGATCGTTTCCTACAGTTTAACCTTTTTGTGCATTTATATCCAGATTGGTTTAATGATTATTACCCTCCCATTTATCCGATGTGCATTCAATGAAATAACCTCTTACATCTTTAGAAATTACGACAGATTTGCAAGCTATCCGTGAGTAAATCTTCTAATCTAGACAGTCTGTGTTTACTCACAGGTCAGAGGTAAAATATCAACATTTTTCCAGAATGTTTAATGTTTTTTTCCGATTTTCTGGGAGTGAAAAGATTTTCCAGGACTTCTGCTTCCAATTTCATGGTGATCGGTCCGACAGTTGAGACATTTCAGTCAGAGCCACAAGCCAATCAGCTCAAGACTCGACTGGATGAGACCTCGGATAACCCCGTCCACCTGAACCAAATTTCACACAGTTTCATCCAGAAGCTGCTGGAAATATCTCAGTCTGCATTGCTGCACTTCCATAGAGCCACAGCTCAGTGGGTCAATGATGGGATGCAGATACTTGTACAAAAGGACAGAAACCTCAGGCCCCGGCACGCACAAGTGTTTTTCCAACCATCGGATCAAACATCACTTCCTGATTTAGATCTTCCACGGACAAAACTGGCTCTTTTGTTTTCTTTTCACATTTACAAAAGTACCCAGTGAGGGCTTTGTTGCTGCATAACTCTTGCTCTGCTAGGCATGAGATTTGCCCCTTTGTACTTGATCATTCTTGGATCTTTTTCACTAAATGTGAATAAGCAAAAGAAATGGCACGGAGAGACGATTTCATTTCATGCGGAGCTAAATTAACTACAAAAACAGGGAACAGAGGACAGAGCTCAAACAAAAAACATCAAAATGTCTTACCCTCAAAAACACTCATAGAGCTTCCTAGAGCGCAGAGGGGGAGGAGAAGACAAGGAGAAAGAAAACGAGTCCATTTAGAAAAGTTATCGTCCAAATTCCCCCTTGTAATGGATGAAAGCATGGAAAGCATCAGGAAATCCTTTAAGTCTCCACCACCCTGTGAGTGTAGCAGGGTGACTACTGTGTACACATCTCATCAGGCGCTTTCCTCTCAGTGCAGCGCCGCTAAAAGGTTTTAGAAGAAAACATTTAGCGGAAAGCGAGAAAAGGAAAGACAGGAGTCTTACCTCCCAGAGCTTTCGTTCGCTCACTCCCTCCATTTCAGCATCTGGAAGAAAACACACAGAAGAGACGAACCATTGAGACCCGTAGGAGCTCCCAGTTACCCGACGCCCCCCCCCCCCCTCCCCTCAAATAAATGTTAACAGAATCAATCAATATCTAATAAAGATCTTTATTTCAGATTTTAAATAGATTTACAAACCATAAGAAAAAAAAAAAGAAAATATAAACAAGAAAAAAAAAAACAAAACATCAAGTGATCGTCAAATATCCACATGTGCATATCAAGGTAGAGATTGTAAACAGTCCTTTGAAGCCAAAGTGAGACTCTCCGGGGTCAGGTTCGCTCAGTTGGAAAAGGGTGTTTGTCGGTTAGTTTGTTGGTAAGTTTCTTTTTTTTTCTACTTTTATTTGTCTGTTTTTTTCTTTTTTCCTGAGGTTCTTGTAGTTTTCTGTAATTTTCTGCTAGGTTTTCCCCTCAGTGATGCTGCCACCAAGCAGAGCTCAGAGAACTGGAGTTTTTTTTTCTTAAGGGGGGAGGGGAGCGGGGGGGGGGGGAGTGAGACGGGGGAGGAGAGACCATAAATAACAGTAGTTTGACAAAAATGAAAACCCCATTCACCCAAAAGATTAAAAAAAACAACAAAAAAACAAAAACCAGAGGGTGAGGACCGTTCAAAGGCTGCGTAAAGACGTCAGTCAGTTACTAAGCACTGGCACTGAGTTAACACTCAGATACGCTCGATAATAGGCTAGAAGAAGAAGAATAATAACGACTGTACGGGTGTGCTGTGTCAATTTGGTTGTGCGGAACTTGAACGCTGTCTGATATTTCTACAAAAGTAAGTAGGTACATTTATTTCTGCATTTTCTGGAGAACAATCAGATATCCGACATCCGTAGCACATAATACACAGAGCAGAAAACATTGCAGCTCACACCACAATTTGGAAAAAAAAATAGAGAGGACATCAAAACAGGGAAAATAATAATAATAATAATAATAAATCCAAAACCACGAACAACCCTCAGCCCATTCATAATGCAACAGCTTAGATTGAAAAAGAAAAAATTGAGTAGAGGACCTTGGTCCCTGGACATAATCCTGACCCTTATATCAAGATCTAAAACCACAAACACATCATAACAGCATGCGTAGTGAGGACCCATATTCTCCCAGTTCATGCTCAGAAAGGTCGACCCCCATCCCTTCCCCATCTCTGTGCTTCTCCTGCACACGTTTCTCAGCACATCGGATCAAACGCATCAGCGGATATTCACACACGCACACACAGGCACGTGCGCACGCACACGCACAGGCACGCACAACGGAAACATGATTACATTACAGCGATGCTGGGAATTTCATCAGAAATACTGCTGGACGATGCGTCTCACAGAGCACTCCTGGCAGTGAGAAGAAACCACAGGCAGAGAGGACTGAAAACCAAACTCCATCAGTCCCATTCTTTCCTCCACACCCCCCCCCACCCTCACTCCCCCCCTCACATTCTTCCACATCACTCACACTGTTGCCTCGCCTCCTCCGAGGTTACAGGGTTCATCGATTCAGGTGAGTCAAAATGGCTCCGGCCCAGCTGAGCCTTTTCAGGGTGGGGGAAGAGGAGCAACAACCAAGAAAAAAAAAAGGAAAAAAAAAAAGAAAGAAAAAAGAAAAACATAAGCCTGTGCACTCTCGTCGCCACTGGGGGGCGTGTTCTGGTGGCGGCTGGTTTACAATCTCAAACTTCAGCTCTGAGATAGGATAGCAACGCAGCACAGACACAGGCAGACACACCTACACTCGAAAAACTGACTCCTCAGAGTGACCTGAAAATATGTTGCGTGTTATGTGGTGTGGGTCCACACAAACGTGTAGAGCAACTCCTGAGACGATCAATTTCTTAGTATCGACTCTGTGGTATGAAAGACGTTTTAAACGAGTGAGATGAGTGTACGCGACTTAACCAGATTACTTCATTAGAACAATCAGCTCCGATCGTCCACTCGTCTCACTTGTTTGATACCACTGAGTCAATACTAAGAATCTTAGTATCTTGGGAGTTATTTAACCCACTCCACATAACATTTTAGAAGTCATTCTGAGATTTTTCATTTTTTAGGAGTGTACACGTAGTTGTACGTTTTCTCTCAGAAGCCCCGACAGGAACACAGACTCGAGCTATGGCTGGAGACGGGTTCGGCTCCACTGCCACTGGTTCATAAAGCACTGCATGTTAGGTAGGTTCCAGCACTGACTGCATAGGTTGTTGTTTTTATTTGTTTTCTCTCTATATACAGTACATTGGATTTTCATGAGCAGTAGCAGCAGCGAGGCCGGCGAGCTGGTTTGTTAACTTGTAGCAACGCGCCCGTGTGATGAAGGCAGCAGACGATGTTTGTGGGACTCTGATCTACATTCCATACTTCGGTTCAGCTGTTGGGATCTTACCTTTCTCACTCACACCCCGGACAAATCTGACAGGTGCTGCTATAAATAGAGCGGGAGAGTCATTTTCATTGGAAAGGGAGAGAGGAGGGAGGGGTAAGGGGGTAAGGGTCACCGTTTGTGCAGTATCCCCACCTGGGGCCTTGTGAGCAAACCTCTGCTTGTTTGGTTTTGTCTTGCGCTGTAATTTCTCTCTGAAGTCATTCTGGAATTCTGGATCTGCGATATCAGGGCTTTGAGGGAAGGCACACGGGAGTGTGAACGGCTTTTGGACGTCGGTAACTTCCCTGTTTGGAGCAGCAGGAGCCGTGGCTCTCAGAAGGTCAGAGGTGAAGGCATCACACAGCCTGCTACCCCAGAGGTCACACACACACACAAACACACACGCTCTCAGATGGATCTGACTCAGCTTTTCCCAGCATGCATACTCTACTCGATCCGCATTTGGATTCTCTGACTCAACGACGTCCTACTATAACCTGTCTGTGAAGTTGAGAGAAGGTGTGACGGCTCCTCAGGAGTTCTCGATACTATTTACTGTAAATGTGTGCTGCTGTGTGCGACGCTGTCTGTGAAACCGCGAAAACAAATCGAGAAAGAAACGAGGAAGAAACAAAAAAAAAATTACAACTCTGTAGCTTTCTTTTCTTCAATGCATCAAGGTTTTTTTTTTTAGTGTGCATACTTTGACTGCACAAGTGACAGAAGGTGGAGGGAGGGGCAGGGGGGGGCGGGGGGGCAGGAGGAGGAGAGAGGGGGGCTGTGCTAAGTGATGAGGGGGTTTGGGATTCGGGAAAGGGAGGAGGGGGGCAGAGAATTAAAGTTCAGTCCTTGATAGGAGTGAATGAGTGTGAGTGTGTGTGTGTGAGTGTGTGTATGTGTGTGAGGGCAAGGACTGGTTGGGGGCGGGGGTGTGTGGGCAGGGGCGGCACGGTGGAGGCGAGGTCAGGAGTCCTCGGTGCCCGAGTCGTCATAGCAACAGTCCTCGTTGTCGTCCTCGTCGTCCTCGTCCAGTTCCTCGTCGTCGTAGTAGTCGTCGTACAGGAGGTTGGAGCCGTCGTCCGTGGGCGGGACCTGGGTGCGGACGCAGTACTCGTCCAGCGTGACCGGGACTTTGACGCCGTCCCGCTCCGCGTCCGCTTTGGTGGCCAGCACCTGCTTCCTGCGAGGCAGAGAGAGAGAGAGAGGGGCAGAGAGAGGCAGAGGGACAGGGAGAGACAGACAGAGAGAGAGAGAGGGATAGAGAGAGAGAGAGAACAAGAGTCAGACCAGGCCACGCTGACATCCGAGCTAGGGATGGTACGGTCTACAATGACGCTCCAAACAGCTCAGTACGACTGTTTTGGTTCAGACTGTTTCCTGTTTGGTTCATACGAGGACTGCAACGATTAACTGAACTCCAAAAAAAAAAATTTTCATCAAACAAAGCTTAATTTCATTATTTTTTGCAATATATAACATGCTCCGTTTGTGTTTTGCAAGATGGTTGACGCACATCAGTGCAAGCCAGGTCAAGGTGCAGAGTCAGCACAACGTAATAAACATGTTTATCGATGTCAATGTCATGTATCCGTGTTTAAGAGATTGCTTATTGAGAATGACACCAGTAAGAACTCGCCTAACTGTGGTTAAAGGCACTAGTTGGTAACGACAGATCGTTATGCTAATGCTAAAAAAACACTGCTGTTATTTTAATCTGTGTTTAGTTGTAGGCGAGTCTGTGTGATTGACAGCCACAGCAACAAACATTAGTGCATACGCCCCACTCATAGTGTGTGTGTGTGTGTGTGTGTCTGAGGGAGAAGGAGAGAAAGCATCCTAGTTGGTCTGTCTTGCCGAGTAGACAAATCAGTGTTCTATGTGGGCGTCTGTTTCACATGCATACATGTGAGACTGCCTCATTCTTTCAATTTTAACATCTTTAAAAAGGATCAACTTACACTGAACCGGTCCGAAAACCGTGACTGTACAAACAGAGCTGGTACTCTGTGTACCTGTCACACTCAAACGCTCCCATTAAAAGTGTAAAGAGAGCGTGTGTGAGTGTGAATGTGAGAGTGAGTGTGTGTGTGTGTGTGTGTGTGTGTGTGTGTGCGCGCGCGCGCTCTGTCCTGGTACCTGATGATCTCGATGTATTCTCTGTCCTTGCCCTTGCTGTCCCTCCACTTGCGGTACATGACGGATGCGTCCACGTTGGCCGGGGAGAAGGTGTTGGGCTCATTTAGCAGAGAGATCACGCTGAGCAGGATGGTCCTGAGAGAGAGAGAGGGCGGCAGCAGCACAGACAGATTAAAATACAGGACGGAAGTACGAGGGGAGGGCAGGGGAGGGGAGACAGAGAGACACAAGCATGTGAGAGAGAGGGAGAGGGAGGAAGGAGGGGAGGATGAAGAAAGACGAGACAAAGAGACACTGAGAGAGCACGTCTGGTTATTGCTGGGGGCGCTCGGCCTCATATCCTCTGTTCTTCAGGGTCTCGACCTCTGGCCCAGAGGCGGCTCTCGTCTCGGACCCTATGCTGGCTCGAGCCCGATGCCCCGGACGTGTCCTTGCCACAGTCACACACTTGTATGCAGACACGCATAGACACACAAACCGGGTTGCACTTTTCCCATCCACATAGTGGATGGAAAATAGGATTGAATGATTTACTATTACTATTGTAATCACTATGCTGTTGTGATCTTCTTGCTGTCTCTGCAGCAGCTGCTGCAGCTGCTGCAGCCGAGGACGACAACGTTGTTGCTGTTATTGTTTTCCTTCTACTGCCTTGTTTATGTTATTGCTTCTGTTGCTACTGATGTTGTTGTCATGACGACTGCTCTGTTCAATCTCTCCTTTCTCTCCATTTTTCCCCCCACTTGTCCGGTCCAGTTCATTTAACTAATCCAATAATACTGAAGGTAGCAAACAGTAAATAAACAATAAAAATCCCCCTTTGGTGGCAGAAGATACCAAGCACTGCCAGGACTAAGGCGTCCCCTCTGCATCTTCAAGAAGCTCTTAAACACCAAACTCTTCAGAGAGCATCTCTCCTAAAGCTCACATCAACATCATTATAACTATATTATTATTATTAGCCATCTATCTCTTGCTATTGCTATTGCTCTTGCTCATGCTATCTCTTCTAACTACTGCTCAATGATGCTCTTGTGCTTACACTACTCAACAGACTGCTCATTTTTTAGTAGTCTGATGAATGAAAAAACCAAGATAAGTTCCTAATGTGGCGATTCTTTCCCCCCTTTGGACGAAAAGCCCTGGATAAATAACTGAAATGCAACAGGTGGAGTTTGTAGAGGGAATCTGCTCGGTGCTATAAAGACATTGAGACCTGTTACTGTTTGTCTTAGCTGCCGAACAGGATGGGTTTAAAAGAGAAGGAGAGGGGGAGAGAGAGAGACAGAGACACAGTGGGACAAAGAGCTCTACTAGAGAGATGGGGAGAAAGACAGACAGGCAGGCAGACGGGACACAGAGAAAGAAAGAAAGAAAGAAAGAGTGGGGGAGGGGGAGGAGAACCCCCCACACCCTCCATTTGTCTCCGTTGTCATCTGTCTAATGCAGCATCAGACGTCTGCTGGTAATAACGAACAGACGTTGTTAATCTTTCACTTTGACCCAGGTGAATCAACCGTCGGACCGACTTAACGACTGTGGCTTGGGCTTGTACCGTCCTACCGGCCTGCTCCGTCCCGCTCTTTTCTCTGGTTGTTCTTGTGGCCGTTCGGCGGCTCGGAGAGCACAAAAGACTAATTTGTGTCCTCGCATAATGCATGAAAGAAAAGAGTGAGGAGAGAGGGCGCCAGGGAGGACGGAAGAGCAACAGGGGCTGAGAAAACAAGCCGCTGCTGTGTCAATATATGAAAAATGGCTTTTGAATTGCTCATCATGACTGCCGCATCTAAAGACAGGATCTCGGGCTGAGTCGGTAACCTAGTAGCTAAATGGAGCAAGAGTGGCGGGACTCATCATTATTTGTTTGTATTTTCTGTTTAATAACCTGGGATTTTAGTTCTATAAACATTTGAGAGGGGATAATTCACACAGTGGTAAGAAATGTAAGTATTGTGTACATGACACAAATGGGGGAAGAAGAGGCAGCAGAACGTTTTGAAAGAAAATGTAGAAATTATTCTGTGGGTGAAAAGAAATGTATGCGAGGCAATAACAGAGGTTAATAGCAACAGATTTAGGATTTACTATTCATGCCCTGGGTGCAGTGTTGATAAGCATATTATAAGGAAACATATCTAGAAAGAGAGAGAGAAAGAAAGGGAGAGCGCCTAGAGGAAATGGAGGAGACTGGGCTGTTTACCTGACGTTCTGCGTGGGGTTCCACCTCTCTGAGGGCAGCTCGCCGCTCTGTGGGTCGTCCACCGGAGGGTGCAGGATGGAGATGCATACGTCTCCATTCTACCAAGGCGAAAAAGGAGATACAGTGATGTTTTAGTCGTTCCGACACACCCGTGTTAGAGCGTCGGTGCTGCCGCCTGTTCTGGGGTTACCTCGTAGATGTTGGGGTGCCACATTTTGGTGAGGAAGCGGAAAGCGGGCGGCGAATACGGGTAGTCGACAGGGAACTTGATGCGAGCCTGAGGGCGAGAGGAGGCATATTAGACATGTGAGGGCGAGGGGGGATGGGGGGGAGAGAGGGGGGGGACGGTTAACTGACACTTCTCCCCTGCCAACAGACAAGTCTGGACGACTTCCCACGGCTGAAAACCACTTCTACTGACTAGGTCAGAGGAGCTTCACAGCCTTGAAAAACACACGGCGGAAAAACGTGGCTGACTCCACTGGATGCAGTTGTTGAGTTACACACACAAACTAAAAGACTCCATGTCCATCATAACAAGCACCAGAAGGTCTATGAACAGTTTCTGCCCCAAAGCCAAACCGTACGGACCAGAGAGCACACCCCTCTAACACAATACATCAAAATAAAAAAAAAGTGTTTTAGTCTTACTAAGGCTTAAGTCTTCTTAGTCTTACTAAGAACCGTTCTTAGTAAGACTAAGAACACTTCATGGTGTTGTGTTCACAGACAAATGGACTCTTTAAAGCGTACTTTGGCATGAACTTATAGCTCCTTATGACTGTGATGTGAGGCGTGACTATTTATTTTCTCAAACCAGCAAAACTGACCACTACAACTCATGTATGTCAGGGACTTTCTGCTGCGTTGTCCCCGGCAACCATACATCACCAGACACTGAACCGGATAGACCTTGATCAGTTATGGTCATGCCTGTAAGACGCATATCTGTACAAAGCTGCAGAAGCAGCGCACACAATCACACACCACCATACACACATGCATACGGTTACTTTCTAGGGGGGTTGGGGGGGTTCACATTCAATCTGAGCGGTCTGAATGAGGTCTGAACGTGCACGTGTGCGGCTTCGGTGTCAGCGGGCGGCTGCTGAATGAAGATCCTCACGACCGCGCCGATCGGTTTCATCGGCGTCCGCGAGGAGCCCAGGAATAGTAGCTGTGGAGTCACGGCGAACGCTGCTGAGGGGGCCGAGGAAATGACAGCGTAATGCAATATGATGTGAGGGCGGGGGGGGGGGGCTCGCAGCCAGTGTGTGCCACTCAGACCACAGACACAGAGACACTGGTGGGTGAGGGGGACTTCGTGCTAGAAAGACATTGTTGGGGAGTGGGGGGTGGTGGGTTTGTCCTCTCCAGCTGTCACTGCAACCCAAGACAATCCACGGCTCACACCCATGCCCCCCCCACCCCCCACCTCACACACACACGGTGTATGAATCCTACAATGAGTGCGGGACCCCTCCTCTGGTTCCATAAGGCGTGCTGTGGGAGAGGGACACCGGCTTCACCGATTACACACACGCACGTCACTCACAGCATGAAACCTTCTGCTGATCCACCCCCACCCCCCACCCCCGGTCTCTCTCTGTTACACACACACACACACATGCACTCACACACAGACAGACGCACACACACTTGCTGATTTGGCATGGTCAGCTGGTCCTCGCCTCACAGTGAACCAACGAGGGGGAGGCAGAGGGGTGGGATCAGCAGCATGGGAGCAGGGAGTGTGTATGGGTGGGGGGTTTCACTTGGAATAAAAAGGAGGGGGGGGGGGTCACTGTGCTCTATATAATACTATTGCTCAACATTAAGGACTTATCCTGCTTTGCCTGCACTGTAGCATTTAAGCCAGGCTGTATGACTAAAACGCTGAAAACGTGACCTGTTCCTGCTGTTGTCTAACCTTGTATCCCAGAGTCTGTTGGCAGTGTGTGTGTGTGTGTGTGTGTGTGTGTGTGTGTGTGTGTGTGTGTGTGTGTGTGTGTGCGTGTGTTGTGCGTGTGTGTGTGTGTGCGTGTGCGTGACCCAAACTGCCTGCTGCAACAAGAGCGACATTTGTTGTATCTGGCGTCTAAAGTGATGCTGATCTGGTTAAAAAAAATATAAAAATAAGGGCGTATAAAACCAGAGTGGATAGAGGGGAAACACTGACACAGTCCTGGGAGAATGACGCCTGTAGGAAAAGGGAGAAGAAGACAAAAAAAAACTAAAAAATAAAAATCCCAGGGTCTGACTGACCCTGCGAGAGAGCTGGCGGCGGCCCTTCAGAGTTGCAGGGTTCAGGGCCAACATTGTACACATTACAGGCTGGCAACAGTGCAGCACGTAGCAGCCAGCCAGGAAAGGCCGAGAGAGAGACGGGAGGGGAGGGGGGCTACAGGCTGCAACAGTCAGAGCTTGGTTTGTCTTCCAAAACAATAAAAGCATCATGATTATAATCAGTCCACCGGCTGAGAGCCAGTAAAAATCTTATCTGGTGCGTTTTAGGGAAAGTTCTTCCTGCCTCTTTGCCTCCAAATCCAGTCCCAGTGCCTGTTTGACAACGTGATGCCTGGCTTCTGTTGTCCCAAACAAGATGAGGAGACGGCAACGGCTTTAAATAAACCCCCACTGCTTATCAGTGGTCATTCAGAAATACTTTCATAAAACATTTAACAAAGACGAGGAGGAGGAGGCTGGGGCTGGGGGGGGGGGGGCTTGGGGTGGAAATGGTTTTAAACTGAGCTGGAGAGAGTGCTGCTAATGCCAGGATCAGATTACAGGACCTCTCTGTCTATCGTGATGGTCACCATGCTAGATTAAACCATCCCAGTGGCATGACACTGGGCCGTCTTGTCACAGAGGCCGGCCAGACTGCAAATATGACGCTGGCCAATCAATCGTCTCGTCCCTTGTCGCGTCTCGCATCTCTGTCAATCACGGCTACAGACGCCTCGATGATATACTAGACCTTTTGTCGAGACGTGGCGGAGCATCCTGGACATAGAAACACTGCTCTTCACTGATGTTACACAACTCATCCGCCCATCAGCCCCGATGTTCATAATCAGGCCAGACACAGTGCTGGTCACGACACGTTCGGGTGAAAATGTGCCTGGATTCATTTAGTCTGATCCCGGCATAAATAGAAGACCACGGCAACGCTTCCTTTGGGCGAAAAGAGCTCGGTGTTTGTTTCTCTTCCAGGTTTCGACTGCTCCCGAAATCCCCAAAACGACACGCGAGTGAAGAGTTCCTCACCAGCCCGACTTCTGAGAGCCTGAGATGGATTTAGTTCACTGGCTAGTTTGGCACAGAACTGCCGACCCATCCCGTTTTACCCTTTAAACCAAGAAAAAATAACAATCAGACACAGAGGAATACAAAAAGTTTGTCCAGTTCTGGAACACACGCCCAACACATGGGAGTCCTGGGACCCGTGCGCTCTAACACGTTCCCATAAAAACTGCTTTATTCATCACAATCCTGCACGTCTGAGTGCGGCCCACAAGCAAAGCAGGAAGGTGGGGATATGCATTACGGATAAGCATACACATTGATCCCTGTAAGAAGGTGAGGGCCTGATTTCACCATATGCAGCTTAGCAGCAGCTTTGAAGCCATACAGCTTCTCAGACAATGCCGCAGACTGTCCTGCAGCGCCCGTACCGAGCTCATGGAGGCCATCACAATAAAACTTACAAAAGGCCGACAGAGGAAGCAAACGACTTGAGCTGCTTAAGGTTTTACAAGCATTAACTCTGGACATAAATGGTATAATAGCAAATATAACCGATGGAGACTGGAGAGCAATTTGTCCTGAAAGCCGATGGGTGCGTTACAGGCTCTAACCATTCACACTTAAGCTGTACGTATATTTAGTATATGTCTATATACTGTATATGTTTTTTGTGAAGTTGGGGCCGTTTTGTTTGCTGAATTTGACGTTAAATTTTTCAGCATATTGTCTTTGCACCGATGTGGATGATTGCCAGAAGCGTTAGCAAATCCATCAGATTCTGCCCAAACATTTTTGTGTCGCTACTACAAATAATTAGCTGCTGCTCTTTGTGTTTTTAAACTCAGTCCCGTGACAGGGAAGCACATTCATCACTCGCCCTCAGTGTGTCCCTAGGGGCCATTTCAAATGCTGGCGACACCAACTGGCCTGGTTGGGCTGGTCAGAGCTGAGAAAGGAAGTGTTTTTTTTAATCATATCTGATTGACGGAGGGACGGCCAGACATCTTTATGTTGTGTTCCACATGTTCTCCCCGCGTCTGCGGTCCAAAAACATGGTCGCTCAGATCGATAGGAGACTCCAAATCTCCCCCAGGTGTGACGTAAATCTACGACGTAAACCCCGACACTGACTAATAGGACGAGAGCGCTCAGACAGATGAGCACAGCTGAGAGAGCGAGAAACGCCAGATGATTGACGTTTTCTTGTCACGCCTCCCCGATGACCTATAAACCTGAGCGGGGTCATGATCAGTTCAATGATCGATGATGGGTCGGGGTCATGTTTGGAGCGCTGTCGGTCTCCGGACACAGGCACGGCCAGAATATATGCCACTCTGATCATCTGCCGTGACACGGTGAAAATGATGTGGTCTGACCCAGGCATGAGTGGGTCAGATAAAGGATGGACGGGGTTGACCAGAGTGATGGGAAGTCTACACGTGGCTCGTCTGGTTGCAGTCGACACCCACCATCTGTTGGCGGTTTCTGGAGATCCATCCATTTTCTTGGCGCTTTGTACCAAACGCTGCTGGGACATATCCCAGTATACATACATAGAGACACACACCCACATCAAGGGGCAATTTAGAGTCTCCGATCAAACAACCAGTAGAAAACCCAGACATGGAGAGATCATGACCGGGACGTGTTCACAGAGGCCTTTCTAGAGGGCAGCCTTGTGTAGAAACGATCTCCCCACGTCTTCTTTTCCACTGAGATCTCTGCCCAGTTGCAGCCACATGCTACCGCTGACTTGCATGCCATGCCTCATAATTGGATTGAGCACAGAATTAACAGCATCTGCGGTCAAAAGGTGATTCACACTGAACGGCGTCTTTGAGCGGTGGACAGGAACTGCAGCCAAAATGCTGCCGGAGCAAAAAAAAAAGAAAAAAGAAGAGGCTTGCAAGAAAACAGAGCGCTCGGGTCAATTTCCTCCACTCGGTGAAGATCTTTCTTGGATTGTGAGAGATAAAGCTGGCACGAGGGGAGCGAGAGAACGGGAATGAGAGTGAACACGTCCACCCCAGTGGAACATGACAGCAAGGCAAAGTAAACCAGGTCAATGCAAAGACGCTGAACAGAACAAATCATTCTGCTCTCCCAGCGCACCTCTTTACCTCCTCTACAGACCCTATCCTCTGTCACACTCATGTCCTTCATGTAACCCACATGTGCTTTAAGTGATGAGGGAAAAAAATGTCCTTGAGTAACAGGAACTCCACACCCGCGCGCACACACACACACACACACACACACACACACACACACACACACACACACACACACACACACACACACACACACACACACACACACACACACACACACACACACACACACACACACACACACACACACACACACACACACACACACACACACACACACACACACACACACACACACACACACACACGCGCGCGCGCGCGCGCGCGCGCGCGCGCGCGCGCGCAGGTCGCAGAGATTATCATGTTCACCTCATTAACAGCCCTCCGGAGGAGGCCGTCGAGTCAAGGGATCAAAAGCTGAAGCTACGTGACAAACTGATTTCCAGGTGAGTCGTGTGCACCCACACACGGGTGGCACAGGCGTGAGTAGTCAGAGGGTCTCGGGGTGTATAACCGTCAGCTGGGGCCTCTCGCTCGCCTCTATTAACAGCAGGATCTGCTTTCAAAACGGGGCACGACGAGGGAGGGGGGGCGGGGGGGGGGATGGAAGGGGCCGTGTCTGCTCTTGATCTGGCTCGTTTCAGAGTTCTCTCCTCTTTCCTCGGCTCTCTGGCGTCTCTCTGTGACACAGCCAGAGGGAGAAACATGACTCCAGAGAGAGCCGGGCCCGGCCCGGCCCAGCCATGCCCTCTGCAGCCGGGGCCTGATCTTCAGGCCTTGCTGTGCCCTCCCCTCCACTGCTACCGTGCTGCTACACACTGTGCAAAGTATTTCAGGAGGAAGGAAGGAAGGAAGGAAGGAGGGAAGGAAGGAAGGTGCTCTGCAGCTAAGCTTGTGGGCCTGTGACGATAGATTATTTTTATAGCCAATCTGTTGATTATTTGCTATTGCTCTGCCCAGTGCTGCAACAAACTATTATTTTTGTAGTTGGTTAATCTGTCGATTGTTTCCTTGATTAACTCATGGGTTGTGCTTAAAAGAAAAGATATATAAACAGTGAAAACCGTCAATGCCTATTTCACAAAGGCCAAGATAAGGTCTTTGTCCTCACCTTAATGACATTACATTTTCTGTCAGACTACAGAAACCAGGAACTATTTCAGGAGCTTAATTTTGTTATATGATTTCTTAAAATCCCTCTAAACTGGTTTTTAAATGCTGAAGATGATTAATCAATGAGTGAAATTTGTTTATTTTAGTAGTTGATTGATAGCTGTAATCTTGCCCACTCATCAGCCGACAGACCCTGACCCTCCCAAGGCCTTCATCAAACCGCCAAATGTCTCGTCTTATCCAATCCACACCTAACAAGATGTTTAGCTTGCCATCATAGGGGACTCAGGAAACCAGAACACGCTCATATGTACCAGGCTGATGACAGAGAGTTTCATGAAAACATGCTCAAACTATTTTTGAAATCCACATATCAACTAGCCAATTATCAAAATAGGTCTTGTTTTATTTTTAATCAGCCGCCTGCATCTCTGCAGCTCCAGTCAGAGGCTAAAAACGATGTGACGGGACTGGGCCAAAATCAAAGGGCAACACCCCACCGCCTCGTGTTTGCTGTGAAGCAGCAGCCTGTCGGAGCCACACGGGAAAACGGCTCCGGCGAGATGTGCGCGAGAGCTCCCCTTTCACTGTATATTTTGAATATTCAGAGACCCCGTTCTCGTGGTGATGATATGCAAAGCGCAATAACGACTTAAGCTGCCAGGTGCTGACACAGCAGCACCTCAAACACAGACCACAGGTTCTTCCACAGTAGAGCTGCTCTGTCCCTTTACAGGCACGCACACACACACACACGCACGCTCAGCAGAGTTTCTGCTCCGCATCACTGAGAAAAACTTTTCTGTGAAACACCACCGGATGACCTCATGGTTGTGTGTATACAGCGCCGCACCTCTTCCTGCTGTTCTCGGTGCGTGACAGCCAACGCAGCCAGAGGAGGTCGCATCATCTGCAAAATGTGAACCGGCATTTTCTAACGCCTTCGAGAAGCAATGGCACGGCTCCGAAGGAGAGTTTATGGACCTGCACCGGCTTTCATAACCGTCCGTGCCGTTTTATTACGACGGGGGGGATAATCAGAGCACAGATGCACAAGGTGAAAGGAATGATGTGTATCCATTCATGATTGTAACCATTTTGAACCTGCCTATCTCCACTGACTCCACCTAGGACAAGGACATGGAAAAGACCCTGAACAGGGCCTGAGTTCATCCCAGGACAAACTTACACACCAGTCATCCTCACACAGACATCGAAGGACAATTAAGAATCTCGAACTGGCCTAAACATGCATGTTTTTGGACCAGAGAACCTTAAGAAAAACTCCAAACCAAAAGGCCGGACTAGGATTTAAACCCAGGACCTTCTACCTGGGTCAGCGCCAAACACTCATGTACTATGTGCTCTCGTTTTACTACATATAAATCTAAATCGGCTTTACTATTGAACTGGTTCCAATTGAAGTTAAACTTCATTTTACGTGTATATTTTTACGAGGTTCATACATTCTGTGCTTAATGCCGTATAAGGTAAAAGGCTATTGGCTAAGTCTGTTTGGAGCCCCCATGGAAAGTACAATAATTACTTTTGGCTTATTGAGGGGATGACTTTATTGGACTACAGGAGGTTTACAGAAAGTTTAAGCCCTGCAGATATAGTATGGCCTGGAAAACCAAAATAAATATGTATGATTAACAACAGACACTGAGGGTCACTGTCCAAACCCGCCCTTAAAAGCCGGTGAAATTGTCGCCACTATCTTAGCTTTGTAACAGGGTATCTTTGACACTTCTATTTAAGACATATTTCAAATAGCTTTCAGTTGCTGCTCTGGAATAATCTACCTGGCACAATAAGGTCCTGTCCTGTCATCATCAGTTCTAAATTGAATTTAATCGCTTTAAGCTAAGCTTGAGCCTTCACCACAATTTTGCATTGTTCACTTATTGTGTATTATGTACATAAACTCAATGCATTTTTAGCGCTTCCAAATCTATTATTCCATTACCCCTCATTTGACTTTAATTCTGTGTTATTTTACCACTGTGTTTGCTTACGAGCCAAAAGGGTGTCTGCGCATTTTCACGGCATGACATGGAGAGAAGACTCCATTAGAAACCAGCAGAAGAGACCACTTGTGTCTGACCGTGTTTGGCAGGGAGTCACAGTCTGTAATCGGGGGGCGGGTGACCCAGGACCACCGCTGGCCCTGTGCCAGTAATCAGCAGACACTGGAGCCTGCAGGGGAGACTTCGCAGGACAAAGCAGATCACACACACAAAAGACCCTCGAGCTTTCAGATGTCAGCATCAGGGGCCCATCGTGAGACCTGCAGGTCAATGACGCTCAATTTACACGATGAGGCCCGTTTACGTTCTGCACTGTGGATCCAGGCCAGATATCTGCCGTCGGACCATCGTGTGCCAGCAAGTCAAGATGCGCTCGTCATGACTCCTTCAGAGCTACACCCATGTGAAATAATACCTGACTCAGCCAGGTTTGGCGTGACGTCACCGCCTGTCCCATTTTCTACGAACAGGGCAGCTGCTGCTGCGGTGTGTCGTAACCGCTTGTTTGTTTGGGTAATCTGTTCAGAACAGGGTGGGTTTAATTTTTTTTTTAAGTTAAAATACAGCAAACAGGTTGGATGGAAACCCAATGCAGAACAATGAGTCACAAAACCATGCAGTGGATTTTCGCAGCCAGGCTGTGCATTCCTGGCCCGACAAAGGAATCCTGTACACAGCACCAACCCACACATGCACCGAGCAGCATGTACGGCAGCCAGGGGCTGGAGCCCAGGGCTCGCTAACAGGCTTGAAAAATAACCAGAAAAATGAAGAAGCTTCTGGAGAACTGGAATCACCAGAAACTCAACAATCTGCTGGACAGGAACATGTTGGGACGCTTCACCGATACATCACATATTTGCTGTACGGCTATTTACTATACAGTCCAAGGATCTACATTTTGAAAAAGTATGGGGGTCAGGACTCAAGTCTTACAGACTCAATTTACACATATCTGCTCCAGAGATACGCTTACAAATATCTGAATAAGCATCATTCGTGGCTAATTACAGCCTCAGAGCACTGCGAGCAAATAAGCAGAAACCCTATAGAGACCATGAAGAATTGCTGTTATTTTTGTTTGCCAATCCATAGATGAATTTAAATGCTATTTCACAGCCCTGACCTACATCATGCTTGTCTTCTTCCCCCCTCTGTTATTAAACCACCTCAACAAAAGCTCATTATTATTTTGTTCGGTGGTGTCCAATAAAACAACAATCTAGGGCAAAGTCTGTAGCAGCACAAGAAGAGGTTTATTTGCTTCTAGAGAGTAAGCAAAACACCTCCTCTATGTTTTTGCAATATCTGAGCTTGATTTCCTCATACAGTTGGGTTTTAAAACAAAGCTTTGACCAGTGAAGCTTGTACTGTGCCTGACTTTTGAGGCAACAAACAACTAAGTCAGGGGTCACAGCTTATCCTACATCGAAATAAATGCCAACTCTGGAAAAGATCTCAACATTATTTTCCAACCAAGACAATTCAGGGGTTAATAGCTGAAGTTGTGGCTGTGCTGACCCTGTTTCTCAAATGCTCAAAAACAGGAACAACATGTCTGTGAAACCAACACATCTTCACTGAGAAAGGAAGGAAGGAAGTCTCTGCTGGAAAACAAATTACAGCACAAGCAACAAAATGAAGTACGGATACATTTGAGCAAGGTTACCATAATGCATTATGGATTTTTTTTCCTCCTTTTCTTTAATTAATCAGAATACACAAACAAAAAGCCTATTCAACCGAGGGCTGTGCCTTTTGTGAGGACAAACACAAAGGAGATGATTTCATTAACAAACGCTGATGATAATAATGAGTTCGTCTGATCAGAGTTAATGTCAAACAGCCTTTTGGTTTCGTGTGCTAAACTGAATATTTGAAAAAAATAAAAACAGCAGGAAAAAGTTAAGATTATGTGGCGATACCAACCCTGATTAAAGGCTGAACAAAGAAGTGTTTCATCACAAGAACCAGCAGTTAGATAAGTTAATATTGATAACGGATACCTGCTAATATCAAATACGATAATTTAGGAGATTATACTTAACAGTTAAGCTGTTTTTTCTTTAAAAATGACACAAATATGAGCTAGATCAACCAGCTACAGAACAATAGAGCGATTGCTAGCTACCATTAGCCACTCACCTTAAAATAACCACCCTCGTAGTGTGTATTAGGGGGTCCGAATATCGCTACTTCCCAGTTGTACATGTCCGACTCGTCCACCAAAGTTATCTTGAACCCTTCCACGGGCTCATCCTGGAGACTTTTCATCTCCAGCATTAGTGCTTTTTGGGAACTGGCTACATGATGTCCATGCTGAGCCATATTCCACAGCTATTTTGGTATAAATATATATCAGCAACCCACCAACCACCAACCTACCACCACCAACACTACGAAGCTAGCTCGGTACAAACAATGGCTCTCAGTTTCAGGAACGAAGCCTCCCCCCTTTTTTAAGAAACCACGGGAACGTTAGTTTCCGTTTCAAAGGTTCCAAAAAAACACGGGAGCTTAAAAAAATAAATCGCGACTGGGCCTCTTTTACTTGGTGGGATCTAGCTCGCCTTCCTCTGTTGTTGTGAACAATCCCGGGGAGCCCCAGGTATTAACGACCAACAGAAGCTGGTGACGTCAAGCTCACGCACGCACGCGCTGCTGCACTTCCGGGTGTGGTTTTAAAAAATAATCGAGATTTGCGTTGGCTTTTAACACGGACAACTGTTATTTATTTGTTATTCATCTAATTATTTATAAACATTATCATCATGGATCTCTAAATATTTCTATCAGTGATGTGTAAACATTGCCTCATCATATCAACATTTTCCTCATCATCCTTTGCATCATGTTTTGCATTAACCCGCGCAACATCTGCCACTGCTGCTTGTCCTCACTGCACATATTACCAATCTAATCCAACCGGTAGAAGCAGGTGGCCGCCCTCCCTGAGTTTAGTTCTGCTTGAGGTTTCTGTTGAAGTACTTTGTCTTGCTACTGTTACTCACGGCTTGCTCATATATGGGATTTGTTGGTCTCAGTTTGGTTTATCTACATTGTCTATTTATCTATAGTGTCTTGAAATAACACTGAAATGAAGTGACATTTTGGATAAAGTTGAAATAAGTGTAAAAATAGATTATTTGTTGGTATCGGTGACCTCTATTACTGCTACCGCTACTGCTAGTGGCAGTAGCAGTTATTTTCTCCTGCCGTTTTTCGTGAAACCCTGGCAACATGGCAATGTATCGCTCTTGACCGAGGAAATATTCAAGCTATCAATTACCAATATGCTCATTTGTTTTATATCGACTATTTACACTAACTATACGACACTATATCTACCACATAGTATGTTCCAATATTTCCCCACTACCTTAAATTAGTTGTTTTTTCTCATTGTTGACGTGTAAAACTGCGGTTGTGGTTTTATTCTGAAAGGTAGGACCGGACACAACATACTAGCCTGTTAACTTAACGACGGTGCTAACGACAGCTAGCCTGTCTCCTCTGTGGGCTCCTCTCTTGACTTGTAACAAGAAAATGAGACCCTCTGGGTGAGCTTTGCGTTCAGATAAACTAGTTTCATATCAGAGAGACGAGATAAAAGCTGCAGCTTTGACTGCTGAACTTTGCTCAACTCAGCTGCTCGCAGGTCTCGATTAGTTGTCAGTGCAAAGCATTCTGGGAATGGGAGTTTTGGAAGTGCATCCCAGGTCATTTATTGGAAAATCTTATCTTCGTCTTATTAGAAAATTACAAGTAAAAAAAAGGTGTGTGATTATGAGTGTGTGTGATTCATTGGAACACAAAAGGAGGACTACAAGCAGCTTCTTACAGCCTTTATTTTTAATTATTTGGGTGGACTTTTCTTTATTCTTTTTTAAAGGGAATGTAGATAATTTGTCATCCCCTTTAAAACATTTTACATTGTACAGCTTGATCACTGAATATGGAGAAATAAAAAGACAGGACCTTCAGAAATCAGAGTCATATGAGCGTATATTTCAATGTCACAAGCCAAAGTCATTAAAGTAACTCACTACAACTGAACCAATAGAGAATTAAGACAAAGTGGGTTTGCCTCTCAGTACACTGCTTCACGTGGCCTCTTCTACCATGATCTATTAATCCGGAGCACCGTGTCCGGAGTGTCATGACACCAAATAGAACCCCCTTTCCTTCCCCCTGTGTGTTTAATAATTTAAAACATTCAACAATATCACTTGTTTGTTTTGTTTTTTGTAATTGTCTGAACTTAAAATAGACAAAAAAAAACACAAATACCATCAAAAATAGAGAAGTAAACTTCATAAAAAAAATATAAAGGAAAAAGGACAAAAAAATGGAATGACAAATTCTTCTTTGTGTCAGCAAGTCAATGGAACAGAAAAGAAAGTGAAATAAAAAGTGTACATTCCTAATCATGCAATATACAAATTTTAATCAAATATTATGCACAGGAAAATGATCAGAATCAGGTGTGTGTATGATTAACAGGGAGGTGTTGGGTTTTTTTTTTCAGTTTCACTTACAGGAGTCATTTTTAGGAACAGGGAATACATACATACTCGTTTTCCACTGACATTCCTGAAATACAGCAGATCACCTCTGTATTCAGACTCAACTACTGGAACAGAGGATCTCATGGAATGGCTGACCTGATCTTCAGGTCACAGACATCATTATCATAGTCATTATCTACAATAGCAGACAGATGTAAAGAGGGCCTTATCAGTAAATATGATCATAGACGCTACCGAGTCAGTTTGTATCTTGCTACTACTAGATTAAATCGTGCTGGACCGGGTAGTGACGTCAGACATGAGTGACACAAACTAAAACATTAAGTACCTCTGAGAGACGTCTAGAGGTGGCCATTTTTTTTTTTTTGGAGCAAAGAGG
Source organism: Karalla daura (assembly GCA_029224185.1). Taxonomy (NCBI): domain Eukaryota; kingdom Metazoa; phylum Chordata; class Actinopteri; order Chaetodontiformes; family Leiognathidae; genus Karalla; species Karalla daura. Next base: position 17,360,430 of record CM055194.1, read on the forward strand.
AAAAAAAAAATGGCCATGTGAGTTCATATGTAACATATCAATGAACACAAACAGTGGCAAGGCAGTTTCTGAAGGAGGAAAAAAGGAACATCAGGGTTTATCTGGGTTCACGCCAGACCGGGTGCAGCAACTGTGAAGCAAATGTCAAAAGTGGCACAGGCGTAAAGGTTTCACATGTTTTCTACATGAGGATAGACAAAACTGCTTTCTGCGGTTGACAGAGTGGACGCTTCCTTAATGCTGGAAGCCGCGTCGCCTAATACTGACTGAAAGGGAACCTAAAACCACTTGACCGTCTCTGCTTACAGCGAGAACAACATCAGCAACCCGATCCCGCAGCTGGTTTCAAAAACGCACAGACGAGCTGATGCCGTAACTCACCCAACATGTAATTTGACTTTTTCCCAGGGAAAGGAAGGCAATGCGATGTGAAAGGGATGTGACGTGGACAGATCGCTCCATGCCAGATTATCCTGTCACCAACTCTGACCTTGTACAAACGAGGGGGCCCTCAGCACCATCATAATAAAAATAACATTATCGCTCTGATTATTATAATAACATCTTCTATACAGCTAACCAGCTCGACACCTGATGAGAGGTGACAAAACTGGCCTGTTGACTTGTTCCTCTGAGCTGGTGCCAGAGTTTCACTCAATCACTTCCTTGCTCTCCCATCTTAAAATTCTTCTTTGAAAGGAATGATTGCGTTTGAGGAGAGACGGGGAGGGAGGGGAATCAAACTGCAGCTTAGCAGTTTATCAAGGAAGGGATGTGGTGGAGGGGCGAGTGGAGCTCTACAAAACTCAATATGCGCAGGAGTAGGTCAGACTGCAACGGCTAAGGCACAGAGCAAAGCCACTGATCTACAAATCACCCGTAGTGCCATGCAAGGATTCTCTCTAACTAACACTAGCAGATCTGCTCTGAGCCTTGCCAAAAGGCAAGTAGGGCAGCAGCTCTGAGAAACGTCTTAAAACCCATGTCTTATGTGTAGCTTTGGTTTCGTCTCTGCACTATTTGCACTGCAGTAAGCTCAGTGTCTGGTCTTCTCCAGGGCAGCGGGGAAAAAGTGGTGGGCGAGTAGGTGAGAGTCCCGGCTAAGAACCCCCCCCCCCACCCCCCACCCCCCCCCCCCCCCACCCCCGAATCTGAGAAAGAGTCACAATCACATGGCCTTTTCCCGGACGAGACACAGTCGAGCGGCACGCGCACCGATGTCGAGTTAGCAGTGAGAAAACGAGGAGGACAGAGAAGAGGGAGGAGAAAAAATGAAGGCGTAGACAGGCTTCAGACCAAAAAGAAACAACAGACAAAACGCAAACAAATACAAACCAAAAGACAACAAAAAAAAACCTTCAACACAATAAAAACACAATTCAACCATCAACAGCAAAAGTCCAGTTGTCAACGTTAAATTACATTACTGTCACAGAGTGAATTGCCGACAGAGTGGAGGGCGGAGAGTTCAGTATAGAGTCAGACTGGAGGAGATACAGAAACCAGACGGTACAGGAGGAGATGCATTGTGGAGCAGACGACGGATGACTTTAAAACGACATCGAGTGTCAGGGAGTGACCACGGAGCTGAGAGTGCAGAGGAACAAGAGTTGGACAGTGACGAGAAGGAGGAGGAGGAGAAAGAGGTAGAGGAAGGAGGAAGGAAGAGGAAAGGGGGAAGAAATCTTGTAAATCTGAGGACTAATAAATAGGGCGATACTGGAAGTGCCAGCCGCAGTGTTTCAGCAAGGGGAGGGGGGTGTCATGGAGGGGCTGAGAGGTGGAGAGGTGGGTAGGTGGTGGTGGGAGGTGGGGGGCACCCTGGGGCTGTCAGACACAATCAGCACTGAGAGAAGGTCTGCTTGATCTCATCCAGCACATTCCCAAGCAGCGTCGGCTCGTCACATTTCGCGTCAATGGACACTGTCTGACCAGACTGGGAGGAGGAGGAGGAGGAGGAGGAGGAAGAGGAGGGGGGAGAGAGAGACAGGGAGAATCCAGGTTATGATCTAAAACTTCACTTTGACCAATACCATTAAAGAAAATGACAAAAATGTCAGTATCAAAGAGCTAGCGAGCAGTTTCGCTGGTGTACTCACAGTTTTGACCAGCAGACAAACATGGTGACCCTGGATAGACCTGCTATACATGGAGGCACAGGAGTCGATCCTCTCCACAACTAGGCAGAGGCAGAGAAGTGTCAGAACATCTCTTAAGCTACAAGGTCGCCTCGCCTACCGGGAATGCACCTATGCGTGTGGAGTCTCCTATCTCGAGGTATGGCATTTAAGGATAAAAGGTCTGAGAGACGTTTTTTGCATGCAGGACGTACCAGAGAAATGGTGGTGGAAGCAGATCCTGGCCAGTAGGTGGTGGAAGGGCATGTTGACTCCCTCCAGTCTGACAGAGCTGCCCTTCAGGTCCCCCGACTCCAGCAGCTTCGCAAACGCATCACTGGACAAGCAAAGTAACAGTAGCAAAGACAGGACGTCTCTTTTAAGTCTTTGTTGCCATCGCTGTGTGTAGTGCTTGCCTGAACTTATAGCATCAATGTCTCCATAATACAGAGAGTTTTATTGTTCCTATTATGCGTTTAGGTTTCCTATTATGCGAGTCATAGTAGAGTGAATATTGTTGGTCGCTATATTTGTACTGAAATTAGTTTTATCTATTGAGTTTTATTCTTCTAAGTCAACCGGGGACAAGGCTAGGAATCCTCTCTTTATTACACTGGATGAAAATAAAATCGATCACAAATTCTACAGCCTCAAAGAAAGGAGCCACAAAGAACTACTATAAGCTGATAATGAGGGTTGTAATGTAGTGTACAGGAGGCATCCAAAGCCCTCATAAACCGACCTGTAGCAAGGAGTAGTGATTAGGTAGGAGGTGCACGTAAAGTGCAGCTTGAAGTCCAGTTTCTCGTGAGTGGAGGAGTCCTCGTTCTGCGCGGAGACAATAAAGACGATCGATAAACGACAAAGTGATTGATTCGCTGTGGCCGGCGCAGCTGTCCAGATGCGCTTTTCACAATACAACGAGTGCTTTCCTCCCGCTGACCTTTACGATGAAGGTGAGCGTCCCCTTCAGCTTCTGCGGCATCACGATGCTTTGCACGGTGAAGACGAACCGCGCCTCGTTGGACACCCCTGAGACACGGTGGGGAGGGGGGGAGGGAGGAGAGGGGGGTGACTGATGAGACGGGTTTATACAGCTCTAGTTTCACGTGACATCTCTTCTGCTTACTGACCGGGCGGAAGCTGGAAGGGGACGGCGAGGCCATCGTGGGGCCCCGAGCCCTCCGGCCTCTGCAGCTTGGAGTTGAGGGAGTCGAGGACGTTGAACTCCATGGATTTGAGGAAGCTTTCGCACTTGTTCTCAAAGATGACGGACACCACCACCTGGCTGCCGTCCTGCAGGTTGCCCTGGATGTCGTACACCTTCATGGGGAAGAAGAAAGAAAAAAGCACATCAAGAGCAGAAAACACATTCTGGAGTTTCACTCATTGAACAAACCAAAAGGGGAAAGCACAGCAAGTCTGATTCATGAAGCCGACACCAAAGCACACGTCTGTGTTTCCAAGAAACAAGTTGAGGGCACAAGGGAGAGGAAAGGGAAATAAATAAATAAAAATCACAGAGGCCGGAGCGACTCTTAGAAACTGATGCAACACTGCGGAGCTGCGGAAACATTAGCGGAGTCTGTGTCAGACAGCAGTCTGCGAGGAGCATCAGGGGCAGAGAGGAAACACATCTAGAGAGGAGCTTCAATAACGTTCTGTCGCTGGCAGAACGCGCACCAGTACCTCATCGGCATCCTCCATCATCTTTGAAAGAGAGGGAGAGAGAAGGACAGAGCTGCATGTGTTGTTCTTTCACCACTGTCACAGCGCTGCCTTAGCCCAACGCCACACACTTGTCATAACGACCCGAACGTGAACGTTCAACGAGAGGGGAGCAGGATGAGTGACGGAATTGGCTCAGCGTTTTGAGAAAGTTGGATTTTCCGGGAAACCTACGAGTCTGATCTGTGGTAAAAACCTTACAGTAACTCATTCATTGCCGCAGGAATAGACCGACGCGTCAACACAACGTGAACCGTCACGTGTGCCTTGTTATTAACCAGGCAAACGTGTGCACGGCGGGAACGCGTCTGGTGTGGACACATTATGCATCTGATGTAAATGAAGTGAACTTAAGCATGTCAATATGGTTACAGCAAGGGTGGGGGCGGGGTTAAGGAATTTCCAATGCTGACTCATTGTGTTGGGACTGTTGGGAGCCCTGACCCTTCCTGCGAGGGTACAAAATACCACATAGGACGAATAAACGCGCCCGGATTCTCAGAGGCCCGTGGCGAAAGGCGGGGGCATTTGGGCGCCGTCACTCACCATCTTGATGTAGGAGTTCTCGGCCAGCAGGCAGTAATTGGACATGGGCTGAAAGGAGAGAAGAGCTCAGGTCAGATGGGGCGGCCCACACGTCACTCAGTATGCTAACCAGGCAACAGGAGCCGGCCCGGCCTGATGCATAAGCGGCATTAGAGCGCTTTGAGCAGGCGGTGGGCTCCGCAGGCTCCGAGCCAGGACAAATCGATAGCGTCTGCATCTGGCATCAAGTCATTCGTGCCTCTGACGTCAGAGATTTGCCCCCCCCACTCCAGAGTTAAATCAAGATCAGAGCACGGAGGCACACATGGAATGAAAGGCTTTGGCCCCCCCCACTGACCGGCAGAGGCTCCTCCTCCTCCACGGTGCCGTTCTGCACCGACTCCTCGCCGCCTCCATCGCTGTGGTGATGGTGGTGGTGGTGCTTCTTCTTCTTCTTCTTCTCCTTCTCCTCCTTCTCCTTTTTCTGCTTCTTCTTCTTGTGTTTTGACTTCTGATCGTTGGAAAACGGAAACGAAAACGGAGTACATCAGAAATTCAAACTGTCCGGTCCAGTTACAACACGAAATCTGCAGGAATCCTAGCAAGTTCTTAGGAATCTTAGGAAGTTAACCGCAGCACTTTTTTCTTTTTAAACACTTCCCAAAAAAACTTGAGACCTCAGCGCAATTTCAAGCTGTAAATCAGTAATACATCTAAATTGCTAAACAGCTGTAGTTTGTTTGTGTGGAGCACAACCATACAACAGGCCTCAGATCAGCTGGTAAGGAAGGTTCCTTCTCTAAACTAAACTATAAGTTAAGTTTATTGAAGTATCCCTTTTGGTCACAACAAGTGACTTTCTTCACTGTAAGTACAGCATAAATACTGCAGGCTTTATGTAGTCAAACTATATGGAAAGAGCTTGAAAACCAACAAAATTCAACCGAGACTAAACTTCATAAAGGCCTTCATTTTCCCCAATTTTGGTTATCAACTTTTAATACTTTTTAAGACCCCACAACACCCTGGTTTTGCAGTCAATTAACCTATTGAATCATTTCTCTGTTAATCCATGAACTGTTTGGTCAACGACATGTTAAAGACTCGTCAAAGTCTTTTAAAGACCCCGATCGACGAATCGCTGATCCCAACAGCTGTGGTTATTATACTGGTCGATCGTTACTCCTCGCTGCAGCTCTGTCGGTAATGAAACGAGGCGGCTGGTTGGAGAGAGATTCCTCCAGAGACGGGTCGAGAACTGACAGCTCTCCAGGACATCATTTACACCCACGTGCCACATATTACGAGCTGCTCGAATCGGGTCGGGTCAGCGCGAGGCGGAATCTCTTGCGACGCAGCTAAAACAAACAAAAAAACCCAACAAAAAACAAAAAAAAAAAGTTTGACTTTGCAGTTATGGCGTCGTCAGCGGTGACTCACAGTCTCCTCCAGCTCGGCGTCTTTGGGCTCGTCGGGCTCAGAGTCTGGCACCGCGCCCGAGGCCGCCTCAGGCACAGGGGCTGCTGCTGCTGCTGCTGCTGCTACTGTTGCTGCTTCCTGTTCACACACGCACACACACGCACACGCACGCACGCACGCACACACACACGCACGCACGCACGCACGCACGCACGCACACACACACGCACGCACGCGCACACACACACCCCACAGAAACACATGAAGGGGGTTAGCAGTGGACGACCTCAACGTGTTAATGCAGAGGAACATTTCAGAGGAAGGTGAAGTTATTAGTGAGGTCACCCGGCCATCCCCAACCATCATTCATGCAATCTTCTAGAGATCTACTCACACCACCAGACACGAGCACTAAACCCAAACCAGCTACACGAGCAAAACTGAGAAGGATTCAGCCCGAGGAGGATCTGCAGGTGTGTGAAAACAGCTTTGTTTTCGGGGGCCCGACTGAACTAAGCAAACACGAGCAGCTCTTGCATAGTTCATTTTACAAGTTGGAGCACATGTAGCACGTGCTAATATTGACTCTGTGTCCTGTGAAGTCAAATGAGCGCTGATCGCTCCTGCCCGTGTGGAAGCCGAGGCGCAGGCACGCCGCGGCGTGTCTCTCTGGAAAGGTCACGCCTCTGGGTCAGAGGCGCCGTTACTTCAGGGCTCTGGCAGGCTCACGTGGCGGAAAACAAAATTCCTCCGAACCTAACTAAGTGAAGGTGGCTGACGGACCAGTTTGAACTGGAAACGGTCGATGCGTACAGGTAGCGGAGGTATAGGAGGTGCAAAACAATGTCTGCGCCAAGACCGGCGTCATAACTGGTATGGTAACAGAGCACTCGCGTGATGAACGTTAAAAGAAATGAGGATGTTTATCCAAGTTGTTTATCTAATGTTTATCAATGTGAAGCTGGAGCTGACAGTCCAGTAGCTTAGCCTGTAACAATGCATGACTCTGTCCAAAGTGTATAAATCCTTCATCCCGGCCGACCTAGAAGTAACTCCACACTTTTACTGGGTAACTTTTTTCACTTGGAAAACCCATTATGTGATTTCTGTGAATTCAGGCACAGGTCGGTATATCAAAAGCAAACACTGAACCCTGAGTCTCTGATGCTGCGTCCAAGTTGCTTTGGATAAAAACGTCAACAAACGGACTAAAAATGTAAACAGTGGAAGTCTTAAACACTAACTATACTCCTGGACGCGTCTTCTTCGCTACACTATCAAATCCTGATTGCAGGATGAGCTTAATACAAACAACATGGGGAAACCGCTCATACCAGACATTTTCTGTGAGAACCAGAGATTCCATGCGGTCTCTCTCCACAAACACGACACTCGTTGGGGAAAACGATTCGGAATTTCCATTAAAAGAAATTCCGAGGGTTCGGAGGGAGGGGGAGACGAGCACGTCCTCACAGGTGCATTTTAAAAGGGAAGCGTGGTGGCGGCGGTGACGGGGCCCGACTCCTGGGACCCCGACGCAACTTCCACTTCACCTTCCATTTAACACAAACCAGCAGAGACACGGTAGCAGGAAACACCAACGATCGACGTCTGCGTCGAGACGAGACACAACACCCAGCGAGCAACACAGAGGCCGGGGAGGAGAACCGTCGGGCGTCGTGAGACAAATACAGACGTGGGGCATACGGGCATGCTGCAGACATGGGGAGACTGGGGGATGAGAGGGAGGAAAGTGTTATGTGACCTGTGAAAGAGAGGAAGCCGAAAAAGGTGTCAAAAAGGTGTCGAAGGCGAGTGGGGGAGAAAGAAAGACAAACAGAAAAAACAAAAACAAACAGAAAAAAAAACGAGTGATCCGAAACATGAGAGAGAAAGAGCGGGACGACACGTGGTGCTGTGCCAACGTACTGTGTGAGGCGGATCAATAACGCATGGAGTTACGAAAGGGGAGTGGATTAAAGCTAGGAATGACAGGGAGAGGGAGGAGAGCGAGAGGGGGGAGAGGGAGGGAGGGAGGGGGAGAGGGGGAGGGGGTGGGGGGGCGACTCAACCTGGGTGTTAGAGGGCACTGGAGCGTTTGAGAGCCAGAAATCCAGATCCGAAACCTAGAAGAGGGATAGGGAGGGAGAGGAGGGCGAGGAGGTGAGAGGGGTGAGGGCCAAACAGGTTTCTGTATCTTTCTACTATTCATGAAAATGGATACAGAGATTACACTGTTCTGTTTCATGAATAAATCAAGTATTTGGCGAGCGGCTGCGCCGTCCGCTACGCGCACACCGACACTTGATCGCTCGAGCCGACTGAAAGACGGGCCGGGGAGGAGGAGCGACGGGGAGCGCCGAGTCAATGGACATGATCAAAAGGTATCCGCTTGCACGTGAGCCTCTTAGCAGAAACCGTACAGCTGCGTGTGCACTTTTTCTTCGCAACTTTTCGCTCTCAGTAGTCGGAGCTAAGCTCTGTTGCTAGGTAGGACGCGGCCGCGCTCCACCCATCAGGAGGGACGTACCTCGGCACTGGTGGAGGTGGGCGGCGCCGCCTCCACCTCATTGGTGGCCTCCGGCTGGACCTCGGGCTCGTCCGCCTGAACCCCGAGGAGGTCCTCCCCCTTTTCGTCGCGCTTGTGCTTCTTCTTCTTCTTCTCCTCTTTGCTTTTCTGCCACAGAGTCAACAGAACAGAAATGCAGCTGGGTCACGGTGACTGAGTCATCCTCCCCGTAATGGCCCGCGGCTCCTCCAACCCCGGCCGCATCGATCCGATTTGCTGGGCTTTAAAGGGGCCGTTTCAGCAGCCGGACAAAGCGAGGAGAGCGCCGTTTCCAGGGAGCGGGATGAAACAACAGAACAAACACATCTTATCTTCACCTTCCTATCCCGGTCTTTATCCTTCTTCTTCTCTCGCTTTTCTTTGCTGCTCTTCTTCTTGGGCTCCAGGGAGGCGGCGCTCTCGCCGTCTCCGTCCTCCACGGGGCTTTTGGCGGCCTCGGCGGCGCGGTGCGACCGGACCGGGAGCTTCTCGCTGTCTGCCAGAGGCCTGCGGGAGGACAGGAGGGCACAAACACGCATTTACGCCTTTTCCTTACATTAGGACTCCTCAAGGAGGGAGGGGGGGGTGGAGGTCATTATTACAGTCCACGTGGAGTTAATGCCATCGTCTGCATCAGGAAGCTTTATTTGCTTTGTAAAGTGCTAATCTGTTAGACGAAGAAAAGGGGGAGAACGAGGGTTGTAGGGTGCAGCAATCCAATGGGTTCAGGCACATATTCTGCAAGGTGCAACAGCCACGTAACGTTCAAGGCAGTCGGGGACAAAAGCCATTCCTCACATTCCCCTGGGACGTCCCAGACAGCTAAGAAACTACCCGAATAGGTTCCTCCATTCTAAACTGATGTCTAGCTTTCCTTGAAGTTCCCTGGGCCTGACCCCTGCAAAGCGGAAATGACATGCACTGGAGCCCCCTGCTGGCCGTTCACCGTAAGGACAACAACATCTGGTACGACTTGTACAGTTTTATCTGTCTTTTTACTGTTTTTACTGATAAACTTAACTTTTAATGTGTGTCATTTTACTGGGAACATGACATAAATCTATCTCTATGGCATCTCAAGTTCCCTTGTTCTGATCCATAACAATGTCTGGAACAATGTCTATGTTAATCTGAAAACAACATAGATCTGACAAATCCAGCAGCAGACTGCAGTAAAACTACATTTTAAAAAAGCCATATACGGTCCAGATTTTCTTCTTGCAGGTTTTTTGTTTCTAAAACAAATCCTGCATTCATTTTTGGTTAGTTAACTGAACTGAACTGCGGGCCCTGTGTGCTTGTTATTCCCACTAAGGGCAGGTGAGATGCACCTTTTTAAAACCAGCTGGTTTTATTTAGATTTGAGGCCAGGGGCAACGCCACCCGACTATGGAGGATCTGGGAAACAGCGAAAGGATTTTACTGCCCCAGTACCTGGGACAGCTTTTCCAAAAGCACATTGATCCTGGTCTTTTTCCATCCAGAAATACCACTGTGCTTTTGGAAGTCTATTCCAGTGGGGCAGATGGTCAAAGATGAAAAAGAAAACAAAAAAAACAAACAGTTCCCACCTGGCTCGGCTGTGTTGCGTTGCGCCCTGGCTGTGACACAGCTACCGGGGCCGATTGCCCTCATTTAAGACGATAATTGAAAATAACAATTGGAAATAGGTGTTGTCTGACTGAGCCAACTCCCGACTGACTAGCACAGGGCAGATTAAGTTGGGCAGGAAGCCCCAAAGAAATCAGGGCCATTTCCAAAAATACAGACGGCCCGTGCAAGGCTCCATGTCACGTGCCATTAATAACGTACAATTTGAGCAATGTAACAAAATCAGATGAGAGAACAGTCGAACTTGTGATAGTCTGAGGGGTACGAGGCCATTATGAGAGCTCTGGAGTCAGAACGCAACACAGCCGCGCCTGGTCAGAATGAAGCTTTAAGTCTTGAAAACAGCGGCAGCCACTTAACGACCTTATGTCTTAGAAACTCCACCAAAAAAAAACATATTTTCTTCTTTTTAAAAGAAACGGGAGCGATAAGGCTGCTGATGTTGTCAAACTTAGAGAAGCGGGGCCAGAGAATAAAAAGGGATACAGGAAATTACTCAAGTCTACGTTAGATGCTGAAAATACAGGGAAGAGAAGAGCGAAAGAGGAAGCGGGCACTGCAAACTCCAAACGGAGGAGAGAGGTTAGTGAAAGGAGCAAGACGGCTATTTAGAGAAAAAGAGAGAGAGACAGAGAGAGAGAGAGACATAGACAGAGACAGAGAGGCAATCCACGAGACAGTCGGAGCCCGGGTCCCGTGGCTGGGATGCTACTCACCTGCGCCCGGCCGCTTCCAACAAGCTGCCCAGGCAAAGGGGCAGTGAGTGGGTGTGTGTGTAGGCATAGAAAAGAGGAAGCATAAAGCACAAGGCCGTGAGAAGGAGTGAGCGGAGGGGACAGGGCCGCAACGTATCGGCTCAGACGCTGCGCGGGTAAAATACTGGAAACGAATCACACGAGATCTATCAGCGTTGGATCTGGTCGATTAGCTCAGTCGCATTAAAAGGAAATGATGCTGAGGGGAAAGAGCCGGGGTCTGGGCGTAGGGGGCACTCACTTGTCCAGGTCGATGTCCAGGGCTTTGTGAGGGTCGTTGGGGTCTTTGTCATCATCATCACTGGGTAAGGCATTCTGAGGCAGAATCGATAGGACAGAGTTAATGAGTTATTAAACAAAGCACGGGAGACATTTGTCGGGATATCGATCTCCAGTCTCAGAGCCGAGAACACGACGAACGAAGGAGGCGATCATCTGTTGTAGTATCGTGGTCAGTGGCGAGGTCAGAGGGGTGTGTCGAGTTGATTTCGTGGATCAGAAGTGAAACCTGGATGATCGGGCTTAGTGCCCGTACCTCTGGCATCTCCTCGGTAACAATGTCGACCATGTGCGCGGGCGTGATGTCCTCCTCGCTCTCCGGGCCCGAGTCGTGCTTCTTGCCTCGGCCGCTGCGCTTTTCTTTCCTCTTCTTCTTCTCCTTCTTCTTCTTCTCCGCTCTCTCTTTCTGCCGACGCTCCTCCTCCAGCTTCACGTACTGGTCAGACATGGGCAGACCTGCGGGGGCACGTTCAGTGGTCAGTCGAGACTTGTGGAGCGGAGCAACTTTGGCGACGTTAGATGAAGACCTGGTCGGCCATTTTGAACCAGTGCGCCTCACCTGGCACTTTGAGAGGCACGCTGAGGTCAATCTGCACGACTGGGATGTGCTCCACTCCAGGAGCTTCCTGGTACACCTGCAGAGAAGGAAGATGTATTTTAGTGCTTATATATCAGTTAGGTTTATTACATTATCGTGCATCCGAATCGCCTCAATGAGATTCGGTCAAAAGACCGTTTCAGACAAAAACACACCCATACGGCGTGTTTTATAGACTCTGAGATAAAGCGTTTCCACCTTGTAACAGCAGTGGACCAATGACACTCTCCATGACTCTGTCTATATGGCCCCTTGTCACTGTGTGGTGTACAGTAGCCACAGAGGGAGGGGGACAGCAAACAGAGGCTTGTCTGTTTGATGAACAGGTATGTTTGAGTTGCAGAGAGGTGGCAGAGAGGCACAGATCAAAGCAAGGAGGAGTTAGTTGTTCTGTGCAAACTAACTGGAGATAAAGGCTTCAAGTTACATAAAAAGAGGTGTCTATTTCAGTTTGTGAATATGTAATTTTGCTGGTCACAGACGAGTGAGAGTGGGCTTTCAGTAGCAGCGAGGAGTAAACTTGTGATGAGTGGCTAGACTAACCTTCTGAGAGGATGGGGAGGCCTTGATGTAGAATGGGTTGTTGGCTTGCTCCTGCTTTCTGGCTTCTCTCCTCTACGAGTTGGAATGAACAAAACACAGATTAATCAATGTGAAGACAGCCTTCAACTCAGAACTCGCATTGTATAGATTTCTTGATCATTTCTGGTTGAAATAACACCATAATGAACAACTATGACTGAATCATAACCAGGCTTTTGTACCTTTATGCTTTAAGCTACTAGTTAAGTAATATATTTGTTTAATTCAGGGATGGTTAGATGTTCGAGCAGCGCACCCTTGCCAGCTCCTTCTCGTCCACCTCTGTGTGGCGGGGCCGGGAGTGCTTGGGCTCCTCCTTGGCGAAAATCGCCTTGGGCTGCTCGTCCTCGGACTCGCTCTCAGACGGAGGCTCGTTGATCCAGGCGTCCAAGTCCAGACTGCACGAACAGAAGCCCGTTTCACTCCAGTTTCACACTTACATCTATGCAGCTTTACGTCATCGGCACGTGTTCAGTCCTCGCTCACCCTTCGGGAACAGGCACTTTCTTCTGTGCCTTGGGGGCCACGGGGTTGAGCTCCCCGGCAAAGAGAGCGCTGACCTCCTCTGCCACCTCCACGTCCTTCTGCTGGAGCTTCTGGATGTACTTGACCAGCTGCAGGATGCAGGACGCCTGAGGACAAGACACAGGTGGAAACATGTAGTGAATGTACTGAAAGCACACAACGTGCGTCTATGAAGTGGTCACCTCTCCGACTTACCCTCTCCTGCACCTCCAGGTTGGCGCTCTGCACAAAGAGCGGCAGCCTGTCGATCATCAGCTGGCTGGTTTCCTGAGCGGCCGTGCTGTCCGTGTTGCCCTCCTGGTTCTTGAGCACGGTGGCAAACAGCTTGGCTGCGTTCTGCACGTACACCGCCTGGATGTGGCCCGGTAACGTGGCCACCTTGGGCCGCAGCATGGCCTCCAGGGTCTGCATCGGGTTCTCCAGGTGTCTGAGCGGGAGGCGACGCCGAGATACTGGTTTTAGGAAGCGCTCGATGGATGCAATAAAGCTCGATTATTTCCTGTTTATTTGGTCCTCGCATCTCATGAAAAATTCAGGCGTTCCTTGTCCCATTGGCAAGGTTACAGACAGAGCAGTAGGTGTGTCAGGAGGTTTAAAAATAAACCCATACCAATCACACTGGAGGGATGTGGCAACAGGGGGAAACAAAGCTGCTCTGAGGGGACTGTGATTACTCTTTTGTTACTTTATATCTTGGTCAAAAACAGTCCCACAAGGACTAGGGCAAGGACTAGGGCAAGGACTAGGGCAAGGACTAGGGCAAGGACTAGGGCAAGGACTAGGGCAAGGACTAGGGCAAGGACTAGGGCAAGGACGAGGGCAAGGATGAGGGCAAGGACTAGGGCAAGGACTAGAAAAACTATCATTTGAGAAGGCTTGCAAGTTGATTGTGGGACTGTGGAGGAAATCTATTGTTTGTTGAGACTTTAAAGACAAGAGTTGGGGTAAAGTGTGCTGAACGCTGTGCAAAAACTGATTATCTATGCATTCTGTCTGGGATAGCATGACATTATAGCACCATGCATGGGAAATAATGTGTTGACACCCACGACAACATCATATTCTTCTTCATCCTTGTATTTCAATTTCGAATAAATACTTTCTGAAAATATCATGATGTCCCAGAGATTTTATTTCTATTGGTAAATGAGTTTTTCTGTATGTGTAAGGTCAAAGAAAGAGCCAACTATGGCTCAGGTTAGATATCAGAATACAGCATCCTAACTTGAGCTGTCCATCATTTCTCTGCTGGTCCATTGTTATGACCACTTGAGGCGATTGGACGGCTCTACTATCGCCATAATACAGCCATTAAATATTTCATACAGGTGAATCACATCACGGCAGCGTGTGGGAACACTTACTCGGAGAACTCGCCGCATATCCAGGCCGCAGCGTACAGCACCTCGCAGATGCCCATCCGCTGCATGTTGCCCGTCAGCAGGTGAGCGTTGTCCAGCAGGGTGGCCATCTGGGCCACGGCAAACACCCGGATGGCTTTGACCCGGATAGCCACGTCCAGCATCTGAGAGGCGATGAGGTGGCCGTGCCGCGTGCCCTCCAGTCGGGTCAGCTCCACCAGGATGCTGATGTACCTGTCCAGGTACAAACAGACAGCCAATCAGTGAGGAGGTTCCAGAAGAAGGCTACCAGGAGGTGACGATGCGAGACGGGGGAGGGTTACCATTCAAAGTTGGTGATGTACTGGTAGTTGCTCTGGCTGCAGATGTCGATGATCTTGGTGAGCAGCTCGTCTCTGTACGTGGTCCCCTCTGCTTTGTCCACATGCAGCATCAGCTTCTTCACGATCTCCATCAAGTTCTTCTTGGACACCTGGACGAGCAAAGCGAACATTTAGTCGGGTCTGTGGGGAGAGAACCAAGTGAAATGAGCAAAGGATGAGGTTGAACTTAAAAAGAGAAAAGCGTACCATGCCGTAGAGCAGGTCCAGGGCCCTGAGGCGGATGGACTCATCCTTGTCATCCAGACACTGGAGGATGAGGTCCTTGTGAGACTGCACTGACTTGGGGTGGGTCTTCAAGATCTTGGACATGGCTAACAGCCCCAGGTATTTCACTTCACAGACAAACACACACATATGGCCTCAGCGCATTTACACAGGCAGCCTACACTCTTCTGACCCTTCCAATTACAGCTATCTCTACAGTCTGTCCATCTTGGAGCCTGATATATATATTTTTTTACTTTATTACGTTATTTTTGTCACATTATTATGTCAAACTGCAAGTATAAAAAAAAACTATGTGTAGATGCAATATGAACAAGTTACTCTTACAATTATCTTGTATGGAATAAAAACAAATGAAATGGAAATGACACAAACTAGACATTACAAAAGAAAGGAACACTGAACAAATGAAGGGACACACAACACACACACACAGCACAGGACAAACACACACACACACACGCTGGACACAGTGGCGTTGTTTTGCTTTATCCTCTATCGTGTTCACGGCTGTTTGCGCCATTCATCAAACTCCACTTTTTTTTTTTCCCGCCCGGATTTAGAAATTTGCTGATTCACGGCGTTCCGTCAATCGACTAATCTGGCAGAGACGAATGCCTCTCGGGTCCTTGGATCAATAACAGCGCGCTAGTATGTGTGTGTGTGTGTGAGGCAGCGACCTTGGGCCGAGGTGAGGCGGGTCTCTGCAGTGTATACATTGCAGACGTGGACTCTGTGACCGCTGCGGGGGACGATGGCGACAGTCTAGCTCTGCAGTCCAGCCCTCTCTCCCACCTCACTCTCTCCCAGCGACGGAGCCGTTAAGAACGGCCGACACGACGCGAGATGGAAGCCCATGAAACGTTACCGCGCTCTGCCAAATTCCTTCACTTATGCCTTCCATCCATACCGATCCCGGGTCGGTTCTATTTCTTAGAAAAGCTAAATTGCCATGATCCGCCATGATAGGGGAGCAAGAACAGCTTCATTCTTGCATTTCATCTTAATAACCCAACTTTTGTAACGTGGTCCTACGGCCTCATACCTGCTCATCTCAGCTCCACAGAGGTGTGGTCGTTCAGCTACTTTACTCACGCATGCTGGACGTATGTGATCACTACGAGAGCGAATAAAGACTGGCAGCGGGAGGATAAACAAAACCTAAAACCACAGGTTCAGTCCGGTCTAGGACCGTCAAGAGGTTGACGTTCTACTCTACACAAGTACACACAACTACCTCCGTACGGGTGCCCAGATAACTCGAATGTCTGGATGCGGTCTGCTTTGCTCCAGCGGGGAGTGTATTTATAGAGCTGAGCCCCCACGCCTGTGGAGCACCAACTGGCACACTTTCGCCCCTCTGCGATTCGACAAAGCAGCCCGGAGGAAACTCCGCTGCAAATCGCTGCCTTGCTGCATCACAGCGGGCAGGATTGGTGGCCAGAAAGCGAGCAAGCGAGCGAGTGAGAATGTGACTTCAGCGAAATGCTAGTCCGCTGCGGGCCACCTAATTGAGAGCGGGGAGGTAATAACGTTCGAGTTATCCGGAGTCAGGGGCTCTACGTTGTTTGTCGACTAAAAGGGCGGACTGTTCCAGAAACACGCAGACAATGAGAAAATGACACACTGCAGGCATTGACAGAGGGCTCACAGTTCTGGTCCGAGTCTTCTATCAGGATTCGCAGTTTCTGCACACAGAGCTGAAAGAGACGGAGGTGGAGAACCAGAAGAGAGGAGACAGAGAGCAACAGAAGGTGGAAGGGGGGGAAGGGGGGGGGGGGGTCGGCATTAACGTCACTGTAAACACCTTTCCAATGCCAGTTCGAGTCATCTCAGCAGACAAACAAAAGTTAAAGGTCCAGGACGTAAGAATGATTTGTTTTCATGCAGTACTGATGGTCACAAGGACCGAGAGTCTCGCTGGACGGTCTGATAGCCGCCCTAGTGTCTCGGGTGAAAGCATGCATTGTGGTTCGACTGGAGTGGAAAGGGTTGTAATCAACTTCTGACCACAGGAGAGTGCAAATGGATGGGGAGGGTGGGGTGGGGGGCGCCCGGGGGGAGGCTTACCTGGATGCTAGCACTGTGGTTCGGCATCCCTGAGGACAAGGAAATCAACACTGCAACGCAGGGAGAGAGATAAAGACCATGTCAGATCTGGCTGTGAATTCGTGGTTCACTTCGACCTGGGGAATCGTTTCCTACTTGTGCAGAAAAACAAAAACCCAAAGCTGGCCTTGCTACACACCACCCCCTTTTTTTTTCCACCCTGCACCAAAATCATATGTTTACTGGAGCTTTGTGGCGTGGACCTCTGCCCGACCACAATACGGACACGGAGACACATTGAAGACAGCTGAGAACGTGGTCGGGCCAGATCACATGGGGATATAATAACGTGATTTCAGATGCTTTATCTGGACGTGCAACACACTGAGATCATAATCCTCTGAATAAACACAGTCTCACTTTTACAGCTTTTACAACACTAAATTGTGATGACATCCACCTAAGATCCTTTCGAGTAACCACTAAGTCTAAATCCAAGGAGCATGGGAGGTGTGATTATGCTTTGCATACATTCAGACCACATATAACACCTGTACTGACCTGCAATTACAGTGTTGACACATTCATACAGCAGAGACATGGCAGAGGTACTGTGAGAGAGAGGAGAGAGAGGGTGCATATTAGTATGGATCTGCCAATGACAGAAATCTGCTTGTATCCTGGGTGTAAAGTTTGGGATTTTGCGGCTTTTCCACTCACCTGTGGATTAGGTTTGTCAGAGGTTCAATCAGTTTCTTTCCTAATCGTGGCTCGAGTGGAGTTAGAGCACCGAACTGCAAAAAACGTGAAATTGTGGGTTCAGAAAGGAGACGCTTTGCACACATAAACCTGAACGGCTCACATAGCCGGTCCTGTGACTCAACTGTCTTTTAAAAACCAACAAAATCTATAGCGGACAGGAGAGTCAAGGCATGGTTGCGCAATATCCAAGTTGCTGACATGGATTTCTGCACCAATCCAGGAAGTTCTAGGAGCCAGTTCAGTCCATCGGGCCGACTCACCAGCTTGATGATCTTGATGAGGACCCAGTTATTAGTGGAGGAGGTCATGAGCTTGAAGAAGAGCGGGGCCAGAGACAGATAGTTTTTGGGATTCCTCCGGGCCAGCTCGCAGATCACGTTCACGGCTGCAGACTGGACACCTGCAGAGCAGAGGATTCAAGGCGAACTGAGTAAACGAACAACAGATGATTTGTCCATCGCCCCAAATCAAGAACATTAAAAGAGCGACGTGGAGCCTGAAAAAGCACGCTCCCAGAAAACAAAGCTTCTAATGTCCTTACAGCAGTCATAAAGCAGCCAAAGTGCTTTCATTGGGAGCATTTTTCTCCATTAAACAAAGCCCTTTCAGACTCTCAGAGGAGCGGATACGGGCTGGCTGAGGTGCAGTAGATGTGTCTGACATCGCTGGCCAGGCAAACGCCCTGCGAGGTGCTTTGAGCGGCGCAACAGAAACAGCTCGGTGGAGTTGTTCAATGTTCCCAGACGAGCCCTGGCAGCGGCCTAAATGAACCGTCCTTAATCTCATATTCTCCGCTGCTGAATAATTCACAGGGTTCGGGTGACAGGGAACGTCTGTCCTCAGGAGGAGCTTCCACCCCAGTCCCTCCTGATACCTGGGTCTGGGTCCTCCAGTTTCTCCTTCAGCCTGGGGAAAGCCGGCCGCAGGGACTCTGGGTACTTCAGGAACACCTTGTACATGATCAACACGGCTTTCTTTCTGATGTAGGGTTTGGTATGGGACATCTGGGGAGAGACAGTAGGGGCAGCTCGGTTAAAAGCGCTTGAACTCTGTTTTCAGGAGTCAGGTGAGATCGTGTCGTCCTCGGCTCACTAGTGTCATGATGTCGTTGGCCAGGTCCCGAGCCAGATCGGGCGTCACGAAACAGGACAGGCCTGTGAGAGCGACGCCTGTGTCGTACTGGTTGGGGCTGCTGAGATCCTGTGAATGGGGGGGGAGAAGGTAAAAAACAATATGTATACAGAGAGAAAGAGAGGATGTTTCTCAGACAGGACAGGCTGCTGGGGGGGGGGGGATCTGACCTTTCGGATCTGATTGGTTGTCAGCATGATGACATCAGTGCTCTCGTGAAAGCACTGCGAGGCTGCTAGGTAGCCGATGCGCTGTGGGAAGAAAGGAAGAAAGCAGAAAATGACATACCCGAGTGACTACGCTCTGAATATCCTTCTACCATGCTATTATTAAAAACATTCATCAGCCTGCAGTAGTTCTGTTGAGATTCAGCAACGCAACACATTGCAGCTGCTATAACTACTCCCCTTGCTGATTACATTTATAAAAATCTATATTTCAATATTTAATGGGGCTGGACTCAGGGTTTTTCTATATAAAGTTGGCATGTCCTCCTTATGCGTGTGTATGATTTTCCCCTGGTACTTTGGTTTCCTCCCACAGTCCAAAAGCATACATGTTTATGTCAATTAAAGACCCTAAATTGCCTCTAGGTGTGATTCTCTCGAGAATCTCGAGATTATGGATGGATGGACATTATTTGAGAAAGAAGTCTCAACCATTTCACGGTCACCCTCCCTTAATCCAGAGATGGACGATGTTAAACGCTCTGCATACTTCCAGGACTCCTCGCCGTGTTACGGCCCTACCTTGTATGTAAACTTGGAGGAGCTCATGACTTCAACGATGTTGAAAGCGGCCCAGCTGACGTCATAGCCCAGCATCTGAAGCTGTAATGCAAAAAGACACAATGTGGGTGAATAAAAGGTGGGGAGCCCCCCCCCCCACGGTGGCACAGACAAGGCTAAATGATTCGAGATGAAAGCTCTCGAAGTGAGCGCGGACGGCAATTGCATCGAGCCATCTGAACCTACATGTGGTCCAGGGCCGTAAATAGAGAGAGTGCTTTCATTGGAACAGAAACATTGCTCACAATAAGTGCCAGCTGCCGGCTGTTGGGTGTATAATGGCTGATTCTGAGATGTAAAACGCAACACGGAAGTCGCCTTCTACCTGTCTGACTTTTTGGATCTACATTATGCAGCCTCGAGTCAAAACAAGAAAAAGATCATACAAAAAGACCAGAGTTCTCGGCCATCTGCAACAGGCATAATTTCCTTCTGTGTGTAGGTGAGCACAATATGCCACAGGACTGTTTTACCGAGTAAACAGATTTGGAGCTCAAAGGTGCTTTCTCTCTGACAGCTACACAATAACTCTGTCCGTCTATGTGCTCATCCGAGCCCGGGCATCGAGCGGACGTGCGGACGGAGAGAAGGAGCGCAGACGGAGCTTACGTAGGTGAGCTTGCACACGGCATTGGCTTTGACGGCGATGTTGTCCTGCTTGAGCTCCTGTTTGATCTCATCGATGCATGTGGAGATGTACTTGGCCTGGGGGGCAGACAAAGGAGAGGACAAACAACAGACACAAGATCAGATTAGGAGGAGTGATATCCGGAGTGGGCGCCTGTAAGCAGAGGAGGGGGGGGGGGGTGGATGGGTTGGATGTTCCTGGTCTGCTGTTACTATCTAAAAAGGAGACACCAGCGAGCAGAAGTGTGACACAGACTCTTTATTTCATAAACTGATAACAACACAGGCTTCGTCTCTTCATATACGTCGGCCTTCCACTCAGAGCTTCGAGCCGTAGAGTAAATAACACCCCAAGCCTGTTAGTTAATATGCATGATATGTGTGGGAGAGAGGGTACACAGTGGATGAGTGGTTAGCAGAGCCGCCTCACAGCTATTAGAGACTCTGATTTGCCCCCCCCCCCCAGTGTTGGGTGTGTGTGTGTGTGAGACAAGATCGAGTGTGTTTGTGTGCACTGTGATGACCTGGCGACCTGTCCAGGATATGTTCCCTGCCTTTTTAGGCTCCAGCACATCCTCTGCAACAATGCTAAGTTACCAAGCGGGTCAGATAATAGATCGAGAGATGGACGGATGGATGGATGGATCTGTGTGGGAGCTCTGCTCCAAAGCTGTGCCGGCTAAAATACCCTTTTCTGCCACAAGAGCCGAGCTAGAGACATTAAACGTGGGGAGCAGATTACACCGGGCCATCGTAATTACACAGTTGCTAAACATAGATTGTTTTATGCGAGTCATAAGGTGACGGGACACCCGACAGCTCTCCAATCCTCTGAAGCGCTTTAACAAATGAGAGTTTCCCGGAGCTTCACGCCTGGATGAATGAAAGAATGAATGAATGAGTGAGTGAAAAGAAGAATAGCTTATACTCAGTTCTTTTACACTAGATTTATTAAAATGTATAGAGGCGGAAAGGTAGGACGAGGCCATTTAGAGCGCTGGATAGAAAAAAAGAGAGGAGAAGCCTGCAAAACAAACGCATACACATATAGCTTTGTCGAGAGGCGAGTGAGCGCTGGTCATGTGTGTGCAGTCATGAGACAACACAGTGACAGGAGGAGGAGGAGGAGGAGGTGGGGGGGGGGGCTGAGTGTGGCTAACAGGGCTGGAAGGAGGACAGGATTCAACACACACACAGTCGCCACATATATTGTTACACTTCCCCTTTGCAACGCTTTCCAATGATCAATTCAGAGCCAAGTGAAATATGTGACATAGTTGTCAGCGGGCCGACAAAGACGATCTTTCAGTCGCCTCATGCCACGCTAAGCTCCGAGGAGACTCGGCTAAATGGTGAGGTAAATGGTGGGTGCGTGTTGTCATAGCAAGAAGATCATCTGACCTCTCTATGCGGAGTTTACATGTTCTCCTAGTATCCACCTGTCCTGAAACGTGCATGTTTGGGTTGATCGGAGACTATATTACAGCAATGGATGAATGGGTGGAAGCTCAGTAATGCTTCATTTGCTGCATTTACAAGCGGACCTAAAATTTGTATTAATAATCTCACAGAATTAGACCAAGTAGCATCTCTGCCATCTTCATTCAATATGCCTGCAGGTCCAACAGGCGTGGGAGGCAGGAGGAGTGAGTGACCGAATGAATGAACGAGCTGTGCAAAGACAGACTTGGGCACACACTTGAAAAATAGAGTGTATGTGAAACTGAGGGCCTGGCCAGGCCAGGCCGGGCCGGGCCAGGCCTGGAAAAAGTCAACACACAGTCAGCCATGTACGCACAGACACACACACACGCCATGTATTAATATTTAAGCAAACTGTCCGCTGTTGACTGGGCAACCACCACCTTATCTGGGGCTGCACAGCTTGGGTTACCACTGGTGCACAACTTAAGCCCATACGTTGAATCAAGAGATCAGAATTGATACCCACACCAAAGCGGTGAAGATGCTAGGCTACCGTGCCCTGATATCCTTTTAATCTGAAGCTTTTAGTCTATTTCACCACACAACTTAACCCTCCTCGCATTCATTTTAGTATATTACGTCACTATTCTCCCGTTCTTCAAAAACAGGCTTTATCTGCATGTCTTACACTTATTTTCAGTTCCTTATATTTGTTTCGTTCTCATCCGGTCGCTAGTCTTTGCTGTCGACAAATTTTAGTTAGTAAGATGGCGCTCTCATGGTTCTGAGTGTCGTGGCTGACAGAAAGTGTGTGAGGGCGAGGGTCTTGTTAAGTTACATTGAGTATCAAAGTGCTATACAAATAAAGTCAGATTGATTGCAAAATAGATACTTCAGTCTGCATGCAAAATGCATGTATTGTCTACTAGATCTTGAATGCATCGACAGCTCTGTTGCTGGAAATTTCATCTGATGGATATGTTTACCTATTGTGTTTGATTGGTATGACTAACATGAAGGCAAAATAAGGATGGGACTCAATAAGTTCACATTTCACCTTTTGAGCACTATTTTTCATGCTATACATGTCTTTCATTGTTTATATGCTTTTTCCTCCATTCATTCATTCATCTATTCATCCATTTGCAGGTTTCTCCTCTGCTCTTCTAGGTGTGAAAGGAGCAGACCTGCCACGTTGAGCGGAATAATGAAAAAAACAGGTCTAGACACACTGGCTCTACATTTTACACCTGGACCGCGGCTAGGAGATAGGGTCACAGGCCTGTGCAAAAACAGCAGCTCCTGCTCCATTTTTTTCCTTTCCCCTCCAAACCCCAGACTCCATCTGCACAGCTTACGGAGAGGGAGAGAGAGAGAGAGAGATGGAAACGTGGCCTCCCACCCCAAACACAGTGCCCTCTAAAGGCCCATCCCACTCCTCTTTTGCTCCTCTTCTCCCACCTCAGCTCTGTGATGATCCTGTCATCACCCTCAGCTCCTGTGACAACGATGACATCACCTTCAATCACTGATGTGGCTTCACAACCAGCAGCACCTCGCGCCATCTACTTGTCTCACGTTAGACAGAAACGTTCATACGGGCACCCAGGAGTGTAGTTAATACAATTTAAAACTCCAAACGAGCCCAGATGGAGAAGTTAGGCCTCGGTCCACACACACTGGTCACCACAGCATTAAACCCTCCATTCAAGTAGCCGAGGAGACTCCACAACTCCATCTAGTCCGCATATTACGTCCTTTACCCTGCAAATAAATGTGTCACTAATGTCAACCGGGCGATGAAGTGACTGTAAAACGTCAACATTAGCAGCTCTGCGTGGTGTGACATTTGTTGTGTCTCTTGATACACAGTGACACCGTTAATCTAACCAGCTGCTTCCTCAGTTAGCTAACTTAGCTGACTAACTCTCGATTTAGCCTCGTTACTTACAAAACCAAACATGCAACGTTACTATAAAGTTGTAAAGAGCGTGTTGTGGGTTTGTCAAGTCTAACAAATAATATCTTATAGTCTGAAAGCGACTGTTTTTCCCCCCTAAGCCTACCTATCGTTAATTCACCTAGCGTTAGCTATTAGCAAAGCTTCGGTGACGGGTGGAAAAAAATAATACGCGTTTACGTCAAAAACGTCAATGAATATGAGGTTTAAAACACTCCAGGTGACGGCAGTGTGCGATTTTACCTCATCTTCCTTGTGATTCCGTATGCCACGTACTAAATCCTGGAGATTTTTATCGAACATCCGATCGATGCTCCCTTTGACAATCTTCAAAGCCATGTCTGTCTGGAAACCTGTGGTCCGGGTCCGTCCAAAAGCGTCGTCCTGGGGCGTCTCACTGGGACCTAAAACGACCCTTCCGGACTAGTCTCTCATCCACCTGGAGGAGGGGGAGGACTGTGCGTCTGCAGGATCCGGGCTGGTGTTTACCAAAGCCCGGGCAGATGAAGCTGAGGCCGGACGGGGCGTCCTGAGCTGTGCAGAGACGCTGGCAGTGGATCAGTGTAGGAAATGGCTGACAAAATGGCGACCAAAGTCAGCTGACTGGAGTATTATGCGAGATTCTCATGTGGGAATCAGACGAATTAAAGGTCTCGTGCCCCCCACCTCCTCCCCACCCACCTCCTCCACGACCGCGAGAGCTTTGAGTTAGCAACACATTGTCAAATTGTTCAGCTAAAATAATACTGCGACATTAGGCGTTAACATTTTTTATATTAAAATGTTCTCGCCAATGGATAGACAGTCATTCCCAGCTCAGGATGTGTGATACTGCATGGAAAAAAATTAATTTGATATAAGTTGGTAAAATAAAAGCTTTTATTTTTGTCACCTTGTATTAAATGGGTCGAGACATAGGGTGAGGGGCTCAGTGTAGAGCTGCTGCTCCTTCACACCCAAAGGAGCCAGATGAAGTGGTTCTGGACTGGTTCGGGGTTGACAGCAAATTTAATACAAGCCAACACCATAAAAATAGAAATGCCTCAAAAAATAAGAAAGGAACAGGGTTTTATTATATTAACTGGTGTGGTAGTAATTATGACCAAAAGAAGTGTCTGAATTTACCTTTTTCACATGGTGTTTGGACTCAGTTTAGACATTTGGGAGAGGCTCAAAGGAGAGTTGCTGCTCCTCTGCATACAAAGGAGCAAGTTGGTTCTGAGACATATAAAGCAATAGAAGAAAGTTGACAGCAAATTCAGTACTAAAGACTAAAAAATAATATAATTTAACAGTTTATACAATAAAATAATGTATATAAATAATAAAAAGCAGCTTTGAGTTAGCACACATAGTCAAACTGTTCAGTTCTTTAATGCAATCTTAAAACGACAGCTTGAGCAATATTTTCTCCAAATATTGACTCCAATGAATGGGTTTCCTAACTAGTAGATTCTGCATGGGAAGATGAATTTAATGTACTACTATTCTACTGCTCCTCTGAATCAAGAGGAACCAGCTGATGTGTTTCTGAGGCATCTGGCCAGGATGCCACTTGGACATATTCCTGGAGATCCCTCTTGGCTGCATTGGGAACACCATGGAATCCTTCAGATGACCGAATCGACCTGGGAGGAGAGTATCTGGCCTTCCCTGCTCACAACTGCTGCCCTTGCAAATTCAGATAAGCATCTGATGATGAGACTTCAGGCTGAAAGTTTGGTATTTCTTCCATCAGTCATTCTGATGACAACAATAAAATAAGTTATTAAATAGTTAAATAAAAGTTCCAAAATGTAAGAAAGTATTCCTATGTAGTATATCCTGCTGTCATGTCTGTCAACACTCAGATCCCCACCTATGGTCATGATCTATGGGAAAATAAATTGATGAAATTAGTTTTCTCTGCAAGATGTTCAGGCTCAATCTCAGACAGGCTGAGGTTGTCAGACATCCAGGAGGAGCTCAAAGTAGAGTCGCTGTTCCTCCACATCCAGGGTGCCTTCTGATCGTTTCCTTGGAGATTTTTTTGAGCACATCTGGGCACCCCAAGGCAGGCCCAGGACAGTTTGGAGATTGTATCTCTTAGCTGTCTTGGGAAGACCTTGGGATCCTTCTGCAGAAGCTGGTGAAAGAAGCCAGGGAAAGAGTATCTGCTGCCCCCGTGGCCCAGATAATCAGGTGACAATGATAACGAGCCTCTGAGTCATTTCAAACAGGATATAAAGCGTGGGTTGTGCTGAGGGCTTATGATAACATACAAATTCCAGTAAGTAAGAAAAAAAAAACAAAAGCATGCTGAGATTTTTATTCAAGTCTCAACTTATGTGATAGAAATGCTTTACCAATTTACATAGCACTAAAAACACCTGTTGAATTCATATGACAGAGACATGGTGGAAACAGGTTGCAACTATATGAGATCTCAATAGCTTTTTCTCGGCAGTTTTCAATCTGTACAGCTATCCCATTTATAATGCAGGTTACCGAAAGCTGACACTATGGAGAGACAAGAGTGCAAGGTGTTCAAAACGCCACAGCAAGTATTGTTGTAGACAAAACTATAGATGCAAATATTTGCAAACAAGGCCATAAAAAAGTAGGTGGACCTCAGTTGGAAAACAGTTTTAAGAGACTCATTTAAACGCTTTACATTTCAGACTGGATTAACTGGTTCAGACCAGGTAATTAAAAAAAAATACATAGCATAAAAGACTCACATATAGTACTTTACCACCCTCACAATGCCATACACACAAACAAAAAGGCCCTTGTGATGTTTTGTAGGCTTTATAAAAAAAAACTTAAGTCAACAGATGCAAGCAAGGGCTTCACAAAATTAGCAAAATCCTAACACCATGGCTCCATTTCCCCACAGAAAACAGCCATATCTCATTCTAACCCAGGCTAAATTCTGGTCGGAAGTGCTGAAAATGTAATCATTCAATGTACACAGAATGTGGAAAGACAATGTAAGAGTTCATGTGGTTTGGAAGAACAGAATAGCCAGGGGCAGAGGAACGGGGAAGGGGTCCAGGACGGGCCGAGTGTCGTATAAAAGGAAAAAAAAAAGTACATTTCAGGAAACAAAAGGGTGTCTTGCAACGCCACAAAGTAGCACACATATAAGCTTTCCTTTTTGCTCAGATAAATAATGGACCAAACATGTTCAGCGTCTGGGGCCTTCTGGTTTGATATCATTATAGTAAAAAGTCTCTAAAACATCAACACTGACGTAACAGATACTGTAGGAAACGCTGGGTGTGTGTTGCAAACTTGTTGGGGGTGGGTGGGGGAGGGGCGGCGAGGAGGACTGTATGACTTCAGACTAAGAGGCCACCAGCTTTAGCACTTGGTCCACTGCAGTGGTGGTTTAAGGGTCTTTCAGCTTTCTATAGCAGGCGGTTCCATGTCTGCAGAGATGGAGTTTTCTGCTTCTTCATACGAGTGACTGTCTTGTTCAGCAGGGCTGATGGGGCTCCGTCTATAGAGAGGCACATTCAAAGAAGGTTTAAGTTACTGAAGTGTACTGGTTCTTTGTAAGTTATGGCATCTTTCCAGGGAGAGTCCTGTCTTTAATACTGTCTCTGTGCCAACTGGAAATAGAGCGACGACACTTTGCAGTGCCTCACCTGTTTGGACTCGAGGCCATCTCGTCGTTATTCTCCTCCTGGGCGGGCGACTTTGGTTTCTCCTCCACCTCCATGTCATCCTTTTTCTGGTCGGAGTCCCCATTCACTGGAGTGGAGTCTAGAAAGATGAAAACCATCAGACGAGACACAAAGCGGAGGCGGCACAGAGCCCCGAAGCTGGAAACTGAGGGATGTTTACCTGTGTTTTGTGTTTCCTCGTTATCTCCCGGTTCCTTGTGCTCTGATTTAGGTTTAGCTGCCACCTCTCCCTTGCCCACGAAGCGAAGTTTTAACTTGTTGTAGACTTCAGTAGCTTTTTCCATGACTGCATTGCTGGCTTTATAACGCCGAATCTATTTCGTCCAAAAGCAAAGAACAAAGAACAACGTGCAAATGAGCTCATAAAAGTGCTCCCCCGAAACCTTCTTCTTCTTATTGGCACCTTTAATTTAAGTACTCCAAACAAATGTGGGGATGCTGACATTGAATTTCACACCCTGTTAACCCAGGTTTGAGTGAATATTGTAAACCTTACCACTCAAGGGTTGTTAAAATGTAATACAGCTGACTTTAGTGCCCCGGTAGTTCCCAGAAACAGGTCTTTATAAAGGATTAGTGGATTATCCAACCAAGCAAAACAACCTGTGTCATTCAGTGACTCATTTCATGCGTAATCAAATACATACAGTTGCAGATGAAGCATCACGTCTGTTTCCACTCTGGTAATTTTCTGTGTTATTCTGTTCCACAGGATCATGGCGCACAGGAAAATGAAGGAGAGAAAGAAGACGCACCTTTTTTAATGTGGCGATAACTTCAGCGTTCTTATGGAGGATCTGGCTGGTGACAGGCACGGCCTCCAGTTCTGCAAGGGCTTGTAGACACCGGTCTATGTCCTAAAAAGAGAGAAAAAACAACACAGATGTATAGGAAAGGGTATTTTCATTCGGGCATAAAAATAGACAGACGCGGGATGGCGGAGCAGTCACTTACTGGGTTGTCCACTTTGAGTGCAAACTTAATATCTGTGTGCAGTTTCTGTAGCTTTTCCTCTGGCGATGGCTCTGTGTAGGGACACATCGAGACACAGTCAACAGGCAGTAGTTTTCAATGACTGCTCTGACCCTCACAGCTTCGGTTTACAGAACTGATCTTTATGCAAATCTCTCCAGCTGATGGACAACTGCAGCCCAGGCAAATAAGTTTCCAACAGGCAGCGGTGGCTGAGGCAGAGTTGCTTGTGTGACTGGACGTCCTACCCTTTTTCTTTTCCACTTTCTTCTCCGGCGGCCTCTCCGGTTTGCGCTTGGGCTTTTCAGGCTTAGGCCTGCTTGAAAGAGAAAGAGAGAGAGAGAGATGGAGAGAGAAAGAGAGAGAGAGAGAGAGAGAGAGAGAGAGGGAGAGAGGGGGAACTCTGTGATCTGTGTGCATTAAAATTTCATGACGGTCTCCTAATGAGGTTTGCATACCGTAGTCTGTGTCCTGTTGTGCACTCACCTCGCTCTGGACTTTTCTTCTGACCGTCTGGCTTTCTTCTCTTTCAGCTCCTTCTCCTTTCTTTCTTTTCGCTCCTTTTCCTTCTTTATTCTCGCCTTCTTCTGGTTATCGGGTTTCTTGGATGGTTTCTTTACCTTCGGACGAGAAACGAAAAGCACAAATGCGTCAAAACAAATCGACCCTAACATCATTACATTGTGTAAATGAAATTGCCAGGATGATTTTGTTTTATTCTTGTAAAGCCGGAGGACTCTGACCTCAGAGGGCGGTGGGGAGTCGGAGTCCGAGGGCGCGGGGATCGGGGGAGGAGGAGGCTTCTTGGACTTCTTCAGCGGGTGATCGTCGACGCCCTCGTCCGAGCTACTGCTGCTCTCGCTGTCGCTCCCTTTCTTGCCCTTCTCCTTCTCCTTCTTCTTCTTCTCCTCCTCCTCCTTCTCCCGCTCGCGTAGCCGGCGCAGCTCCTCCGCCTCCTCCTTTTTCCGGCGCTCCTCCAGCTCTCGTCTGCGCTCCTCGTCTCGCTTCTTCCATTCACTGATGCGGTCGGTTTCACTGTCACTGCGGACGATGGGAGGGGCGCGTGTTTATCAACAGGCCCAACTCTCGCCGGGCCTCGCTTCAAACGAGGCGCGTGAGCTGAAAAAGGGAGTCTGACCTGTCGCTGTCGGAGGACGATGAAGGTGCTCGTTTGGCGGGGGCGGGTTTGGGTTTCCGTGCACGTGGCTTTGGCGCAGGCTTTTCTGTGGGTGGGAAAAAACACAGGGGCACTGAGCACAATCACACCACTAAGATGTCTCATCTGACATCAAACAACATTTTGGACGAAGGCCGATCAATCTCAAACAAGTACGCGCACACACACACCCTTCTTGCGGGCCTGTGGGCCCTTCCTGGGAGGTGGATCCGAGTCGGATTCAGATTTGGAGCCGGACTGAGACTCGGAGCCGGACAGAGCGGGTCGGGGCTTCTCGTCCTCCGAGTCGCTGTCCACAACTTTCTTCTCCGACCCCGATCCCGAGTCCGAGTCCGAGTTGGACGACGCCTTCTGCCACATCACAGAGGAGAGCGGAGGGAAGAGAAAACGAGAAACCGTCAATCTTAAATTTACACGTACGTGTCCGGAAAGCTGCATTAATGATATGCGACATGGTTTACCTTCTTCTTCCCTCTTCCCCCAGCTTTCTTTCCACCCCGACCACCGGCTTTCTTCTCTGGAGTGAAGTCCTGTCGAAGACGAGTAACATTTTCACTTGAAGTCACAACTCTCAACACGCTGTTCTTATGAACTGCATTTAAACTATTTTCTGTGTTTGAGTCCATTCACATTATCAAATATTGCCATGTTCTTTGCATTTGTGAATTAATGTTTACCCTTCAAGTGCACACTGGATTATGAGGTAAATATCACCACTTTTTCCCAGCATTCATGACCACTCGAAACCCTTTCATAGGACAAGTCACATTCATCCATTCACACACACACACTTGTGGCAGAGGACAACCCATCCACATGCATTCATCCAGATATGGCCTCAGTTGCCCAGGTTGGAAGAAAAAAAAATGTAGGGGTATTAACAATCCTACTTCTGACTTTTGATTTCCACTTCCTACACTCAGTCATACTGTGTGTGTGTGTGTGTGTGTGTGTGTGTGTGTGTGTGTGTGTGTGCGTGTGTGTGAGATCACCTGGTCGCTGTTCTTGCCAGAGTCAGACTCTGAAGGAGTGGGTTCAGATTCAGAGGGAGATCCACTCTCCTCTACATCTCGGTCACTGGATGAGCCTCGGGCCTTTTTCGGAGGAGGCGGCCGCTAAAACGGGAAACAGGAGCACGGAGACACGGAGAACGTGAACTTCACCGACTGAAATAGGAGCATTTTCTTCCCCACATGCAGCCCCGCTTGTGTCCAGCCACAACGATCACGGATCGTTGGACGAGCTGGGGAATAAAAGTGGCAGCTATAAGTGATTAATGTTCTGTTGAGCCTAATCAGACAAATTCTCTGTGAATAGCTGGGTAATTGTAATGATAATTGGTGCAGCTGGTGGTTCTCGGTCAGGTGCCTCCCTTCTGTATCCATAAATTGTGGCAAAAATGCAATTCTGGGTTAATGATTTATTAACAAAATTACCGGACAAGATGTTTCATTTAATCCGTGATTTATCTGCACCGACAGTGGAACAAAATGCCCATTACCTTTGCAGGTGGTGGCTTCCTCTTGGGTCCCCCTCCACCTCCCCCTCCCCTGCCTTGGTCTTCACTCCCAGAGTCGGAGTCCACCTCGCTCCCCGACTCCGCCTTCCGAGGCACCGGGGCCGCCTCCTCTTCGTCATCTTCGTCGCTGCCGCCCCCCGCGTTGTTGCCCTCGCTGTCAGATGAGCTGGCAGGCTGCAGACAAACCGTGATAAGGAGATTCATAGAGATTTCTGAGCAAACGCATCTGCCGAATCCAGCATCGAAGTTGCCTCTGTGACACTTCTACACATAGAGTTGAAGCAAATGTTGCTGCATCACATGCTTGACTGTTTGGCACCAGGGCACCTTAATAACAGGTTTCATAACTTTTTAACAAACCGGCAATTCAACTTGCCATAAAGGTCATGCAAAAACAGTTCTAAACCTCTGGATATGGGAGTTTTCATTTCTGGCCATCTTTAAGATCACACAGTCCCGTTGTATTGTGGGTCTGTGATAAGAGGGACACTTACGACAGGTGGACCGCTGTAGGATGCATGTGGATTGTTCTGGATCTCCCATAAACCTTCGTTGAATCCCTTCCTTTTGTTTGGCTTTCCGTAGCGTTCGCTGTACTTTTCATAGGCAAAGAGGTCTTTTGGCGCAAGGAATGCTCTGTAAAGTGGACGGAAAAAGACAAGGAAAAACGATTTATCATTAACAATATCTTTCTCAGCAAATCGCTTTATAATGGTGTGATGGGCACCTGCTGGAGACCATCTCCAGCACACACTCTAGACTCTCCCACTCACATCCAGAGGCAGTTTAATCGACCTAAACGTGGATGCGGACTAAACCAGAGTACACATAGAAAACCTACACTGACACAGGAAGAACATGTTAACTCCACATAGACAGTTCTGACCGGGATTCAAACCGGGGTCCTCCTTGATGCGCAGACATAGTGCTATCCACCAAACTACTGTGTTGCCATTATCAAACCGTATCAGAGAAGTTATTAGCACTGACAGTGCTGGTGCTTTGATCTGCCTTGAGATTTTAGAACAGCAGACTCTGCCACCTAGTGACAGACCGTCACACTGCAGATGCCATCTTGTCAGACAGATGGTGTCTGATCAGACATCTCAACGCCGAAAAACATACTGCACGCTCCGAAGTGACAAGTCAACAGTTAACGCCGACCCATCGGACTGAGGAGAAAGGCAAACAAAGGTCTGGGATAAAAGTAGTGACTTGTGTTTGTTTCTCTTGCACCGTAGCTATTGAAGAGGATATTATGCTCACAAACAGATGAGTCAAGGACCTAAAGTTAACAGTGGCACAGTCAGCTCAGCCGTGAACAACAACAGAAGCTACTGCACCACAGGTGCGAGGTTGAGATAATTTTTCAATTATATTTCTCCCTGGGATGAAGGGATGAAAAAAGCAACACTCTGATGCAGGCAATCATAATTGGGAGGTACTTACAGGCGCTCGCATTTATGGTTCAAGGGGTCTATAAATGGCAACACAGTGGCTCAGTGTTTAGTGCTGACACCTCACAGTAAGAAGGTTGCTGGTTAGCCTCCTGTTCTGCCAGTGTCTGGAAGGGTTTTCTCCCAAATACAAGCACAATTGGAACGACTGGGGGATCTAAATCGCCCTGAGATGTGAACAAGAGAGTAAATAATATGGTACTCCATGTGACTTGGAGAGGCTGTAAACAAACAACACCATTGAGGTATAAAGCAGGTAAGATGATTAATGGATGGATGGATGGATGGATGGATGGATGGATGGATGGATGGATGGATGGATGGATGGATGAGGCCTGCAAATACTACAAAAAAGTACTTGATAATCTTGTTAATACTCACGTTTCATGTGTCCCAAAGAAGAAAATCGGGATCTTATTAGGAGGAGGTTTCACTGCCCCATCAGCCACATCTTCGATCTGTAAACAAACCCAGACTTGCATGTAGAAACCACAAAATATTGCAGGTGACTAAGATTTGATGGTCATCCATGGCTTAGAAGAACCCTGTGTCATCAGTGTGTCAATGGTTAAAGAGCCTGGTTAAGCAGGTGGACTGTGTAAGGTAGCGGCTTCCATTAAAGTATGAATGGGTGTGAATGGGTGAGTGTGATACGTGTCTGCAAAATTCCTTCAAGTGGTGATGAAGAATAGGAAAACTCCATGTAAGATAAGATCAAACATTGAAAAAAAAAACATGTCACAAGTTGTCTGAGTCTCTGATGTTGGTGATGTTCGTACCCCCCTTAAAAACACTCTATTTCTATTATACGCTCATCTCATATGCATTAATATGTGATGCAAGGGAGACAGCACTGATAGCCTTATATCTTATGTTCATTTCCGACGTCATATTCAAAAATTGTACGTTAGCTCCGGAGCTAAAAAAAAAAAAAAAACCCTGCATGCAGATTAACGTGAGGCCAACATGCAAATTGTGTTGCTTTGCACCGGCCCTGAGAGCCAGGCAGTCCGGGTGAAGTCAGACACGGTGATACGGTGATAGCTCCCCATTTTAGACAAGAGTCGGAGATAGAGAGAGAAGCTTCTCCAAGCGTCCCATGCAGAACAGAGCAGGGCAGAGCAGAGCAGGGCAGCTTCATCCCCTCCGCCCCTCCGGCTGCTGCTGCTAACATTGCTGGCTTACCCTGGCTGGCCAGTGGGGGTACCCCTTCATTTTAGCGAAGACCAGGTCTCCGGGCTGGAAGTTGTGTGGCATCGTCTCGTTTGTCTCTGCAGCCTGGGTTTAAAAACGAAGCTGCGTGGCCTTTCGGTGTCTCTCTCCGTTTGTTTTTTTTTTCAGGTCGACACGAAACCTGGAAACGGTAGGGTTAGCTAGCAAGCTAGCAACGCTACACTGTCTGTTACCGCGAGACGAGAGCACGGAGGCAAGATAGCGACGAGACCCCGCGTGCATCCGGCTGGCTGCTCTTCAAAATAAAGCCCTGTCTGCTCTGGAAAAGGGATTGAACTGAATGTTCAGATTTCTATGGAATGGAATGGAATGGAATGGAATGGAATAGAATGGAATAGAATAGAATAGAATAGAATGGAATGGAATGGAATGGAATAGAATAGAATAGAATAGAATAGAATAGAATAGAATAGAATAGAATAGAATAGAATAGAATGGAATGGAATGGAATGGAATGGAATGGAATGGAATGGAATAGAATAGAATTTACAATTTCAGATCCTTTGTTGTTTTTTATTTATTCTTCTGTACAGCAGGCGGTTGTTTCCACTGCATTGGAAATAAATGGACCTGAATGGAATAGAAAAGAATGTGAATAATGGTCAGTTGTTTTCTATGTTTTAGAAATAGGAATATAAGTTTCTTTCTTGATTTCCAGCAGCATATAAATGATTACATAAAAGAGAGTAAACAATACACATTAATAATTGATAATAAACAGTATAATAATAAACAGTAAAATATCATAAACATTAAAAATCTTAATAAATAAGCAGTCAACTCTAAATGAACAGTAAATGCTTAATTAAATTAATTGCACTATGGTGATGGTGGTGAGGCCTGACAGCTTCTATATAGCTCCATCCTGTACTGACGAGAGAGAAACCATCCATCACTTCCATCTTTTGGTCCATCAAGGAGCTGTGAAGTGGATGGTCTGAGTTGTTCAGAATGGCCTCCACCACTCCTATTTGGTGCTGTTTGAACACTGTATTCTACAAACTTTTATTGCTGCTGACTAACATGTATATGTCTCCTGGCAGGATCAAAACAGGTGGTTGATGTTTTGATGGATATAGTGAAAATACAATGAGGTGTTGTGGATGTGTCGTTATCTTCTGCAAAGACATTTGCTTCATTTGGTTTCACAACAGAAACATAAAAAAATTAGCCTATTTTACTCAGTTAATCAAATAAGTTACACGTGTTCAATCTAAAATAATTGATATTATATAAAGTGAATGACTTTTATTTTGTTAGGTAAACTATCCTTTGGAAATACAGTGGGTGCGCCGTCAGAAGACACTTGACAGATCTGGATGAGACAGTCCGATCGTTTCAACGCGATACGAGCAGCACAGCGGACGTCCCTCCTCTCCTGAGTCTCCATTGGTGGATGAACCATCAGTTTCCTCCTCACCCAATAACAGTTTACAATGTGGAAAGCAGCGTTGACCTCCCCCCGGATTCACCTCTAATGAGAAGCCATGTTTCGCTCTTTTAGCAACGTCCGGCAGTTAAACTGCACACTACTGACTCTTCAAAGAGTCAGAGTCAACTCCAAACAGCTGATCTGCACGTCCAACATGGCCAGTTCCGAGTTCCGGCTGGAGAGGGACACGTTTGGTGAGTTGAAGGTCCCAGCTGACAAGTACTACGGTGCTCAGACTGTCAGATCCACTATGAACTTCAAAATTGGGGGTCCGAGTGAGAGAATGCCGATCCAAGTGATCAAGGCCTTTGGGATCCTGAAGAGAGCGGCGGCTGAGGTCAACAAGGACTACGGCCTGGACCCAAAGATAGCAGATGCGATAGTGCAGGCTGCAGATGAGGTTTCAGCTGGAAAGCTGGACGATCATTTCCCTCTGGTGGTGTGGCAGACTGGTTCAGGCACTCAGAGCAACATGAACGTCAACGAGGTGATCAGCAACAGGGCGATTGAGATCCTGGGAGGCAAACTGGGCTCCAAAGACCCCGTCCACCCCAACGACCACGTCAATAAGAGCCAGAGCTCCAACGACACCTTCCCCACCGCCATGCACATCGCTGCAGCCACCGAGGTGCACCATGTCCTGCTCCCAGGCCTGCAGACCCTGCACGACGCCCTGGCGGCCAAAGCAGAGGAGTTCAAAGACATCATCAAAATCGGGCGCACGCACACCCAGGACGCCGTCCCCCTCTCCCTCGGGCAGGAGTTCGGTGGGTACGTCCAGCAGGTGAAGTACAGCATCGAGAGGGTCAAGGCCGCCATGCCTAGGGTCTACGAGCTGGCAGCGGGAGGCACCGCCGTTGGGACCGGACTCAACACCCGCATCGGGTTCGCCGAGAAGGTGGCCGACACCGTTTCCACCCTCACCGGCCTGCCCTTTGTGACGGCGGCCAACAAGTTCGAAGCTCTCGCCGCCCACGACGCCCTGGTGGAGCTGAGCGGAGCTCTGAACACCGTGGCCGTCAGCATGATGAAGATAGCCAACGACATCCGATTCCTGGGGTCAGGACCTCGCTCCGGCCTCGGGGAGCTCATCCTCCCGGAGAACGAACCGGGCAGCAGCATCATGCCGGGCAAGGTGAACCCCACCCAGTGCGAGGCCATGACCATGGTGGCGGCCCAGGTGATGGGCAACCACGTGGCGGTCACCATCGGAGGCAGCAACGGCCACTTCGAGCTCAACGTCTTCAAGCCCATGATGATCAAGAATGTGCTGAACTCGGCACGGCTGCTGGGCGACGCCTCCGTCTCCTTCACCAACAACTGCGTGGTGGGCATCCAGGCCAACCGGGAGAGGATCAACAAGCTCATGAACGAGTCTCTCATGTTGGTCACCGCCCTCAATCCGCACATCGGGTACGACAAGGCCGCCACCATCGCCAAGACGGCCCACAAGAAGGGATCCACGCTGAAAGCCATGGCCGTGGAGCTGGGATACCTGACCGAGGAGGAGTTCGACCAGTGGGTGAAGCCGAGTGAGATGCTGGGGCCAAAGTGAACTCTGACAACACGACATGCACTACACCAAGGAAGCGGCTCTTCTCCAGAGTGAGGAGTGTTATTTCCAGTTAAATCAAAGCGGTTGAACTGCACGGACAAAACTCTCCATCCTGAACACCTCGCGTCTCAAATACTTTTGAGAATCCTCTGCTGTTGTTTGACACAGCTCCTTTCTCCGTTATACAGTTGAAACAACAGACTCTAAAAATACAAATGTCTAAGTTGATGCATGTTCTGTGGTGCACACATTGTTTTATGTGCACATGTAACTCAACACGTCACATGAATTTTACTATCAAAACAACTTTTCTACATCAGTAAAACCTGTGAATTTGTGTTCCAACATGTTGCTTTTGGGATTCAAGTCTTAAAAAATCTTTCTATTAGTTGGTTCTTCAAGGATCCTTCAGGGGTTTCTCACTGGGTCAACCCTTCTTTACAACAAGCACTGCAGTACCTTGTTTTGTTCTGGATTATGCATTTTGTGCCATCTGTCCGGTGTTCCAGTTCAATTAAATATTATAAAGCAAGTACATTCTGGTGTCTGGCATATTTTTACCCTTTAAAAATAAAACTACACCCAGATTTAGAATTCAACAGTACACAAACAAAAATGCAGGAGTTAATTGAAATTCTTTATTATATACACACAATAGGAACAAATGACAAATTCATGGTTGTCAACTGGACAAGATTTAATGGTAAATAAATCAAGTGAGCAAATAAAATGTGGTTTTGTACAAGCACTAAAAAATGACAAAATGAACTTTTTTGCATCCTATTTGGTCCAGCTGACTTTGGGAATATCGTAATGTTCTGTCAGGTTGTCCAGGTGGCGATTGAAGTCCTGTAAAACAAACAAGAATTTTCACCAACTACTCACTACTTGATTAAAGTACTGTCATGAAAAAACACATTGTATGCAAACAAAACCAAACACACCAAACCAAAGAGACAAAATGAAAATATTGTTTTACATCACTTACTTCCACTCTGTGTTTGTGTGTCTTTGATGCTTTGTTCAAAATCCTCTCCATTTGCTGTAAAGGGAAAAAAAAGAAAATAGAGTTATGCAAAAGAGGTCTTGAAATGTCCATCATGACTCTGGGTTTGATCACATAGTAAATACAACCACTACCAGTGTGCCACTGTATAACTTCCAATAAGAACACCCCAAGCCAAATCCAAGTTATTCTTATTGAGTATAGCAAGATATTCAATAATTTGATATAATACTAAGAACAATACTAAAATGAACTAATATACTGCTTTTCAGATCAAAGGTAGGAAGCTCTTTAAAGCTAATAAACAGCTTGAGAAACAAGTTAGAATTTAAGCCTGAAAGATAGAAAAACTAACACTTGTAAATTCAGGGTTAGCTATCCAACTAAAGGTTACTTTATTTTATCGAGAAGGAACAGGTTATTCCAAACCATCGTTATACGTCTGCCTCACATCCTCACATTAATTTGAAGCTGGAGAACAACATCTTACCCTCTTCTCTTGCATCTTGTCAAAGGCGATTTGTGCCGGTGTCCTCTTGTCGATGTACGCCTTCTTGGTTTTCACCTCCTCGTCATTTTGACTGGTCACGACTTGCTCCATACGGTGCTTGCTCTCCTTGTCCTTCTTCTTCTTCCTAAGAAAAATACACACGGATATGTTAGTCCACGAGTGAATGGTTACAGCTTCTTTCGTTCATCAACGATGAAGCTAATACAGCCAAGCGCGTCGCATCTCAGTGTATTATGTTTAATTACAAATGGGACCAGTGAACTTTTACGATTTACAACCACTTTGACATGGATTTAGCTTATTTATATCAATATGGTTTTCATCCAGTGCGAATTAACGTCATAGTACGTCAGAATTCTACCGTTGGTTAGCAAGCTAACAACAGCCTAGCCTGGCCATCAAGCGCTTGTCCTCATTTTTGGACGATCTATTTGTTAATATTTGTCATCTCAAACACGCCATCTCTTAGAGAAACATTAGCAAAAGATGTGTAACTTACTTTTTACCGGAGGAGATGCTCCCAACGCCCTTTAACTTTAGGGCACTCTTCTGGGACATGGCGTATTCAGACATCTTGGCAAAGCTTTGTCGTCTTCTTGGTATTTCTTCTTCTGGTTTGTTATTATCGCTGTTGCTGCACGCGCGGCGATACTGTCCCCTACTGGTGAATAATAAAATCGCAAAATATCCATATGTATCTGTCTGTCTGTCTGTCTGTCTGTCCGTCTGCCCGCCTGTCCGTCTGTCTGTCTGTCTGTCTGTCTGTCTGTCTGTCTGTCTGTCCGTCTGTCTGTCTGTCTGTCTGTCTGTCCGTCTGTCTGTCTGTCCGTCTGTCTGTCTGTCCGTCCGTCCGTCCGTCCGTCTGTCCGTCTATCTATCTATCTATCTATCTATCTATCTATCTATCTATCTATCTATCTATCTATCTATCTATCTATCTATCTATCTATCTATCTATCTATCTATCTATCTATCTATCTATCTATCCATCTATCTATGCATCGTATCATTTCCTCACTTATGTCTTGTGTCATCTCGTTTGTCACAGTTGATGAAGTTGGTGATGTAAAAGTTATTTGTGATAAAAGGGGGTTTGAAAGCTGAGCTTTGATTCATCCTTCCGTATTTTGAGGGGAATAGGTTGCTGCAACGTGTGTTCTTTTATTGCATTTTATCTCGTTGCAGTAACGATACAGTAAATTATCATACAGTCTGTACCGTGCCTTGTACAAATTCAGTTGCTTTGAAATCAAGTCACAATCACACAGCCAATCCAGGTTGTGTTTAGTAGGGAAATTTAAACACTGGTTGTTGTTTTGTTTGGTATGTTGTAGTGATTTTCGATTTGCTATGATGTTTGACAATCACCTTTGAATCATCTTTGTTTATTCACTCATGTATTCATTCACTTATGTGTACCTTAAACAACAATTTTGTATTTAAGTATTTTCATATGCTTTATGTAACTGTGCTTTGTTGTAGACCTAATTATTATATTGTTTTTCCCTTATATGTGCCATTCAACATCAATACACACCTTGTTGGTTTTGTTCAGTTAAAACATGCTGTTTGATGGTGATTTTCATTGGGTTTGAAATGAAGTTTAGATATTAAAATGTTTATTTTACTGAGTATCTCAAAAACATGTGTCCAATATTTGTAAATCTAACTGTATTGTGTATCTACAGTGCACACTGCCCCCCTCCGGTCCAGTAGGTGGCAGTAGATTGATATCAAGGTGCCGGACGCAAAGCAGCAAGCGGAAGCAGAAATAACTACTGAATGTCAAACTGTGGCATGGTTGTCCTGTTCCTTCAGGTAAACCCACACTAACAAAAAATGTCGGGATACAGTTTTTGGAGGATAATCGCGTTAACGAGATGCATCACAAACAATGGAGCGACGCTGCTGCACAGGCCGAACATGGTAAACCGGACACAGACATGTGGCTACGCAAAGAAAGCTGGTGAGTTTGTATGTAATTCAGAATGTGTGATGAATAAACAGCGGAGGAGGGTCACGTTCAAAATGTATTAAACTTCAGAGTGTAAAATACATGCATTTATGTGTGACCTGTAGCATTCTGTTTGATTACTTAATTCAGGTAAGGTATTCTAAGTACTTGTACCTCACTTTACTACAACAGTCCTTAACTGTAAACGGTTGGCGTGTAAACACGTAAAATGGATACATTGATGTTATCCATCCATTTAAACATTGTACATTTATTCCGATTACTATCAATTTAAACTGCGCTGCAGAACAGTTATACATATTTTTATAACGTATTTCTTGTGTTTCGTCACCCTCCAACATGATTTCCTTAATACTTATACCCATTCACAATCTGTCCTAACCCTAACCCAACTCTCTTTTCAATTCCATCTCATTATCTCATCTCCTGATCCGAGTCACACTCAACATGCCTCTGTAGATAAATATGAGAAATATATCCCTTTCTTGGTCTTTGCAGCGGGTAAAGGCAAAGGCAAAGGAATGGCGAAAGAAGAGATGAAAGGTCCAGAAGTGTGTAAAGACCCAGTCAGACTAACTACATATGCAGTGGGAGCAAATATCTTTAAGCAAGGAGAGGACCCCCAGCTGAAGCCTCCTGAGCAATATCCAGAGTGGTGAGTGTGTGTGTCAAAATGACTCCTGACTCCTAATCAGAATTGAACTCTTTCTTCTAAAATGACATTTTATTATGGTACATTTCTTTAAAATGTGTTATTGTGTTGCAGGAATTTGTGTCCAGACTTTACTCTAACAAGGATTTTTATCATTTTTATTCGCATTAATGCAATTCAATCTCAACTTTTCAGACCTCCTACTGTACATTGCTTATCACCATTATTGATCTCTATCTGTAGAATGACATGTATAGAGAGCAGTCCTGGTGTCCCTGTAGTTGAATTCTATTCATGGAAATGCAAGAAATTACAAATACGCACTAGATTTTCTATCTATCTATCTATCTATCTATCTATCTGTCTGTCTGTCTGTCTGTCTGTCTGTCTGTCTGTCTGTCTGTCTGTCTGTCTGTCTGTCTATCTATCACTCTCTCTCTGTTTATATATATATATATCACTCTCACTCTGTTTATATATATATATATATATATAAACACACACATACATATAAATTAATAAAATAGAAGCTATAGTTGAAATGTATTGATGATTATTCATAGCTCAGACAATCCAGAGTCTGTAAGAACAAACTAACTCTCACCTATAACACACATCCAGGCAAAATGTTTCATCGCTAATAAATCTAATATTGACACTAATTGCATTTTTCCGTTCATTTACTCAGGTTGTTCCAGCTAGACTTGGAACCAGCCAAAAGGGTACACGACCTAGAGCCAGGCACGTGGCAATTCTACAAGCGGCTGAGGAAGGAAAACATTTGGCGCTCCAACAAACTAAGTAAAGGGAAGAAGTTTTAGACTTTGATCGGACTGACAAAGAAATTCTTCCTGCAGTGCAGGTTGCCACAGACTATTTGGACAGAATTCAACGTTCAGCTTCCTGAATGAAATCGCATCAGACCAACCCATTTCCACTTCCTGTGTGTGATTTTTAATCAAGCAGCATATTCAGTGGCTCCCTATGAGGGGGGAAAAGGCCTTGGTCTATATTCAAAATGGGGAAATATGTACGATCCAGCACTCACAACATAATGGTTTCTATCAAACATTTGTCCAAAATGAGGAAGATTATCTCACTGAATGCAACATCATGGCCTGAAGGAAAGTAAGATGAAAGTCTGAAAGGAAACAGTAGTTCTGGGACTTTCAGTGGTATCAGTAACTCCTTCAGTAGATGACACATGCTGAGATCTCGCATTCAAAATCTGTATAATATTTGTTTCGGGGCTACAGCATTTAACAGCGTTTTGTTTTATGGATGTCAGTATGCCCACAAATCACAATTTTCCACTTTGCTGTTTGTGTTTCTGTGTTATGAATAAACATGTATACTTAACCATTGTGTGGTGTCCCAACATTTGCTACCCTGCCAGTCTGGTAACCACCCCCCCTACCCCCCTGTCCTTATGGTTGCCATTGTTTCCATTGCATAGTTACTGGTTGCCATAGTTTCCATGGCACGCTTACCTGGTTTCCATAGTTACTGCAGTTGTTAAGAGTTTTGTGGCAGAGGTTGAGTAAAACGCTGAGAGCAGCAGCAACTTGTGTTTCTGTCTCTTTCCACAATATAACAAAACCCGGTAACACATGTAACACACAATTCATGGTTGACAGTTACCATTTATCTTTATTTTATTTGGTAGATCAATTTATTGACCAAAGTGTGCTAGAGCCAGGCTTTAGCAGACACAAGCGACAGGTAAACATACCACACCAACATGAAGTTAAAACAAGAGGATCAATAAGTGAATAAATAATGAATAAGTTGTTAATAAATACTTGTCATAAGTGTGTGTGTGAATGATTAATGCTGCTGGTTTAGAAGAGGGACCATGTAGGGCATCTTCTGTCATTGGTGCATGAACTTCATAAGGACTGCAAAAATGCTATTGAAGATTTACTTTCAAATAAATGTGAGGGACGATTACTTCACAGAAGATGACTCAAATATGAGAAATCTCAGCTTGGTTAATCACTTAAGACATTTTCGCTTTGACAAACATTGCAAAAGGGATCTCAGACCCGAACACCACACAAGGGTTAAAAGTTCAGCAGAGGTCTGACGTTATTTCTGCAGAACGCCTAACAACTTACTAGAAAATGAAATCGCATCTAACCACTCCCATTCCTCTATCCTTCATGCAGGCTTACAAACGAGTTCATTTTTACAATTAGATACTTAACTCATGTGTTCTGGGTCGGCTGAGCCATTGTGAATCTGAATACTGAATCATGTTGCTTCATGCAAATCACCGAGCCAACCGGAGATGGCAGAAATGAGGAACCGAAATGACAAACTTGTCATCTGGGGGAACAAGATCGTGCAAGAGCGGAGAGTTGACGGATAGATAGATGCATTGAGACACCTCTCCGTGAAGCTCCTTCGTTCCTCTTCTCTCTGGTCGCTGGATCGAAAACACCTTGAAACAGAAAGTTAAGAGCCTGTAAGGTGCCCAGCTTGCGGAAGCCACGACGAGGGGTAAGTTATCGCATTGATGGATCTTTGTCACTTTTTCCCATCCAGAAATGTCCACATCTTCTATGTTGTGTGTGGAAAATTGCGTGGTTTAAGACTTATGTCCGCAGGTGCTGGTGCGTAGTGGAGCCTCTGTCTTATTTACTGGGTGATTGAAAAAAAAAAACAACCACAGAGACACGTTCAAGTTTCGGGACATTTTTTTTGTTAGGGGCGACAGCTAAGACGATGGAGGAAGGCAAAATGAGTATTGGGAGTCTGAGTGAGGACGTCCTGAACAAGTTGTCCCATATGCTGGACAATTCAACCTGCGGGTGGAGACAGCTGGCCGGAGCCGTGGCGGAGTGGCCGAAGTTCCGATGCAGGTGAGAGTCCGTGAAGGCAACACCACCTTCACGTTGTCGAGACAAATTATTCATAATCGGAAAAACTAACTTTAACATTTCAAAACTTTGACTGTCTTTGATATATGCAGGAGTAAATTATGTAGTCTCCTAATAATGCAGACTTGTTGAAAATCCACTAAAAAGAAAGCAAAAAGGGGAAATCCCTTTACAGACTCTTCTTAACTACAGCTATACATTGTTGAGTTGTTTCAAATCGAAATTTGAGAGATGAAAGATCAACCTCTTGTATTGCAAAACTATGAAGGGGAATGCGATCAACAATCATCCATTTTTTCTTATGGTATTCAAAATGCTTGAATTACTAGGTCAGGTGGTCATTAACCTGGCCTGGTAAGTCACAACAATAATGACCTTATAATGCTACCTATCTATCTGTCTAAAAGAAGTGTGGACTTATTTAGTC
This sequence comes from Karalla daura, assembly GCA_029224185.1. Classification (NCBI taxonomy): domain Eukaryota; kingdom Metazoa; phylum Chordata; class Actinopteri; order Chaetodontiformes; family Leiognathidae; genus Karalla; species Karalla daura. The sequence goes on from CM055194.1 coordinate 17,404,297, forward strand.
CTTCCTCTTTTTTATATCTATATCTGTATTTGCTCATACAAATCAAGTAAAATCCATCATGTAGACATATTCATCCTGTCCCATCACATGTACATTTAGCAGTCTGATTTGATGAATTTGTTTAATGATGCGCATGTTTTCAGTTCCTTGTTAGAATTGTTCCACAAAGTGAGTTCATTGGCTGTAACACAGTGATATTTTGTGTTTGTTCTCACAAACAATTTGCTAAAAATGCTGTTTCTCCTCAGGTTCCACTGATTTTTCTCTCATGAGAAAACTGTTTTTTGTGTTTTTTTTTCCAACTGTTTTGAATCCTCCCCATACATTGAATCTGTCTCTGCAGTGAAGGGGAGCTGACCAGCTGCTCGCTCCAGGTGCTGAGCGCTGCAGGCAGCCCAGGACGCACCCTCCTGGCCCGGCTCGCTGACCGCTCCTGCTCCCTGGACCTCCTGCTCCACTGCCTGAGGAAGATGAACCACCAGGAGGCTGTGCAGTTCCTCGCCACCACAGGTAACGCAGAAAATACATGGAAGCAGAAAGAAGTGGTGTTTTTCAACAGATGTATGATACCTACTGTGCACACCTTACGTAAAATATCTGCTTTGTGTGTGGAAGTGGCAGAGACGATCCACATCACAGTGCAGCCACAGTCGCAGCAGTCCACAGAGGGGAGCAGGATAGTCCTGACCTGCAGAGGCTCAGGTCCTCCTGGACTCAACTACCAGTGGTTCAGAGGCAAAGATGAGGTCAGGCCAACATCTCCTGAACATGTATGCACAAAGAAGGAAAACAGTGATGTTTGCTGTCCTGACATGGGTTACCTTTGCTTCTTTAAGGTCTCAACTGAAACAGGGAACATGCCAGAGCTGGTTCTGTGTCCACTAACCCCACTCCACCAGGGTCATTACATCTGTAGGGTAAACCATGGAGAGAAATGCACCTTCTCCCAGTGGGCTCACGTTCGCCTCATACGCTCTTCGGGTACCTTCTTACTTCCTCTTGTCTTTGCTTTTTTTTCCATGTGACATTATCTGATGCAACATCCGCGTAAATCTTGTCATCTCAGGCTGCAGCAGCAGTCTGTTTCCAGGGTCTGTGAGCGGGATAATCATCACCCATCACCCTAAATCCCAGGAAATGTCAGAGGGCGACACTCTGCTCCTGGAGTGCGATGCGCAGGCCAACCCGCCGGCCCAGTATGAATGGTACCGTGACATGGTGCCACTAAAAGAACACAAGATACGTACAGTCAAGGCAAGTGTCTTCACAGCTCCAAACTGCTTAGCTGCTCAGCATAATCTCTAGATTAAAAAAATTCTACTTTACTGGAGTTCTGCTCACACTCTGATGAAGAGGTGAAAAATTTGCAAAGAAAAATCTTCAGATGGAATATGAATATAATGCTATATTTGGCCAGTGCAAGTTGCTCAACGAAAATGGGCTACGCAGTCAAGTTTGTAATAGAAAAGCATAGAACAATCCACAAAACAAAACAGACTCAGAAAGCTAATGTTGAGTAGTTTTGTGTTCGTTGTAGATCCCATGTGTCACTACGGCTCACAGGGGACAGTACAGATGCAAAGTGTTCAATCTGTACCACGAGGCATGGACGGACACAGCAATAGTCACCATTGGTGAGATCCGCTCACTTTTCTTGTTGTTGTAACTAAATTGAGAAAGTATGTACTGAAAGTGCTGAAAACACATAATATTTCAGAGTATTTCCTTGTTCCCATATTATGGCACATACAGAGATCAGCATAATTACACATTAACAGACTGAATGGCACTCTTAACTAAACTTAACTTAACTGCTTTATTGTGCATTGACCTCCTAACTTACTGTTTGTGTGTCATATACAGGTCCCAGTTCCATCAATGATGTCGCATGGGTAGAAGTTGATCGCGGTCCAGGTATTCTCTATTATCTAAAAGGACGTTTAGGGAGGAATAGAGGAACTAGAACAGAATTTGTTCCTTTTTTCCTTTGTTTGTCAGACAAAGTATGCAAAATATCATGCAGGTTCAAAGCAGCATGAAATATTCACAATACAATATGTGTGGTTCTGAGGGCTGTAAAAATTAATATGACACTAAACAAACATTGTGAGTTAACATTGTGATTCATTTAATCTTTTTCATGTCGGCATTGACAGATGCACAAAAAGTCCACAGATCAACGTACGGACCGGGAATACATCCACTTCAGCAGATAGCCAACCCACCCCCAGCAGTCAAGAATTTCTATGGTGATTTATGCCTAAACATATACTGTATTTGTAAAAACATTCCAGTTAGCAGTTGTTTTCTGATGCTTTATCTTTCCATCCACAGCAACGGACAAAGTAGCTCTCCTGATTGGCAACATGAACTACCATTATCACACCCAGCTGTGTGCGCCCATCGCTGACGTCCATGAACTCACCAACCTGCTCCGGCAAATGGACTTCAAGGTGGTTTCCCTGCTCGACCTCAACTGGCAGGAGATGCACAGCGCTGTTACAGAGTTCCTCCTGCTGCTTGACAAGGGAGTCTATGGTTGGTGTCTGGGAAAGAGGCTCAATATGTTCACAACATAACATGATTCCAGAAAAGACTGTTGCAGACAATACACTGCTTTCCTCTTGATTACAATTACGTCAATGAATAGGTTATAATGCTAGTTCTGCATAAAAACCTAACTTGTGCTTGTGTTAAGTAGCGTTTATTCACCAGGGTTAGAATAATCATACTAGATACACTCCATTATCTGCTTTTTTGGCGGCCAGGAGACCATCAAATCACACATTGCTGCGTAGTTTGAGTCACACTTCTACAGTTCGTGTTTGTACTAGAATGGACAGATGAGGAATTACTGCGCTAGCCTTAATATATCAAGCACTTCCTCTTACATTACACTTACATTTTTTGCTTTTTGTAGACATGGTAAATACTGTTCATGAAGCTGTTTATCATTAGAGATACAGCCACAGCACGCAGAACATGTAGAACTGAAAAGAATATACCTTTATTCATCCATAATAGTAAATTTAATACAATAACTTAAGTACAATAACGTTAGTCCAATAAGAAACACTGCCTATTTAAAACTATAAACCACAAGATACGGCTCACTTAAAACTGCATGTTGTGTGATTTTGCCCCAAAATTCTGACCATGTTTTGAAAGATTTCAGTTTATGATGCTATACATTCCTCGTTTGTATTTGTTTTTCCTTCCACAGGGTTGTTATACTTTGCTGGTCATGGGCACGAGAATTATGGCAACAGCTTCATGGTTCCCATTGATGCGCCGGATCCCTACACATCAGAGCATTGTTTGTGTGTGCAGAACATACTGACCAGGATGCAGGAGAAAGAGACTGGACTTAATGTATTTCTGCTTGACATGTGTCGTAAAAGGTATAAATGTTTTTCTTTCCTTAATATAAAGAGAAACCACCGTTCTTCTGTTATCCTTGGCTGTTTTTTGTTAATATTTTCTCTGGTTTCTGTGTTTAGAAACCTATTTGATGATGTCATCGTGCAACCAGAACTGCTCAAAGTGACAGCAAACATAGTGTACGGATATGCCACGTAAGTCTTTAATTATCCCACTTATTCATTTTTCAACTGCTTTCCTCTTTTGCTTTGAATGACTCCATTGTCAGGGTTGTGCGATTCAACATGTGTCACTCACACGCAGCTTGCTCTATTTAGATGTGTAGATGCTGAGGCGTATGAAGTGAAGAGGGAGGACGTGTCAAATGGCATTTTCATCAGCTTCCTGAAACGGCGCGTTTGTGAGAATGAGAAGGTCACAGTCATGCTAGACAGAGTGGCTGAAGGTACGTGGAGCTTTCCTCATGTTATGTATATGGCATTTCATGCATGTTATACATTAAAAGCAATTCCCTCTCGCCAGACATGGGTCGTTGCGAGATCACACGAGGGAGGCAGGCTCTGGAGCTACGCAGCAATCTGTCAGAACGACGCTCTCTCACCGACCAGATACAGACCTCTCACTGCTCTGCATCCCATTCAGCCAGAAACTTGCAATGGGCTGTCGCTCATGGTACATTTTCCAACAAACTTTCTGATAAATATTGCAAACTTGGTCCTGCATATTCATGGATTAATTTATAAAAATCAATACATTTTGGATTTTAAGTATAATCAGCTCAAATATTTTCTATCATAGTTCTACCGAAGACCCTTTACCTGCAGTTTGACTGTGGAGTGAAGGTTCAGCTTGGCTTTGCTGCAGAGTTCTCCAACGTCATGGTCATCTACACGAGAATACTGGAGAAGCCCAACGAAATTGAGTCCTGCTCTGCACAGCTGACTGACTTTCCTGTGGTTAGCTGGTTGATTTTTCATCTGCAGATGTGATGTGTTAAATTATAAGCAGGATTTTTTTTTCGTTTTATGGATACTTGTCACTAATACAATGCTTTAACAGGATGTGGACATTGATCTGAAGAAGAGTAACCAGGAGACCTTGCTGGAAGCCGGGAGTTTAATATTACTCGATGATGATCTTCCTTCCCCAGATGTTCCTAGTCTCTACACACGAATCCGAAGCCTGCAGAGACTCCGGGTCAGACACTTTTCTCTCTTTTTATAATTAGTCCTACATCTGTCTGTCATCAGAGAAATCTGATGAATGTTGATATGCTGTCTGGAAACTAGAATGATTTGTATGTGGAAGCTCCTCTTCTTTTGATCTTATCTGAATAAGATGTTTTGTCTCCTTTGTAGAGGGAGCTCACATTCACCGCCTGCCTTCATTACACCTATTCCAACATGGATGAAGAAATACAAGAACGACAAGTTGTGTCAGTGGGTAAACCACTGGTCTCCAAACTCAACCTGCATGAACCTCGTGCACCTCACACCTGCTCTGCTTCCTTACTCTCTTCAACCTTGAGCGTTGACTCATTGAGGATTGCAGAGGGCTCGTCCTTCACGTCTGGTGGTTCAGCCTCATCAGCGTGGTCATATTACACACCAGCAGGCAGAGAATCTTCCACCACCGACTCTCCAAATTTATCCAGGAGTGTGAATATGCCAGAGGAGACTGACAGCTTTCAATTATGCGATGCCCCTAAGCCGCTTGTGGCCAGCAAAAGCCTGCCCCACAGCCAAACGAATGACAGAAACTACAAATTTAGTGACATGTATAATTTTCATTCTCATTAAGAATTCTGAAACTCATTTGACCATCACTGTTGCCCCACAGCAAGAAGGACCTGGATTCATCTATTCAGTATAGACCCCCGTCCTTCCTTTCTTTGCGGAGTTTGCATTGAACCCTGATTGTTAGTATGTTTAATAGAAAATGGAGACTCTAAATAGCTGAGAGGTGTGACTGTGCTCTGTAATAGACTGGCAAGCTGCCCAGATTCCCTGCCTCTGCCCTATGTGTGCTGGAGATTAGCAGCAGCAAAACCAAATGCATGCTTAACATTTACACACTGATAAATTAAAATCAAAGCAAAAGTCATATAAGTCAAAGGCAGACAACTGTATGTATATCACTTATTTATCTTCATATTTCCTGTGTGATATGTTTTTTAATGTTTAATAACCCTTTTAACAGTTTGATCTTATAATGTACTAAGAGGCATTGGCATAGCAGACTATGTACTCTCAAAATATTCAGGAAGAAATAAACAACTTTTAAATCGTATGCTCTCTGAAATTTTCATTGCATCTGTCTCATTTGCACGTTTGTCTGATCAACGTGCAAATGACTTCTGTAGTCGTAGCACGTGCTTACGACTTCAACGCGTCTGCTGTTTATCAAATCTGCGCATGCGCAAACCGTCACACGGCCTCCATTTTGCAGTGTTGCTCACAGCTTCTCGGCTGTTTCCATTCGTGGTGCAGCACTAGCAACTAACGTGTTCATCGATTAAACTACCTTTGCCGAGGTGAAAGAGCTCCGTTTCAGACTGAAAACGATGGCTACACCATCAGCAGAGTTGGAGATCCCCGAGGGCGCAGAGATCCGCAAACTGTCGGAGCTCCGGGTCATCGATCTGAAGGCCGAGCTGAAGAAACGAAACCTGGACACTACCGGCGTTAAGAGTGTGCTGTCTGAGCGTCTCCGAAAGGTCAAATAACTCTTTATCTGTCTTTAGTAAAGGGAGTTAAAAGCACAGCTGCACTTTACAGCTTCGACAATCCTCACAATTAGCCCAATGCTAATGTAGCCTGCTAGCTGTGGAGGCCCATTGATCTGAACTGTGTGCAGGCTGCAACTTAGCTGACATGTAGTCATAGTTTACTTCATGAATAACGCGTTATTCCGACTCCCGTCACTGTGCAACCTGTTAAATTCGCACATATTTACCAACAGGCAATCGAGGACGAGGGTGGAAACCCAGAGGAAATTGTCGTCGCCGCTCCGGACGCTGCCCCCAAGAAAGCTGCAGCCAAAAGGACGACGAAAGGTATTTATTTACTATGGGACAAAACTTTGCATGTATCGACAAAGACCGTAGATATGTGTTGTTTTAAAAGCTACACAGGACGGTGCAGGCTGACACTGAGCGAAATATCGCGAGATTTCAAGCATCGAACTCAAACAAGCTCTGCCGTTACGTAATCGACGCAAAGTTAAACCAAAACGTGTTGTACTTTTTAGACTTATTCGATTTATAGTTTTAAATGTGTAGTACCTGTGCACGTAGCTTCAACTGCAGCTTGTTGTGGAGTTGAATCCGCTCCTCAGTTAACACTGAACTGTCATAATAGTGAGTAAACCTGACAGATCTGACAGATGTTTCAACTATTATTTATTTGTGCATGGGAACAGGACTTGTTACATATTTTATGCTTACGAATTGAATTGCTGATACTTTATAAGACACTCATTTGACCACTTCATTTTTTTAATAGATGCAAGGCAAGAGACTGATGAACCAGAGGACAACACCGTTGAGGATGATTCCCAGGATGGCCATGTGAGTGTGTTGGACTGGATGATGCCTTCCTGTAGCCGTCTCTCCCAGTCCCTACTGGTTGCTTATTTTCCGTTCCTCTTTCAGGAACAGAGTCTGGACGATCACGAAAACATGCAGGAGATGGACATCCTGGACATGAATGTCCTGGATGAGACGGAGAATGACAACGGGATACCGGCTGAGGATAATGAAGACGAGGGCGTCAATTTTCAGTCTGATGAAGAAGCTTTGTTGGATGAAGAGCACGAGGTCATGTCAGAAGAGGAAGAAAATGTTCCAGAGGTGAGGGGTCAGACTGCAAAACTATTAGTTAGTTTTGTTAGTTTTTATTTTGAATCTGCCTAAACAGGTAGTGAACATTTTCATGATGTATTTTTGTTTTGTTTGTCTGTATTAGCAGATGGATGACAGTGAACCAATGGAAAACGATGTGTTAACGACATGCTCGCCGATCAATATGGTATGTCTCCTTGCGGCACGTTCTTTCTATGTAAAGGCTGCAGTACCTTAAGGATGATATTAACTCAGGGTTATTTGTCTCCTCTAGAGTCAGGATCCAGAGGAGGAGGAGGACAACAATGAGGAAACAGGTGATGTAGAAAGTGGGTCATAAAAAAAAAAAAAAAAAAAGATGGCGGCATCTTTTTACAGTGTTGAGCCTGGAATGCAAACACCTTGTTTAGCCTCGAGCCAGGGAGAGAGACTGGAAACCCAAAGGGAATTGCTGGCCTTGTGTTGAAATTTGTTTAACCACAATAATTTAACAGCATCGCTGATCAAGCTGCGTGTCCTGTTCTTGCAGTAGCTAAGCAGCCGTGGTTGACATTTTGACGCACACTGACAGCAATTGACATTCGAGGCCAGGGACGTGTGAGCTGCTCTAGATGCCTGTAGTATTTCTAGGTTGCCACATGAAGATTGGAGACCATGAAGATCCGTAAAGACCCATGAAAGCGTTGCAACTTTTTAAGGACACTGACTCGCATCCGCCGGATATGAAACTGTTGGACTCGAGCATCAAGTTACTGCCATCACCACAAACGGACTCTGTCAAAAGCCAAGGCCTCAAAGAAGAAGACGGGACTGCAGCAAGAATCTGTGGCCGTGCTGCTGATCTTGTGGCTCTTCACAGCACTGAACTCTTTGTCTGCCCCGGACCAGGTGAACGAGAGTGCGGTGCTTCAGCCTCGAGCCCGATGAGAAATGAAACGAGTCGCACTAGTTGTTTGGTTGTCCTCCAGCCTTTGGGTTCTTTTCCAGTCTCTCGTTAGGGTCCTCCATCGTTTTGATTCATGCCACTAAGATCCAAAGGCCAGTGGTCATGACGTTCCTAATCCAGGCCTTGCCAGTTCCTCGTTAACCATTGCTGTGTTTCAGAAGTGATTAAACTCTGTGCCATTCTATTCCTGTTAAATCCGTAGAAAATGACAAAGTAGCCGGGTCTTGTTTAGCTGAGCCGCTTAACGAAGAGCACCCCGGGAGCCTCGAGACGAACCCTGAAGAAGATCAAGCTGCCACGGCCGGAGGGGAAGAAAATGCGTCCAACTCTGGCGCCAAGTCCGACTCGGGCCCCTCAGGAGATGTGGACGCCGACAGGGATGTTGTGGAGGCGGACACCAAAGAGGCCGGGGACGAACAGAAGGTCCCAGAAGAGACACTCGATGCTGAGGGCAAAAGCTTGCAGGCTGTTAGTGTAAGCGAGCAGGGCGCTGGGGGTGAAACTGTTGAGTCAGAAACGGGGTCTAAGAAGGGTGAGGACAATGAGAAGACGGAAGAGAACGCTGCTGCGGATTCAGCCTCTGCGGCGAAAGAGTCCTCAGTTGAGGGCGATGATCAGAACAAGAGGTTTGTTACTTTCTGTCTACTAGAAAACCAAAATGGCTATCTCTGTTGCATTGGCTCCGTTGTAGCACAAATTTTGGATGCTCTTATGGAGGTAAAAAAAAAGCCGCTCTGTGCATTTGTCCGTTTGTCAGTCCTTACACTCGGTTGTCCTGCTTGTTACCCATTAATGAGTAATCTTACTGGGATTGGCATGAGGAAGTGTCCATTTATTCACTCTAAAATCACTGCACTCCAGTACACAGTGGGCTGATCACTGTCAGTACGCCATAAAACACATGGTTCCGGTTTGTTTTTGGGAAAAGAGCGTGATCCCAGGTGTCCTCACTGTTGTATGCTCATGATCGTTTTTCTTTGTCTCTAGTTCTGAGGAGAAAGATGGCAAGGCCGAGCCAAAAGACGACAAGGGTGAGCTGATCGTGTTTCCCTTTCCTCCCAATGCAATGGTTTGCGTTCTTCAACGAGGCCAGCTTTAGTTCTAATACTTTGCCATCCCTATATCCTCCCCGGGCCGTGCGTATGTGAGCAGCAGCTGCTGCTGGAGGTGGTGCTGCAGCGAGCAGTAGCAGGAATCTCTGGGTCAGCGGCCTCTCCTCCACCACCAGAGCGACTGATCTGAAGACGCTGTTCAGCAAATACGGCAAGGTTAGTCCGCGCCAATCATCTCACCTCCACAGTCATTTCTTTCAAAATCAAAATTTTGCATCATCTTTGCGTCCCTTGTTCTCCCCTCCCCCTCCCCCAAATCCCAACCAGGTTGTCGGCGCTAAGGTGGTGACGAACGCCAAGAGCCCGGGCGCCCGCTGCTACGGCTTCGTCACCATGTCGTCCACGGAGGAGGCCACCAAGTGCATCAGCCACCTGCACCGCACCGAGCTGCACGGCCGCATGATCTCCGTGGAGCGGGTCAGTGCACGGGGGAGGGGGGGGGGGGGTGGGTGGGGTTCTCTCGGGGCCGTCGCCCTCCCATCGCTGTGTTTGTCTGTGAGCGGCCGGCGCGGAAGCTTCCCACCGACGTGTTCTCGCTCCGTTGTCGCAGGCGAAAAACGAGCCGGCGGGGAAGAAGCCGGCGGACAAGAGCGAAGCCAAGAAGTCCGGCGCCGACAGGAGGCACTCCTCTGACTCGAAGTAAGAGCGCGGACGCGCCGGAGCACCTTCGGAGGGGAAATGAAACGGCAGGAGAGGGAATCTAGATTGTAAACCACTGATCTGGTTGCGCTCACACTGTATGTTTCCCCTAGGTCCGAAGGGAAGGATGAGAAGTCTGAGGGAGAAGGAAAAGATGGCAAAGGTGAGAGACGTGGGATCATTTCCCTGTTGTGTCTGTGAAGCAAACGGAGAAAAATCAGCCACTTTACGACTGGGTCGTGTTTGTTTGTTTGTGTGACAGGGCGGAATGAGAGGACGGTCGTCATGGACAAGTCCAAAGGAGAGCCTGTCATCAGCGTCAAAACCAAAAGCAAGGAGCGAGTAAGAGAGCGTTCCCCTCGGTGTTGGAGTGAAATAGGGCTCTTGTCGAAATTCTTCTGATTTACGCTCCATCTCCGTCTGTTCAGAGCACAAAGAGTCGGGACCGCAAGTCTCCCAGCAAGGAGAGGAAAGACATCCTGTCGTTCGACCAGATCAAGGAGCAGAGAGAGAGGGAGCGGCAGAGGCAGCGGGAGAGGGAGATCAGAGAGGTGGAGAGGCGCAGATTCACGTAAGGAGACGCTCCGAGCCACCGTTCGTGAATGCCTCGGGTTCACCCCCAGGAATGTCAGTGCTGAGGCCGACCTTTGACCCTTTCAGGGACCGGGATCGCGACAACCGACCGGACCGCGAGCGCGAGCGGATCCGTCTGTTCCGGGAGAGCGAGGAGAGGAAACACTTGATGAGGAAGAGAAACTGGCTGGAGGTATTAGCAGATGGCTTCTCGCCCTCTCTCTCTCTCTCTCTCTCTCTCCTGGCCCGCGTCTCTCTCTGTTCCGTCAGTAAAATCCCATCAAAAGCAGAATCGCCGTTCCTCAGTAACTTCACCTAGACCCCGCGTCGCTCCGGCGCGCTGACCCCCCAGGTGGAGAAGCAGCGTCTGGACGCGGACCGCATGGAGCGCCAGTTCCTGGAGCGGGAGAGGATGCGCATCGAGTACGAGCGGAGGCGCGAGCAGGAGCGGATCCTCAGGGAGCGCGAGGAGCTGCGGAGGCAGCAGGAGCAGCTGCGGTACGAGCAGGAGCGGCGCCCCATCAAGAGGCCCTACGACATGGACGGCAGGTGAGGGAGGGCGGCGGCCGCTTTTGGTTCTCGCTGTTCGGACCATCTATATGAAGAGGAGCGCGGGGCTGACGCGTGTCTGGGTGTGGTCTGCGACCAGGAAGGACGACTGGCCCGACAAACGCATGAACATGGACGACCGGTACGGCCGCTCCGACTTCAACCGGCAGGAGCGCTACCAGGACTTCGACCACCGAGACCGCAACCGTTACCAGGACGACATGATGATGGACCGGCGCGACAACCCCCGGGCTATGGGCGGAGACAGAGACGGTCAGGTAGGCAGGCCTCCCCCTCCCCTGGTTCCGATGGGGAACACACACACACACACAGCTGAGACCTCGGAGTCTGGAGGACAGTTTTGAGTTGACACACTCACTCTGAGGCGTTGTTACAGGTCTGAGGGCAGTTACAGCCTAAGATGTGTCTTATCTGCGCAGAGGGGTTGACGTGTCTTGTGTTCCCTCCTCACAGCACTTCTCAGACAGGCAGGAAAGACACGGCAGAGACGGCAGAGACTCCTGGAGCGGAGGTTACGACAAACGCATGAACCCCAGGTGAGCAGCAGCAGCAGCAGCAGGCAGAGACCAGCGCGGACATAAGCAGTGTTTCCATGACTTCCATGCAGGAAGACGTTGGATGTCTAAAACATTTTCCGTTTCCATGTCTTCATCAGACATTTTAATAGGTTTTAAACGGTCAGTGTCGCTCCATACCGAGCCCGCTCATTTGAAGCATACTGGTCAAAATGTTTCCATTACTCAATGGAAATAAACGTTTCAATCGACAGGAAAAGTCTGAAAAGTACCTCATAACTGTGAAAATACGATATTTGATCATTTTTTTTTAAATCTAGGTATTTCATTACCAGCTTTTTATTGTGATATTTAGATATTTATGCTGTTCTAGGGTAAAGGCACGTAGTGTCCCCTCAAGTAACAAGGGCTGAAAACGATTCATCTTCTTTTCAGGGAAGGAAATCGAGACTGGGACTCGAACAGAAAAATGGACGGAGACCGGCCCTGGCAAGGTAGGCACCCAGTGGCAGTCAAAAACTAGCGCCTCGACCATGAACGTCATCCTAATTCCTAACCTGAGTCCTCACTGCTGCAGGCAGAGATGGTGCCATCCCCGGCCAGAGCCACATGCCCCGTGGAGGGATGGCGGGGTCAGTGTCCCAGAGAATCTCAGCTTAAAGCATCGTCCCACCTGAGCTCACACATGGAGCCGCGGCTCAGTCAGCTCCATCTGTGTTGACTGGTTGTTTTGTTTTTGTTTCCTCCTCTGCAGCCGTGGCGGCTACATGAACACGGGGACGTCCCAGTCTCTGTCCGGAGCCCTGAACAGACAGAACCAGCTGATGCAGGGCAGCGGGCTGCAGGGCGGGGCCTTCGGTCGACGCTACTGATGAATGTCTGCGTGTGGTTTTGGTTTTTTTTTTTTCCTCTCTTTTTTCTTTTAGTTTTTTTGGAGTCGAGTGGGACCGTTTCAGGACGTCGTATCGCAGATGCGGCCGTCTTGGCTTTTTGTACATGTTTTTAGATCAGGAATTCTTTTCTTTTTTTCTTATTCTAATTCTTTTTACACATTTCCGAGTCCGTTTTGTTGACGTAGAGCGTTACTTGTTCAGTCGGCGCCTTGAATCATGTCCTCTCTGTGTCCGAGGAAGTGACCCCCACCCTCCCCCACTGTTAGCCCCACCTACCTACCTACCTGTTTGTACACACAACAACACAACAGTCTGCTCGTGCTCGCTGCGGCCTGTGGTGGAGAGTCGGGAAGAGTTCTCCGCCCGGGCCGATGGACCTAACCTCACTCGTCTTCCCGGTCGGCGTCCGCGGCGGCGTGGAAGTCTTCGCTCTCGTCGAGTGCATCTTCCCGGCATTAGTTGCTCTGAGCGCGAAGCTCTTACTTGATGTTTCTAGAAGACGAATGAAATGAGTGACGTTTTGCTGCTGAAAAGTTTGTTTTTTTTTCCTTTTTAAACTACTTGTCGCATACAGTCATAGGGTGTTTGTCAGTTTCTAAGAAAAATATCTATATATATATTTCCTTTTGTTGTTTTTTTCAGTTTAGTGTTGTATGTGATGGCTGGACTTAACCAGTCTGGAGCGTGTGTGTGTGTTCACCCTCTACTGATTGGTGTCCTAAAACCTCAAACCTTTTGTTTGGTTTCTGCTTCAGTTTACTGTAAATCTTGTGTTTATTTTGCATGAAAGTGTTATATATTTATATTTTGTTAGCCTGGCCTTCTGTTCACGTTGCTGCCCTCAGCGCAGTCCAGAGAGTACGGAGTTGTAAAATTTACAGGAGAAAATTGACTTCGGTAATAAAGTTTTTCATGTTTTTTTCACTGTCGCTGTGGAAACTCACTCTCTTTTAATCCAATACCATTTTCCCCCCCCTCCCCCTCCCTCTTAACTCATACTTTGGGGCGTCCTGGTGTCTTGACACTTTTCCCCGCTCTCAGCAGAGGGTATGTTGCTCAACTCGAGGTCCAGCGAGGACGGTTGTATTTCACAGGATTTTTAGGCCTCCAGTGAGACTGAAGAAATGAGGTGAGAAGCAAATGGATTTCACAGCAAACCTAGTGTGTGTGTGTGGGGGGGGGGGGTGGCTACCCTGGCAGAGCGGTCTCATCCTCATCCATATAAAACATGTCATACGTTCAGTTGCAGCAGGAAATAATCCTGGCTGCGGGATTCTGACCACTGCACTTTGTACTCGTTTTTGTACTGTACACTTGTACTCAACGATGATTTCCAGGTTTGCTCAAACTTCCTCTCTGAAACAGTCTCCATGTCTAACACTTCAGCTCGTGTGTCATCAGGGGAGGCATCGATGATGACTCGGTGTGTGTTGGTCTCTGGGGAAGTAGTCACTGTCAGGATAACCGAGGCTTCACATTGACTGAACTGTATCAGTAGCATCGACAGGCGTAACCCAGTCATTGTTTTGTGTCTGAATCCTCTTAAACATCACAACACGTAGAGTAATTGTGTTACTGTCTACACCCAGGTCTATATCTGTACTTCCTATTCTCTACAACTTGTTGAACTTGACAGAAATATGCGGTCTATGTACTCAGGTCTCACCAGTAGACAATAAGATGTGGTTAATTCACTAGTTCAACCGTGCAAAGTAGAAATCAGAATTGGCTTATTTGTTGTGTCTTCCAAAAGTCACTTAATTACCATAAATATGAAATGGTTTATGATTTTGTCATTTTGGATACAACTGTACTTCTGGTCCGTGACATCCTTTTAGATTAGGTTGGTCTGTTGTTCTCTTTTAGACCACTAGGAGGAGTCATACAACAATAAATAATGATCATTTCTTGCCTTTGGAGGAGGACGTTTCGAGATCAGAGTTAAGAGCAAATGTAGGATCATCTGTTATTCATCATTTACATCGTACTTGCTGTAAACTCTCTGTATCCATGCCCTACGTGCAACATGCAGAACATGTGCATATCTGTAAACATGAGTTCTGGATGAGATCAGCGTTGGAGAGCCAGAGGAGGTGGAGAGGTCCAGAGGATGTTTGGGATGAAATCAGGACGTAAAGGAGCATTTCTCTACTCCGCCACGCTCCTCTACCACATGTAGTCGAGCGGATGTGGAGCCAAGGAGCTCAAGTCAACATGGCTGTGAGCACTTGGGAGAGAAGGTCACTCACCTGGACACACGTTCACACTGAAAAGCAGAGAGACGTGTGTGCACGCACCCACGCAGAGGTCACAGGAGACGGGGCGTACACGCACACACACAGCTCTGACCACGGAGGACGGAGTCACCCCCCACGCTGTGCAGCCTCTTTTACCCAGATTCTTGACCTTTGAGCGGCCACTGTGTTTATTTTCTGTCATTGTAAGCCATCAAGTGTCCTCCATGTTTAATCTCCCCTCCGTGTCACTTGGCCTGGCTCGACATGGACCCGGTACTCGGGCCTTTGATCTATCCTGACAGGCTGCTGCAACTTTTCCCAACTGGGAGGTTTCTTCCCTAACGATGATGCATTCTCAAGAGTCAGACCCTTCACCCTTATGTCACATTAGTCTTTGTATCAGGTGAGACATAACATTTGTGTTTTGTCTTTGCACTCAAAGCCACACCCGTAGCCTGGAGGGTCCGGTTTGTGTTGGTGTTTGAGGGCTGAGGCCTGAGGGCACGGCAGGTAGCATCCACCAGTAGCTTCTTTGGACAGCTGAAG
The DNA here is from genome assembly GCA_029224185.1 of Karalla daura. Taxonomy (NCBI): domain Eukaryota; kingdom Metazoa; phylum Chordata; class Actinopteri; order Chaetodontiformes; family Leiognathidae; genus Karalla; species Karalla daura. The sequence continues at coordinate 17,419,550 of CM055194.1, forward strand.
GAAAACAAAGCTGAGACAACATCCTTAATGTTTCCAGAGCGACAGCTTGACCTGCAAGGGGTGGAGAGCAGAGGTCTGCAGAGCCTCAGAGCGGCAGCAGCAACATGGACAAATAAGGATGATAGCAACATAAAGAATCTGTCTGGATGTGTGATCTATTGTTTTTTTTTTGTATCCATCTGGACTCAATTGGTGCCGCTAGCATTCCTCGGTCAGATGTATAAAATGGAGAATATAAGATGTGCAGTCTATTTAAAGACAGGATAGTGTTTGAATGCCATAAAAGCAGAACAAAACATCTCCTTCACCCCATGCATTCCTCCCCCTAGATGCAACTCGACCATCACATTTATTGAACATGCGGTGCCGAAATGACATTTCGTGGATTCCTACATGGATTGTGCAATCCTGCAAAGACATTTCTCCTCTCTAAGGGATTCAACCAAGCAACAGGTAATCTGGTACAACAAGCAACAGCGGGAAGAACCTGGACGACCGAGGAAATCCTGCATCTGGACTGTGGTGATCGCTCACCGCAGGACACCCAGACACCGTGTCAGGCCGCTGGACACCAGCTTGACGGGAGTGATGCAAACTCTGCTGTCTCTTTGCCAAAGACGTCGAGCTCAGACAGCGGCCAGACTGATGAAAAGAGAGCTAAGGCCAGAGCTGAGACAAGACCTCAGGGTGCAGAGAGAAAAAAAAAGGCGATCAGACACAGGGGCCCTCATTTATCAAGTGTGCACACACCAGATATTTGGGCGTACGCACAGAATTTAGCAGTTTGGACGACATAGACGGCATGGTGATGAGTGGCTGGGGCGGTCGCCTCACAGCAAGACGGTTTGATTCTTGGTCAGCCCGAGGGCCTCTCGGCGTGGAGTTTGCATGTCCTCCCCATGTTTTTGATGGTAATCTTTGGGTATTCCAATAACTGTCCACATTTAGGTGGATTGTAGACTTTTCCATCTGGATTTACAGCATAGCAGATGCTAAGTTTTGTCTGGAGTGCAAAAATAATCATTGATGCTCTTCTCAGACTTCAGTTTGTGTTATATGTTAAACATCTGATTGTGCAAGGAGTGAAACATGACTTAATTAAGTATTCTCATTTAATTACAATACTCACCTCCCTGTATGTCAGATTAATTAAATATGCGTGCAAATTTTTCTTCCCAGGTCAGGGAATATTGTGAAGTTATGTTAGTTACATAAAAGACCATAAGAGGTCAACTGTGTGTTACCCTTCTCCTCGCTGTCCAGGCCAGACTCTGGTGCATCTGAAACTCAATAGTTAGGAAATATTCTCCTCACTTGGGACATCAGTGGAGAGTTGAGACAGTCTGTACTAGCCAAACTGGTACAGGCGTCTTGCATGCACGACAGCCCTGGTCAGGCACTTAACGCTTGCACGACCAGCTGCCCTCGTGGACTCGCTCAGGCTCCTGATCCTCCGCATTCCTCTCTTGGAATCGAGATAAAACCATCGACATGTGCAAAAGGACTTATGCAACGAACACACATAAAATTGGGAGACTCAATGCATGCTTTATACTGTATATGCATGCCACTGTGGGTACTATATGCATTCCCATGCATCCATGACAAATGTGAGAAAGAGGCCTGTGTGAGAGTGTGTGTGTGTGTGTGTGTGTCCTGGACAGTGTGTTACGCTAACAGTGGGTGACCTGACTTATAGCCGACATACAGCAACAGCTGTCCAGGCACAAACCTATACATTGAGCACAGGCACAGGCATGCACACACACACACACACACACACACACACACACACACAGACACTGAAAATGCCACATCATGGTTTGATTTCGCTTCACACACTCAGGTTTCGCATGTATATATATAAATACATTTTAATATATGTCAAGTATTATATAAGGAACGATACTGGCTCTGATCCAGCTCAGTAGGTCACCCCATCATACATCAGCCCTCCAGTCAGACTTATGTCTCTGTAGGGGCCACGCTGTGAACCCTACACCAGGTTTAACAGAGAAGAAAAAGGCGCAAAAGTTCGATTTTTTTTGTCGCCATCTCAGTCAGTGTTCTTGATGGATTACATGGTGCGGTTTAAAAAAATGAAAGATAATAATGGATGCAGCAGAACCAGAGGCACTTGACAGTCTTCTGTCCCTGACATTCCTCTTCTGTCAGAACATGGCACCTATACTGTCTACATGCCTTGTATCCCTCAGGCAATGTTGGTGTATGCTGGACATCTCAATATACAATATATGATTATTATGCCTGAGATTTCTCACTTCTTCACAACACAAACACGTCATGTCTACGTGCAACAAGGTCAGGTATTCAACCTGGAACCATCAGAGACGTATTCGGTCCTTAATTCTGTGTTGTTGCCACAGCTTGCTTTTCCTGGGAAGATACAGTAGATTATTTACAGAGTCCATTATTTACATTATCCTTCACTTAGGTGTTTTGCTGGTTCACTTACTGGAAAGTGAAGGCCGAAAGGTTCACAAAAGGGACATATACACACAGTTTATAGTGAGCAGTGGATACAAACAAGAGCCACGCTCAGTCTATGTTGGATATAAACATCCCAGCATCCTGGGCATGTGGACACGTGCACACACACGCGCACACACACATACACACGCACACACCCATATGCGCGCACACATTTCATGCATCAATTAGTTTCCTTGTTAAACTGCTGCCACAAGTGTCTAACCCAACCTCTTCATGTCTCCTTTGAACAGAGGAATGAAATACTGCCTTCCTTTCTCTGTCTCTCTCTCTCTCTCACACACACACGCACACACACGTCTCCTACTTGAGTCCCTCTCTGGGTCTTTTATGACCTTACTATGTCTCAAGCAGGAGACTCGTAAAAGATTAAACACCCACTAAGGGAGTCTTCCTTTTCGTCCTTTCATTCTGTCTTGCCCGGTGATTTGCTTCCTCATCTAATGGATTTCTGAATGGGCAATTAAAGATAAAACCCGCTCTGGCACCGGCTAATAAACACTTTCTCTGAATTCAAATGGGAAACAAACCAAAGTCACTGCTGGCGAAACCGTGACTCAAGATTCATGAGATGCTTGTTTTTCCTCTCTCTCTCTGACATTATTTATTCTCCAGTTGACCTCGAGGCCTCGGCAGACGTCCCCCCCCAAGGTCCTTTCATCTCCTGATGTGTCTGGACAGCGATGGCAATGAGCGTGAGCAGAAACATGGGGATAAGAGGGAACGCGATGTGACTAGCGTCCGCGAAAAACAACGAGAGGGCGACCTCGCGTTTGCGAGGGAAGGAGGCCACGTCCGCAGTGAAAAGTCAGCAGAAAACATGGAGGACGGCGGCTTTGTCTCAAGTCTGCCGGGCTGTGGAGAGTGGTAGCCACATACTGTACACACATGGTGCAACCCCTCTAAAACACACAGGGGCCCCTGTGAACTGGCTGGGCTGTAATATTAATGCTGCATCGTCCTGTGAAACCGAATCCCTGTTTTCCTTTTTCCTAGAATCAGCCTACCCCCGGTGAGTCATCAAAACGAGCGTTTACACTGAGGAATTTCGCCGTCCGTGTCGGGAGTGGAGTGTTTGCACGGCCGCTCTGAACACATGTTTACGAGGCGTCGTCAGTTAGCGTTTACGTCGCTGTCGTTTTTGGATTACAGTCACACCTGTGATTACACCTGCAGCCAAAACACAAACACTCTCGAAGTGAGACAGACAGAGATGGAGAGACTTATAAGGAAACAGATGTTTTTCGGACTAAATATTTGCATTACGTGTGGTGGCCTGAGTGGCTCTGGCCGCCGAGCCGTGCTCCAGTGCAGTTACAGGAATGCAAAACAAAGGTGCAGGCTTTCAGGTTCTCAGGAGAAAAAAAAACAACGCAAAAAAAACACAGAAACCGGAAAGTGAATGGATTCCTCCTCGGCAGGAAATCTGCTCACTCTGCTCAGTGATCTTTAATTTCCTCCGCTGGGTCAAAGCCAAACTGATTGGAGTTCAAAGGGCCTGAATGATATTAAAGTGGGACATATCAAATCTGTGAGCAGGTCATTCTCATTGTGTCTTAATTACTTTCTGTCTCTTTTTTTTCATATTTCCCCACAATTGCACTGAGTGTAAACTAGTCACTGACTTCCTCTCCCCTGGAGCGAAACAGTGATGACTCCTCCAGGGTGTGTCTCATCCGGGACTCGATGTTTCTCTCTCCATCCTTATCATCATGGATCTCCCTCGGGGGTCAAACATTGCAGCCTGGATGCAGAGATGGAGGCAGGGATCGCAGCTGAAGGGAAAGGCGTTGCTCCTTTCTCTAATCACTGGGTTGGGCCTGCTGGTTTTAGCCATAAGCATCACCTTCACCACCAGCAGTCCATGACACACACACACGCATTCAAACACACCTCAACATGGACACGTGCACATACATGCAGTATACATCGGCGTGTGATAGAAGAAGCGGCCGGCTATATTTAGAGATGGCAAATATAGAGCTGCAGCTTCAAGGTTCAATCGAGCAGAACGCGTTGATCTTTTGTGGTCTTCTCCATGTTGAAGCGAACTAACCAGACATTACAGTAAATGACTTCTCTTACAGCCTAAACACAAAAAGACATACTCTTTAACAAGACATTTCATGACTCACACTAATTCAATAAGAACTGCTGGTAAACATGACAGAGACAATTGCTGCAAATTCAGCGCTTTTTTTTCTCCTCATATTTGGATTTTATGAGGTCATAAGAAAAGGATAAAAAGCTGATTTCTGTCTGTGGGACAAGCAATGAAGGAAGTGAAGGAACACATGGGTCACATTTCTTCTTCCGTCTGCCCCTTTGAAGCCGGACCATCTGTATCTGGTGAGTTCTTCACAGGGCAAACCTTTTCTTGAAAACATAACCTTTTAATGTGTCTGAACTCTTTTTCATCGGAAACAATACCGTCTGAGTCAAATCCCTCCTGAGCTGCGCTCCACATGCGATTTTTCTGCTTTTTTTTCAATCCAAATCTCATGCTCCACAGGTTTCATTAGAAAAATATTTACGTAGATTAAGCGACATAGCGGGGAGGCATCTCACATGGCTTTTTTACTCCGAAAAACAAATGTATATCACGTTTGAAAACACAGAGACTTTACCTTTCACTGTCTGAAATCAGAGAACATATTGTACGATCGTGTTTTGATGGAACGGATATCTGGGCTATAGGTCGGCCTGTTTTTACGGCTCGTAATAAAAAGAAGTGTGAAAGATTCTCACGCAGGTGCATTTGCACAGAAATATCTATTAACCTCACTCACTCACACACACACACACACACACACACACACGCTCGCTCAGTCGCATATCTCTCATGCCTGTTCTCGTCTCACATGTGTCTTTGATTTCGGCCGAACTCTTGAGCTTCTTCTGTGCCCCCGAGTGCTACAGAAACGGGGTCTACATGCCACCATAAAGCATGCGCAGTCTCCACACTAAACATCTTGTTTTCATTGTGCGCCACTTCATATGGCACTGGAATGCGGCTTTTCCTCGTTTCTTTTTATGCTTTTAAAACCCTCTCCAGCATCCATGCTGGCATGCATGCAGAGGGTATGGGGCAAACGCATTGTATCATAATTAGTTACATGGTCGAGCGATGTCCTATATGAGTTGCAGCCTCGCCGGATTCCACCAATGGGGGATGATTTTGCTTTGAACACACCCACAGTCTGCTGAAGAAGATGGTCACATCTGACCTGGTTGTGAAACATGTCAGCTAGGCTCCGACGAGGGGGGCGTTTCAGGCCACAATTAAGAAGTCCATCACAAGATTCATATCTTATTTTATAAGCGTCTGATCTGATTATATTAATGAAATCAGATTTTCTTACAAAAAACAAAAAAAAAACGGGGATACTGAGTTGATATCCGAGCCCTCGGAGTGGTGGTGACATATACAGAGTTGGAGAAAAGTCACATTTTTGTGCTTTTTTGTTTTGGAACAGAATAATCTTGAAATTAATGGACAGCAGATCTGATTGACAAATCTGCTGTCTCATGGTTTGTGTTTCGTGCAGAGTGTGTGTACCCTGGACCCAGCAGAGAGCAGCACTGATACCGAGGGGTATTATCCCGGTGACACAAACCGAACTGACAGTAACAGGACAAACCCACCAGTTGGATGTAACGCTAAATGTCGTCAGAACAGAAACCTAAACTCAGTTAGGTTTTGTAAAAGTTCAGTACCTGAGCCAGCAACTCCATTTGGTGATTTTTCTTTGTACTTCTACTCCACGGCTCAAGGGGGAAGTTTCTTCATCCATCCATTATCTCACCCACTTTGTCCATTAACAGTGTTGCAGGGGGGGGGCTCTGCACACATAGGCAGAGACCCTTAGAGACCCTTATAGGACACACACACACACACATACACACACACACCATTCACACACAGACCTGGGGGCAGTTTGGAGTCTCCAGTCAACCTAAACATGCACATTTCTGGACTTGGGGGGGAAACTGGAGCACCTGGAGAGAGCCCACGTAGACATACAACCCATGTAGGTACAGAAAGTCCCTCATGTTGAACCCAGGACTTTGCAAACCACTTCTTTAAAAATCTCAATTATGCATAGAGGCAATGTGATACGCTTATGAGATATATGTGTTTAAGTTTTCTTTAAGTTTCTTTTCACATGTTCACATGATGGGAGACTGCAGGAGTTTACACTTTTACAAATGAGTCAACTATTTGTCCATGTATTAATCGATCAGTCTATATTGTATTAACATCTATTCACAGTGTGCTCTCTCCTTGACTCCTTGGGCTCCTTGGCTCCGTTACTGAGTATGAGGAAGGTTGTGAATGACTCTGCCTCCCTGAGAGGGAGCCGGGGGGGGGCTCGCTATGGCCACGCCCCTACCCCGGACGTCTCAGCCAATCAGGCGTCAGTATTCAAATGAGCCACCCATAAAGATGACTTGGAGCGCAACTGTGACAGACCAGTATGAAACTTCACTCCTAAACCGCAACTCCACGCCACTTCTCTTTGACTTAACAATTCACCCGGTGGATATACCCTTTGGCTTGAGCCACGTTCGGATAACTTTTGATTCAGGATACTTTTAGAAAAAGAAAAAAACTTTGCAATAATATGGGAAAGGAAAATATCACTTTTTTGACATTTTGGATAATTCTGGGACAAATCTTTTCAACTTTTTCTTCTGACCCCGAGCCCACCAACAGCACTGTGTTTGGTAAGACCGAGTTGTCATTGTGATGTTTTCTTTTTTGTTCATTTATGCAGCAGCAGCAGCTCCTCTCAAACTGATTTTGGTATGTGGTATAATGTGAGTTATGAGCAGGTTAATTAGCTCAGTTCTTTGCAGACCGGGAGGAACCCTCACCACCCCCCTCCCATCCCCACCCCCTACCCCCTCTCTGAGTGCAGGTCTGCAGGTCTGCAGCACATTTCATACCATTCATGTCCATGTGTCCATGAAGAAAAGCAGCTGCTCCTGCAGCCTTTTTGTCTGAGATGGAGAAAACTTGAAAACGATGTAAAGCAGATTAAAATTAGATTCATATGCAGATTAAAAACTGAAAAAAAAACCCCAAAACATCCCAGTATTTGATATCTAACTGAAAGCACAAAATGCAATTTGCTTGCAGCTTTGTTTCAGTTTTAAAACAATGCAGCAAGACTTAAAATTGAACTCACTCAAAGAAGTTTGGAAGATTAAAAAAATAATAATTAAAAAAATCCAGATTTAATCCATGCAAGTGAATTGGATTTTATGAAGGAATTCAGATATTCAACAGTATTTTTGAGGTTTGGTTACATTTAAGACGGTAGAAATGCAGTGGAGACAAAAGGGGGCGACACCGCCATGCTCTATGGCTCAGCGGGCTCACTGAGCGCCTCACTGATGAGATTAGTAATCCCTCCGAGTAAGCAGCCAGAAACATCATGAGAAAAAAAGTTTGTTGACAGTTTTTTCCAGTCTGTTTATTTCACCTTGTGCGAGAAAATCGACTGAACAAACAAACTACATGTGCAGGAAAAAAGGGAAATACATTCACCTTTTTCCTGCTTTCTATATGTCTTTTAGTGTGGGGTTTATCATAACAATCTAACAATAAACATGTAATAAGATTGCATATGTGTGTGTGTGTGTGTTGTTACAGATAACAGCACTGTCACTGCTACGCCCCTGCCCACCACCACTGAATGGATCACAGACTTCACCGACATTGTGTCCAAGTTCTCCCTGCGTACCGCCGAAATCCCAGATGATGACATGTGCTACATCGTGCCGGGCCGGATCGAGACGGTCAACGAGTGCGAGTTCAACACAGAAACGCAGACCTTCATTGTGATACATGGATGGACGGTGCGTCCCCTAGAATCACTGCGTGCTGCAACCCTGTCTCAAAGATGCTGAAACAGTGAAGTTATACAACAGCTGATTTGCCGCTATCAAATGTTACGTGCATATAAAACAGGCCAGAGTATTTAGAGTCTCTCCAGCCGATTATAAATGTCGAATCGTGTCCAAACAGATTAGCACCCGTGCATTGCGCATTTCACAGCAGACAGGCCCGAGAACAGCGAGTCCGTGCACAAACAAGTCCGGTCCGTGCATTTCCTCCTATAATGTGATTTAGAGCAAGTCACGCAAGGCGAGATTTGAACCTGATGACACACTGGCTTCCCGCCAGGACACGGAGCGAAGGCTGAGGCCAGAGTGGATCACGAAATGTGTCGAAATGTGTGTCATTTAATGTGTGTGTGTGTGTGTATGCAGGTGACGGGGATGTTCGAGAGCTGGGTGCCAAAGCTGGTGTCGGCCCTGTACGAGCGTGAACCCAGGGCCAACGTGATCGTGGTGGACTGGCTGACCCGCGCCAACCAGCACTACCCCACCTCCGCAGCCTACACCAAGCTCGTGGGCCGGGACGTTGCCAAGTTCGTTACCTGGATACAAGTGAGTGTTTCCCCCCAACGCTGACAGCTGGCCAACAGCTGGATCAGCTTCCCCACACGCCCTCTCTCTCTCTGCTAGTTAAGAGGAAGTTGACCCGCTGCTTTTAGATAACCAAATTAAGGCTGAACTCTTCTTGGGAGGAAATAAGAGCAGCTGGTGAATCTGTGCCTCATTTTTTTTGATGTGATGATGTAATATTCCTGTGCCCAGAAGGATATGCTGTGAATATGCTGTCCTACTGGTTATGATTTTAAATGCCCTATAAAAGGGTTTTACGGCTGTGTTTGCAGCTCACAACAGCCTCTCGTCACATGGCTCGGTGTTTAATGGCGCGCTGCCTTTGTCTGACCGACTTCACAGCACAAATAAGGTTTTGGCATGAATAAACATTTCATTTATTTGGCCTTTGTTTACATAATGTCTCAGTGCAAAGCTTGCAAGGTTGTGGCAAAGCATAAAATTACACAAATGAATCCCGGCGTTGGACTACGGCCCAGACACGGTTAAGATCTGAACAATGGGCTGCAGTGCTCTGCCAGGTGCGGCCTGCTATTAGTTTTAATCCTTGCAGCAAATCTACGGGATTCACTTTAAACAGTTTTAAGGCATGTCAACATCTTCCTCTGGCAATTCTCATCCATCTCCTCCATTTCAGAAAGAGCTGCAGCTGCCATGGGAGAGGATTCATCTGCTGGGCTACAGCCTGGGAGCACACGTGGCTGGAATCGCTGGAGACCTCACCGACCACAAAATCAGCAGGATCACAGGTGAGAAACATGAATCAGACCGTTGGATCATTGTCGGCCAGTGGTATTCCACTGGGAAATGATCCCTCAGTTGTGACTGGTTAAGACACAAGTTTGCTGTTTCTGATCATTCTCAGATTTTCTCTTTGCAACTGCATATGACAAATTACAACCTTGTGTTTTAGCTATGACAATTTTGGCTGTTTTGCAATTCTAATCTCTCAATTTGGTGTGGGAGGCAGTGAATTTCATGCATGCAATCATACCATACTGTAATATAATACATGGGAACTATTCTCTCCAGCGTTGATCCTAAAAACAACACAGCGCACCCATGAAACAGGATCTGGTGCCCATTACATTCCAGACCCATATTGTATATGCGCATGTAACCAGTCGGTGCCAGCTAGAGGGTCCAACCCGCCTATTTGTCACTATGAAGTTTATCCAGCTTTGAAATTTCTCTCTGACCTGCTTAGAATAATGGCATGTTCACTCTGATCCAAAGCAGGAGCCCATTAGGAACCCACAATCAATGCTTGGCAATGTTCACAGCTTCAGAGCTGTGCTTAGAAAGAGGACTCCTCACCCTCTCTCTCTCTCTCTATAGACTGTAACCGTTTCTTCTTTACTCCTTTTCTCTTTCCCCCAGGTTTGGATCCTGCCGGTCCCACCTTCGAGCACGCGGACGACCAGAGCACCCTGTCCCGGGATGACGCCCAGTTTGTGGACGTCCTGCACACCAACACCAGGGGCTCCCCGGACCGCAGCATCGGCATCCAGAGACCCGTGGGCCACATTGACATTTACCCCAACGGAGGCACTTTCCAGCCTGGCTGCGACATCCAGAACACATTGCTGGGGATCGCCTTGGAAGGCATCAAGGGCCTCCAAAGTACGTTCCCCACAGTTCCCCACAGGTTTCAGTTTACATGCTACAAAACGTTGTGGTTTGTAGGCAGCCGCTCACACTGGCAGCAAGGTTTTACATCCGTTGTGTGGTCTGACCTGGATTCATACCTGCAAGTTTGCATGGATATATCCTTATTATTAGACTCCCATAGGCATTAAGAGAGTCCTGTTACTGTGACCTCTTGGGCCCGGCATTTTCCATCTCGTCTGTGAGACATACACAAGCTAGAAATCACTGCATCTCTCCCTACATTAGAGTACAACAACAGTTTGCAACAACAGTGTTGTAAATCATCAAAGATGGGCCCAGTTTTCAGTGTCAAGCAGACACTTTGACTCTATAAATGCTCCCGGGGCTACAATTAAAATGACATAGCAAACACAGCCACAAAGCCGGACTGTCACGTTCATGTCCTCTAATGTGTGAAGATGTTTTGCTGGTGAAAAATGCCATCTGGGTCGGCATTTACTCACATGTCAAGACCCATAAAAGCCACACATAAGGAAGCTATTTCCACGGCTGCATGACACCTTCTTGGCAGAGAAAGACGTTTTTTTTTTTTGACTCTTTTTCTTTTTGTTCTCCCTCTCTTTTCTCCACGGTGCAGATATGGATCAGCTCGTCAAGTGCTCCCACGAACGTTCAATCCACCTGTTCATCGACTCTCTGCTCAACACCCAGCAGCAGAGCATGGCCTACCGCTGCAACTCCAAGGAGGCCTTCAACAAGGGCCTGTGCCTGAGCTGCAGGAAGAACCGCTGCAACAAGCTCGGCTACAACATCAACAAGGTCCGCATGACCCGCAGCGCCAAGATGTATCTCAAGACCCGCGAGATGATGCCTTACAAAGGTAAACACACACACACACACACAGGAGGCTTTTGTTAGTGTGGAGAGGAAAGGAAGTCCAGTGATCCCCTGTTTAAAACTCTGACTGGGTTTACGTACTTTACAGTGGATTAGTTGGAGTTGAGTTAATTCACGCACACACCTACGTCGCAGTAATCCTCAGAGTACGAGCTTGTGTTTTTTTTTTATGTGCTTTGTGTGGGAAGGTGTGACAGCCAGGAGCGCCGTATAAGTGCAGTCCCAAAAAGACGATACACGCCCTCAGGGGAGAGTCTTTAACCTTGCAGACAGGCAGACGCGTGCAACAAGTGGCAAACATTCAGCCGGTCACACTAAGAAGAGGTCATGGGTATTTTAGTTGCTCAGGGCATGCTAAGGTAATGCGACACCTCTGCCTGTGTGACACTAGTAGTGGAAAAGTTTAAGAGGTATAATTTGGCACAAGTCAGCGCTTTCTGGTGGACCCTTATAGTGAGAGCTGTGGAGACTGGTAATGAGGTTGCCTTAAAGAATCTAGCACAAATCTGTGTGTGTCGAGGCATGTGTGTGTGATAGTCACATGAAGACAGAGAGAGATCAGGGTTGCATAAGGGCATTAAATACCTTTAAGTAGTGGTATGAGGGACGTCATAGAGCTGTCTAAAGTGTAAAGCAGGCTCTTAGTTAACTCTCTCCTTCTTCTCACGCAGTTTTCCACTATCAAGTGAAGGTCCATTTCTTCAGCGACGACAGACTGAGCTTCACCGAGCAGCCCATGAAGATTTCTCTGTATGGAACCCATGGAGAGAAGGAGGACATCCCTTTTGTCCTGTACGTACATTTTACATTCACAAACCTTCATGTAGAACCGTGAGGTATTAGCTCAGTGTGGACACTTTCTCGCTGCTCTCTGAGTGTCTGCTCTTCCTTTCACCCCTCAGGCCGGTCCTGAACTTTAACAGCACCCTGTCCTTCCTCATCACCACCGACGTGGACATTGGAGACCTGATGATCGTGAAGCTGCGCTGGGAGAAGGACACGATCATCAGCTGGTCCGACTGGTGGGGCAGCAGCAAGTTCCACATCCGCAAACTGCGCATCAAGTCCGGGGAGACCCAGTCCAAGTAAGCACCCCGTCGATAGACGGCAGGACCATCGAGACGGTTACGTCCTCCGGGCCGATGACTCAGAGGTTTCGTCTCCTTGTGTTATTCCAGGGTGATCTTCAGCGCCAAGGAGGGAGAGTTTGCCTTCCTGGTCAGAGGAGGAGAGGAGGGAGTCTTCGTCAAGTCAAAAGAAGACAACATGAGCCGTAAAGAGAAGCTGTACGTTGGATAGATTATATATCGAAATGGTTACAATTCTCAGTTATTCTTGTCAAACAGAACCAATGTTTGCCTCTTCATTGATTGTCCTTTCCTCTCTCTCCAGGATGCACAAGCTGAAAATGCAGGGCACTCTCTTCGGACAGACCGAAGCTTGAAGCCACCCCCGGGCCTTCGTTTATCTGTCCCCATATAGCCAAAGATAGACAACACACAGCGCAACACTGGGAAAGCCTCTGCAAGTAAATGGACATTTACTGAATGCTGCGTGTTTTCGCGTTTTTCTTCCTGTTGTGCCTCATTGACATCTCCCAGTGCAACCAATGCAGCTTCATCCACTGCGCTGGAAACCAGTCTGCCCCCGAACTTGCTCTCCCTCTCTCTCTCTCTCTCTCCTTGTCTATCTGCAAATTCTGCTGCTGAGTAATGTTGCAGGTTTTTTTTGTGATGATGTTCTTACATATTACAAATTAACAATTTCAGTAGCTTTTTGCTGCATCTCTTAGTAATCATTTGTTTATGCTTTTTTTTGTAGCCTATATGTACTGTTTATACAGATTTTGATGTACTGGTGTGTTTTCTTTGCCTATGTGAACGTGGATTATTGTATACGCATAAATGATTCAGAGTGATAGGCATAATTTAGGCACGTTATGTTTTTGTTTTTTTTGTATGTGCAAACTTATAATTTTGTCACTAATGTTTGTTTTGACCTAACCACTAATTGCCAACAATCAACAGGGACCAAAGAACTATTTACTATCTACTGAACAGAAAATCACAACACTCTTTGTAAATACCTTTTATAATCAGTATTATATATATATTTTTTGAATATGAGTCACGTGTTAATATCCGATCTCTTGAAGCCTTGCTTGTTCTTTGATTGCGTTTGGGTTGTTGTGTCACTGGTCACTTTAAAAGGCTCTCAGTCCCCTGCAGCCATTTAGATGCAGTCCAACAGGGAAATACAGTTTTTTCTTTTCCTTTTTTTTGCAGATTTGGTAATTATTAACATGAAATTGAACTGAGGTCACTTTTAAAATTTTCCAGTAATGGCTAGGTGCTCCTTATAAAACAACACGAATGGGTCAACAGTGTCTGCAACAATTTACCTCATAGACGAAGCTTCAGTCTATAACATGCCCTTATTTTGAAAGGTCAAACATTGCAAAGTGCTGAAAATAAACACGCAAGCCTTGATAATTTGTGATGGACTGACATGCATGATAGCCATAATACATCTCAAGAATACTTCATATTGTATTTATTGAATGTACATTTATATATTTGTATATTAAGCTGTAATATATTTTGGCAGGCTTCCTATGTCTGTATTTTTATAAATGAAGCATTTTTTGATTTTAATGCACAAGGCTCTGGAAAGATCGATCAAATTGGTCTCCAATCCAGCTGTTCGGTGCATTTCCTTTTATGAAGTGAAATGTAGTGCACTGTATAAATAAAGAGCCCAGAATGGTTTAATAAAGATAAATCACATATTTCAATATTTCTGACTGCTTATATGACTTTAAGATAATAACAGTTATCCAGTCATCCAGAGGCTGTGGATCCACACTGGAGATTAAGTTGTCACTCGCCGTTTCATGGATGAAAGACTGCCTGAACGTGTGCAAACATGGTCAAGCCCTTCCATACATCTCTGCGTCTGTTGTCAGAGCTGTCAGGGAAATAACATCTGCCTGGTAGCAGCTCAATGATTTCAAAATCGAAAATATGTGTCAGCGATGACAGCTGAGGCATCTGGGGGAGGCGCTGAAACATCTGGAGGGTGAAGAACGCCTTCAATCAGCCTGACAAAGAGATAACTCTTCCAGCGAAGGGAGATATTAAGAAATGAGTCATTCACTCTGATAATCTTCAAATTCCACCTCCCATGCTTGTTGATAATCACAGTGTAACCATACACACTCTGCCTTATGGAGGGTTTACAGTCTCTGGCTATTATATTTACATTACCACATTGCAAATCTTCAGGGGTCAAACTGGAATTTGCTCTTAGAGAATAGATAAGGCCTAGATCCAGCACCTTTAAAAAAGTTTTATGACGTTATAAACAAGTCCTGCTCTGACATGAAATTAAATCACAAATTATATAACATTTTACACACTGGGCACCTCGACATCAGAATTGAGAACTAACGGGGCCCTGTGGTGTTTCAATGTTAACAACCACATTTTTATCTGCACTCAGTGTTTCTCCCCACAAACACAAAATACAACATAGGTTTGAGAAACATCCATCCGTCCATCATCTGTGTACCCAATGTTATTGTTGGGCTCTGCTCTAGTGCACATAGGTCCCTTTCCACCAACACACTTCCACTGTGTGTACAAATTCTGCCCCCCCCAAAAAAAAATGGTTCCAGAATAGCACCAGTTCTTGAACAGGGCCAGGAACTAGCTACATTACATCTCCTCCAATAGCTGGATGTACCGTTTGAAGCATGTATGTCACTTCAGGATGTGAGTTATCTCCCCAGATTCTCCACATTTTATCTCCAGTCATAACTGCTCCACCAGCCTGAGCCTCCTCACTTACTCTACAGAAAATTAATCCAATTGAAACCCGACTGGCCATGCATTTGATCCCTCCCCTAGTTATTCCAGGGAAACCAGCTTGGCGTGGCACTTCATTTTTAAGCCTCTTTCTCCCACTAGTCGAGTCCATACACTTTGGACTGGTCACCAGTCCATCACAATCACACACATTATACTCCCAAACTCACTCCTAGGGCCTATTTAGAGCATCCAATCAACCCAAACCTGCATGGTTTTGGACTATGGGAAGAAACTGGGAGGAAACCCTACACAGAAGTCTTTGTGTGCATATCTGCAAACAAGGAAATAGTCCTTCATATCTATGCGTTTATATGCAACTGTTGGGGATTTAACCTGAGTAGAACCTAAATGTGTACTGTTTGGCACACAGTAGACTGCATTCATCTACAGTTATAGCTGTGCTGATGTGCTGCTTCCTCTGTGGCATCAGTGCCTTGCTCTGCAGTGCTACTAGCAGTGAAGGATCTTACAGTGTCTTAAAACATTTCTGTTATATCATGTGGCCTGTTTTGTGGCTGACAAATGTGCACAGTTATTCCAAGCAAACACAAAGGTCATTGAGAATCAGCCCACATCTGAAGCCACTTAGAGCCCACATTCGGCTTGTTTTAATAGCACAGGATTATAGCTGGTTGTTATCACTAAGCCAGCGTTGCTAAAAATTCAAAACAAATTACGCAATGCTGAATCAATCCGGAGTATGACTGAGTAAAAACAATGTCTTATCGCTGAGTCTGTGGATTAGCTCCTCTAAAAGCCCAACAAGGGAAAATGCTCGCTGTCTGAATCTCACTCAAAAGAGCTCTCTCATTTTCTTCTTTTCTGATCTTCAAACTTACCATTAACCCCGATTTATCTATCAAAGGCATCCAAATTAGCTTTTTGAATTATTTTTAAGGATAAACATCAGTTTATTAGAGCTGGCATTCAGTGATCACTTTCTAGGTGACCTTGGCTTTTGCATCAGTCCCTGGAGACTACTCTTAGTTCTCACAAACATCTGCTTCTAAAATGTCTAAAAGCTCGATAAAAGTCTTTTTACAAGCTTTTAGCAATATTATTCAAAGGCAAGTGTTTCCCATCCATCCATCCATCCATCCATCCATCCATCCATCCATCCATCCATCCATCCATCCATCCATCCACCCATCTGTTGGGTCTGCGGGTCCTGTGAACATAGGGCAAAGGTAGAGTATACTTTCACACTCAAACCTAGAGACAATTTAAGTCTTTAATGGACCTAAACATGCATTTTTGTTTCTTTTGGAGAAAAAACAAAGAAAACCCATCCTGACACAAACAGAACGTGCAGACTCCACACAGACCATTCAATTCAATCCAATCCAATCCAATCCAGTTCGATTCATTTCTCTTCTGAAGTGTCAGTTTTTAGCCACGTTATCTCAAGACACTCCACAAAAACAGGCAGTACAGATAAAAGCAAACCCACGAAACCCCACCTACGAGCCAGCTGAGGAAAAACTGCCTTTTCTCCGCAATGGAGAAAAGTCCTCTGTCTGACTAAAATCAGATGTCAACCATAGACACTCTTGCAGCAAGGTGTAAATCACCAGCTAGGTCTGTCCTGAGTGACTTCCAGTGATGTCTGAGTTCATTTGGGAAGTTTTTGGTGACAATTTACTGTGTTTACGATCTTAAAATTTCATCACAGCTGTTGACAAGTGGTGCAGTGCTGGTTATGTTTCCCCAACAACATCCAGTAACAGTTAAAGCAAACATTAGTATAATAATGCCCTGAGAGTGAGTGTGTGACTGTAGGAGCAGAGCAAATCGGTCACAGCTTCCACAACATCACAGAAAGACGGACACATTCGTGTACATCTGCCTCTTCACTCTCACTGCGGTCCCTGTGGAAACTTTCCACAGGGACTCCGTGTTGTTCCCACTCTTCTGATGTTGTTGAAGGAACAAAACTGACTTTTAAAACCTGTTCAGTGGCTGCTCTGCCTCTGACCTGCAGGATGGCTCTGCACTTCCTCACTAAAGACGCCTCATAAATCTGTGACGAGAACATGATGATAACCAGAGCTCCGGGGTGCTCACAAAAATCAGAAGTTGCTATGGAATTTCTGCATATATTCCTCAATTTTCTACGATTGTTTTTGAATTTGCCTTGTAATGAGAAACAGCTGTGTTTACGCCCCAAAGATATTGGGGTTTTTTTCACATTATAATCTGGTTATTTTGGGGGGGGATGACAAACTCCACCGAGGAGGGGGATTCCTCGACTTCTCTGGACATGTGCAACATGTGATCATGTGTAATTCCTTGAAATAAAATTGGAAAACAAATCTTGGAAATGCCTGGGATTCAAAACGTTCCAGCATCTCCAGACTCCGTAGAGGAGTACGCCTCCTTTCCCTCGCGTATCTACTGGCACCAACAGACCTCTGCTGAGGAGGTCTGGGGTCCAGTTCACCACTTGCCACCTCGGAGTCTTTTTTTCCCCCCCCCTCGCTGGGATGAGGACAACAAGGTCTGAGCTGCAGTAGCAAGAAGTGAGGAAAACAAATGCAGTCAGTGCTTTTTCGAGGAAAACGCTGTCACATTCGCAGAAGAGCCGGGGCTCGCACAGCCAGCTGTGTAAGCCCCAGCTCTCTGCCGGAGCAGAGTTTTATGTGTGTGTTTGTACGTGTGTGTTAAAGAGTGTGAAGAACATCCTCCACACTTTCCTAGCACAGCAACACTGACTTAAACATCCTTTATTGGGCAGTTTTCGTGACTCTCAAGTGTTTCTGTGTCATCTTTATTACGAGTGGATATACTTATTAATCAGAAGGATCTGGATTCAGTTCAGATTGAGGTCCTTTTTATGTTTTCTGCTTTGCATGCTTCCCTGGGTCTGCTTTGGTTTTCTGCAGTAAATCCAGTTTTTTCCCACAGTCCATGCATGTGTAGGCTAATTGGAGACTCTAAATTGCCCCTAATTGTGAATTTGAGATTCAGTGGTCTGTGTGTGTGTTGTCTGTGATGGACTGGAGACTTGTCCAGGGTTTATTCCCAGCCTTTTCCCTATTTGTGCAAGGATAGGCATGAGCAGACCCCTGCATGGAGCTGATTAAAACAATGGTTTGATGGATAAAAATCTTCATTTCTGTGCAGCATGGGCTTGAAAAATCTGTATTTGATATGTGAAGATCCATTAAGTAATGCAGTTGATTGATCCTCTGAAAACACGCCTGACAGGCTGTTTTGTGTAACGCTCCCCATCTAAATAGTTGTCACCTCGGTGTTCAAAACCATCACTGATGTAAACAAACCTTTAACAACGTGAGCTGAGGTCAAACGCTCGCCTCCAGCTGTGTTTTATTGCTCCTGGCCGAGCACAACTGCAGCTACACCCAAAGGGCTTTCATCCAAAACAACTAAAGGATTGATGTGGAAGTGAGAGCAGGTTGAAACAGAGATGCAGTCAAGGCTTGGTGAACTCTTTGCATACGATCGGCTCATTATAAAAGTTGGTCTGTTCACACTGCCTCGCACTGTTCTCCATACTTTGGTGCCATAAGCGTAACCTCGCCTGCAAACCTCATTGTTCAATTGACCTTCGTGGCAACAGGCTTGTAACTTTTCAACCATCACCTTGTCGGCCGTCTGCCCAGTGTGACTTGGCATCTTGTGCTGAAAGCTTTCGGCACTAAGTCAACTGCGGTGCAGCCAACTACTCTTGCCCGTCTGTTAGCACATCCCCAGCTGGCATCCAACCACATTCCTTTTTTTTTTTTCAGCCCATTGGTGACTAAAACACAGTGGGTCAAAGTTTTGAAGCAATGAAACAATTTGTTGTAATTACAGCCTGCAACCAAGAGCGCCGACCGATGGCAAACTGTGACACACGCCGTCCAAATGTCACTGAGGCCTGGCACGAGGCATGTCGGACCACTCTGCTTCATGCAACTGCAACCTGAGCTGATTAGGTGGGTTTTACATGGACCCGTATTATCAATACTCATTATTTACTAAAATATTAGTTGATATGCCGGGAGGATGTGCATTTTCTCTCAGTAACTGAGGGCCTTTCTGTGTGGAGTTTGCATGTTATCTCTGCATCTGTGTGAAATTTCTTGCGTAGCATCTGCTCAAGTACTCAAGAGTCCTGCTGCAAACATGCACATTTAGGCTGATTGAAGAGTCTAAATTGACTGAGAATCTGGTGACCTACGCAGGGTGCATTGTTTGCCCTCGCCTCTATGTGCACTGGAGGAAGGGACCAATGAGTACTCAAGAGTCCTGCTGCATATTTACATGCATATTTAGGCTGATTGAAGAGTCTAAATTGACTGAGAATCTGGTGACCTATGCAGGGTGTATTGTTTGCCCTCGCCTCTATGTGCACTGGAGGAAGGGACCAATGAGTGAGATAAAGAATGAATGCATCATTTGACCTGGGCACACTGACAAATCAGACACTCCAGCAGACCCCTGCGACACCATTTGATGTAAGGTGATGGACGGAAACTTGTCTCGGGGTTATGGATATGTGTGGAATGTGTGGAATTAAAAAGAGGCGTCATCTTAACCATTCCCATGACTTCCTGTGGTGATTCACTCTAATGAGTTTCTCCAGGATGTTTAAAAGTCGGAGCCTGATAATAAACAATCACCAAAAATAGTACCTCCTTATGAAGATTTACTCCGTCTTTGTCCTGTCTCTTTATCTCCTCGCTGAAGTCATGACGACCACAGATCAGTGGTAGAGGGCCCCAGGATGTTCTTAAGAGGCCCCTCGTGAGATACAGGCATGCAGGTGAACTGGCGTCATGCAGTGCTGGTTTGACCTCTGCTTGAACGCTCTGCTCTTTGGAGATACCATCAGCAAATTCAAGTTCCACTGGGACAACTGAAAGACAATTTAAAACTGTCATTTTGCAAAGATGCTCTCTTCACATTTTGCCTTTAAACAAACTATAGCTTTGTTTTTTACATTCATGCCTCAAAGTTTTTTTTCCTGGACAAATCAAGACAAGATTTATTATTAATCATACACTTTTTTGTAATTTAAGATAGATAGATAGATAGATAGATAGATAGATAGATAGATAGATAGATAGATAGATAGATAGATAGATAGATAGATAGATAGATAGATAGATAGATAGATAGATAGATAGGTAGGTAGAATCATCTGTTGAACTTTAGTGGCTTTATTGATATCTTGATTGGAAAAACACACTTTTTTACAGACCGATAGACAACATTTCCATGAGGAGTAGCAAATAATCGCTGTGAGAGTGCAAAATACAAAGTACAAAGCAGCAGGTAGATAAAAGCCATAGAAAGTTTGAGGATGTTTGCATGTCCACATTTGCTGGTCTGTAATTGCAACTACCTTTAAGTGAAACCTATTTAAATGAAACCAATTTAACCAATCTTCAGTCACCACTTCAAATTGAAGTTCACCCACATAATAAATGGACCGATTACATCCTTTATCCCTGTAATCCACCCCTCCTTTGCTCGTGTTTGGCAGATTTCGCGGTGGAAACGCATATTTGATAAATACAAACAGCGGCGCTGGTTTTTAATTGTAGGATCCGCGGCCAAACAGCGTTGTTAACCCACCTCATAAAGCATTGTAATCATTTACTTTTACACATATTTTTCCATTCCCCGCCCGGGCCGCGGTAGCCAATGGCTGCAGAGAAGGGCTATTTAAGACGCAGACTCTCCAAGGTGGCTCAGATATCTGCGCTCTGCGCGCAACAGGACGCACCGAGCAGAAACTGAGCAGGCAGAGACTGAGGGAGAGAGAGAGAGACACTCAGAGAGAGAGAGAGAGAGAGAGAGAGAGATAATATCCTAAAGACAGTTTCTGTGCAAGGGAAAACTTCCAAAAAGAGATGCAAGCGTGGGGAGTTCGGTTTCTGTACTTTCTGGTGTTGAATGCAGCTGTGCCTTATGTGACGCCCCTGGAGGAAGAGCTCGCCGATTCTGTTTTTGGTGAGTTTACAGCCAAAACCTTACCACTTTATATCCTTCTGTGTCTCTCTTACACGCATGGATCGACACTTCTGTGCCAGATTCAGCGAGGTCACCTCGTTGCTGTGCCATAAACGCGCGTGCTTCCTGTCTTGGTTGTGTTTGCGAGCGTGTAGTTTGGACTTGGATAATAACGTCAACAGAATCCCACTATGACTAAACCTTTTTTGGCTCATACCCAACTTCCCTTACCTTCAGTTCAATTGGTTGTGAGAGAGATAAGCGCTTTCCTGTTCACTCTGGCACATGGCTTCAGCCTCAGTTATCAGTGATTTGTAATCATTTATGCTTGTTGTTCCAGTAACAGCTCCTGCAATGTCTGTATGGTTCCTGCATCCACCTTCCCCCAACCCCCTTCTCTGGAAACCAACATTACTAACCCCCCCCCCTCCTCCACACTCCCCTTCCTCCTCTTCCCCTCCTCTCCTCCCTAGTTGAGTTGAGTCAGCTGACTGTGTCAGGACCACTGAAAGTTGGGCAGATTATAGTCGGTGAGGTGGCAGGAACAAAGCTGGGAAAGCCAGGAGCTCTGCTGCGTGGTTACTATGGAGCTCAGTCTGACCAAGTGAACCTCTGTAACCCCCCCCCACCCCGCCTTTCTCCCCCTAAGAGCACTGATCTTGTCAAAGGTGGGAGCTCATTTACTGAGGGGCCCAGAGGGGCTTATTGGAACCAATCACTCAGGCGTCTCGGACCGCCCAGCCGCAACATTAGATCAGATTTACACATCCGACGAAAACAGCAGCCCCGCAGGGGCTTCTCTGTCCCCGCCGAAGACAGACAACACATCTAATTAGTCGACCTGCCTCTCTTCTAGGTAACTTCCTGGACCCCCTGAAGGACCTGTTTGACCACAAGGATGACCGCAACCAAACCGTTGCCAGGTTCTCCCTCCGGAAACCGTCAGACCCCGATGACGACCTGTGCTACGTGGTTCCTGGAAAGCCTGAGTCACTGGCGGCCTGCACCTTCAACGCCACCTCCAAAACCTTCCTGGTGATCCACGGTTGGACGGTGAGCGGAGACGCCTCAGCCTGCCCTGTCCTGGCCTGCCCCCGCGGGCTCTGTTTGCACGGGCTTTCAGAGAAGAGAAACACCTGTGGCCGGCTGGCATGTCAGTCATTATGTGTCATTATGCAGTGGTTAAGTCTGGTTAAATTGACAGAACTAAACTTTCACGACAAGAAACGACACGTTGGAGTCTAGCGCTGAAACCTCGCTCAGCACTTTCAGATCCGCTGACGTCTATACACTTCTGAGTGCAATGTTTTTTGTTTTTTTCTACAGTTGAGCGGGATGTTTGAGAGCTGGGTGGCGAAGCTGGTTTCGGCGCTGTACGAGCGCGAGCAGACGGCCAACGTCATCGTGGTGGACTGGCTCAGCACGGCGCAGAACCACTACGTGGTGGCGGCGCAAAACACCAAAGCGGTGGGACAGGAGGTGGCTCGCTTCATCGACTGGGTTGAGGTCAGTGGGAGCGACATTTCACAGAGCCCAAAAAGTCACACTTAGCGTCGTTGTTGTTGTTGTTCTCCTTCCAATAAGGCTTGTTCAAATTATTTTGTTTATGAAAGGTTTGGGAACAGACCAGCTTGAATGTTCTTCAGATAACATTTGTTATGAATTAGCCCTTAAAAAAAAAACTGAATAGTTGCACGTTTAACAACGTGTTACACAATAACATACAATAGTCATAAACATTTAGAGCCACAGCAGTGAAAAAAATAACTGTAATTTGCAAGTCATTATGGGTTTCTCCGCACGACACTAAGAAATCAGATCTCGAGTTGCTAATAAAGCTAAAGCTATTAACAATAAGCAACAGCCCTTTTACAGACCTGTAGTAAAGACCTTAGAGTTCCTTATGGTTCTAATACAGTATCTATAGTAGACTACAGTGGGATTTTTAGTTCATGTCAGTGAAAAGAGGAATGTCTCTTACTGAAATCTCTGTTCCTGCACCCTGAAGGAAACCACTAACGTTCCACTTGAGAACATCCACCTGATTGGCTACAGCCTCGGGGCCCACGTAGCGGGGTTTGCTGGAAGCCATGCGACAAATAAAGTCGGAAGGATCACAGGTAAACAAGACATACCTCACCGTCCTGCAAAATGTCACTGGAGTTTATGTAGATTGGTTTATTCACTGTCTTCCCTCCCTGCCGGTCTGTGCAGGTCTGGACCCGGCCGGTCCGGACTTTGAGGGGATGCACGCCCACAGACGCCTCTCCCCCGACGACGCTCACTTCGTGGACGTCCTGCACACCTTCACCCGAGGCTCCCTGGGCCTCAGCATCGGGATCCAGCAGCCCGTCGGCCACGTGGACATTTACCCCAACGGAGGCAGCTTCCAGCCCGGCTGCAACCTCAGAGGGGCACTGGAGAAGATCGCCAACTTTGGCTTATTTGGTAAGAACAACTGTGATTTAACAACTTGTGATTTTACATAAACAAAACGTTATTGTGAGTTACATTGGTTTCAGATTTAAATTTCACCCATCCATTAACATGACGAGTGCTATAATTTTGGATTCAAACAGCCTCAGCTATACATTCCAGCTTCACACACATTCATTACGATATATGTGCAAACATGTTATTATGCACATTTGGGTTGTTATTAATACTTGCTCACTGAGGCCACAGTTGGGCAGCCTCGGTAATACTGTGGCTACTTGCCATTAATCTCTCTCAGCAGCCAATATTTCTCCTGACAGTCACACAATGACGCCATTCACAGAATAAAACGGGGAACAAACAAGGCCGAGGAGAGGCAGGACAAAATCCAGCAGATCAGTCTGGCTGGAGTAAATCTGTGCTCTAGAGCTGCAACAGCTGATTGATTCATCGACCATTGAGGAATCATTTGATATTTCTTAAGTTCAGAAAACTCAATTTCTTTGAGATGTAGATGAAACAAGAACTCATTTTTGACCATTTTAATCATTGTTTTTCCCCATTCTCCTGACATTTTATAACCCGAGACTGTTCTAAGTTTGCATTTGCTAAAGACCGTTCCCCCTCTTCTCCCTCCTCTTCTCTCTCAGCCATCACCGATGCGGTGAAGTGTGAGCACGAGCGCTCGGTCCACCTGTTCATCGACTCTCTGCTCAACGAGCAGGAGGCGGCCAAGGCGTACAGGTGCAGCAGCAGCGACACGTTCGACCGCGGCATGTGTCTCAGCTGCCGCAAGAGCCGCTGCAACACGGTGGGCTACGACATCAGCAAGGTGCGCAGGGCGCGCAACGTCCAGATGTACACCAAGACCCGAGCCTCCATGCCCTTCAGAGGTCAGCCTGCACGCCACGGTCCTGGATTTGTGTGCTTTCCGACATGGTTTCATCGCCTCAGATGCTGTAGCTGTTAATTGTCACATGTCATAACACTATGAGTGCTTTAAAGAATATGTTTTTACATGCCCGACAGCCCCGCTGTCAATGCACATGACTGTAAATTTACAGTTGCATGATTTAGATGCCCCGGAGGCGGGGGGGATAGAGGGTAGTAGAAATAGAGAAACGTAGACATGTGCCTCGATGCTTCACTGCGTCACTGGAACGCTGAAAAGAGCCGAGGCCGGCCTGAGTTTGACGCAGCAGCAAGTGTCGTGTTTCCGCTCGTGCCATCACGTTGCAGGCTTCCTTTGAAATGATTGATTTCTGGTCTGTTGTTTGTTGTTTGAACTCCATGTTAGAGGCTTGATTTATTATGCTTTTTTATTTGCGGGAAGTTGCAGTATTTTCCATCTTACAGAATATTGCTGTAAAAGTTCCAGTGGGGAGCTGTAGTCCTATAAAAAAATGTGTCAAGGGAATTAAAAGGAATTAGACTTTCCAGATTTTTTTGGAGGCTTGTACTGTAAAGAAAACCCTTTGCCTCTGGTTGCAGTGTACCACTACCAGCTGAAAATCCACTTCTCCAGCAAGGTGAACCGCTCTGAGATGGAGCCGTCGCTCACCGTCTCGCTGTTTGGAACCAAAGGAGAGGCCGAAAACCTGGAGCTAAAACTGTGAGTGGCTCATTTGAGCTAGGAGACCATGAACAGTGATGGAAACCGCAGACATGGCAAAGTTTCTGGCCTCGGTTACATCATGGTTTGTGGTGCAGAGCTAATGAGGTTGAGACGCATAAAACATTCCAGGAACGCCTCTCTCCATTTGTGATCCCGACAGACGGGAGAAAATCGCCACTAATAAGACGCATTCGTTCCTGCTGGTGACGGAGACGGACATCGGCGACCTGCTGATGTTGAAGTTCAAATGGGAGGAGACGAACGGTTGGTCGTCCTCCAGCATGTTGAAGATGGTCTCCTCCTGGTGGTCCGGGGACTCGGACAGCGCCAACATGGAGGTCCACAAGATCCGCATCCGAGCCGGGGAGACCCAGCAGAAGTAAGAGAGCCATGAAACGTTGGAAAATATGACGGAGGGACTTTCTCCAGGAGCAGACACGCTCACACAGATGTGTTTTTTTAATGATTTCCTGTGCAGGTTGGTGTTCTGTGTGAAAGACCCAGAAACTCACAGCTTAACACAAGAGGTCACGTTTGTTAAATGCAAGGACGCGTGGAGGACGAGCTCGAAACGATCTCCGAAAAGGTGAGTCGTCTCTGCTGGTTTTACCACTTCTACCACTCAACAGCTGTCAACGCTGATACAAATGAATAATAATAATAGGGATAATAATGATATGATTATAATGATGCACCCTTGTGTCTTTGTCTGTAGAATAACTCTGGAGACCCACTGACCCTGAAGAGACGCCACTCCATCCATTTCAGCACTTAGTGAATAATTTATACATGTATAACTTATTTTATGTCTCCAAATTATTCAAACCTCTCAAGTCTTTGTATATAAATCCATAAAGGTATGTTTGATATTTAAAACACTATGTTTGTGAACCTGTAAAATACGTTGTACAAAGCTGTTTTTACGGTACGTAACTAATATCTTTCCTGCTCGTACAAAGCATCTTGTGTTGTGTTGTGTCTGAAGATGTGGATGTAGAGTCTGACTGAACTTAGCTTGATAGCTGTGGAGGTACTGATGTCCAATAGTGGAAAGTTTCATAGTTTTCATAAATCACCTATTTATAGCAGCCACTGTGAAGACTGAGTTCTGTAGAAATCAAAAGAGGGGATGAGAATGAATTCTTAGTGATAATAAGTCAAATTTATTGAGGTGTTTTGGTAAAAAAAGGGGTCCATTTTATTTTGTTCGTATTATACTACTAATGCATAACATGACAGCATTCACCACTGTGGCTCTCAGCACTGGATGTGACTGTGGGACCTGCATCAGTGTGCCTTATTGCCAGAACAGTTGCCAGAAGTAAGCTGTTATTAAATGCCTCGACTAAGCGCTTTTTTCTTCTTTTTTTTGCTCACCTCAGCGTGACAAACGTGACTTTTACGACATGACTACTATGCGGCTTTTCTCTGCCTTTTGTAAATCGTCATCAGTCAGCATTATTTTCTCAGCTGCGCCTCTCTGAGAGATGTTACTCTGAAGCTGTTACCTGAAGGAAGGAGCCATGTTTTGTTCCGCTTACTTAAGTCAAAATGGCTGAATCTGAGGTACTCGATACGCGCCGTTGTTTGTTTTACTGAGTCTTGCTTGATTGCAATTTCTTCTGCATGTTGGAAGTCTCGACTATTGCTCTCTGGTGCCTAATGACGTTTCCACTTCTGTGAGCAAAAACCTTGGCTCTTATGAGATCGGTACTGTAATCATTGTGACTTCATTTCCAGCAACTTTGAAGAAGTGGAAATGTTTTACTTTTGCACAGTAAACAGGGGAAGAGAGATGGCTGAACCAAGTTACTTGTACAGTCGTGTAAATAGCATCATACAGACGATAGATTTTGTCGTGTGAAACACTGTTGTATATTTTTACCTCTTGAAAAGTTTAATCTGTAAAACATATATTTCTATAATCTTTTGTACATATTTGTAAATATTCACTGTACTGTATAAATTCTCGAATAAACCAAAACTGTCATCCGAGAGGTCGTCCCGAGCCTGACATTAACTTTGGAGGTTGGAACAGCGTGAAATGAGGAATCCCGATTATCGATCGAGCAGTAAACATGTTCCAGCACTATCACTCAGATTTACCAGCTCAAGGCTGTTTACCTACTTTTCGTCCTCCTTCATTATCGGGGCGAAACCTGTGTTTGATTCAAACATCTTTAACTATTCAAACTTTCACATCTGTTTTTGATATGAAAGCGCTTAGCAATGTCGAGTTTTACAAAACAAACTGGGCTTTCTGCTCGTCCTTGGAGCCGAGATGCCACTGTGCCTGTGGCAAGGTGACCTGAGAGATAGACAGGCAGCAGATTCACTGCTGATTTCACCTATTGTGTGTAGATTATGAGCATTGGTAGAGTGACTCATTCATATTGTAAAGTATATTAGCTAAAAACTTGTTTGAAATCCAGAAATTGCATGAATAGAAAACAGCTAAATTGTCCCTTGAAATGCACTTAACGTGTCACAGGGGACCGGGTAGGACCCGGAGTTGTCCCCCTTGCGTATTATTACAAAATTTATTGGAGGAATTTTGAGTTGTTTAATGGGAGAGGAAATTATCTTTGACAAGTTGATGAAATATTGGATAAATGCACCACAAAGTTGTGTAGAGACAAGTAGAGAGGAACAGACCTGCTTTTATTTACAATTCTAATTACAGTAAGTACCAACAAAAAATCCTGTGCATGATTCAAATTAATAAAATAATCCTCTGAAGCAAAGTAGAAAGCTGCTCAAAATGGAAATTATGGCCAAAAGTAATAAATTTACTGTGGTACCACCATAACTCCCATCTAGTAAACTGTCACTCTTTGACATGGCAGACACGTCCCTTTTCGCCTAATTAACTGCAACATCTGTGTTGTATTAATCTGTGAAACACTCGGTGAAAGTGACATTTCGGCTGAGAGTATTTGGGCCAAAGGTCCTGTCGAGAGGAACACATGTTCACTTGATCGTCCCTCGCTGCGAAGGCAAGCCGGAGTGTCATCGTGGCTGAAATTAGCACGCATGTTCAGAAGGAGCAGCAAGGACGCTGCAGGGGGAAAGTAAGAAGTCCTCGCCTGACGGGCCACGCGGGGACAGATGGCTTTCAGTCGGCTCTCCAGCCGTCTGATGCTGTCGGGCCTCGGAGGGGGTCGGCTGACCGCACAGTTGGCAGCCGCCGCGACGTTTTCCACAACACATGTATCACAGGAGACTCTCGGCACTCGTTGAAATGTGAAGAGAGAAGTTGGACGAGGCCGAGAGACGGCAGATGCATCGTGACGTACGGAGACGGCAGACGGCAACAGGCTCACAGGTTCACCTGCTCCACACAGGTCAGATCAAAGAATCTCTTGACTGTGACCTTCAATTACAAGGTCAAATATTCCTTTTTTTATTGCCCAGAGGTGACAGGGTTCGAAAAGTCCGACATCACTCCAAGTCACTGGTGTCCAGCTTGCGGCCGCAGAAGCAGATGGTGAAGCCCATCACTGCAGAAACACCCAGGATAGCCAGCAGGATGGCCCACCAATGAGCCTGCAGAGCATAAACAAACATAATGCATGATCACTGCCCTGAAATCTGACCCCTCGTAGACTTAAGGATCTTGCTTGGTGGGTTTGGATCCCTCTTGAGGGGTATGGCTTTTGCAAAACTCCAATCCAGCAAAGTAAAAGCAGAGAAATCAAACTTTATGATGTGAACAGTGACATATAAAAAGTGGATCACACAACCAACAATATGTTTGTGATTTTAGAACAATCACATTTTCATTTTTTTGTGATGCCTCATTAGTCTCCTGCAGTAACAAAGCGAAACATGATAGATTCACAATAAATAGAGAAAAAGACTAAATTATGATTATAATTTCTTGCTGCAGATTAATTTTCTATTGCTCAACACATCGATCCATTGGATCCCTACATGAAAACATTCTTCACTACTTGCACACACAATCATCTTTCCTGACTGTCCCACATGCACAATGTGCTGTTATCTGAGAGGAGTTATTTAGTTTTGGTTGATTTCAGCCAGTGGTGGCAGGAACAACAGGCTGATGTTATGTGTTTGCTGCCATATTCCTGGTTTTGGTCGGTCGGTTCTTGCTGGAACTGGAGCAGCCGGTGCTGGAAAACGAGTCAGTGACGTGTGGCAAAACAACAACCCGATAACAGATCCCAACGTGACGGGTGACTTGTGCCTGCCGTGGAGCGGATGGCCGATCCATTAGGGCGCTCTTCAACCCAAAAGGGCATTCCTGATTCTCCATGCTGCCATGAGAGACTGAGCTCAACAACAGCTCCGACTCCGAGGCAGGAGTGCGCCGGACTGAGCCCAGGACAAGACCTGAGGCGAACATCTGCTGCCTCTTAACAAAGACAATGTGCTCAGACACAGCTGGAGATAAGATATAACCCCCAGTATTGGACTAGAGCAGAAAGTGGGGCAGGCTGAGGCCTGAATACTGTACCTGGAACATCATCATCTGCTGAATCACTGCAGTAATCTTGATTATACTAGCGATGAGACTAATCGGACGGTTCGGTACAGAAATGAGTGTCTCTATTTACTTATTTGCTTTTCATCGCTAAACAATTTAGCAGCAGTATCAATGAAAACGGTACACTACTGCATGAACAGCCTCATGGAAACAGGTGGCCATGATGATGATTAATGATGCTTTCGGTGTATCCTGTATTCTTGATTAACAGCCATCCATTATCTGACCAGTTTGGTATTCAACTGTGTCAAAGGGATCTGATCACTCTCACAATATCACCAATCTCAGGGCGATTTAGAAACTCCAATGTTGAATGCATTTCTCTTCATATACTGTTCTCGTCCAGGCCTGTTGTGACCAGCACCTGTTTCCACTATTTGCAGATGTTGCTCAGCAGTGATCCCAGTGGCCAAAAACTGCAGGGTTCCTTTAAGGTGAAATTATTTGGCTTTGGCTCAGCAATGACGACCACGGTCACATGTGACATCTGCTAGAAAAATAGGACACGGACTCCTCAGATAATAAAAGATCGACAGAATCTCTCTGTTTTGCAATCCATTCTTGTAGTTATCAGCGATGACACCTCTACATCTCCTGCAAACTCCTGGATGTTATGACTGCGATTTCTCCGCCCTTCTTGTCATCTATGTGCATCCATGAAGCAGATCTGCAAAACCTGAAGCCCAAATGTTTCACTCCATGCAAAGTTTTGCCCTCAATCCACTGTTTTCAAACCTGCCCCTCATAGGTGGTTCAATGATAGTCGTTCTATACCAGCTACTTATTGGGCTGACGTCGTGCGAGCCACGTTGCGTATGTCAGCACAGCTTCACCTTCATCCACTCCGCAACGTCGTCATAGTCGTCCAAGTGGAGGAAGGAGTTTTTCAGTCTGGCGATGGGGCCGTCTGCGTCCAGCAGACGACACACGTGGAATTTGTCACAGTAGCCCTGGTTCCCTGAGCACGGAGCGCCGCTGACCAGCGGCAAGGCCTTCTTCTGGAAGTGGCGCGACAGCACGGAGGACGTGGTGCTGGCGCACGTCTCGGGCTTATCTGCCATCGACACAGAGAAAGATCTAGTCGGAACGGGACCATAACGCACATCTGTTATTTACCTTACATGCAGGACACTGGACGCTCAGGCCACCAAAACATCCCAGCTCACATCCAGACACTTAAGTGTCTAAACAGAGCACCTCGTGTTATGCTTTGAACACATGCCGTCATGTCGGTCGGCGTCTCTTGAGGTAGCTCGAAAACAATGTATGAAGGTGACCTCAGTACAAATTGACACAGGCTGACGTGTCGAGACACAAAGCGTAAACACATTCCTCAGTAGTAAAGGACACGGGGGCTGATAGTTACTGGGCTGCTGGCAGCACATGTGGCATTTCTCCTTCATAGAGTCTCCCGGACAGTCGCACTGCTGCAGGCTGTGCTTCACACACAGTGACTCGGCGCAGACCTGCAGAGAGATGCAGAAGGAAGAATGTGAGGTTACAAACATCCCTGGATTGGGAAGTTAAGTTTAAGTCAATAAACAAGTAAGAAATCGACTGTTCCAAGCGTGACTCGTCTCGGTTTATCTCTGGATGATGCAAAATCTGTCCTTAACAGCTTGTTGAAAGCTTCACTGAGAATAAAATTTAGATTTGAGTCTGTTATTCACTAATGAAACACTGGGTGCAGCGTTGTGGTGGATTACATGACTCAACCATCTTTCCAAAGTCTGTAAACACATTTTTGCACCAAATCTGACTTCCAAAAAACAACAGAGAAACAACGGCTGCTCTGGATGACGACATTAAATTATGCATATTCAAAACATTTTAAGATGTGGACGTCATGGTGATTTGGTGGATAGCACCGTCTCCTCACAACAAGAATCTTGGCTTTTCTACAGGGAATTTGCACCTTCTCTGTGTCTGTGTCTTTAGTCCAAAAACATGCATATTTGGTTTGTTTGGAGTCTGCAATATTACCCTTGGTTGTGAGTCTAACAGTCCATGATGTATTAATGACAATATAAGGGATGCATTAAGACGTTTAGCTCCTATAGTTAGGGCCTTTTGGGATCTTAAACAGATTTCTCTTCAATGTCTGTTTTCCCTGATGTTTCCAAATACTGTATCTGTGTCAGTTTATTTTGCATTTCATTGACACATTACACAACTTGTTTGACATAGAGATATATCTAGGTTATGGAGCCAAACTGTATAAATAGTCCTTTATTTACTCAACCTGGACCAGATTTGGGTTTAATTGTTTGTATAGGTGAGTTAGTCATCCATTTTTGCTTTCCTCATCTCTAATTCATCTCTAATCTTGATTCTAAGAAGGATTTGACAGTTCAGTGTAGGAGGATAGGGACGCTTCATGGTCAATTTGAACACTATAACTCAGACTCCACCCTCCTTGTTGGATCCCTCTCCTTTGGACTGTCAAATTCCCACATACTCCTCACTGTTTTCCAGTTATTGTGTTTCATGTTCCTGGACCAGGTCATCAAAAGTTAACGCATTTAACACCTCTGGAGAGTGATATATTCGCAGCACACTGGATGATGAGGCAACATTCACAGCTGGAATAACTCCCTCTCCGCTGCTGCTCGGCAGGCACTCATCAACACAAGATGTTGAATGAAGGAGAAAATTTGATCAAGATGAAATTTTTATGCTGTCACACACACACACAGTTGTCTCTTGGCAGCACGCTTCGAATCAGACATTTTCTCAGTAAATCTGCGTTGTAATCGTGCGTTGGCCTAGAAGTAAAAAGTGGAATGCCGAACGCTCTTATTGGATTGTGACTGAATCCAGAAGACTGTCAGTGTCAACAGGAAATGATCAGGATGCCGCTCCGTTGGTTTAACCAAACAACAAATCATACAAACGCAGCTCTTTTTAACGGTCACAGTCACGCTCAGGCTTTCAAAGGCGACATGGGCGTGTTTGGCGGCGTCATGTCAGTAAAATTGACTTTAAACTCGACTAAAAGAGCAGTGCCAGGCTGTTGCTTCTAATTTCAGTTTTCCTCGGGTGTGACTGATGAGTGGTTTGACACAGGAAACTTTTAATTATCTTTCGCTGTCCCTGGCAACCATTTATTGTTGACGTTTTACTGTTTACAAGAGTGCCATTTGAGAGGTTGTCACTTTTCCTCTGCACAAAAACATGTGATGTGTCAGGGTTCATTTTAAAACCAAACAAATTTTAATCAAAATGTATGGAGAACAATAGGAGCAAACACAGGCAGGACTCTCATTCATCTCTCCCTGCTGATATTCAGGTTGGGGGCTTTACCATTGGAATGTGAAATTTTGAGGGAGACATTGGGAGTAAGTAGCAGCAAAGGCCAGAGGCTGGATGCCGTAGAATACACTATGCAAAAAAAAAACCCATGCAAAGACAATTTCACCACCGATCAAGATACAAAATGGCGAAACTGCTTCAAAGGTCAGGGATGAAGTCTCGCACTCCACCATGAAGGCACGTGGATGGAGCAAGTGCCACATCTACAACTGAGCAAACGCCGCCAGCTGATGACCATTGAGCAACAGCAGCTAAATTCATCTTTCGGTGAGGTAAAGGTTACACTACAGACGATATCTTCGGTTCTGGGCTCATTTTGTGCCATTTCTGCGCCCCCTTGCACAAGCACACAGCAAGTCAGCGTTATTGGGAAATGAAGCTGAGTCACACTGAGGATGTGGATGTGTCCGCCTCACCCCGTCCAGGCAGACCCGCGTGCCCTGACTGCACACTGTGAGGTTCTCCTTGTGGCTCGGCTCGGGGCAGCCCGGGGAGAGGCCCGAGCACACACTCTCTCTCTGACAGTCCGTCTCCTCGTCACAGGTGTGACCTGCAGACTTGAACTCGCAGTCCTGATTGCAGCACAGACCCTGACTGGGACTGGATGACGTGAAGCATAACACGCATAAGAAAAAGAGGGTCATCTGCAGCACAGAGTATTAGCATAGAGGAACGCTGAGGATGCTGTACCTGCAGGCTTTGCCGGGCTTGAGGCGACACTGGACTCCCACAGGCTGTTTAGCGCTGAAGCAGCACGGGTCTGTGTCTCTGTGACCGACATCACATTCCTCACCTTCCTCCACTATCTGGTTTCCACATATGGGCTGATCACTGACTGGCCGAAAAAAAGAAGGACAAACACGCACATGTCAACAAACAAGTGGCTGAAAGTGACGAGTAAGTCCAGTTATTTACAAGCACCAATGCAAACGGTAAATATTTGCCTCACCCACGAAGCAGTCGTCCTTCTTCTGCTTCAGGATGTTGCTGATGTGTTGGATGCTGCAGGGCGAGAACTTATCGTTGTTCTCTCGCACCTCGTCTGTGGCGTGCGGGTACATGAGGTACCTGCCTTTCCCGCCGCTGGAGCCGAGGTCTCCACAGTTTGAGCCCTCGTCATGCTGCATCGTGGACAAAATACCAGAAGTTTACTTCTTCTATCTGGTTAAAAAGTACAACAAGAACCAGCTGAAATCTCAGAGGCAGTGATAGTAAAACAGTTTTCTGTGATTTAAGATTCCTTTTATATCACCAACTGTGTAACCTGGAGGAGGAACCAGTCTTTTTCTTTTACTTTTTGAGGTCACCTTTTCTGTGCTGGTCAAAAGTTGGTGAGTAAAAAGTTCAGAGTGTTTTCCAAAATCCCTGAAAAAGCAGGGGCATGTTGTGTCCAAGCACATAGCACGGCACTCCCCATTCATTGTTTTAAAGGATGTGTCCTTGAACAGTATACCAGACCTTAAATTACTCCCTCATGTACATGTGTCCACCTGCATGTGTGTCTCTGTGTGTGACAGACAGTTTCCCTCTCTGTTTTGCGGCTTCAGTGCATTGCAGGTTTTTAATTTATATGTATATCATAAATGTTTAAAATAGACGTAAATAATGAAATAAATGCAACTACTACAAGGGAATACTATATACTGTAGGAAACTTAATAGTCTAGAAAAAGCTATAAAGTGTATAATTGCCTTACACATTGCAAATTTGTAAATGCAGCTTATATATAGACAGATAGACAGATGAGAATAGATTAAATTATTAAACTTTGCAAAAAACCAAACAGAGGAAAAGTTGCTGGACTACAGCCATACATCCACACATGTATGTATTCCTACGGGGAAGTAAGCCAAAGGCCAAACCAGCTCTTTTCCCAGAATGCAGTCTACAGGGCCGCCACCCACTCTTTTTCCCTTCGCCCTGTGCCTCCCACAGATCTCAGGTGAAGCTCAGATCTTTTCATGTGCCAGCCGGCCTCTCGTGGAGGCCGTGATACAGCTGTCACAAGAGCCCGGGCGTCGGGCCGAAACAGCCAGAGCTCGCTGTAGTTTTAATTTATAGACGGGCTGCGGGTTCTGACGTAGCAGAACTAATCGGTTCAGCGGCGATTCTTTGGTCGGAGGACGTGTGAATAACAGAGAGCCGGGTGGAAAGAGTCTGAGCACGGCCGCAGGCATTCTGGGCAGTGGGAGAAAGGTCGCAGGTGTTAGCAGCCGTCACACATGCTGTGATGTGTACGGGCTGGTGTTTACACTTTAGCTGTTTATTGTTATAGTGAGACTGGAAAATGTCTCCTCCTCGAAGAAAAACATTAATATTCTGGCATTAGAAATACTCCTTTAAGAAGAAATGAGCACGGAGTTAGGTCAAAGAGCAGAGGTGCTATGAGATAAAGTTGCCTGTGGTAAAATGTGAAACTATTAGTGATTATTATGTTGTTAATTCACATAGATCCGTAATGGCTCAAGTAGTGTTTCACTGCTGTAGCGCCTCAAGGTGAAGCTGGTTTTAAACGTCCTATATAAAGATATAAACAGCTGTGAGTTTAAGACGGTGGTCCAAAGATTAATCTGAAGCACTGAGAGATTATTCAAGCAATAAAAAACAAAATCGAGAAATGTAACGGGTCTCTTTTTACACTGTGATAAGCGAAAGGAGGTGGAACAAGCCAGACAACACACAGACATATGTGAACGTGATAAGGCTCCAACCAGAGGAGCCACCAGCCGAGGATGTTGTGACGAACAGTGTCCTACGAACACGTGTTGATTTAGAGTTCGTCACTGAAGTAAGATGATGCCGGGTAAATATAGTAGGGAACTGCATCACTGAAACGAGGCGGATGAGTGAGTAGGTCAAAAAAGCAGCTGACTATAGTCCTGAATCTGATGCTGAAGTTCAGCCCTTAAATAAACAGAGAATAAGTTTGAGGAGGAAAAGAAAACAGATATAGCAGAGTTCCTCCTGTTCTCTTGATTCTGATTATCCAGCGCGCCTGAGCCAAGAACCTCTATAAAACCGTCCAGTCAGTAAAGGCCAAGGTCTCTAATGCCTGCATAAGTGAATCATTCACAGACAATTTGTTCTGGTTCAGCGCAAACAGCCGTGTGTGTGCCGAGCGAGACCATGTGAACCAAGTTTTAATTTTGAATGGCGAAGACTCGACGTGTTGAATTATCATTCTGCTCGACGTTTGACAAAAAAACGTTAAAAAAAACCAACAAAACGCCTGTTTCTCCTGAAAGGGGTTTGTGGGAGTTATTTAATTAAACTTTTGAGCCGCGCACATTGAGGCATGTTATGCAAGAAAAATCACAACTTAAACTGAATCTGCACTCTGATTAATCATAAAGCCTCCTTCAATGCAGCCAGAAACAACATCACAGATTACGTATGGACAGTAATTATTCTGCTGTGGAACATTAAGATGTCTGCTGATAAAAGTCTGCACATCCAGTCTCCTAAAAACTATGTTATTTTTTACTAATAACATGTCTTTTTAAAGGACAATCTGCTGTGATTCAGATAAAATAGATGAGCTGTCCTCCTGGGTGTAAAGGACCAGATGTGGTCATATTCCAGTAAAATGATCTTACTTATTTGAGGTGTTTGTACGGGTTAGGGTTAGGGTTTATTATGGGATTATGTGAAACCAAGGGAAGAACGAGGGATAATCGCTTCATTCAGCATCTCTGATTCGTCTTCAGGCCTGTTGCTAGCTCGGCGATGGCGACTGACCGGGGACCCCAGACTGTGTCCGAGTTCATGGGCGAGGGTGAGCTGGACGTGTCGCGGAGGCAGGAACTGTCCGTAGTTCTGAATCGTGACCAGGCCGGTGTTCAGGCTGGAGATCTGGCCGTTACGCAGGGTGGTCGGCCGCGAACAGACTCCTCCCCAGTTACCTGAAGCACAAACAGAGGAGGGGGCGAAAACATGGGGCAGAGCAAATAACAGTGTGGGTAAATATTAGATCATCCAAAAAAGCAAAGATTACGTCTCCTATACAACGTGATTTTCAAGATTTTCCCTGCTGAGTGTTGCATTAAAAAGCTGAAATGTTAGTTTTATTAATCAGTCTCCATCAGTGAGGTTGAATTCCAGAAACTCTGGTAGAAACACCCCTACCCGGTAGAGGTATGAACTCTCAGACGGAGGCTTTTGCTGAAACTACAGTAGCCGTGTCACTATTGACCAGTCATGACAGATTCATCAGGCTCAACAGAAAGGGCCTTCAGATGCTGGGAAAACATACCTGTCTCTCCCTCTGTAGTACAGTATGGTTGCGTAACTGACCTTGAGCTACTGGAAACACCTAAAACCAACATCGCTCTGACGGGGCGACATCGACCCCTGAGGCCCCCGGGTTGGGGAGGAAGAGCTGTTACCAACAGATATGGACCGCTCTCCTATTTTCACATCAAAAGGCCGCGGAGACATTTGGCCTCCACTGATCTCCGGTGTCTTTGGGTTTACATAATGCCCCTGAAACTCATTCCCACAATTACAAACAGCTGGCCAGATTCACATGGACGTGAGGCTGGGGTGTGACGTCCTCACGCAGCTGGCCAGCCAGAGAGACTGGTCTCACAGAGACTGGTCTGATTGGTCCAACTCAGCACCTATGGTAGGGTTCTTAAGGGAGGCTGCTTTAAGGAGTTGAGCTCAGCAGACTTCAGGTAGTTCAACTAGACTTAAAGACTTAAATTAAGCACATTTAACAGAAAATACACTGTAGCACTGAAGCTGAGAATATGCAGACCACTTGTGCCTCTAATCAAAGCTTTTCTACTCAACAGACCTCCATTCATGCACTTCCTCATCCATCACCATTTGCTCTGCACTAATGCCCACTGCACCAGCCCTTTCAATCGGCAGCTGCGGGGGGTGGGATTTTCCATATCTCTGCATGTCCATCCTCTCTGCTCATTGGTCACCGCCATTTCTGCCCATGTGTGGCTCAGGTTGGAGGTGTTTCCTGGCAGGCACGTGCATTTTTATATAACACCTGTTACACAATATGGTTTTGAGGGGTATGGCTCGTGTCTGGGGGGGGAGGGGGGCACGTCTGTTGAAGCATACGTAGTTTCTAAGAAACCCAAGTTCACTCGGTGTCAGGCTGTGGGAACCAGACGTGGGCATCCTGAGGCCCGGTGTTTTTGTTACACGGAGTGACGTCTGGAACCGGTGAAGAACAGTTAGAGGTCGAAAAACAAAAACACAAGTGCCCCCTATTCCTGCTGTTGTACAAACAGGGAGGACGCTACAGCGGTTAGAGATGGCTACCCGGCCTGCACGTCAGCTGCCACTCATTCAGCCACGTGTGACTTTTTTTCTCCTGCTATTTGACATAAAATAGGGAAATGTGAGGGCTTGTCGTTAATTGCGCGCCCCACAGCCAAAAGCAAAAGGAGAGCAAGTCCTTATCCACAAGCCACCAGGCAAGACTCTCCCAGCTATTTGCTAATCAAGAATTCTGGATGCATTTCTCCGGCATTCCCTGCTTTTGACCTAAAATGGCCCCCCCGGCGGGCTATTCAAGGAGCTGGGTTTCCTAGAAAGAGCTTACTTTGGAGGCCCGCGCTGTGGTTTTTGGCAGCGCGAGGGGAGAGGGGCTGCGATTTCGTCCCCACCTCCCTCTCGTCTTCGCCACAGAAAGGATCCGTAATGAAAGCCGTCTATTATTAGCCTTGCCGGATAAACACAGTCGGGAGAAACAAACAGTCCTCCGGATCACTCGCACACCCTCACGGTCAAGAGGAAACAAGCACGCACACACACACACACACACACACACACACACACACACACACACACACGCACACACGCACACTGAGACGCACATGGAACAAGGATCATACGCTGGGCGACACCCGCAGAAATATCTGATCATGCAATTTCAATTAACATCACAGACAATGATGCAGACACACACGCACTCTCACAAAGAGTACTATGAACAACAAACAATAGTAAAAGGGAGGTCTCTCCTTGGATAAACACACAGGGGGAGTCCCAATAACACCTTAAGAACAAAAACAGACACAGAGAGTGATTCTGAGAGCGTCCACTTCAGTTCTCAGAAAACTACAGTGGCTTTGGGCGGAAGTCAACCCAAAGTAATGTCACTGCATCCAGTCACTGCTCCCTTTGTCTGCAGAGTTCAATGACCCCCAAAATGTGAATAGGATTTTTCTTTTTGTCCACTACATTGCAAGATAAATTCAACCTTTTTCTGCTTCTGGAAAGCAAAAAAGAAAGTGCCTCTGTGACTTGGCATTCACCGATAACTGTTGTTCTCACTTAAAATAGCTACAAAAGCACAATGTTAGCTAGATTGTTATTAACAAAATGTAAAGAAAATGGAATCATAATCATCAGTTCAAGATGTCCTCAAGTGCCAACGGTGGAGTATGGATGTTTACATGCGAGTGTTTTCCTGTTGTGTTGCTGTGTGGTGTTTTATTACATCCTGAACAAATATTTTCAGAACACAACCACCTTGCATTCAGACATCCTGCTTTCTTGAGAACTCTGGAGGTGAAAAAAAAAGATCTGGATTCACTCAGACGTGTTTGTTCGAGTCGTTCCAGCGCAGCTGGCAGGATCTGAACTTCTGACACTGGACTCAACAATAATATCTTCCTCTCCATGACCTTAAAATTGAAATAACATTTCCCCAACAGGTTCTAAACTGTCCATCCATAACAATAGCAGTGAAGGGAAAACAGTACCCCTCTAAAAAACTTTATTACCTTGTACTGATGATTCTAGACTTTTAGCTGCACACTCTGATGGATGTTATAGCTGATTATTTTTGAGACAGGGAATCCTGTTTAGATTGACATTAAATCACCAGTGAGGAGAAGTGAGTCTATCTAATCTACTCTATCAAAGCCTCCATTATGTGTCCACATTCTTGCAACTTGCCATAGTGTCGGGAAGGGACATGGCAGCAGCAGCATCCCATAGACAGAGTAGTGAATGTAAACGGTTCATTAAGAATAAACATATATCTTCATGGTAAAGTGTGATTTTACACTCCCTGGGAAGACAACCCGTCTGGATTATATAAAAAAAAGCCTGCCCAAAACAAAAGAGGCACTTAAGGATATAGGGTGGAAAATTACTGCGTGTTGCTTAATTAGCCTGCAGGGAAGGAGGAATTTCACTGGTGAGAAAGCTTGTGTGGCACAAGATGTTTCGGCCCCAACCCCCCATCCCGCACCAACGCAGGAGCACAACTTGGAGAGGTTAGAGGAGGAGTCCCAAGTGATTGATGGGGGCTGTGCGTGAGCATATGTGTGTGTGTGTGTGTGTGTGGTTATGTCTTAGCTGTGGTGGCATCAGGGTCTTTGGGTTCATGGGTTAAGACCTTCCATTACCCAACACCACCCATAAACTGGTGGAAGTGGGTTACGCTGATATGGAGATATGGAGGCCAAACACTGTTGACATTTAATGCTCTGCTCGCTGTTTGAGGCAGTCACATGAGGCTGAAAAGTCACAACAATGTCACAGAACAATGTGTGTGTGTGTGTGTGTGCGTGCGCGTGTGTGCATGTGTGTGTGTCCCTCACGTGAGACGTCACCATGGTGATCGTGCTCTGGAATGCAGTCACCACTCCTCACTAAGACGTCTGGGAGACAAGTGTGTGTGTGTGTGTGTGTGTGTGTGTGTGTGTGTGTGTGTGTCAAAGGTTCATTGCACCCTAATCACATGTCATTGTGGTGGTCTGCTCTCACGCCCCTCAGTTTAGCCAATCAAAAGCTGCGTATGAGACAATGTCATAGAGCCCGAGACAGGAAGGACCGCCCATCACAGCCATTCCAACATACGTGTCCAATTTTCTCCAATGCACCAATGACACTACACACACACACACACACACACACACAGAGTGCCACCAGGCCTGATCGCCATGGCTGGAGGAAAGAAGAAGCAAATCCGTGTATGAGGTCATTGTTTATCATGTTTGTCTGATTTGATGGACGGTCTGTGGGTTTGGTGATTTGTCTTCCGCATCAACAGCACTTGATAGTCAGGCTGTTTCACAATATTGTTATAGAATTTGGTAAAAATGTGTCAAATTGTATTGTTGTATTGTTTTGTAATCCAGCTGCATGACAGACAAAAGTTAAATAAAGTTTGTAAGAGTGTAAAGCAAAATGTCATGTCCGTTTGAGATGAAAGAGGAAGATGTTGTGGCTTCTTTCTCAGCCAAAGAGAACGGTTTATTTATTGACGTGGCTATAATTGCTTGGGTTCTGATCTGTTTGGATTTGCCAAAACTAAACATTTATAGCACGGCCACGTTGTCTGTTCATGGCATTTCCTATCTTGGCCCATCAAAAGACCGGAGGGAGCCTCACATGCAGATCAGCAGGGATTAATTGAGGAGTTTGCTCACGTTTTGTTTTTGGTCCCTCAAACCAAAACACTGCCTGAATAACAGCCTTGAAATTCGAGCCCCTGCATCTGTGTGGGCCAGGAGCGGCTTACACATACTTCCCGGCAGCTCGGACTTTTGTTGCAACTTAATCAAACCTGTTAATGAAGTATGAAAAACAAAGATTCGCCTCAGTTTTAACACTTGTGCTATGCTCTCCCTCTTTACTTTTCCTGTGTGAATTTGCCTTTTTGATTCTCAAAGTCATATTTATGGACGGAGCGAGTGTCTTTGAAGTCCAGCTAAATCTACACTCCCCATCACCCTCGATTCACCTCCTCCATGGGTCAAATAATTCACACTGATGTGGAAAGGCCAGCACTCCTGGGAGCCAGAGAGGGAGCTGCTCTCTGATAGATCAACAGACTCATGCGGTGATTCACACAGAAAGCGCGGATCAACAAAACATGATTCCACTCTCACAATCTCACAGTTTTCAAATCACCCTTCAAAAAGCAATAAGCTTTTCTCCCCCCTCCTTGTTTAATAGTCACTCCCCGTTTTCCATGAATTAAGAAATCAAGGTCCACCGCTTATTGTGCTCTTGTTCGGTTCATGCTACATTTGTTTTCATCCAGGCATTTGCTGCCACTTGACCCACTA
Organism: Karalla daura; assembly: GCA_029224185.1. Classification (NCBI taxonomy): domain Eukaryota; kingdom Metazoa; phylum Chordata; class Actinopteri; order Chaetodontiformes; family Leiognathidae; genus Karalla; species Karalla daura. The sequence goes on from CM055194.1 coordinate 17,461,799, forward strand.
ACATACATTTCCTTCCTTCTTGTTTCTGGTTCACTGACTTCAAGGTGGTCGAAACAATCTAAAACCATCTGTTCTCTGTACGACCTGTTTCAAGGTCTTGCAGCTTTGCCTGGTTTGCACTGTTGATTCTCCAAACCACAGACACCACGCACCTCTAGCAACACTGCACAAAGCAGTCGATGCATGTGTACAAACCTAGATACAGATATATATATACAGACCAAAGAGCTATCAAGCTATTTTCCAGTCCACTTGCGCTGTGCATATTCTTGAAAACCACCTGTTGCAGCACTGGCTGGAATTGCGTCCTGCAGCCTCAATAACAGACACTTTGTTTTCGATCTGTGTGGCGACATAGAAAAACAAGTTTCTGACTCACTGCACCCTTAAATAGAGACCACTTGTCTTCATGACATGCTGTTTTACATCATGGCAGCGATCCCTACAGGGCAGCACCTGAAGCCAACACTGTCAAGGAGACCCTGGGATTGATTCTGGGGCCTCTCGGTGAAGGAGTATGCAAATGTTTCACCATTGTGCGACTCACCGGCCTTGCCTTCCCATGCGAGCCCCAGCACGCCGCTGTAGTCCCTGTTGGTGAGCAGATAGGACAGGCAGAAGTTGCCCCAGTTGCTCTCGGAGTAAAGACTCAAAAGCTTCTCCGGTCCGATGAACCGAGGATGCAGAGGGTCGTTTTTGTCCTCCTCAGTCATCACCTGGAGAAATAAAATGTATGGATTCTGTGATGACACGTTAGGACACAACCAATTAGATCCAAAGACAGTTGGATTTCAGTCATTTTAAGTGATATTAATGCTTTCCCAATTAGGGCTGCAACAGATTAAGTTGTTGATCACTGTCAGTATAGATGAATGAATGAACAAATAATCTCAATTTATCAATGAGTTATTCAGTTTTTAAAATGGTGCAAAGCTGTGAATATGAACATGTATGAATACCTGTATGTATGAATACCTGTTTCACATAGGCCTAGAGGAAGTGAGAATGTTGTTCTCACTTCAGCAACACTGAAATATTCTTACTATTCTACTAAAGAAGCTGAGATGACTTGATTTTGACTTGACTTTCTAAAATCCTTCTCCACGTTTCTAAAATGTTGAAGTCATTTGATCACCTAGTAATTGCAGCTCTAGCCCCAACGAGCCTCCTATTAGTAGAGGTACAAATAAAGGCACCACCCGTGACTGATGCGTGTTATTTATGTGTCCGACACCTAATTCTGAATTTGGTATGGCGGTGTCATTTGAGCGCGCAGGCATCTTACTCGGAGGGATTTCACTTTGAAGTTGATCAGCTTGATGCCATCAAAGTCCACCTTGTCGTAGACGTCATTCACGGCTCTGATGTAGGAAGCGACCTGAGGAATACAGAGATTTATGTGAGAGAGAAAGAGAGAGAGAGAGCAGTTTTAGAGCATGGATGCATTGTCTGAATGTCTGATTGGCCTAAAAGATCAACAGTAGAGAAAGCATCTTCTTCTTCAGTGAAACTGATTATGTTTCAAAACAAGAAACAGGGACCAGAAATGAATGTCAATAACGAAACATTATTAACAGCTTGACTTGAGCTGGTACGTTGTCACACTACTTCAGCACTTTTCTGTGCCCCTTTCCACAATGACTGAGCTTGTTATGCCATTTAGCGATGCTCCATATTTCTTCGTGCGCCTCGGCGCTTTGAGCTCTGAGGGCCCGACAGTCACAACACAGTTTTTCACAGCAGATCTAACACGTTATCCTTTCGACAATACACTTGACTCCCTGTGATCTCCGCAAAGATTTAACCACGATTCGGGGGCTGCACCATGTGACCGATCGGTGGCGTGCGGCTATCTACAGGGTGGGTGGCACGGCCGATCACACGTTCGCAGACAGCCTCGTGCACAGCAGTCACATGTGGAGGTTCGAGCCTGTGCAGCGGGCGCTCCGAAGTTTCCATATACGTAAATATTGACACCTTGGTTGCATGAGAATCTCAAACCAGGTCAGTGGTGACTGACAACAGCATTTTGTATTGACGCTCGAGGATCACATCACGGCATCACTTACAGTATATTTTCTCACCCCCTATAACAAAGGTTTGGCACCGGACCAGGGACAACAACAAGTGTATGTGTGTGTGTGTGTGTGTGTGTGTGTGTGTGTTTCAGGTGGAAAGAATCCGAGCGGACGCGATGAGAGGACAGACAGCGGGAGGACGGCGAGGGAAAATAACTTAGCAGCCATGAAAAGGCAGACTTGCGTCCTCGTTAACTGACCTTGCGATGATCTCAAAGGCATTTATCACAATACCTCAAATGTGGAGCAGATTTCACAACACGAAACGCAATAACGAAGGTGCGTCTTGTTCCAAACCGAGCCTGGATCAGAGGCTGAGAACACAAATATGACTTTAATCAAATTAAGCCTCATCTCCTTTATGGATGGGTATCACATCTGGAATGTAATTATCAATTTTGTTTGTTAGTTTTAATTTAGAAGTTACAGAGTTAATAAGGTTCCCTTTGCGTAACTGCATTCCCTTATCAGTATGGCACGGATGGCTATATTCGCATCTCACGTGACCTCTGACCTCAGTGACCGGCGGTGCGCTCAGACAGACAACTTGGGCTCAGACTAGACGCTCAGATCGCTGTTATCTTACTTGTCAGTGAGGCAACACAGACGTGCCAGCAGCTCTGAGCCTCAGAGTTCACTGCAGGTCAGCAGCACACACACACACAAAAAAACTGGTTTAAAGCAGAAACACAGAAAACTGTCTTTTAGTTTCACACTCTGCAAACTTGCTCTGTTTAATTCACAAAGTTGTGTTCCTCAGTGAAGCTCTGAGGTTGTGTCTGACGTTTTACCGCTCCAACAAGGTCAAGAACACAAGACACAAAGTTTTGTTTGATGTTTCAACAGTGAATTAGATGCAAAGGGGACGTCACTCAGTCTAATGGTAGGTCCGAGCTGTCACGTTACTCTGTGAGTGCATCGACATCCCTCGCTCCTACAACACCTGTGCGCACCTGTGCGGACCACACAGAGGCAATTGCCGCAATTGCCCTTCACACGTCGCTTCACTTGTTTGAATACGATTTTAGTTGTGGGTGAACTTTGATTTGAAGCGCCATGTTCTCTAAAATCTTGGACATTGGATTCAGGGACGGCTTTGTAAACAGAGTCTGCTCGGTGCAGGAAGTGTAGTTTTGTTCTGTCTGTTGAATTTGTTGCCCTCGCACGGCAAATCCTCTGGCGGACACTGTGTTCCCCCCGAGGCCTTGACACATCAGACAGCTCAGGTATCAGCAGCATCTAAAGTGACTCACTGTGAACGAGCGGCCTTTTGCTTCCTTGTGTCAGTAGAAATAGAACTAGTAGATTTAAGATTAGATTAGGGACTAAGGCCTGTTGAAGTTTTAAGTGATCAGTTTTTGCTCCAATTTTTGAATGATATACCTTTAAATTGTTGCTAAAACAGTTGAAATGTGGGATTATTGTGTGTTTCAACCCATTTGACCTCTGGCAGAAGCTTTGAATGAAGTTGAAATCATGGGTGATAAAACAGGTGCATCATCTGTCCAGGACAGTTCAACCAATATGAATTTTAACACAGATTGATAGATTTGATGCGGTCACCTGAGCCACGACAGCTTCAACAGACTTGAACTTCTTGTAGTAGAGGTGGTCAGCATGGAGATGGAGCAGACAGCTGGTCTTCAGCTCATCCACCGTCCTCCTGGGCCGACTCACTGGTGCCTCCAGTGGAGCACATTAGGACGGATTAGAGGAAGAAGAGGAAGGAAGAAGAGGAAGAATTACATTTTTATACGAGGAGACAGTGTGAATCATGACATAGGCCATTAAACCACCGAGCAATCTGTCCTCGTCAACCCTTTTATAGGTGCACTGGCTCAAGACATAACGTCATTTAAACCTGGAACATATCTGCGGGCGTTGCATGTCCCAGTTGGACAGTGGGACGACTCGTAGCCACAGGAGCACAAAGTGTCTCCACCAGGAACATCTGTTCAGGTCATTTCACGACCTAACAGTGGAAGTGATCTTGACCGGCAGGCATTTTGTTAAAAATGGATCAACATCACTCGCCCGACATCCATTGTTATGCACGAACAGTGGGGCCACCACCTAGTCAGTCAAAGGTTATCGATAAAAAGGCTCCCAAGGGGGCCATTAGTTGATGTGGCAGATGTTAATTCCATCATACATGGTTTTATAATCACCTCATACCAGAATAAAGGTCATGAGGTGTATTTGGATCTCCAGCAGCCATTGAAAACATGGGTACAGCCCCTTCTTAAGTCCAGCATCCTGCTGGAAGTCAATGGTGGTATTTGCTCAACAGGACAAAAATAAAAATGACCAAATGAATGCTAATAAATAAGATCAGATATAATCAATGAATCATGCACACTGGCCACTGAACTGTCCCTTAGTTTGACGTTAACCAGCTATAAATGCTGTTAAAACTGAGGCATCGTTCGAAGGGCGTGACATGGAAAATAAGACAGCGTAGACGTCAATGTTTTCATGTTTTTCTGCCATTATTCACTGAATAATCTGGACGGTCCCTACCTCACTGGGTCCGAGGCTTTTGGCGAGAAGATCCAAATTATCTGCGCCACAGAATACATCAGAGGTTGTTCTCATGGATGGTAGAACTGCACAAAAACAATCACAGACACTTTGAGGAATGTACGACATAAAAGCACAAAACACGGGTGAATTCATGTTCTCGTAAGCAGTAATTCTTGAGTGTCTTCCTCAGTCTAATTCACATAAAAACACATTGTGAAACACACAAGAAAACACTGTCAACGTTTCGTCCTTGACTACCTTCACCCTGTCGGTAAACTTATTTTTCACCCAAAAGTGACTCATTCAGATGTGGGCGTCCAGTGTCCACATAAAAGTGTTCTCATAACGTAATGAATAACTGAACAGGGATCAAACATGAGGCCTGATTCAAACCATGACTGCTCACTTGTTGGAGCACTGGAGCTGGACATTGTGAAAGCTGGCCTCACAAATACCAGCGATGTAGGCCGATCGCAGTCTTTGGGAAATAATTTATTTGTGCAGAAAAGATTTCGGGAAATTCGTTGGGTTGTTTGACAAATACCGGGGAGGAAATGCTGCAAAGTTCAGTAACACAGGCATTGAACTATGGGCCTGTATTACCGCTATTGTTTTCCACTTTGAGTCAATTTTGGGGGAATAATCTGTAGTACAGACAGTGAGTAGTAATATACACAAGACTGAAAATGAAAATGAAGAAGACACAAGAGATTTTAAAAACACATTTTAAGATTGAAAATGTCAAAGGAACTCTATCATCTTCTCAGGTGGTTTGACAGTTTTCTATTCAGAGCAATATGTGTAGGAATCCACTAAAATCCGGCATGTAAAGCAGCTAATATGGACAGATCCACTGGCACATTCTCCAACACTATTAATTGAGAGGCCACATTTGGAAATCAGCGCTGTGAGAGACGTGGGGCAGCTTGCGGAAAACGCTGATAGATGCTGGTTTGATTTCATTAAAACAACATAATCGTCTGTGATTTGCGACACCTCCTGGAAGGCTGCCTCCTTCGGACTGATGCAATAATAATGGGATTGCAGTCGAGGGAGGCATTGCATTCGCATGAATTGGCCCATCTCGGAGCGCTGGGAAAGACAGAAAAATTCCACAAAAATGCAGGGAGCCAGAAAGACACGGTTGCAACAGTGAGTGTATAAGGTTCATCGGTAGAGAGGGGTCTGCACACGAATGTGGAGGAAAGAATAATATGTGAAGTAAAGTCACGCAGGATGTTTCACGACGTTGTAAAATTGTAAAAATAAATGGGGTTTCAGTGGGATGCACAGCAGGGGGGCAACGCATAGAACACAAAGTACAGCCAGGGTTTTAATGCAAACATTACACTGGTATCTGGGACTCACATTAAAGGCATGTGACATATGAATCATAGTCCCACGTTGTCTGCGGTGGTGAAAGTGAGTAAGTTGAATGGTGACTCCCTCAGGATCTCATAGGGGGGGTAACGCAGTTCTTGTGTGAGAAACACTCCCAGATCTTACTGGATCAGACTTGGCTCAGGCAACGCATGATTGGATCACACCATCCCACCAAAGTCCTCCAGCCAATCACAAACCTGCGATTCCCTCTATACATGGCATGAGATGGGGGTGGGCTCTGGGGGTGGAAGTAAATGTGGGGGCCTAAATGCCGGGTGTCGACCACTGACAGAATTATTTCCAGACCTCTCTCTCTCTCTCTCTCTCTCTCTCTCTCTCTCTCTCTCTCTCTCTCTCTCTCTCTCTCTCTCTCTCTCTCTGTCTCTGTCTCTCTCTGTCTCTGTCTCTTTCTGAGGTTATTCCTGTCTTCTCTTCCGTCGTGGCCAAAGTTGCAAAGAACGATTAGTTTCCTACTTAAAAAAGCAAAGAAAATATTTGAACAAACGATAAATATTGTCAGTTCAAATCGCCAAACTTGCCTGACAAGACATGCCAAATGAAAAATCAATCTCATCTTTCGGTAGGAACACACATCACAGGCACTACCTGGAAACTGTTAAGAGAAATGTGATATGCTATTTGGTAGCTTTTTTGGGGAGCTTAACACATTGTGTCCTCTAATGGGTTCAGTGGGACCAGCTGATCTTTTAATGTAAGGATGCTGTCCCAGAATCCCACAAACGACTCTTTGCTCAGATCAAGAGTCCTACAAGTTCCCTTCTACCTTCTTTTGATGCTGCCTCACTTTAAGTGGCCTGAAGAACAACTATCGGTTAACTCACGCTGAAAATGACAACAAACCCCAAATACATCATAACAACTCTCCGTGCCTGTTGCCCATGAGAAGGTCTGCTAACGTTCCTGAAGAGCACATGTCCAACGCTTGGATCAAACCTCAGTTCTAACGGTGATCTCACGGTCGCCCGGACCGCTATGTTTTCACAACCGTCATCGCTGTTGTTGCCCAAGCGTTCTTTCAAATCACATGATTCACGTGGCCGCAGGGAGGTTTTCTGCCTCATCTATCCATCGTATCCAGACATCCTGTAGCAGCCTTCACCCTTCCTCATTCTCGCAGTTCATCAAACCTGTTTACTGCCCAAAACTGCTTTCATCTTTGTTCAATACAACATGTCTGTCTGTTGAGCTGCAAGAACCTGTCGGTGCACAATATTCTCAGTGTTACTTTCTATTTTATCACGATGATTTATCACCATATCAGCGACAACTGTAACAGCTGTGTGTCTTGTACTAATGCCTAAGATTGATAAACCGACGCAAAACAGAAAGTTCAGCCAGTGGTGCACAGAGATACTCCCAGAGTTCTGGTTGTATAATATACTTTGGCAATGAACATCATGAGAAACTTTGACTAATGCACTTGCATTGATTTTAAAAACTGGAGATTTGACAGATTTGTATGTGCATGTTAATCTTAATGAAAGTTTTAGTGTAGGCTTTCTAAGGCGGACTGCAAAAAGACGTCAACTCCACTTTCAGACTGAAACAACTATCAGACATTTACTAAAGTAACTCTTCATTGGTCTTCAGGCAATATCAGGTTTATGTTTATCTATATTATACTCAAAATGAAATGGAGACGAACACACACAAAGACGTAGTAATATGATCAGACATGACTGATTTAATTGACTAACATAATAAACAGAGAATATTGATCTATGTCCCCATGTAAACAGGGCTTAAAGTTAATAATGTTCCAAAATAAAGAAAACAAGTTACATAAAAGCTTGTTCTGGCACTCTCCTAATAACAACAAACACAAACTGTTTGGATAAACATTTCAAAGGTTACTGGATGAAAATATGTGTGCCTAAGGCAGGAAAAAGTAATGTTCCATTTAGTTTTATCGCCGCTACTGTAGTTTACCGCATTGCTCATAAATTGCATCCTTATCTAACAGTAATTTAGCTTACCTAAGCCCAGATTTTCAGCATCTGCCTGGTTGTTACAGGAGACATCCCAGAAGTGCCTCCAGAATGGTGTAGCAACAATGTGATGATGTGTGAGGCTTTGATTGATTTGTACACCTTGCATGTTTTTTTTCTGAAACATCTTTATTTGATCATCTTTGTTTGATTTCGAGGTAACTTGTTTAACTAGTTGTACTTGGAATGTGATCATTATTTCACTTGCCAGAGGGAATGGAAAGTTCTCTGCAACCTGGCCAGAGTGATGAAAAAAAAAAGTGAAGTTCACTTTCTGAATTAATGCATCGAAATTCTGAGTGAAGCCTCGATTGTGTCCATCTACTGTGCCAACATTGTTACGGCATTAGTCACACTATTATTAGTGACCAGGTGCTGCGGTTGTTCCCAAATGTCTTCCTGGGGTCATACTCATGTTCCCAGATTTCGGATCTCAGGACATCCCCGGAGACAGAGAGTTCCTCATAAAACCTTTGTTGCCACCAGATGACAAGCACAGGAAGTGGAAGCTCGCTCAGGAGCAGACACATTATGTCAACCCCTTGTGTCTCTATTTACCACTCGTAAGGACGCATCGATTGTTTGTTGAAAACATCATTTGCCAAATCGCTCGCAGTTTCCTGCAGATATGCTGGCCTGCAAATGAAAGCACAGGATGTTGTCATCTGCACGGCTATCGAATGTAAATGTTGCTACAGTTGTGAAAGGGGTCAGAAAAAATGGCGGGAGGCACGGGGGGGAGAGTAGCCAGGGAGTCTGTGCAGACTTAAGGAGAAACACAGGGGAGTGTTTTGGCTCGCCCAGCAGGTTTCCAGTAAAGTGCTTTCTTGGAAACAATCTCTTACTGATGCAAATTTGCACAGGCAGCCAGAGAAGTATACTTGAATACAAATATACACACTTGCGTACACACTGTGATGTGCAGAACATTTCTGACAACTCTCAGTGATGACTGCCATCTGGCATAATCATAAGCCTTTGTAATGCCAACCAAAACTTTGCTTTAATCTTGAAGCCTTTTGTTACCCAAAAGATCCTAAATATGCTCGTCTTGATTCTCACTTCCTTAAATACTGCACTGCCCTGTCCTCCTGATTCACCCTCACACTATGCAGTACCTTTAGCCCCCGTCTTTCTGCCTCCTCCTCTTCCTCCTCCTCCTCCTCGAAAAGTCACACCATCTTCAGTTTGTCTTTTCTTTGGCTGGTGACCAAAAACTGTTCCTACACTGCCTCAGAGCCCTAAATAGGTTCTGCGGTTACATTATAACTCCACTCTTATGACGGGTTGAGGGGACGGATAGTACATTGACCCAAAGTAACCCTAGTTAATACCAGAGCTTGAGGTTGCACACACAATATGGATGAGGATACTGTATGAGAGAAGAGCAGGGACGGTTAGTAACACAGATTTCGTTTAGCTAATCTGGGACTGAGACTGCGAATAAGGCCATTAATCAAATTTTACAGAGAGATCTACTGTATTGCATTTATTTTCTGAGCTCCTGCCATCAACACTGAGCAGCCAGGAAAGGTTACTGGGTTGTCATTAATACAGTTTCTCCCTTCAGATGCACAAGCTTAATTTTTTTCTTCATCTTGGACACTCAGGGCAGCTACAAGTCACTACAGAGCCAATAAAAACAGAAAACTATGAGCAGAGGAGAGATTTTCTCAAGTGGAAATTGGAAGGCACTCTTACTCATGTCATCCTCGTGGTAGATGATGGAGTGGTGACCTGTGTTGTTGGTGGTGTATCGATGCACAGGCTCGACGTGATAGGTCCCGTTGTGGGTGTGGATGCTTCCCTCAAACTGTCCCTGCAGCACAGAGCCATGGCAGGCTGAACCGTGTTCACCTGCAAGATCAGGTCAAGACAGATTTGACGTTAGGATCAGAGGGGGTGGAGATGTACAGCAATAAAAGACAAGTGGGAATCAGAAACTGACAGAGTAGCAACAGGAGACAGTGTGAGGAACTTTAAGACCAGAGTCAGACAATCCTGCAGAAGCAACGAATTGAATGTCATTCATTCTGCACAGTTCATTAGGTTTTGCTTTGTTCTCCGAATTTCAATAATCAGGAATATTTAAGTGCAAACAGATGTTTCTGCAAATGTTCTCAAATGTTTTATCCAGATGTTCTATTCAAAGCAATACTTTGAATGCAAGTCGATGAAAGGTGGCTAAACGCTTTGATGCCAATAAAATCACATGAATTTCAGGTCAAGTGTTTCCAACTCTACCAGATATCGCTCTCATACCAACCCTCAAGTGTTCCTGAATATATGTGGGAGAGGTCTGCTGTTGTGGACCCATTTTCACTGACCACGGCAAAATCTTCTGAAAACGCTCCTGAGTCACGTCTCAAATGCAGATGGAAAGTTCTGAAAGGAACAAAAACACAAACAGCTCACAGATGTGGTCAGACCTTTGTAGTGTGGTAGAAGGTATGTAGACCTATCAGCAGCAGGCAAATATGGACAATTAATGGCTGACATGTGTTACTGGTGTAGGACCAGGGATAAAGAACTGTGTTGAAACAGAAGGATGTTTGTTTAGCTAAACTGGCCACAGTGTAGGAAAAGCAAAGTTACCTGTGGAAAGCAGTGAAGTCTAGCTGCAGTGTGTAGTCGTGAGATTGTGTGGATCTCCTGGCCCTCAAATGTTGCTTGTGAAGGTATTCCCTGTCGTATGACAAGCCTTCATAATGCTTTATGAAGGGACTGATGTCACTCCCAACTCCTGAAACAAAGCGAATACAATTTTTGACACTTAACAGATGAAGATGCAAAGATGTTCAGTGAACCAGAAGCTGCCACAACTCATAAAATCAACCTATACCCACCTCCTGTTGCCCCTATTGAATGAATCATGCGTGTGTACTCCATTAATCACAACTAACAAAGTCAGATATTGTTTACATAGTGAAACGGGCAGGATTTTTGTAAAGGCTCATGTTTGCAGCATTCCTAGGAGGACAGGTTAAGACATGTCTGAGCCCAGAGGGGGCCACTCAGTCCACCAGCATAGCCTACAAGTGTATTCACACACACTGACACCCACACACACACACACACACACACACACACACACATACACAAGACCATACAGCTACAAACAACTGCACATACTTATTCAGAGTGCAGAGTGAATAAATGGCTCTCATTCATTCACACACACAGACATGCACACACACACACACACACACACACACACACACACACACACACACACACACACACACACACACACACACACTAATCTCCACATTCCACCACCACACTACCCGCTACCTGTAAGCCGTTCACAGCAGTCGAGCAACAACAGCAGCAGCAGCCAGTAATATTGGACCCCCATGGTTTCCTTATTGCTGTGTTTTTGTTTTCGATCCCCTTCACAGTTTTCTCCTTCTCCTCCTCGGCTCACACCCGACTCCCTTTTTCATCCTGTCCGGATTTCTTACTCCTCTCCCGGCCAGCCTCGTACCTGTAGTGTTCCCAGGCTGGAATGTGACTAGATAGCTCAGCGAGCAGAAACCTCATGAGGAGGCAAATTCAGACTTGTTTGCTCCCATGTTATGAGATATGTGCGCAATTAAAAGAGGTCTTGGAAATGGGGTTGTACGAACATCATTAAGCTCAACGGAGAGAGTGACGTAAGGTGAAAAGTAATGTGAACAATTACAGTGGTATTGGTAACTCCAATTAAACTGTATTGGAGGAGTGATTTGAAATATCCATCTTCATTTCTTCACAAGAGGTGGCTCGGATGGAACAAAGCAAGGACCAAGTTTATAATGGATAAAAAAATGATTGATAAGACATCAAAAACTGTGCACAGTCGCACCCAGATGTATTTCTGAGAAAAGTTTAAATATTCATCCTGTTCACTGTCACTACTAAACCTTTGGGTTAGGTAACGTTTGGAATTTAACATTGAAAACAAAGCGCAACTTAGGCCGACCGTCATTAGTTTTCCATGTGTGCCTATTATATAAGGCGTTCTGGAGAAATCAGTTTTAACTGATGATGGCTCTGGGTAAAAGGTTGCCGTAGTGTCCAGCTTGTAACAATTCATGTATTGTTGGGAGAACGAGCACCAGGAACACATTTTCAACTGTTGATTGTGGCGATGAGATGGTTTAGGCAGCACCGAACCGTGGCACTGCCAGATAATTAAAACACAGTCATAGTGCCGGTGTGGCTAAAAACAACTGGTATTGTCATTGGGAATGGGGGGGGGGGATTTTGAACTTTGATTAATTTCCTGAAAAAGGAAAATGCCTCCCACAGGTCTTATTATAGAGCCCAGTCTGGTGGAGAAAGTGGCAAAAAAAATATGAGAAGGAGCATGATTCACTGGGTCAGAGGTACTTGATGGACTCATTTTAAATAAATGTGACAGTTTTGGGGTAATTTTGAGGAACCGCACTCTCTCAAGAGGAAGTGAGGCATAATTTGACCTCAGAATGAGGTAAAATAAGGCAAAGGTTTTCCTAACTCTAAAATAAAAGCCGCCTCTTCTGTGTGCACTTCTGCAATACGATGATAAATAGCAGCAAGATCAAACGTCATGCAGTTATTCACACCATTTACTATATTTACTATTCATTCATTCATTCAACTGTGCTTTCATTTCACTGATAATAACTCCTGTGGTACATTTCAAATGCACCTAATGTATAATTTATAAATGCTGTATCTTAAAGCAAATAAGCTCCACCATCAGTATCACCACAGCAAACTGTTGCTCCCCAAGAGCCCAATTACTCACTCCACTACATCAAAATATTGCAGTATATCCAGTAAAAATATCAAAATCAACAATAACTCAAGCAGTTGTCTCTGGTGAATAGCGTCATAAACTTTTATCCGGCTGTCCGTGCCAAAAAAAGACTTTACAGAGATCTCAGAGAAACATTTGGAGCATTAACGAGCACCAAATCCAACACCAAGATGTCTCTGACTTGTAAATGTTTCCCGAAATTATTAAGTTTCGTGCTCTGTATCCACACCAATGGGTGCTGAGGGTTAGGAAGTATGTGCTGCCAGCAAATCCAGTTGGAAACAAGATATGTATAAGCCACACCAAAGAAAAAGAAAACTTAATATATACTCTGTCTTGATGGGGATTGATTGTGAGTGGTTGAGCCTGAACCTTCAATAACTTAAGTATAGTGTAAGCAAAGATGTCACAGTCAGTGTCTCTTTGAGTCTCATGATCTTTAACATCTTTTTATGTTTTACAACTGCATCCATGTACTCTGCTCTTTAAAAGGGGGTCTTTGAGAGGATCCAGACCCTGATCGTGATGGGTATGACCCCACTCCTGTACAGACGATGATATAACCTCTGCACATATTTCAACTCCTCTCATATCTCAGCTGGGTCACGTCCAGCTGTGTAAACCTAATGGATGTCAAACCTGGGCGGCTGCAGACAGGTTCCTGGCCTGAGACGCTGCTACAGACAACATACTACACCACTGACTGACTCCCACAGGTCAATGTTTTACAGCCCGGGTTTAGAGCTTAACCTCCCCCATGTTTTAATCATCCATCGGCCGCCTCCCTCAGAAACCTCCTGCTCCGCACCGATTGGCCAGAAAGGGATCACCCGGATTGGGGCAATGACATCACAGACTTTACACACCCCTAAGTAAAGTATAGGCCCACGCACATATGCGTGCATATCACATGCACCCATATGGAGGTCGCCTTCTTGCAGTAGAAGCAAGTGTAACTAAACACCCTCGTGTGTCGTCAAGGTTGGACTGCTGCACAAAGATTACAATATTTCCAAGCAGTTTTTGCTCCTGGAGAGAATTTGTATGTGACTAAACAATTAAAAACAACATAAATGTCTAAAATCCTCGTCGATCGCCCACTTCACTCCACCTACTGTGACCTTTACATCTCTTGTAATCACCTTTTACATATTTTGAACTTTTGCAGAGGTTACTCTAGGATGTTGACTCTGGATGGTGAGCTGAAGGAATTACAAGCCTTTCCTTGTGTAAAATCTTTTGATCTCTGCGCTTTGCGAGCTCGGAGTCGTTCCGCTTCACGTGGGCACAGTCTAAAGCGCAACGGCACCAAAAGCCCAACACGGGGGAAACATTTGGAAGGCAAATCTATGCTTTTCACCCTAAATTCTTGGATCTAAGTTATTTTCCCATGAATGGCATTCCCTCACATGTTCAAGAGTAAAGAAAATGAAATTATATCCTGGCTGCAACGCTCCCTCTAATGCTGTCAGTTCTGGGAACATGTCCACGTATAGATTGTCCGCTCTACGATCAAGGATCCGTGTCTCTTTATCTTGCATTTTTCATGCTTTGCAGGATGTGATGCTCTCATGAGGTTTGCCCGTTGCTTCGCTGAAATGTTTTTGTGGAAGTTTCTGGTTGCCTTTGAGGCTAATTCAAACCAACACTACACATGACATCCAATCTGACCCTACAAATGTCTGGCATTTTGTGCCAGACAAAGGATCATGGGATAATTGGAGCAACTGCAGGCCCTTAACAACTCTTTGCTTCTCTGGGGGTTCATAGGCTATGGGAATTATCAAATCACATCATTCTGCTGACATAGCCAACTGTTAACCCCTTCACAGACCTGACCCACTTCACAAAGGGCCGCGGCCTTCCCTTTCTTCATGCCCGGGCACTGCACAATATCCAGTCTGTGTCACACTCAATAATGAGTGCATTGTATTCAAGACGGTGACATAGAACTTAGATGAGCAGACAGGCAAGCCGCCATCCATCTCTGTCTCTTTCGCTGAAGTGTCTCACAGCTCTACTTTCAGAATACTTAAATCTCACTCAATGTCTTATTTGTCCAAAAATGTTTAGGAAAATGTTAAATGTGATCCTCCAGCATTTTATGATTAAATAAGTCATGTTATAAACTAGGGTAGCACAGGAGCCCTCACATTAAGAATTCCAAATCCCAGTTGGACAAAGGGCCTTTCTGTGTGGAGTTTACATGTTCTCCCCTTGTCATGAACACAAGGGGAGAACATGTAAACTTGAGGAATCCAGTTTCCTCAGATAATTAAAAAATATGCATTTTTAGCCCCATTTGGACTCTCTAAATTGAGCCAAGTTGAAAGAATGACTGTGAATGGTGTGTGTGTGTGTGTGTGTGTGTGTGTGTGTGTGTGTGTTTGTGTGTCCTTTGATAGCTTGGAGACCTGTTCAGGGTGTACCACTGGACATATCCCAGAGAACGGCTCTAGCAAAGGTACTAATCAGGTGAGATGATGAATGGATGGATGCAATAAATGAGACTCATTGAGACATAACCCTATTTTTTTTTCTTCACAATCTGACTTTTTGCAGCACAAGATGTCACATGAAGCCATGAAGTTTATTATGTTTGCTACAGGTGCAGTCTCTCCATTTAAGAGACAACATGAGGACTGTGAATGGACAGTTTCACTGCAAGAGTCAGTCCACATGCAATGCAATGACTCCCCCTAGAGAAAACTTCTAAAAATGAAGCAGAATAACATACAGATTGATCATTAACTTCAATTTCCTGTTGTTTTTTTTAATGCACTGTGTGTGCACAATGATGAAATGGGGGATGAATGAGTACAGAACAAATTGGGAAACTGGAGCAATCGATGATGACGTTGACATCAAAGATGACGGTGAGTGCAAATACCTCCTGGAAAGCATGTTTGTTCGTGCCGGTGTCTTTGAAAATGCTGCAAATGATGGCACGACCTCCCATCTGGCCATGGCCTGAGTAGATTCAGAGGAGACTTCAACGGCCTTACCTAGACGTCCCATCTTGTACAGATTTCTTCCTTTGCCGTCTTGGTCACAAGGTCATGACGTCAACTGCTACCCAAAACACCAGACGAGGCCTTTTGGGCGCAAGATAAGAGAACAATAGCAAGGACTTTCTGCACACCGAGGAACAGCCTGTGACTATGATCAGGATAAACTCCATTTGGTATGACTCTCAAGTGAAAATACCTTTATTAAAACACGACCATTAACCTTGACACATTTAGGAATGCTGTGCAATCGGAGCCAAGTCCTTTCTGTGAAAGAAGTGTCCTTCCTGGAATAAAACACACAACTTTTTTGAAAAGATTAGGCACGGCACATCTCACTGTCGTACACTATCGGGTTTTGTTTACACAAAACATAGACACATGTCCGTTATGCAACAATATGTGTGTCTGCGAGGCCCGAAACAAAATGTCGCTCAGTGTCAATTAAACTTTGAACAGCTGACTGACGTCAAGGGAGCACATGTCTCTGGTGGTTTTACTCCCAACTGATAAAAATAAACCCAGACTAACCTGCTGACTTTTCACTGGAATGGTCTAGTTTTTGTACAAACAGTTTATAGTGCTTTGAAGAATTTAGCAGGAATCAAACTCACTGAAATTCCTGGTCACATTAAAAAGAATTACCACATTTGGGTTACAGATAGTTTTCCTTCTAGAGTCAGTAGGAGAATGAGCACAAGGACACCATTAGTTGAGGATAGCTTGATCTTAAAATGCCCAATGCTACACTGATAAACCTGGATCTTCATCTGAAGTACCAAAAGCAGGCTGATGATAGCACTATGTTAAACACACAATGTGTTGAGCTGTGTTTTTTTACTACAAATGTTTTGACGTGCCATTGAAGGAAAAGTGCAGTTGATATGAATGAAATTCATATTCACCACATGCAAAAATTAAACAGTGGTAAAGCTGTGGAGTGGGATTGTGCTGTAAGTGAATGATCGCTTTGTTTGAAAGTAACAAGATTAACTGTGGTTGATTTTATCATCCTGGTCAAAATGTGTGTTTGTGTCACAACTTATTTGTTTCCTTCTCTCATGTGTTATCATATTACCAATTGTAATATTATTGTATTATTAGCAATATTGCAACAGCAATACTGGAGTAGCAAAGGTCACATGAAAAAACCCATGAAACAACCCCTCCTCTCATAAAATTATAGAAAAGGCTCAGAAAAAACAAACTGATAAACAGACATGGTCCATATTTCGTAAATTGGTAATACGTGCCCTTCCTCAATCAACTCAATTTCAGTGTTTAGCTTCTTAACTGATGTGATGCTCTGCACAGCCAGAAGAGGACGCTGCTCACACACATCTTTAGGAGGGACCACGCTGAATGAGCCAGTAGAGAGGGGAGGAGGAGGAGGAGGAGGCAGGAGGACGCCCCCACAAATGGAAACCAGCAATATTGTCCAGAGGAGACAGAGGGAGAATGGGCGCGACTCGGCCCGACATGAGGAAAAGTAACTGACACAGAGTGAAACTGAGTTTGAAGCGGTTCACCTCCCAGCCAAGAAATGTTAACTCAGGGGTTAGATTGTAACAGCCAGCATAACAGTCTGAATGCGTGTGTGTGTGTGTGCATGTGTGTGTGTGTGTGTGTGTCCTCATTTGTTTGTCCTGCTGATGTCAAATGACCCCCTTTCATTAGGGTCTAAATGAAGCCATATGTTTAACAGTATGTGGGCAAGGCAACAAGACACAGACCTGTTCGCAGCCACACACACACACACACACACACACACACACACACATACACACACACATACACGCACAAGGATCAGCAGCACCACCCAACATGTTATACATACCCCATCGAGTTTTCATGGCATGAAACATCAAAAAAGTAGACATCACCGATACCACAAGCTCTACGATGAGATCAAAGCCATGTGATACAGTGGTTCTACCTGACTCTTACATCAACACATTTGTGATTTGTCACAGTGGATTTTGGGGATGGTGGAGGCAGAGAGCAGTGCTCTGAACTCTACGTTTATAAAAAAGAGTCCACTGCCGTGGATGGGGGTGGGAATCTCGGTCCACACGTTGAGAAACGGAGCAGGGCGAACATTTTAGGCCAAGCTGGTGTTTCAGGAGCAGCCGGCAGATGCAAATGTAGTCTGAGGAATGCTGTCCTGCTCTGCAAGTCGGAGGAAGTTTCTTCAGTTTCAGGGTTTTTCTACGTCCGTGTGAGCAGTCAGTGGAGGGAGGTGAGGGTTTGGGGGGTGTGGGGGTGGGGATTTTTTGGGGGAGGTTAAAGTGAAGGCACTGTCATGGATGATACACTGAGGTTGGAAAGAATGAGGTTCAGCCAAGAGGGAGATACAGTAAGACTCAGGTGTGGATAAAGAGATTTGCTCGAAATATTAATGCGAAGCGGCGGTCTGATCCCATCCACGTGAGAGTCCGCTGCAACAGAGACGATTCCTCAGGTTTCTCCTCAACACCTCGACTCCCTTTCGGGCTTCATTTCTAATCCAGGAAAGGGTGTTGGCCACTCATGCGGTGACCTTTGACCCGTAATGACTCTGCTGGCAGCCGTTCTACCTTCAGTAATGGTTCACGAAACCGGGCTTCGCTGGTAGTTATCAGCTATCAGCTGAATGGCTGCAGGATAACATCATACATTCCTCCTGCACGGGCCTTTAAGTGTGGTACATAGATAACCGCTGCAATACAGCTTTCTCAAAACACAAGCAGCTTTGTCCCCGGAGACTCAAAGGTCCGTTTTAATTCCGTGTACGTACAAAAAGTGAAAGCACATATAGCATAAGAACAGTCTCACAGTATTTGCAGCATGGTATTTACTGTTAAAGCTGCACTAATCGGTGTGGTTATATGATCACTGGGTCCAGTGACTGTGTTGTAAGTGGAAGGGGGTCACAGTTATAACCCTGCATGTGTCCTCGTTCTGCAGATCTTTATAGTGTGTTTTAACCTAATTGCTTTGATTTTATGGCCGACAACTTTACTCATCGATGTTGTTTTCCAGTCACAGTGAAAGAAAAAAAAAAGCCTCAGAAACTCTGCAGACAAAGATAGTGAAAATTGAGAGACAAAATCAGAGCTGAACGGAGGGAAAGTATTGGCATTAACTCTCATCAGATCATTGAAAACAGGCTGAACCAGTGCTAATGCTCCTATTTGACTGCGAGGTGTGTAAACCAGAGCCAGTATGTCAATTTCACAGTCTTTTAGCATCAGTGTTTGAACTGATTGCCAAAGAACAGTTGTTGTACAGTTCTGCTTATCACACAAAATCATCAAATACCTTTTTATTTTTTGACATATTTATGCATTTCATGTATCTGTATTTATTTGAGTTTAAGTCCTTCCATCAAATACCTTCTTTGTACCTATCGTTGTCTCTGGGGTCAGCTGGAGCATATCCCACTACAGGACAGGTTACCAGTCCAACGCAGGGCACACACACACACACACACACACACACACACACACACACACACACACACACACACACACACACACACACACATACACACACACACACAGTCAAATCAAGTCAAAAGGAAAACCCACCATCGTTCACATTGAAGTTGATGTGATGTGATGATGAAATTAAGCTCAAGTCATTATTGAAACATTATTACTTAACTGACCAACCACTCATTTAAACTAATGGCGATCTGATAATTTCTTAATGGATACAATATAGTCTCCATTATAGCATGTGGTGGGCTGTAAGACCTCATGCATTAGCAGTGAGGTGTAAACCTGTTTTATACCCAGCAGCTTGAGAAGAACAGTGAGCAGATACCGACCGAGTTATAACGAGACCTGAAGTTTGTGTCCAGTGATCTTTCTGCTCTCCTCCACTTTATATTCCCCTTCCTCTCCTTCCTCTTTCCTCTGTCATCCCCCTCTCTCATGAATGAATGCGATGAGCTGATAAACAGTGAATAACTGGCTCTGGACAGGCTCTCATTACAGCCATTCAACTGCAGAGGCCTTTATTTACACATCCTCTGTGAGCAATGTCAAAGAGGCAAATGTGAGGCCAGATAAGAGAGGACAAAATAAGGGAGCACTAAATATACACCTGTACCTGACACCTGACACATTTGGTGCTTGAAATGCTTGAGAGTTGCAGAAATATGAGTTTAAACATTTACAAACTCTTGGTTTGACATTCCATGCCATCTTGATAATTGTAGTTCCTTTCTGTAATCTCTGTTTATATCCTATCTCAGGGACCGGGTTACATCAGTTTATCCGAGCCCTTCAGCCGAGTCAACAACCGAGGCATTCAGACCGAAATCAAGTCTTTATTAAATTGATGCAACAGGCCGGGAGGCAGCTGCTGCAGCAGGCGTCCTCAGATCAGACACGGACTTGGATCCAGCGACTGATCCGTGGATTTATAGGCCTCAAAGAGACCGTAGAGGACACTGTTCACTGCTCTCTACTGCACAGGCACTGTGGTTGAGATAAACTCTTGAGTAAGCGCGCGAACATGCTCGAGCTCAACGCAAAAATGCTAATGAGCAGGTGTGATGTTTGCCATGCTCGACGTGTTCTACGGGATCACGGTGAAGTTTGGTTTGAGGTCAGCTCTCAGAGTGACGCAGCGAACGAGACAGACTACAAAAAAAAAAAAACACGAGTGTGTGGTTTAGAGCTCAAAGAACAAGTGATGACATATCAAAAGATCCTGACATCAAAAGAAAAATAAATCATCTCCATAAGCACACTCTACCATAAGCACACACACACACACACACACACACAAACCTTTGTTGTGACCAACCAACAGAGATAATAACCATTAGTTCAGATCTTGTGTAATTCTCCTGGTGATATACAACAGTTTTCCATAATTACTTTGTGGATGCACGTTTTGTTTACGGTTGCGTTCAATCGCAGATAAGTTTCCCATGTGGAAGAAATGCGACGGGGTCTATTTCCCACACTCCTCTCCACTTGATATGACTCAGGCAGGCGATCTGACCGCCTCTCATCTCTGGGCCGCAGGTCACCGGCTCTGCCATAAAGATGAACTCCAGAAAGAGCTCATGATGGGAGCTAATGGGTGCCTTCAGTCATACATGATCTGATAGTAAAATGTTATGAAAATGCATGTTCTAACTAACCACACAGCATGGAAATGGCTGCACTCCTGATACATAATTCATTTGCTAAGACTAGGGTATGCTCGGGGATACTTTCCACATTCCAAGTTTTATGTCCGATTATAAAAGGATTTGAGTTTTGCTCTGTTTAACTTTTCACAGTCTGTCCACCCTGCTTTTCCTGCTCCCTCTGTAGCTTTAACTGTGACTATATCTTAGCTCTATTCCCTGGTGAGAAGAGTTTTGGGGAGTTTTTTACCTTAAAAGGCCATGTGGAGTGGAGCGCTGGTTTCCTGTGGGAGGGCTTTCCTCTCTCTCTGACTCTGGAGCTGGAGGCCGGGCCCATCCTCACCCTCTCTCACCCTGGCTGCTTATTAAGTCCCTCCCTCTTACACACACACACACTCACACACACACACACGCACACACACACACACCTTCCTTTTTAACACACCCAACAAAGTGGTGAAATCCAGCTATGGCCAGATGTGAGTGCAGGAGTGTGTGTTCTTGTGTGATCCACACTGACTGTACGGGAGGTGAACACACGGTCACACAAATAAGAGAGTGAAAAAGAAAAGTCAAGAAACCGGTGTCCAGGATTAAAACTGAGTGGAGGAGCAAAGAGGATGATGGGAGGAGTAACAAAACAGGGGATGAGGTTTTAATGAATGCAACTTTGTGGGACTGCAGATCATTTGAGGTTGAGGCCACTCGTTTCCCTCCATCCTCGGCCTGTCAGCTCGCCCATCACTCTGTCAGATAGTGAGGGAGTGTGAGGTTTGTTCTCCTTATAAGGTCTTTGTGAGGACCAGGCTGCATGATGCACTGTAGGCTGCAGCAGCCCGTGTGTCACCAGCGTGTCAGCGTGATGCCGTAACATGCTGAACTCACTCTGACTTCTCGTCCGTCTCCCTGTTTTTCTGACCACCCTCCCCTGCTCCAAGTGCTATCACGGTTGTCTCAGTTCTGTGCGAGTTTAGCACAACCCAACTCAGGTCACTGGGGCCATATGCTCGGCAACATTTCCAGGAATCTGAAGGATAAGGAATGCAAAAAATGCAGACTCATTTATTCTTCATGCATGATTAGTGCCAGAAGAATGTTTAGATCCTAATGTAGAGAGGAGGGAAAAGAAACTGAGCAGTGGTATCAGATGTAGATTTCTAACTTGTTGCTATCACACATTTCCACCAGAAGGGTTCCAGTGCTGGTTCCTGGAAGGTGCTAGTGATGGTTCAGAGAACCAGATGCTTTTCCACTGCTCAACAACTTCATCATTACGTCACTTCATACGTCAGTTACATAACTGGTGGTCCTTATAAGAGGACCAAGTCCAGGACAAAAAAAATGTCGGCCTTCCCGTACTTTTACAACTATTGTTCTTTTTTGATCTCTGTCATCTTTCTCTAGCTGCCATTTCATCACATCTGTGACTTTTCTCACATTGCGAGAAAAGTGAGACCTCGTTGCCTTCATTGGTCTCAATACCCCCGCCCCCACCCTCTGTAGCTTGTAGCTGGTTGCTACATATAGCCCAGCAAAGAAATGGTGCTTCTCCCAAGTCAGTTTTCAGGGCCTAGGCCAGAACCAGTGATAGAACTCTGTTGGTGGAAATGGGGACTGAGTTGTGTGGTCAAAACCTCCCAAGTAAGAGTCAGAAGTTGACAAAACATACCACATCGTCTTTTATCAGGACATCGAGTCATGCTGAATAGAAACCATCAGCTGCATACGCTCAAGGGCTCCACAGCAAACCTTGAGCTGAGATTGTTTGGTTTGTGGATTAAGACGGAGACGTCAAAGTCAAGGATATAAATCTAGATCGACAGACTGTGCTACTGTGTTAGTGTGTAGGTTTTTATTGTTTAATTGTTGACTGATTTTTATACACTATATGTGGGTACCCATATTTGAGCATCGGAAGTGAAACAATTGTGACACACACAGACTGTTTTAAGCATTTTTTTAAGCTAAAGTCATTTGATGATTAATGTATATAGTCAGCAACCAATTACGTGTTCGGATTACAAACTGATTCCCTCTTCCAGTCTCTGTGTCGTCTGCTCGGCCTGCCTGTCTCTGTCTTTGCTTGTTCTGAGCAGGTGTTAAATGTGTCATTCATGAATATGTCTGGGATGTTCTCATAGCTTTGATATTTGCAGTCGTTGCACAATCAGGAATGCACAGAGTTATAAGGTCGTAGGTAACTGAGACCCGACAACAATACGTGCCAAATTAATGTTTTCAGGTTTATAATAAACAATAGTTTGAGAGTGCCCTTGTGATGTGGTCCAAATCACAGGGTATTTGTCATAGCACGTTAGACAATAAGCATGCATGACAATACCCTACACGCCCTGATCTCATCACTTCACACACAGCTAATCAGATTCCCTTTTAGGCTGTCCCATTTAATGCTCATCATCTAAACCTGAAGTGCAGGTTTCTGGCTCCAGGTGGCTGGGAACTATTCTTTGTCATTACACACACTCATTGTACTGTTTACAGACTTGTTGAGCTGTTAAAACATTTTGTAGAAGTTGTGGAAATAGTTTGGACTAATGAAAAACCTGACCGACCTGATATCTTAGGCCATTTGCTTCATTCAAGTGCAATTGATGATAGACTTATGAGTTAAAAAAAGTTGTGAAACATCTGTTGTTGCATTACACAACTGTGTGTATCACACTTCACACTCACCAGTACTTAGAAGATCTCTCAGCAATGATGTGCTGTACTCGCCCCAAGGCCAAATGAAGTTCAGGCACGCATATTCTTCTCTGATTGGTTACCTGAGACCCAAACATCTCTATAATGGCAGGAGGAGGAGGAGGCTAGTTTGTTTGTGTGTCAGTGTGTATGCATGTGTGTGTGTGTGTGTGTACGTGCACGTCACATGACGTCACACAGCCTCATACAGGAAACATGTGTGGACAGAATGTTACAGAGAAGATGCAACTCATTGTCTGCTTGTCTGTGTGTGTGTGTGTGTGTGTGCGTGCATGGGTGGGTGTGTGTCACCAGAGCCCAGGTGGTGTCCTGTCTAGGTGAGTCATGAGCTATGTTTTCACCTCGAGGCCATAGGAGTTCACACAGCTTGTGGAGAGGGGAGGCCTCTCTGCTCAGGACAACAGCAACACCTTCTTCTTCTCCTTCTTCTCTCTTCCACATCCTCTCCACGTTGCCCTGTTCTCCACCATAAATCCAAACTTCTCTCACTTACTCACTGCCTGCTCAACTTGCATTTGCACAATATCGCCGTGTTTATTCTGGGCCGGTCTGCAGACTTTCCAGGCTGAGCAGCAGAGACTTAGAGAAAGCACACCAGCATCGCAAGAGAGCACTGAAAACCTTAACTCACGCTCTTGGATCAGTCGCCGAGGCTGAGTGGAACATGGCAGCGTTCATTCAGGCCGACAAATCAGAGCAGACGACGGCTGCCAGACCGGCACCAAATATAACGCAGGGGATGATTTTTAACAGATCTGAATACGGCTCTGATGGAAAATAGTGCAGAAACCTTTTATATTACACAGAAACCCACTTATGTAATAAAAAATAGTATCAGGTTGCTTAATTTATGGTTCTCTTATGATGCCATTAACACTTACAGATGGAAAAAAATGATAAATTCACAGATGTGCGGATGGTGTGTTGGTGGATAGCAGCATCACCATCACCTCACTGAATCCTGTTTTTCACCAGATTCTTTGGTTTCTCCCACAGTCCAGAAACATGCGTGTTTAGGCCATTTGGAGACACTAAATTGTCCCCAGGTGTGAGTGTGGGAGGTATAGTGTGTGTGCGTGTGTGTGTGTGTGTGTGTGTGTGTGTGTGTGTGTGTGTGCACCTTGTGATGGACTTTCGACCTGTGCTGGAAAGACACTGCAAAAACGAGGCGTCTGAAAACAAGATGAAAAGACTAAATCTATGGAAAAAGGTACTCCAAACAATTGAAAGTATATGTCCATGAAGCAAGATAAGACAAGTCTTACTTACTTAAGGTTTTCTTGACACCAGCACTTTGATCAGGATTGAACCATCACAGCAACTTGCCTGAAGGCTGAAACTCAGCGGAGACATTTTCTAATGATTTTGGTAACTGGATCTTTGCTCCAGTCATGAGGCTGCCGCCTAACTCTTGAATGATTTGTGTCAAGTACTTTTGCTCCAGAGTCTCCAGAGGATGAATTCCTATGTTCCCAAACTTTTCAGTGTGGCAGCAAATTTTTTATTTCTTTGCACATGTGTTATCAATTCTAAATCATCACAAGCTCCACTGGACGGGAATCAAACTTGGTTAATCACTCTAGAATATCAGAAATGTACTGAACTGTCACGATTAAGGATCATGTCACCTTGAAGCTGTTGATCCTGTTTGCATAGTGAAACGTTTTTGAAGCCACAACAGCTTTTTCAACCGTCGAGCAACAACAATGCAAAGTCCTTCCCTCTCACTTAACATTGTTGTCCGGGCTGCAGTCACCTTGAAACGCTGCCAGACCGAGAACAACAGCGGACAAACATGTTCTGCACAGATTACCTGTCACACCAGAGAAGTGTGGCTGGATGGGTGATCGGGGGATATTAGATTTTCTCCTTCCTGTCCGTTACTGCCGCTCTAGACGGTCTGAAACGGTCTAGTTTTGGACCGGTTTCACCTCCACAAATGGACACCACAGGCAGCTGTTACTCACATCAGATGCTGTTAGGCAGCACAGGCGCAGAGTGTTCAGGGTTTTCTTTGCACTGTCAACACATTTTCTCCTAATAAAACCTGACTGAGAGATTTCTTTGGGACACTGGCCGTTTACTGGTTTTTGTTGCTCAGCGCTTTGAAGTCAAAGGGAGCAGATGCTTCGAATCAAAGGTTTTATGATGGATTAAAGCTCAGAGGTGGGGTGGTCAAAAGGTCTGCATTCTGCTGCTCATAACCAATGTCTGTAAATAATGCTTCGTTATGTAATAAGGTCTTTGGCTCTTAAGCCGTAACCCGTAATCTTTGCTGTCAAAGAATGAAAACAACGTGGATGTATTGCCGGGGATTGATAATGTGATACTTTGTACTCTCGACACCTATTAGCCTGACAGCAATTACAGTAAAGCTCCAGTGTTTATGTAACAGGCTGAGGCTTCTGCTGTATGTAAGCTCACGCTTAATCAAAATCTTAAAGGAGGAGAAATGTAAATCTTTTTTACATTTTACTAAATACTTGCATAGTGGTTAGTACTATCACCTCTCAGCAAGAGGGACTGAGGAGCTTTCACTGTTTCAAAGTTTACATGTCCCCCACTTTTTGTCCAACTATTCCTTCAATAGTCCAAAAAACATGCATGTTTAGGTCGATCAGAGACTCTAAATTGCTCCTTGGAAATGTGTGCATGACCTAAGACTGACTGGTGGCCTGCCCAGTTTATTTTCCCAACCTTGGCCCTATGTGTACTGGAGATATGCTGCAGCAGACCCTTGCAACACTGTTACTGATACAAAGTGGGTCAAGCAAATGAGAACTTGGCATAATCCAAATTATGCAACATAGTTAAGTGGCAGTTTTGTTATTGAATGTAAGTTCAGTTGTCACTTGGCAGCGGTTCCTGCAGCCTGGTTTGATTTGGCTCGGCTCGGCCCCACCCACCTCCACCGGTTTGCCCATTTGTCAATCAGCTGGGAGTTGGGTGGAGTCAGGAAATACCAAAGCAGGACATTCAGTGCCTCCCATTAATGAGCTTCATGACAAAATATGAGTGACATCACAGCGACAGTTATTTTCTGTCCATCTATGATGGACAGATTCACATGTTCCCAAAGGTCATTCTAATCTGTTTAGAAATGGTCAGAGAGGCATCGACTTTCAGTTTGTTTTTCTTACACACAAATTTCAATGATGAGTTCAGAGGCCGCTGCCAGAATGTCCTTGTGTGTGCACGCACATTCATACCCATGGATCTCTCTCCTTCCACATCCCTCCACATTTCCTCCTCTCCGTGAGCAGCTATAGACACTGGCCCCCATTGTTTGTAAAAACTCTCATCCTTAATTCCAGCTTCATTCCTCACTCACCAAACTCAAATATCAGACGAGCAAAAACTCCGAGCTCGAATTTCAGAAAGCGTTTCGTAACTTCTCCCAACCTCTGACACAATTTTTTTTAATGCTCCATCTGATTATAACATTTGAGGCAGCCATACAGGAGCTGAACTGGATTACATCACACACTGTGGGTATCGTAAAACCAAAGCAGCCGAGCGATAGCAGGACAGAGGCACAAATTTGCAGAATGCAAAGGTTGACGCTGACACACCAACTATGCTATTACAAGTGCATTACAGCCTCTAATACGTGACAAAATGTCACACCAACCATTTAAACCTCGAGTCATCTCTGTTTGCATGTATTGGCTCTCAGGCTACAACACATTTGCACCATAGGTCTTAAAGTCCAAATATTATGGCATTGTGTGTTTACAGCCTTCTCTCTCTTGCTCTTTCTCTATATCTCAAGTGTTCCCTGCTATTTACTTTGCATTTCACCCATGTCCTCTGATGTACACACACACACACACACTCCAAAGTGCTGAGTGTGAGATGCTGGGCACCAGCAGGACTGTGTGTCCATGCACAGGAGGTTAAAAGTGGAAACATGACCTGCGCCTCTCTCTCTCTCTCTCTCGTGCCTGATCCTACTGAAAACACAACAACCCAAATAAGGAGATCGTCCACATTTGAAGAGCGAGCAAGTACAGTGGAGGAGCCAGACTCTGGATGGGTTTGGTTTGATAGGGCGGAGTACGTGTCTGAGAGGGTGATAGGCAGGGAGTCAGGATGGAGTGGACCCAGAGTGCTGAGTGACGGAGACATGGATGGAGAGGCAGAGGAGGATGGAGTGAAAGGATGAAGAGAAGGAGGGAGGGGTGAGCACATGGGAGGATGAGGAGGGGGTGCATTGGAGGCAGGTTCTGGTGCAGTTTAAATAACTACCCATATAGGGCTCAACTCTCCATCTCTGTCCACAGCTCTCTCTGCCTCCTTCCTACTTTCTCTCCCTTTCTCTCTCTCTCTCCCTCGCTTCTACTACTTCTCCACAGCTTTGTTGGGCTTCAGCTCTCTCCACTGCTGCACGCCTCTTTCATCAACCTCTTACATCTCAACCCAACCGCAGCCGCAGCCTTGCACTTTCAAAGCTACATTTTTACATCTCAGAAGAAGGAAATCGTGCCGAGCAGCCACCATGGAGGCCATCAAGAAGAAGATGCAGATGCTGAAACTGGACAAGGAGAACGCCATCGACCGGGCAGAGCAGGCAGAGACAGACAAGAAGGCAGCGGAGGACAAATGCAAGCAGGTGGGAATGGACGAGAAAAGTGTGTGACGGGGCAAAGACAGCGTATCCTCAAGACCAGGAAGAGTTCAGAACCACTGGTTCCCATTAGACAGGAAAAAGAAGAAAAAATAGAAAAATGTCAGTGATGCGATGAATTAATGACGACTGGCAAAAAGACAAGACACAAACAGAAGAATTTGTCAGAACTGTTACTGAACAAGTTACTCTGAAAGAACAAAACCTGATTCCTTAAAATAGCGTTGTAGAAAGAAATCTAGACCCACAAAGAGGCATACTTGAGACTAAAGCTTTTCTCTTTATCCAGCTCTTAAGCTAATCACAACATTGATACATACCAGACATACCTTTAAGGAAACAGTCTGTAAACACTGTTTCTATGTATTTATACCATGTACCTCACAGATACTTCACTGTTTTAGTTTGAGGGGTTATTTCTTTTTTTTTGTTCGCTATCAGAGACTGAATAGCAAATTGACCAAAATGTTTGCGCCAGCATGTGAAGCATGTGAACAAACCACCATGCCTTAAAAGGCCTGCAACGGTCTCAGGCTGTACTCTGGAAGCTAGCTGGTCCACCTTTCAATCTAAATAATCATAATTCAGTCTAAAAACTGCATCTTAAAATGAAGTGGAGGCAAAAAACATTTGACATCACTTCCAGCAAAAGACCACCTGCACACCCAGGTACTGGAGGTATTAGAAGAGGCAGATGTTCCAAGAGTAGGTCAGCGCTAATGGTGTTTACAGTGAGGTGAAGGTCATCAAACTCTCCAAACAGATTTTGATCCGACAGCTGATCAAATCTACCAGGACCAGGAGGAATAACTTTCTCTGGGACCAATTTGAAAAGAGTTGAGGGACGTTGGTCTGACATAAGCTTCCTGACAAGTGTGTTCAGTGCACACACACACACACACACACACACACACACACACATTAAATTAGCATGCAAATCTATACATAAAGATACACAAATGAGAGAATAAACACAGGCACGTATGTAAACTGTTTCTGTCTGTTTCTCTCTCTCTCTCTCTCTCCCTCTCTCTCTCTCTCTCTCTGACACACACACACATACACACACATACACCGGGACCAGGACCATAGTCCTGGGCATCTGTGTGGTCTCACAGATAACAGCTGTATTTTTAGATGTCAGGAGAGAACGAGCATGTGGAATTCAGGGGGATTATCAGGAGCACTTCATGGGCTCAGGAGGGAACGCTGATTAGGGGGAGCATTTAACTCTGTGTGTTGAGTGAGGAATGGAGGGAGAGCACGAGCAGTTTAAGCTGTGAATACCAGGGTTTATGTCATGACAGACTGATAAACCATTACCATTTAAATGTTGCCAAACATCATAAACGCAAGCAGCCATCGCTTCTTTGTTACCCATCTGAATCCAAACAGCTCAGCTTTCACAATGTTCCCCATTTAAACTCTATACATGCACATTTCGCCCTACAAATTTTCAATTTCTTATATTAAAATGGTTTTAAGATACTAAGAAAACATTTGGGGAGGTTGAAACCAGTCCGATCTAGTGTTCAGGGAGTTATTTAATCTTTGCTAGAGAGTGATTTAGCTCATTTCAGCATGATACTGTATGGATGCCAAGATCTCAAAGCCATCAGTACAGTAAATGGACCAAATAGAGAGCTGAACTTCATCGGAGCAGTGACAGGGCGATAAAGTGTGAGAAAAGCTGGGTAGAAACAAAGGAACACGATAGAGCAGTGTTTGGGTGGGAGGACACTGACCAGAGATAGTTTGGACTCACATTGTCTGCTGTCTGGTTGCAGCTGGAGGAGGAGCTCCTGGACCTGCAGAAGAAGATGAAACAGACGGAGGATGAACTGGACAAATTCTCAGAGGGCCTGAAAGACGCTCAGGAGAAACTGGAACTGTCAGAGAAGAAAGCCGCAGATGTGAGTGTCACACTCTGGATGTACCATCTAATCACACACACATACACAAACACACACACACACGGTCAATCAAGTTTCACTTCACTTGTGAACGTGAAGTGAAACAGCCTTTCCTCCACAGTGATAATGATGCAGCACAGGGAATACTGATCAGAGGCTACCCCTCTTTCTGTTGATCGCTTGCTTTTTCTTCCACCTTTGACGTACACACACGTTACCATGGCACCCACGAAAAACCAGAGCCCATTATTCCACAGCTGGACTGTCTCTAAGCCAGCGCCAGCTGTGGCTTTGCTTTGATCCACTGTGAATGGTTTGGAGCACTTCAGAGACTGTTACATTCCTGTGCAGCCACTCCTGAAAGATGAACACAAGGATAAACTGTAACCCCCTAACTCACTCACCCTCTCTGTCTCTCTCCCTCTCTCTCTCTCTCTCGCACACACACACACACACGCACACACACATACACGCACACACTTTCTGTCAGGTCATCCAACAAACCTCTGGTAGTGGTTTAAACAGTAGTGACCCATATCCATATCAAATCTACAGGCCTGTGAAGTTTATATATTTATGCATTTTTTTTACTTCCTGACACTTCCACCAGGTCACACGCATCCAGACTTTATATAATCACATCTCTGTGGCAAAAATACAGAAGTATTGTTTTGCTATTCGCCGTCATTTATCATGTGATTACTGCCACAGAAATACTTCCCGTCTCAAATACTGAACTTATTACTTAACTTAATTATGAATGAGTGTTCGCACCCGTTCACTCCATCTCAGAGGCAGATATTGTACTTTTCACAGCAGCATATTTAAACTCTAGCCCCAAGTCAACTTGTAAAGTACTTTTTATATACAAAACATGTGATGAGCTTGTAAAATCCGATCTGTTTTTACTGATTAACAGATGATAGTGTAGTCACATCAGCAACACCACGCAGGCCGTTTTGATCTCTGGCTACAAATAGATTTTTTGTACTTTATGTATAGTAAGATTATAGGGCAACACAGTTTATCAGTGAATAGGACTGTCACACCACACTGAGAGGGTCTGGTTCAGATCCCGGCCTGAGGCCTTTCTGTGTGGAATTTGCCCTCACTCTCACACTCACACCTTTGGGTAATTTAGAGTCTCCAAATGGCTTAAACATGAATGTTTTTGGACTGTGGGAGGAAACGGGAATACTGGAGAAAAAACAGACCCACATGAGGAGAACATGCAAACTCTACACACAAAGGCTCTTGGTCCCAACTGGGATCCTAGGCCCTGAGGTGTCAAACTCTAATCACTCCAATCAATGTATGGAGACAACACTCATTTGTGTACTAAAAATAGCTCTCTGTGGATTTAGCATTATGTTTTTTATTGTATATGCATTCCTCTCCCTTGTCAAAACAGAACACCTATCTGACCCACAACGCAACAGTTCAATGACAGGTGTGTTATATGAGTGGTGGATATAGTGGCTGCAGGCTGAGTCAGGCATCAGAGGTTTAGTGATCTAACTTTGAGTACTTTCATTGTCAGACTTGTTGAGACAAAAAGAAAAGAAAGATAACGTTCCTCAGTTTTACTCCCCCCGAAACCAGTGTGTGAAACGAGAAAAATGTGATTTTTGCTTGTAACCGGTTATTTCTAGACTAGTTTGGCTATTTCTACTTAAGTAAAATATCTGAATTGGTCAGTCACCACTGTGGAGTCCCTGAAAAAACATCACAAACTTACAAATAATCATCATAATCGTCCCACTGATAAAGTGACAGTCTACACTG
Organism: Karalla daura; assembly: GCA_029224185.1. NCBI lineage: Eukaryota > Metazoa > Chordata > Actinopteri > Chaetodontiformes > Leiognathidae > Karalla > Karalla daura. The sequence goes on from CM055194.1 coordinate 17,493,763, forward strand.
AACGTCAGCTCAAATCTGTGGTATTCATTAAGTATACGAAAACAATTGATTTTTCAAAAAAAAAAAAGTGCAACATTTGAAATGTAAATTTTCCTGTGGCTGATAATGTGCAGTCTTTGGAAAAAAAAACAGATCATAATCAAGATTGTTGGCAGCACAGCAAACCACACAGTTGTATATCTGTCAGTGGTGGCTCGTCCATCATCTTAGTGCATGTGTGCACAGCCATGTGTGTGTACTTTTGCATGTGAGTGACTGTGTGTGTCAAAGAGAGAGAGAAGAAGATAGGAAGTCAAAGCTAAACAAAGTCCTTATATGGAAGCTAATTGTGTCCGAGATAAGGCTGCTCAGACTGCTCATACCGGTTTGATGAAAGCAGCGTGGATTCCACAGCCATTCCAGTAAAGATCACTGAGCCGACCACAGTAGGGATGGTCGTCACGCAGACGAGAACGTCTCCCAGCTACCAGCAAGACGTGCTATTGTTTGAGCCTTGTGGAGGATATCCCAAGGAAACACAGTGCTGTACAGCACACATGGAGAAGGGAAGTGCCTGACAAACAGACACAGAGACTGAGGCTGAGACATGCTGGATTATCCTTACGCACTGATTAAATAAACTGGATGGTTCTGAGAAGCCTCACATGTAAAGTGGGTCAAGAGGGCCCCCAGAAAAAGAAAAAAAAAGAAAAGAAAAAAAGGCAGTGGTTGAAGTTGTGGTTTGAGCCTGCTTAGGTCCAGCTTCCACTCCTGGGTGTGTGTTTCAAGTAGTATTCAGGCAACGTGAGTATTTCTTAAAACTAGTGGTACACTGTCGTATATTTACAGTTTAATCCCACACAGGGACACCACGGACCTTCCCAGGCAGCAAAGCGCCATAAATTCCCCTCCACATGTCACTTATTAGAGGCAGCAGTCAAGTCATTACACATGTGAATTCACACAGAGAGCACGACCAGATTGGAGACCTGGAGGGGGCTGGGAAAAGCAGAACAGTGAGCCAAAGACCCCAACAGGCGAGCAGTTGTAATTCATAAAAAACAACCCCCTGCGCCAGCGAATAGAAGTGCTGATATTTAGGTCAGGGCAGTTCACTGTCAGCTCAGCCCAGACAAAGAGTCTGAGGCATCTGAGGCAGAAATCTCTCTAAAGGTGGTCGAGCAGAACAAAAGGTGGTGGCAGCCTGTAGTGTAAATGCAGGTATCGATAACACTGGTTGCAGGAGTTGCTCTTCCAGGGGAAAGATGGATTCTGTGTGTGTGTGTGTGTGTGTGTGTGGGGAGGGGGGGGGGGGGCGGGGGGGGGGCAGAGAAAGCAGAGAGCAGCCATGGGGGCTCTGGTATTTCAGGAATGCGGCTAACTCAAACAGAAAGCCCCACACTCCTGTGTCTAATGAAATCAATGCTTCCAAGCTTTTCCGGTACAAGGGGGCAAATCAGACACAGAGACTCAATCAACAGATGAGACTGAGTGTGAGAGACACGTCTTCATCACGGCAAGCAGCGGGAAGGGGCTCGGGAAACGAGCGGGGGGGGGGGGGTTGAACTTGGGCCAGAGGTCTGAGCCCGAGGACTGAGCGTTGTCTGCTCTGAATGGGGGAACTGAGAGGGTAAACACAGGCAGGGCGGACGAGAGAAATATGAAAGATGCAGCTTAAATCTGACTTCCGCACACACACACACGCTCACACACACACAATAGACGTCATCTGTGCAGAGGGAGGTGATGGCTGATGTTTGTTTACTCGCTCCACCAAGACAAACTAAGTAGAATCATGCTCTTGTTAAAACTTCCCTGAACAGATTTCCTGTGAGGTAAGAGGGCCATAAATAGCTGAATCGGAGCATGTAAACTGAGCAGATCGGGATCAATACTGCACAGGCCAGGAGTTATATTATCCTCTGAGGAAAGGAAATGTAGCTATACAGAATCTCTCTTCCTCTAATTTGGTGATGATGATCAGAAACCCCAACATCCCATCGTCTATGGATCCATGTAATTTGAAATTAAGGTCCCAACAATACTTGATACTGTCTGTCTGAACTGCACTGGGGGCTGTAATATCATAGCTCAGGCATACACAGATCACTGAATATGAGCATCATGTGACAGTCTAAGACAAGCCTGACAGGGACTTGAGGTTTTTTGGCAATACTGGCATTTGAAATGTAAAAATATATCCATCATAACTATATTGATAAAAAAGTTGCACTAATTATCATGTGCCCATATATCTGTGAATAGCTGTTATAATGATCATAGTGTGATATTATTGATTTTGTCTTCCTTGTAAGCCTTTGTGGTCAAAGCAATGCCGATACATGAACCCTCTTCACAAGTTGACTGTATCTGTGAGTCGGATCTGATGCTCTCTTGTGAGACTTTCACTTAAATGGATTATGAATGAATCAGCAAAGACTCTCTAAGTATGTCTAGTCTTTTCTAATCCAACTCACCTCCCAACAAGACAGGGTTTTTGTCTGAATCCGACCAAATACTGATCCAGAATCCAGTCCACTTCATTACTCAGACCTAATGAGTCATTGTTGCTCTGCTATCCACTACAACTGAATGAATATTATTGTGAGCGATTGCTTCCAGTGCATGTTTTGACGGTGGGGCCCAGACCAGGATATCCTCAGAAGTGAATTCCGTTTATCTTGACAAATTAAGTAAATAACGAAATCCTCCGGTCAACTGCGGTCAACTTACCGGTCCTCCTCCTCTGTGGAGTGCAGCAGAAGCCGGGGTGGGGCGAGGCCGGGATGCATTCGATGCATGAAAACACAGGAAAACACACCTGACAAGTAAAGCAAATAAACTCCACTGAAGCTTTGCACAGATGTGATCATCTAATCCCAAAGCACGAGGAAATGTAGATCACAAGAGCAAGAGAGGTGAAGCAAAAGTGCCAACACTACCCTTGGAGGCAATATTCATCACTTATGACTTATGCAATTATTACTAATCGCTAGTATCAGCCATTGTTTGATGGGCGTTTACAGGAAGCTCTCTGTCTCATCCGGTCAGTACTGATCACACACACACCTTTGTACTGTTAGATGTTGGTGGCTGTGCAAGGCTCACCTGCTCATCCAGGTGATGTAGAGTGGTTGAATGGAGCGTTTACATTTGTTTTCTTGTGCTAACAAGCTATGAGACACTGGATCAGCTACTATATAAGCCTTTTTAGAACTTATTTTTAGGTGTGGAAAGATTAGGTTTCTGCACAGCTCTTTCATGTTTATGTTATCAGTCAGCCAAATGTAGACTTCATGCTGATTGCTCGACTGCCTGCTGCTTGACTTGCGTAGGGGGACCATCGAGAAATGGGCACACTACGTGTTGAAGCATCCTTGACCGGGATACTGAACCTAGAAGAGTTGAGGTTGAGGCCGACATCTTGTTTGTCTGCTGCACTCTCACACTCCAGCCAGGGCACTTACAGTAGGTCAGACATCTGGATGTCCCTATGTCCAGACTGAAGACCGGGTCTTTAGGGTGGCAGGCCAAAGACTCTGGAACAGTCAGCCCTGGCACATCGGATGTGCACCGACCTCAGAGACTTTTAAATCCTCTTTGAGAAACCACTTCTTCTTCTCCCTGGCTTTTAATTGAGGTTGAGCTGCTCTCCCATTCTATGCATGTAGCGAGAGGAGCTTTGCAGTATTGCTAGCTGACACTGCAACATGCATATTTTTTTTGTTTTATATATTTTATTGTTTTAAGCATGCTCTACAGTCATCCGTGGACCTAATTCTTGCCATCTGCAGCCTACATGTTGAAGTATCCTTGGGCAGGATACTGAACCTCAAACATTAGTGTGCAAATGGTATGAGGCAGGGATACCCGAACTACAGCCAACAGTAACATTTTCATACATCCTTCTACATCTTTCCCAAATATGTGTTTTTTATGGGACCACCAAAATAATTATTTTGTCAAAATGGGTTTAAAATGGTATTTTTCTGAGACGTTCCACACTAGACATTAACACTCCACACAGAAAGGCCCCTGTTTGAGTGATGGAACCACAAACTCACTGACAAATCTGATGAAAAGAGATTCAAAGAGATTTTGTCAATTCACTGTATGCCCAGGACATACAGAGGAATCCAAAAGTTGTTTTTTTTCTCACCTAGTGCTTCAGTCGAGAAATCACTGGAGTACTTACCCTGTTAGAAGCACTAGGTAACCCTAACCCTAACTAGAAGTCAACTCAGAAATAAAGCTAAACATAAAACAGTAACAGCTAAACAATAAATCTAAACTAAATGACCTGGATATTTTTGGGCAGTAGTTTAGCAACAGCAGTTATGACAGTATTGCAGATTGATGAAGAAGGTCACAATAAAGTGCAAAAGCACAAAAACAGTAGCGGCAGTAGCAGATTGTAACACAGCATAATATGATGTAAGCGGATAAGTGTGAAACCGCTGGGATTATTTGGTTATTTGTTTGTCTTTCACACTGTTGTGGTTTACCTCTGGTAAGGAGCAAGTACATTGTGTCATCATCAATGCATTTTCATCAAGAATGTATAATGAAAAAAGGTAAAGAAGCACATTTGAACCACACTGACAAACAGGACAACTCTGTTACTAGTGTTTGAATGGATGAATGTGACTTTTGTCAGTTAAAGTGCTTTGAGTGGTCATGGAGACTAGAAAAGAGCTATACAAGAACCAGTCCATTCACTATTGGAGTTGAGGTTGAGTGTACTGTACACGTGAATAGTGTGTGTGTGAAAGAGGGAGAGAGTCAAAGAGAAAGAGAGAAAGAACGACATCTGAACAATGAGAGCTGTCCCTTTTACAATAACTCAGGGCAATTCACTCCGGCTCTTTCTCTTTCTCTTGGAAGTCTTGTAGGAGTGATCACATCAGTCACACGGGATCAACTTTTTTTTACACTCACACACACACACACATACGCACGCATGCACGCACGAACGCGCGCGCCGCCTCCGAAGCCCCTCCCACTCTGACCTCATCGCTCCAGTCATCTCTCTCCTCCTCCAGCTCCTCAGTCTGCTGCTCTCCTCTGAACCTCCTCCACACACCCGAAGTGTCCGGACCAAAAAAGCCCCTCTCTCTCCCTCTCTCCTCACTCCCGACGAGGACCTCTCCTCTCTGTCCGTCTCTGTCCCTGCGGCTCAGGAGCGCATCATTCCTACAAAGCAGAAGAAAGGCTCGCAGAGCACCTGGAAATCCCTCTCCTTTTGGTTATATAACTTTTCTTGCACTTGAACGACTTCTTCAACATTCCCAAGACTTTGCCCTCCTGGGACGGACTGATTTTTTTTGTACCAAACCTACGATAAAAGTCTTTTTTTCACTCCTCCTCCTCGTCCTCTTCCGTCACTATACATTATAAGCATTCCGACGCGAGGAGGCATTTATCTTATTTCCCCCCCTTTTGCACAGAAATAGTCTTATTTTTTTCCAAACAAAACAGTCGACAATGGCAGGTATGAACTCTCTGGATGCTGTGAAGAGGAAGATCCAGTGTTTGCAGCAGCAGGCCGACGACGCAGAGGATCGGGCTCAGGTCCTACAGAGAGAGCTGGACAGTGAACGGGAGCTGCGAGAGAAAGTGAGACAATCAAATCCTCCCCCCTCTCTCCCTCCCTCCCTCTCTCTCTCTTTATTTATTATTTATTTCAGCTTTTTTTCCTCCCCCTGCCACTCTGTCGCTTCTTTCAGTGTCGGACAGGGACGGAAACTTTGTTGCCTTCCTCACTTTTGAGCCTCTGAAAAAGTCTGGTGTCATTGATTCATCGGTGCCACAATGCAAGGCGTTGGTCCTCAATGAAAAAAAAAAAGTTTGGATTCCTGCAGGTCTCTGCGCATGCGCAGCGGGCCCGGCCTGCAGGCCTCTGTAACTACTGGGACTGCTGCAGACCACGTAGACAGCGATGAGTCTCTCGCAGAAACCAGTGCTAACCTCTCGTCAGTGTGGCACATTGTTAATGATTTTATAACTTGGGGGCAACTTTTCTCTAATTTGACGAGTTCAATAGCTGTCTGTTAGAGGCGGGGGGCAGCTTGGATAGAAAGTTCATGGATGCCTTGGGGAGGTTCCCTTTGGGACATTCGGTTTACAACTCAACAATTTGGCAAAAGACTTTTTTTACAACGTGATAGGACAGAATATCCGTTAGAGATAGCAAATCATCATTGTCGTGGTGCAAAATACTCAGGATTGATGTGTATGGGTGCAAAAAAGTTGCAAGCCTATGTGCAAGAGGTAGCAACAGTTGAGAGAGCACATTGCAAAACTGTAGACAGGACATTTACAGATGTAGGGGCAGTTGTACGAATAAGTTGAGATGAACAGGAGTCCTGTTGAAATCCTCGAGTGAGATATTAAACTAATAATCAGTCTGCGAGGTTTGCTAGGTGTTGTGGAAGGTCATCAGATGTCAGTCCTGCTTCCTCTGACCCAGGTGCTGCCAGGTGCTGGTCGGTCTTCTTCCTGACTGTTTTGCTTTAACACCTGTGGTGACAGTTCACTTTTCCACACTCTCCATGCCTGTGCCTTGCCTGGCGACACTTCAGCAGAGTGGATGTGTCCCCAGCAGCAGCAGCAGCTGTCTGGATCTCTGCCTGACCACCATACCAGCCTGCACCCACTGCTGATGGGGGGAAAATAAAGGGCACCGACTTCAAAGTCAAGCCCGGTCTGTTATTAAGGATTTTTTAGAGGAATTGGTCGGAAAACCATGCCTCATCTTTTAGCCCAGGCTGAGCTACTCACTTCATTGATCACTGCATCAACATTTTATCCGGAGTTCATAGTGATCCTGTTCGAAGAAGTTGCTTTGCTATGAGCTGCTCTGTGGATGATCAGCCCATAAATCAATCGGCGTAATCATTAGTTGCACCCTTCAGGTGTACATTCCAGTGTCAGTACAGTGTCAGAATCCGACTTGGCTGTAATTAAGTCATTGTTGAACTTACACAAGTATGTGGTTTCTCAAACCAGCGCTCGCCTCATGGCTGCTTTGAGAGTGACTCATCTTTTTTTTTTTTTTTTTGGTTTTCCCCCTGCTCCAGCTCTGTCACCTGCCTGTCTCTTGACTCTGCCCACGTCTGAGTTTTGCAGAGAGAAGTTAGTTAGTGCTTGGCAGCACGGTTAGGTAACAGTCTTGAGTTGTCTCACATGCCGGTTTATGGCACACGGTGCTATATCCTTTGCATAGGAGCTGGTTAATGACAGGACAAGTGGAGGGACTAGTGCGGGGTGGGAGGGGAAGGTGTGGCTGTAAAGATATGGGAGCTGACATGATGAAAGGAGCTGTTCTGATGGAGGACTTACCTCTTTGTTGTATACTACCTATTAGGCAACAGCACACCTTTTTAATTTAACAATTGGGCGTCTGCTCAGCCTGTGCATAATGCTTCAGATATGAGGTCACGCAATGAATATTGTACTGTGTATTGACATTAGTAATCACCTTTTCTACTACGGCTTGTGAGGTCACGTGTTTGTTGCTAGACTGCAGGGACATGCAAGGTCCCAATAAACATACCGATGCCATGGTAGTTTATCGCATCTTGCCTAATAGCTCACAAATATTTGTTGTGAGCAGTGAAAACTTTCTGTCTGACCTACAAGAGCACGTTGAATCCAAAATAGTGCAGATTTGACATGATGAATGAATAAATTAGACTTCCTGGTGACGCACCTCTTACTAATTTCTGGAGTTAAACGAGGTTACCGTGCATTTCCTGTCACATGCAGAGGGATGGGCACAGTCTCTGCTTTAAGAGCCAAGAGTAATGGCACAGTTTGAAGTCAAACATTAACTCTCCTGATTACAAACTTGGCTGACTAGGTGAAATTCATGCGGTACAGAAACTGAATCACAAACGGCCTCGCTGGACGTCAAATTCACACTCATCATTTATGACGACTTAAACATTAACGGATCTTGCGTAACTCCCATTGTATTGTCAGCCATTATGTGGCCCAGAGAGAGCAATAAACATCTAAAACTGCTCACAGCCACATTGTAATGTGTAAAATGCTAAATTGTTGGGATGAAAGGATCTGCAGGGTTGGCATCTTGGATTCCTGAACGACGTCTTCCATTTCATCCCCATCAGCCGCGATCAGACCACGCAGTACGTATGTGTGGGGCGATGGGGGCTTGGTGTGGTCCCATGTGTGAATAATTAGGACAACCTGGAGTTATTCCTCGGCACAGAAACTCTTTCATCGCAGCACGGGGAGATCAAAACGGGAACCTTGCTGAGTGTGTTGGGGTAATGAATCATTGTTTGACAATGTGGAGGCATCGGTGGGGGGGGAAGACTTTTGGCTACATCTCTCGCTAAAAAATGAAAGTAATTGTGCGGTTTCGAACCCTCCGGAGACGTTACTCAACCGCTCAATAATGTTGAAAGGCTCTGTCAGATTATAGGGACAGGACATGGTGTTGAAAGAGCTCGTTTGACTCGCTCAGATGTGCTTTATGTATGGCGATTTATGCTCAACGAGCTGTTCACTTTTCAGAGCGTTTCACAGCAGCCGCGCCTGTTTGCCAGAAACCACTTCATCCATGCGAGCGACACGGATGAAGCGGTTTGGCTTTTCACGTGCCGTGGAGGCAGATTTGAGGAATGACTGTGTCACAGAACGGTCAACGGATCAAAAAGGCCTGGCGATTAAAAGCCTCAAACTATCCATTTCCCCTTTTTTTTTGAAGGCAAAGTTTTGAAGGCGTGTCCACGGTTGCCAAGGCGACGGCTGGCGTACCGATCTATATGTGAAATCACGCAGAAAAGCGGAAGTTGGACAGTATCTGGAAAAAAATTATAATCTGATGGTGTTGAAATCACAATAGGGTCAGTTTCAAAATCCAAATGGCGTGTGTGTGTGTGTGTGTCACGGCATTAATTGAGCATCACAAAGCTGTAGAGACGCCCTGGCCTACAAATCATATCCTCCAGGGGTAAGGCAACATGCTTGCGGTTGTCTCCCAGTAACAATGAGATCCAAATACCTATTGGAATAACTGCAGTGTGATTGTTTTATATTGTTCAGGACTTAAACCGCCACACAGCAGTGTCTGTGTTGGGAAGCAGGTCACCCCTCCCAACCCATGTCCCCCAAACCCCCCCCCACCCCACCCCCACTCAACTGCCCCTCCCAGGATGTTGCCGACTCTGGTCCAGCACTTCCTGTGCTTCTACTCCCAGCACTTCCTGTCCCTGAGCTCCAGCCCTGATCAACAGGAAGATTAGTATGTGTGTGTGTGCTGGACAGAGAGTGGATTACACAGTTTGTCAGTTGTTTGCAACTTCTTTGATAGTTTAATGCTCAAAAGCATCTCAAACATCTTGAACCGGCTCTTGAAAATGGAATTTCCCATATCTAATTTGCCATAATGATATATTATACACAGTAAAGTGTTTATACAGAGAGCTAATTGCAGGAAGTAATTTTGAAATGATGTGTGTATTTGACCACAGCTTCTCTCGGCTCGTCATTTCATCAAAATGAATGAAGGTGTTGTGCTTTTGTTGCTCGGTGTGGTCAGTGGGGTTCAAAGGTTTTCTTCAGGGCCTCCCTCACAGAATCTGTGGAAAGAATTACTTCCTGGTTTTACTGTTTTCTTTGGACTTTCACTCTGGGAATAGCTCAACTTTCCAAATATAACTGCCACATGTTGATACTTTTTGGCAGGGTTGGCATACTGGGGAAAACTCCCATGTTAGTGGCTTGTGGCTCGGTTGATTATGTAGGCCAAGGTTGCGGGTTCCAGTCCAGGCAAGGAGTAGGTTATATTTGTTAAGTCTAGTGCTAGCAAATCTAAATTTGCTATCCGAACTGAATCCTACTTATCATTTAAGGACGCATAGAGGCTCGGTCGGCTACTTGCTGGGATATTGAGCGTTCGGCGTAACGCTACAAAGTGGAATTTACATTCATCCGATTCAAAGGAAGCATGTTAACCGTTTTTAGCGTGACGGTAAACCGCTGCTACTAGCTATAAACCACCTCTCTGTTTAAAAACTTTCATTTATATAAAATCCTTCAAAAGCAAGAAAGACAAGAACTGAATCCGGCTAAGCCCCCGAGACAGTTCCCAGTTTATTTAGTGAGTTCCTGAAGGAGGTGCCTTTTACAGGCCTGCAGCTCTGTGTGAAAGTCCGACCATATACTGTAGCAAAATGGTGACCACATTACATTTTCCATGGACGGGGCTCACGGAGACGCTTGTCTGGGAGTTTAATCGCCTTCTTTTACATATCATACCTCATGACAGGCTGGCATATGCGCTGTGCAGTGTGACTTTGCATGCCAGATCTTTATGGGAACAGATTACGCGCTCACGGGCGCACAGTCGCACCGAGCGTAGGGAGTCAGGAATAACTTCTCCTGACACCCGACAGCAGTGTGCAGCTCATTAGCCCACTGCCCTGGAATCAGCCAATAATTAGATTCCACTTTCACTCGTCCTTGATCTGGTCCATAACACACGTTATAGACTCAGGTACTTCTAAAGTCACTCCCAGTAGTACTGTGCTGTATCTTCAAGTCAGGCTGTTTACCCAGCTGAGACTTCGAGGCAATGTATAGCTATACAGCACAAGTGCTATATGCTACAATACACACTGTAGTGAAATACTTCAGGGAGTAGTCAGGCTGTGAAAAGAATAGTTTGACCTCTCGGGGAGTACACTGCTGAGCTTTATCTGAGGGAAATGATACTGTTCCCACGTCTGTCGTACAGTACAGGACAAATTAGCCTAGCATAAAGACTAGCGGCGAGGAAACCTGTCCTATGCCATGTCCTGAAATAACAAGTCCCACCTCTATAGTTTGACACGTTATATCTTGTTTGTTTAATCCATAAAAAAACTCAAAGTCTAAAAAGGACACAATGTGGTTTCATGGGGAGTTGACGTCACCCTGCAGTTTGGAATAGTCCAGCACATAATAAACCCCTTAAAAACCACAAAGTGCTGTTTTTCCAGTCTGGGTTTTGTATGGATTAAAAACACAAGATATCACTGGTTAATCACGTGCGAGCTTTGAGACTTTGTGCTACCTGCACAGAGCCGTGACCGAGTCCCCGGCCATGGCTGCGTGTTGAACGTCGAGGCATGTTCTTCTCGTATAACTTTCACAAACCATTCCTTGAGGAATGACACAACCTGTAAGGCCGGATGCCATTTTACATTTCAGCACAGCTCCAGCTGTGACTGACAGAGTGAAATACCTCTCACCTCTTGGGAAGCCCTGGTGTTACATATTAAGCCAGTGTGATAACAGAGTGGCTACTTGACGTCCAGTGTCTTTTACATCTGTGTGTGTGTGTGTGTGTGTGTGTGTCTGCCTCTTCCTGATAGTCCACCCCACAAACATTCTCCATAGTTTGTTTTACCATATAAGGCGGTTTGTCTCCCTGGCAGCCAAAGAATGCAAAGTGGGTGCTAAAGGAAGAGGCAAGGCCAGTGACGAGAGACTCCCAGCCCTGAAAGAAAGAACGAGAGAACAATCAAAGGGAGGAAATGAAAGGATGCTGGGCAGCTGACTTCCTTTCCACTGTTTTTTTTTTTCAAGATCTCCTCATTTGTTTGTGTCTCCCTCGTCTTTCCTTTCAACTCCTCGTTCAAGTGACCTTTACCATAACACTCACACAGTCGCGTTAGTCTTGCTCCTTTTCACCGAGAGCGGTTTTCAAGCGGCTCGTTTTGTCGTATTTTTAGAGATGGATAAATGATTCATTGCGCCGGACAAGTATTTGCAACAGTACTTTCAGGATTGACAGGATTTCTTTCTGTCTGCCTCCCGGTCGCGGCTGAGTGAATTAGAGGCATGAGAGTATGTGCGGTACACGCATAACATGTTTCGCTTGACACAAGGGTGTCTCTGTCTCCGAGGGGATTCCCCGAAAATCCGGCGCGAGGCGCGACACGGGGAGATGTACCTTCAGCCGCGGCGGGTCGTGGGTTTCTGCTTTTGATTCTCGTGTTTAGCCGTTGCTTGACAACACACCTCAGAGCGGGGAGGGAGCCGGCTCGTAGCCACGCCTGTGTGAGAGGGGCTGAGATTGACAGAGTCAGAGTGGCTGTTGGATTGTCTGTGTTTGTTTGTGCGCAGACACCGGTCTTCGCAGCGCGTTGCTTCACTCGGGACCAAGGAAGTAACCGGATGTGTTGTTCCAAGGCCCGCGCTTTTAATTCAGTTCCACGTTTCCCAGAAGTCAGACGCGGCGTCGACAGACGCGGACGAGTGTGAGGAACATCTCTGACGAGGTTTCAAGATGTTCCGAGCGATTTACGAGTTTATGCCGGGTTAGGTTTTCCCTCAGTCATGTGCGGGCCGCTTTAAGACATGTCAACGCTAGCTCGGCAGACACTTCCTGTCTCCTATCAGCGCCCCCCCCTCCCCCAAGGCAGCTCTGCGGGCAGCAGCAGGAGTAGGACCTGGGAGAGCACAGAGAAGAAAGAAAGAGAGGAGGAGGAGGAGGGAAGGAGAGGTGGAAAGACTGACCGACTTGTCAGCTGTCTGAGCTGACATGGAGACGAGAGGAAGAAAATGTTAGAAATTGAAAAAGAGGTCTGCGCCAGCCGGCGGCGAGCAGGAAACCATGCTTTCATTTCCTGAAATATTGAGTCTATGACTGAATGGAAGAAAGCACTGGATGGAGGTCTATTTATTACCAGCACAAACAGACTTAATAATTCTTTTCCACTGGGCTCTCTGAGCTCTGTCTGAGGTGCTATCATGCCGCCCGTCTCTCTGGTTATGACTCCATCTCACCCAGGGCGAGTCACCTCACCTGTGGGCCCGGGCGCAGACACTTTGACTGTTGATCTGCCTGGCAGACTGACTTCTGGACTGAATGACTGGCTAATGAGTCACTGACCTACTAACTGCTGCCCTGCACCGGAGCACAGAAAAATGTCTGTTTGTCTAAGGGATCCCCGGCCGCTTCGTTTCAGGCGCAGGGAGTCGACTTCTTGTCGTGCTTTAAATGAGCGGTTTGGAGCTCAGACGGCTCAGATGTGCACTTAGGTGGTGCTGCGTAGCTGCAAGCTTCAGCTTCAGCCACTGCGGTGACTCCTGCCTGGAGACTGGCAGGTTTTCAGCATGAAAGCGTCTCCCCAGGAGGTGGCCGGTTGGACAGACTCCCAGGCCAGCGGGGAGGAAATGCCTGTATAGTTGTCTTGTTTGCTTTCTTTTTCCTCTCTCTTCCTTTGTTTACTGAGGGGCAGATGAGCTGGAGCCCATTGGTCCGCCCCGCGTGGCCCAGCTCTGCGACTCACAGTCGTCCGGAAATTGAGTTTTGGTAAAGGTTTCATTCAGAACTTAAGTCCCGTGATCTTGGGATATTAAAAGGGATTGGCCTCTGTAGCCACACTCAGCAGTTTGTGGGTTTATTACAGGTGGACCCTGCTTTCACACAGGGGCCTCCTCTCACGTATCGATCTGTGAAACCGGAGCCGCCCCGGAGATCATGGAGCACGGATCTCAGTATGCGACTGCCTCGTAGCTCAGTTCTCCTGCAGTCGGCCGTCTTTGTGTGGGTTGGGGCAGAATTTGCATAAACAGAAAAAGGACGCAGGACTCGCACACTGCTCCGAGTGATAAGGCACAATATCTGAGCACAGTCATGGCACCGTGGCTCTGTGTATTTGGTCGCACTGGAGTGTCTTTTCCAGAGTAAGACTCTCATAAATACACACGGTTTAGCTGACTGTTGGAAAATGCTCCCGTAACTAAATCGTGCACAAATTGTGGAAAGAGACACTTCGGTTTACTTCGGGGTTGAAAAATGCCAGGAAATCAAGTTGAGGTATTCAGTTCATGCAGTTTTGATGACGCGAGGAATTTGAGCACTCCACCTATTAGAGCTCATAAAAAGAGCCTGGTTTTAACCTTCGCATGGTGGCAGTGGGCAGGGACGTGAGAGGCCGGACAGGACAGGACACCTGACTCCCAGAAACCAAACAATGCTTCCTTCTGTGAGCCGTGGACTTTCCTCTCTCCCCATTGCCCTGTTTGCGCTTTTTTCCCCCCTTCTCTTCCTGTTTTATAGTGAGGAAGAGGGGGAAGGGGGGAGGGGACAACCAGCTTGGGCGGATGATTGAATGAATCATTAAATTTCTTTCCTTTTCTTTCCCTTCCCAGGCGGAGGGCGATGTAGCAGCTCTGAACCGTAGGATCCAGCTAGTGGAGGAGGAGCTGGACCGGGCTCAGGAGCGACTGGCCACAGCGCTGCAGAAACTGGAGGAGGCTGAGAAGGCTGCGGACGAGAGCGAGAGGTCAGAATCTGTCACGTGAAGCACATTTCAAGAGTTGCACGGCCTTTTTTTTTTTCGTTACACATCTGGAATCATGTACGTCCGACCCCCCCCCCCCCCCCCACTCACACGCCTTGTCTCATCCCATCAGAGGGATGAAGGTGATTGAGAACCGAGCGATGAAGGACGAGGAGAAGATGGAGATTCAGGAGATGCAGCTGAAGGAGGCTAAACACATCGCAGAGGAGGCCGACCGCAAATACGAGGAGGTGACTGCACCCTGTCCCTCTCGTCCTGAAGACGCTGAAGGTGCTTCATGCTTAAGTTGAGATCTCTTCCCCCTCCTGAAGCTTTACTGTGCTTTGGTCGCAGGTGGCCCGTAAGCTGGTGATTCTGGAGGGAGAGCTGGAGAGAGCTGAGGAGAGGGCCGAGCTCTCAGAATGGTAAAGCCAGTGGACGCACACAGTGGCACGCTTTAACCGCCCTGTCATTGCAAATAAACACGCCTGCCTTCGTCCACAGTAAAGCCAGCGACCTGGAGGAGGAGCTGAAAAATGTGACCAACAACCTGAAGTCCCTAGAAGCCCAGTCTGAGAAGGTAAAAGGCGTCTGAGTGACATGGGGGCACAAATACCAGTTGCTATGAAAAAACAAAATACATATGCTTTCCGCCCGTGAAGGCAGCAGATTAGTGGAGTAGTTCGAGTGGCAAACCTTTTCTTTATCCGGTCGTCTTCAAAATAATCATTATATGTCGTGCTCGCCACAAACTGAGTAAACGCGTTTTACAAAGTGTCTGCGGTCCAAACGTGGAGTACTGAAGAGTAATCTCACAGCTATATCGGCGTGTATCAATCTCTCTCGACGAATGCACAACCTAAATATATAGGACGGCATATAGCGAGCTGCTAGTTAGCACGTAGTCGCCCGCGTGTCCCTGCATCCTGTCATTTGGGCTGCTCTGGCGGTCCAGTGGACAGTAATTTGAGAGAGCAGGGAGGGATCCCACATCTCTAAAGTATTGTTTCATACCACCATTGTAATTGTGTGTCATCAAGCCCTAATTACAGCGCAACCACTTATTTTCCTCTCACGTTTGTTATGCTAAAACCCTATCAACGGTGCACAACCTTAGCTATTCTTTCACTCTGTATTAGTTTTAATACAACATATCCATATACATATAAGGCAGTACTGGCATATCCACCACACGGTGAATAAGCCAGTGCTGCTGCTGTAGCTTTTTGTCTATGCAAGGTTAATGGTGTCTCAGCGGCCAGTAGAGACCTGCACTACATTCTTCCTGTTTGCTACGTTACATTCCTCCCCGGGCCCGGTCAGGCTGTGTGCCGACGTACCACATGAGCGCCCCACCACGGCAGCACATGCCTTAGCTTTGTTCAGTCAGGCCTGTCATGGCTGGCGTCACAGCGAGATCTGGTTCCTGGGCCGGGCCCGGGCATTGCCCCTGCTTAGCACGCTCCAGTCCACAAAGGGAGTGGCGCGCCATCTAAACCCGCGGGATGATAGCGAGTGTGTGTCTGTGTGTGTGTGTATGTGTGTGTGTGTGTGTGTGCTCACAAGGTGTCTGATTTGTAAGAGACGGCGTGTGCGAGCATGCGTCTGTGCGCAGCCGCGGGTCGGGTGCTGATGCGTCTGTGTGTCTCTGTCAACAGTACTCAGAAAAAGAAGACAAGTACGAGGAGGAGATCAAAGTTCTGACTGACAAGCTGAAGGAGGTGAGGTCCTGACCCTGGTCGCCACCCACAGACTGATACTATCGCCCTATGTTTGCTCACAGTTTTTTGAAGTGAAATAACTCGGAAATGCTGCTTTTGTGGTGGCACTATGAAAAAAAGAGAAAGAAAAACACTAGCTGAGGCCTAATTGGTAATTGGGTCATGGGCTACAACACATGTGATGGCACTGCAGCGTCTCTGGGTCGAATCTGGCTCAGAACGGTGTAGCACTTCATCTCTCTCAGCCTCCGCCCACTTCCAGAGCGCACAGCCCGTGCTTATAAAGTTATTTTTGCTCCCAAATTGACGGTTTTAACAGGTTAGATATGCGCGTGCCGTGAAAGTCCAAATGGAGAGCGTGTCTTGCTTTAACGTGACTTTGTGTTTCTGTCAGGCTGAGACCCGTGCAGAGTTTGCAGAGAGGACTGTGGCCAAACTGGAAAAGTCCATTGATGACCTGGAAGGTATGAGAGCAGTAACGCCGGCTGTGTGTGGCGTGGCTGGCTTCAGACCAGCAGCCAGTCGTCCGCACCCCCAGGAGGCGTGTTTGTTGATGAACCACAGGCAGACAGTATGGTGGAGTTTTCCTGTAGGTCAGGGGCGAACTCTCCTCCTAATCCATCTCGGTGCGCACACACATTTACACAGTTGCGTTCGCTTAGACGTAGATCCCAGAAGGAGCGTCCTATTTCAGCGACGCTGGAAACATTTTCTGTGGAAAAGGAAAAGCTCTCCGGCCAGATGTATGGAAACTCCTTAGCTAAGACAACCTAATAAAAGATCCTTGTTTCTGAAGGACAGCTTCTCCGTGCTGCAGAGAGGACAGAATGTGCTCAGATGTTTTTGGGTCAGCATTATTTAGTTGTCAAACCGCAGGCAGCAGCGTTTATAGAGTTTATTGGTGAAGCTTTTTGGGGAGGTTAAGAACGGAACAGGCTCAACATGCTCAGCGCCCGCTCCACTAAAGAGCTGCGAGCGTAATTAGACATGCATCATTCTTTATTCCAAGCACTTCTGCATCCTTAAAAAGCCTGACCTATTTTTGTCTTCTCCTTCCTCCTTCTGCTCTGTACCTCCCATCTCTCCCTCTCTCTCTCTCTCTCTCATCCTCATCTCGCTTTTTTCTTTGCCTCGCTGCTGTCCTTGGCACCTGCCTGCGCTTCCTGTCGACCTCTGACCTCCAGATGAATTGTATGCTCAGAAGCTGAAGTACAAGGCCATTAGCGAGGAGCTGGACCATGCCCTCAATGACATGACATCTCTGTAGACACCCTCTGTCGCTGCCCCTCGCTTCCGCTTTTCTGTCCTTTTTCTTTTTTGAATTTCCAGATTTTCCATCTTCCCTCTCATCTGAAGTGCCTGCCATCCATCCATCTCACTGTGCAGAAAATGAAACATTAAAAAGCTTTCTTCTTTCCAACCTCACAGCTTTTTGTCTCCCTCTTCTTGATTATTCATGTAAACTAGGTGCAATAGCAGAACATTTGATACACACCGTGACCTCAAAAGACATTTCCATGCATTCATGATTAAGTTCCCAACAGTTGTTGCGTATATTGCCCATTAAATTATCGTCAAGTCTATCTGAGACAAGGTGAGATTCACTCGATCTGGCTTGAATTAAAACCACCTCTTCACGTGTGTTTTATTATTTTATTCAGATGTGTACACGTGTCATTGCAATTCTGGTAAAGTAGCAACTAACTCCAAGTCCAAGTCTTCTGCGAGTCCAGACTGAAGTCCCTCATCGGTCCCCAGACATAAAATAACAGTCACCAGTTGATGCATGAGTGGCCGGGCGGTGTGGTTGGATTTTTTTGCATGCTGCACAACTGCGCTAACCAAAATAGTTATATGCAAACCGTGCGTTCAGTGGGATGGAGCATTGTGCCGTCTGCCTGACCCGTAATGGAGGATGTTTCAGCGTGTGTTTTTGTCCTGCTCACCGGTGCTTCACCTTGTCACTTTTGCTTCCTCTCTGCAGAGAAACTATCACATGCCAAAGAGGAGAATCTGGGCATGCACCAAGTCCTGGACCAGACCCTGCTGGAACTGAACAGCTTATAAACACGCAGAGAGGAAGCTGGAGAGGAAGAGATCGTCATGTAACATTCCTTCAACGTTCGACTCCATTCCACATTTCGAGCTGTAAAATCTTTGTTCCCCATGTGAAGGGGGATTAACTTAATGCTTGTCCCTTGATGTTTTTGTTCTAAGGCACAACTCTGTTTCTGTTTTTTTTTTTGTTTTTTTTTAAGATGGGAAGTTATTTTGACAATTTTTTTTTAAAAATCTCCAGCTGTGATTACGGAAACTCTCCCCAGAAATAATATTTTGACCACTTGTTGAGAAAAGAACTGGCAATAAATACACCCAAAGAAACTTCTGATTTGGTCACAAGAACCACTTTTTGTTTTTTTCACTATGTGCACATACATTAAACCTGTCTGATTATTTTAATACATGCGCTACAGATGGCATTGAGTTTTGCTCAGTCTGCATTAGTGTGGCTCTGACCTGCCACCCAGTGGTGACATGAAGTAGATCGGGGTTTTCTTTTTAGATCACGTTGTACCATCTAAAGAGGTTAAGGGTCAGCAGGCATCCCTCGCACTGTGTGTCTGTCTCGCGGTAGTTGACAGGTCACCTTACGGAAGGGTTGTAGCAATAACTAGACCGAGGCGCACGCTGCTCTAGGCTGCTTAACTTCTTAACTCTTATTAAAAAGTAATGCGTCTTCTGCCAGTCCACGACGTGTAGCCCAAGTGCTACACGTTCAAGATGCACGGCAGATTCACGTGCGTCTCACTCCTCCATCGGTGTAGGAATCTGTGCAGAACCTGGGAGCTGTGCATGCACAGTATCTAGCACGTGCAGGCACATCTGAGCTGCACTTCCTCCTCCTAAGCTTGACCTGACTAGCGACATGTTCTGCATCTTTGCCAACTATTTGCCATTGTGTAGCCATATTTACTAGATTTAAATATATTGTATTACATGAGCGAGCTAAGCCCCCCACCACTGGAAGCTCGTCAAGTCTTATCAAACATGGATACTTATTGTATATAGTAGAATAATGTTAGGTATTTGAGAAATTGTATTGCTTTGATTTTTTTTTGTTCGTTTCATTTTCACCACTTCTTCTTTGCCAGGGGAACTCTCAAGACCAAAGACACACATACATAACAGACAGTAAATTCTTAAAATTGTTTTATTTCTCTTTGTGATGGTCATCATGGTTTCATCTCTTGCCGTGGCCGTGAAAAGCACCTCACACATGATCGAGACCATTTTGAAATACTTCTTCCACCAACTACGCCCCCCTCTATGTCAACCCAATAAATGTTTTACAGAAATTGTGACTCATTGATTTTTATTTTTATGTATTTAAAGGGTCAAAAACTTACTTTAGACACTCATAAGTATGAACTACTCTATTATACTGCGATACATATAGAATTCAATCTGAACACAAGGGCGTATCTGCTGAGCCTGCAGTTCACCTCTGTCCTCTGACGCCCTATGGGGGGATGAAATTTCACTCCAGACCATCACGAATCTGCAGTAAGAGGTGATTCCTCCACTGAGTACTCCCACATTTGAAGTCATTCAAAGACCCTTTTCCCTTGGTCCATTCTGCTGCATGTTGCCAATCTCACAGCAGATTTACGCTCAGGTGTACTTTCTTCTGAAGGAGCAACCTAGACGGACAAAACAACATTCAGTATTTCAATATTTCATCAGATATGATACAAGTTGTGGCGCAATAAAATATCAGCTTTCTCACCTGGTGTTAGTCTGCATTTGCCCCCTTTTGGCTGGCAGAGGACAAGAGAGCATCCTCCACAGGGTACCACTATCTGGGCGTGGCTGAAGATAGTGGTGATCCTGTAGCAGCCTGGGGGGAGGATGTGAACAGGAATGAGAATATAACCTCTGCCACACAAATGGTGCAGCCAAAAACTACATCGGGGAGAGAGAATGACATAACCAGCCTTACCCATGCATTTAACATCCATGAAGTAAGAGTTGGGACTCTGCACCAGCCTCTTCTTCTTATGTCTTGTCCTCTCTTTTGCAAGACTTGGGTACATCAGATCCTTTGCCTATAGCACCCAATATAAAACAGTTGAATTAAATAAATGGAATAGAATAAAAAGACTATTATTATTGTGCAGGTACAGAACGAGCCTGTAGCCGACACCAAGGCAACAACAAACACAATGCAAAATAAAATGTTCTATAGATTGTAGAGACCTCTAGTGCATGTGTACATAATTGCAATCATTGCTCAAACAGTGATGACAGTTTACAATGTGGAGCTCAATTAAATTAATTAAAATGATTTAATTAAAATTAAATGTTCTATTTGTAGAGATGTTAAACACATTCAATTTTAAATAGGATGTGGTTTTTGTTGAGTCTTCTTTGCACTGTGACGCCCTCTATAGTCTGATCAATGAATAGTAAGCAGACATGTCCAGGCAAGTCCACTACTAGAGCTACACTTGTTATTGTTGATACAGATAGTACAACTCAGCAAATTCTATATCTATATTACTATATCTATTACTTACGCATATCTGGATATGCATCGATCAGTCAGCCTTCCTCGTCTTATTTTCTTCAACATAATGTTGAGTTTATTAAAATGGCATTAGGACAGACATTTGTCAAAACCAACTGTTCTAATATGTTCTAGCAATGATAGCATCAAGTAATATCAAGTGGTCATACTTACAGACATTTTGCCCAAATCACTCAGGTTTTTCGTGCAATCGGGATAAAACTGCAGTGAGAGCGATGATCAGCTTTCAGTGCAACTCTCTGTCTCTATGTGCTGTGTAGTCAGCTGGGTCCACTGTTGTTGCTCTCTGCTTTGATAGACGCTTACTATGCAGCACCAGGAGGGTCCGGGAGGGCGGGGTCCATGGTACGCAAATGGTCGGCGTTAGAGGCAGTTTAGATGCTACTCTGGGCCCCGTTTCTTTCATCATATAGTAGTTTTCTAAATTGTATACGGCAAGAGTCATAGCAACAGAATAATAAATATATTTCAGTGAAATGTGAGAAAGTTGAGCAAGCATAACGGTTAAGCCCACGGCTAAGCTTACCCGTCTCCCCAAATGTATGTAAAAGAAATAACCTTTGACCTGACTTTGATTAGTGCTCCAGCACTCCACCACATACAATAACATCATATTATAAATACTATTTTATCATTTTAATGATACAAGCTGCTTGTAAAGGAAGCGTCTATTTTGTCAAACTAAAAAGTAAGTGCAGGTGGACGTGTATGTGAAAACGAGCGAACCCGTTGCCACGACGACAGCGCGGAGTGACAGCTGATTCGTCCAAAAGGCGGAGCACAGGCGGTGACCTCATGGTCTGCACCCCGGGCGGGATTTCCGCAGTAGTAAAGCTAACTAATAACATGGCGAAGACTTACGATTACTTGTTTAAACTTCTTCTAATCGGCGATTCGGGCGTCGGAAAGACCTGCGTGCTTTTCAGATTCTCGGAAGACGCCTTCAACTCAACGTTCATCTCCACTATAGGTGGGTAAAAGTCGTATTTTCTGCACTGTCTCAGCTCCCAAAAAAGAAAAGTGGTACAGGAACAGCCCATCCCCGTCATGCTAATCTGCTGCTAACTTTTCTGGCTAGCGTTCATGTTGTAGTGGCTCTAGTCAGGAAGCAGCTCAGCCGGCTTGTTTCACATTGTTTTACAGACGCGAAACGCGTATGTTTTAACATATTTAGACCCAGTTGTGAGCGCCACCCCCACAGCTGAACAGTGTCCTTGAATTAACTCTGTACAGCTGAGCTAACAGGCAGCAAAGCTGTCACAGAGCTAGTTAAATATTTCATGAGCTGCACTTCGCACTGTGCATGACAACGTCACACCAAGTATTATCTAACGAATTCATCAACCACTCGATGTAACTGCTGATGACATATATATATGTATATGACCGTGACTGTTCACAGGATGCTGGATCAGATAACACAGATCTGACATTTGTGTTTTCACCAGGTATTGACTTCAAGATCAGAACAATAGAATTAGATGGGAAGAAGATCAAGCTACAGATATGGTAAGACCCACGATATCCTTACTCTATATGTGGCATTCAGATGTTGATACAAGACAAATACAAGACAAATACAAGACAAATACAAGACATTAGGTCCAATGTCACTACCACTGCAATACACTAGATGCCCTAAATATTTTGGGGATCATAATAATCTTTTTATTTTGCCTTGGTGTGTCTAGTAAACAGGAAACCCTGTTTTTTGTGTTTAATCAGAGCAAGCTAACTGGGAATTAGTGTGACTGTGTTTTTACTGATTTTACTATCCGTTTCAGGTGTATTCTCTTTTGTTAAGTCTGCTGATGTCATGGCTTTTAGCCAACCAGGACTACTTTTGTACCAGCATGTTCTCAACAAGTGACGTGGTTGATAACTCACAGCAATAAATTTAGGTTGAGGCCTTTCTGTGTGGACTTTGAATGTTCTCCACTCGTCAGCCTGGGTTTTCCCCAGATTTTCCCTTCGGGTTGCGGCCGTACAATCCACATTTTAAAGAGCCCCCCCTAGCTTTCTTGATTGCCCCTAGTTGAGAGAGACAGTAGTGTATGTGTGAGCTGTGATAGGCTGTTGTACTGTCCAGGTTGTACTCTCTGCTGTCACCCTGTGTGCTGTAGCCAGGGGAATGACGGGTCCAAAGCTAGCAAGATAGTGGATGGATGTCCTCGATAGACACTGTTATATCACTGTAATGTCTAGAGTCAGAGCTTTGCTCTCAGACCCTGTAGCCTACGCGCCGAAGAATCCTTGTGCGAGATATTGAACCCTAAACTGCCTGGAGCAAAAAATGGAAACATGGGTTAAACATTTTTAGCCTACTGCTGTCAAACAGTGGTTACACCATTCAAAACTTGACACGTTTCTGCTTTTCTTGTGTGGCTGAAATACTTGTTACAATGAATGAATACCATGACTAATGGCTGTTGTCTGTCCTGGAAGTTTCATTTCGCAAATTTTTTTTTTTTTTTAGCAGAACCTTAGCCGCTTTTTCCTTGCAGTGATGTGACCACTTTTGCAGTTACGAGTAAACTAATGGGGAAATCGGACAGAGAAATCATTTTTACCTCTGATATTGGTTTGCTGACGCATGGTGCCTCACTGTTGCTTTACAGCAGCCAGGCAACCATTATTGCTGCGTTTCCTCTGGGGTACTTTAGTTTAGGTCATGTACTGACTCTTAATGCACCCTAGATATGAGCATTAGAGTGAATGCTTCCTGTGATGGATTGGTGACCTGTCTAGGCTGTATTCTCTCCCTTCACCTGATGTACACATTCAGAGTAAGATGGATGGATATTGGTTAAAAATTGATATTGATCGTCCTAGACTCGTAGACTGTCAATAAGTATTGCCTGGAAGCGGATGCCTTCACAGGGTTTGTACAGATTCCTTTTGACGTGTTCTGCAAGGCTTAATGAAAACGTGTTTTCTCTGTAGGGATACAGCAGGACAGGAGAGGTTCAGGACTATCACAACAGCCTACTACAGAGGAGCCATGGTAAGTCGCATTGCCAGACATGCAACTCATGCCGTGTTTGGATTACCTCTAAAATGTGAATGGGTGAAGTGATGGTCATCTGAGGCGTGCACAATGAAGCATAAATCATCAGGGGAGCCACACCCAGCACACACCTGTACACACCCTGGGAAGCCTATGTGTGTGGAGTGCGTAATTGTGGCATTCTCACTTATAGTCCAGCTAGTTTAACTGGACTGCTCTGTTTGCATTTCATTTCAGCAAGCGAGTTGATCTTTGTTGCTTTGGCTATGCAGAGGTCATGCTTTTACATGAGGCTGTGAAATCATGTGGTGCGTCCCTAATGACGGGTGACATAGGCACCAGAAAATCAGATTAGACTCTTAATTTCTGAGTTTGTCTCTACGGACTAATGAGCATTAGAGGGAATGACTTTGTTGTTGTTGTCTGGGGCTGCTCTTGCTTTTCCTTTTGACTCTTCCGCTGTGTTGTCTCCAGGGCATCATGTTAGTGTATGACATTACCAATGAGAAGTCCTTCGACAACATCAAGAACTGGATACGGAATATAGAAGAGGTAAAATGCTCCATGATGAGCGTTTCTCTTTGCGTGTGCTCTCTTTTGTCTGCTCAAAACGGAGACTAAACAGAGGTTCTAAACACATTTTTGCTCGTCCGTTCCCTGTGTCTCATCCACAGCATGCTTCGGCAGATGTGGAAAGGATGGTGCTCGGGAACAAATGCGATGTCAACGACAAGCGGCAGGTGTCCAAAGACAAAGGAGAGAAGGTGAAACATCACAGTACATATATGAGAAGTTTTTGGTGTATAGCAGTGGTATAGCTGGTTCACATCCCTAGCCGAGTTTGCGTATACTCTTTGTGTCTTTGTATGTGTGCTTCACTGCACTGGTGATCTGTCAAGGGTGTATTCCCTGCCTTTCATCTTATTATGTGAACTGGAGACACTGTTTAGGTACGAATGGGCGAATGAGAAGTTGAGAAATGAAACGTGGAGTGTATTTCTAATCTGCTCTGATTGTGTGTGAGCACAGACACTGATTCTGTGTTTTCTCTCCCGCTGTCAGCTGGCACTGGAGTACGGTATCAAATTCATGGAGACCAGCGCGAAAGCGAACATCAACGTGGAGAATGTAAGTTCCCTGCTTTTATTGCTATTCAATCGTAGTTGCAAGTACGAAAGCTCGATCGATTGTGTGAAAGCCTCTGTGGTCATTATAAAAGGATATGCCACAAGATACGGATTTCAACATCTGAAACATTGCTCGATAAGCACAAACAAAAGGTGTGAATAAATGGATTGAGAATTAAAGGTGGTCTGCTTATTTCATGCAGAACGTGTGGAGAGAAATGGGTGTAAAAGAAAAACGGGCTCCTGCTTCACAGCAGGGTTATAAATGGGGCCATTTCCTGCCCAGCTACAGGAACTTCCTTTTGTCTTTGCCCGGGGCAACCAAGTAGTGTAGGTGTTTGCTGGTGCCTAGTGATGAGTACTCACTCAGACTTTCTGCTTACGAAAATAGTAACGGCAGATATTTCCTCTCTGTTTTTTTCTTTTTGTCCCTGGCGGTATTCATGCCTTTTTATTGTCTATCTGTCCCTGACTGTGACGGCCCTTTGCCTTCTCAGAAATCACCGCGACCTCACGAACCATTTCTCACCAAACTTCACGATCAGATTCGTTTAGCAAGACGGTTACTGGTTATTTCTTATTCCCTCAGTGACGCATCAGAGTAGAGCTGAAGAGCCGCGTCCTCTCCGTAGCGACTGTCACATTAAAGTGGGTTGTAGTTCACCACAAGTTCAGTGGCTTTGCTGATATTGAGTTTCAGTGTTGTCGAGTTTCAGAGATGATTGTTGCATCATGTGGCGAAGCTCAAAAGTCCTCTGTGCTTCTCCCCTACAAACGTAGCCCCTCCAGGCCTTCACCACTGCTGTTAAATGAGCGTAAATGGAAACTGCAACTTGCGGGTAGAGGCACACAACTGCGAGGTGATGATGCTTTTGAAAAGGATCCTGGATTTCCATAATTAGTCCCCCTCAGGGCTGGATTTGAATACCGCACTCAAACAACGTGCATCTCTGGGTGTAATCATGCGGACTTGATAGACTTGAGCATAAACTGGTGTAAAAATAAGACTTTTCTTTTTTCCTTCCTGCTTAAAATAGCATCCTGTGCTGGTCCACTAATGTGTTGCTTTGTTCTCTGTACCTGTTTTTGCTGGCAGGCCTTCCTAACCCTCGCTAGGGACATCAAAGCAAAGATGGACAAGAAGCTGGTGAGGACCCAGATTGGAAACGTTAATGACCATTAAACTGCTGGAGTCCGCGGTGTCGTGTCATGTGCTGGCGGTTTTGCTTCTTCTCAAAATTGAATGCCCCTCTTCCTCATCTTTTTCTTTTTTTTTTTCCTCTCTTAAAGGAGGGAAACAACCCGGCTGGCAGCAGTCAAGGAGTTAAGATTACAGAACAGCCCAAGAAGACCAGTTTCTTCCGCTGCACGATCCTGTGAGGAGCCGGGCAGTGTCCGCATCCACCCGCGCCTTAATGTGTCCCCCACTGGACAGAACTGGACAGAGCACACGCCGATCTCTCTCTCTCTCTCTCTCTCTCTCTTCTCTTCTCTTCCTTCACTCGTCTTCCTCCTCATCTTTCTCATCGTCCTGTGCATATCTAGCAGAAAGCAAAACAAGTTTATCACTGGTTTACACGTCTCCCTCTCCGGCGCCTGTGAATCTAACTGCTGTGGCCTCCTGTTACATATTATTTAGTCACAGATACAGATCACACATAGATTGACTGTTTCGACCTCACCCCTCAGATTTTGCCTACTTATTGAGAAACGATCAAACTTTTACTGTTCGTGATAATCTCGACGCCCCGCTGGTTTCCTCATCTGCTGGTGTGGAAACCAGCTTATTTGTTCGACCCCTATTACTGAATGCGAGTCCTACTCCCAGTATAGTGCCCTATAGTGCCTATTTTTGAGTAGCTTCTACCTAATTATGCAAGCTTTATTTTCAAGGTGATGAGAGTACAATCGGCCGATCACTGTTTTATGGCCTTGATGTTTCCTTATCCATGGGGGGTAAAGGCTACATGTTGATATCAGTAGCTGTGATTCCACACGTGCAGCACGTTTTACTCACCATATCAACATTTTGGTTTACAGATCCTCTGTCCTTTCTTTTTTTTTCCCCTTCCCACAAGTGTCTTTCTTTCGATTTTTCTTTCTCTTCATTTTGGTTGGACCATTCCTCTCGACAACATCTTCATGTCTAATGTGTATGTGGGGCCCGGGTTTTGTTTATGTCAAAGTATTCACATGGATGCAGTAAGCACGCATGTTTTCAAGGGCACACAGACTGCTTTCATAGTTTACCTCATCGTTTTTAGGTCTCGCAGTATCCAAGGATATAAGGAAGAAGGCAACCGGTTGACACTTACATTTGATGCACTTCAACTGGTGGACTAGCAGTACCGAATTGTGACACCGGGAGGCAATATAGTCGCATGTCAGCGGCACAGAAGGAATGGCGGCGATGATTTTGACAATTGCTTTATGCGTTCTTACTTACTCCAGTTGTCGGTTCCACTGGGGGAACATGCACACAACTGTTTTCTGGGCCTTGGATAGGGGCTGTGCTGTAGCAGTATTTATGGAGTGAAGCAAAAACATAGCACCAAAATGACAAAGTGCCCTTTATCGTTCTTATTGTTAATGCACTTTTCCTTTTTGTTCTTTCTGTTTTTTGTTTTATTTTTATTTTTTAAGTTAACATTTGATGACTGTCACGTCGCAAGTCTTAACTGAAAGCAAAGAATATTCCTGCACAAGTTGTCCACGTACCTTGTTGTCTGGGCTTCCTGAAAACATCCTCGCACTGAAACCTCATCTGTCTTAACTTTGGTGTAATAAGAATATACGGAAGGCCCTTTAGTTAGTCATGATCCTCATTCCCAGTTGCAAAATATTCCTACTAATGCACCTCATCTCTCTTCCACCCCCTCCAGTTATCCCCATATATCATGGCCATCTGAATTATGCATTCCATGTGCACGGCAAACCTCAAAAAAGTTTTGCACATTGGACTCGACGAGCTTTATTTGAGATTAGAAATGTGCAAAGGATTTCCTTGCTGTTTTATTTTCTGCTGTCACTCCACGTTGTGTTTTATTTGCTCTGAGCTGTTCAGACGAAAGAATAGGAAAATTAACCGAGAGCTGACGAAGTTGCAGTGAGAGTAAAATCATTTCCAGCAGTGATGGAAAAGTCACTGCTGATGTTAACCTGTGGATTTAAGTAACTGTTGACATGGTTGGACAGTTGAACCGGCTGTCGTTTATCCCATTCAGAAATGCAGGTTGTAAGACTTAAGTTTGGCTCATATTTGGTTTGTGAAATGAAACGATTTTCTCTCTTGATTTGGAGTCATTTGTAATTCTGCTTTTTGTGAATTTGCCAGTTCTGCGTTAACATATCGTCAATATTCCCCAACCAAATTTTGAAATTTGTCACTGATTACATGGGGAATAAATTGAAATAATTCAGCAATTGTAAATAAGATCTACAATGATTGTACTTGGTAAATCTTATTGCTCTACACCTTTTGTAGATATGTGTACTTTTGATGATTTATTAAAAATGAAATTCTTAAACTTTGTCGCTGTATGTTTCATCCTTGTGTTTTCATCCTTGTGTTTTCAAAGATTTGATTCCTTCAAAACCCTTTACACCTGGCCTCAGTTTTCCACTGATATGGTTCCTGTGCTGGTTTGGAGCCGGTTCACTTTGCTAACCAGTTTCTGTACTTGTACAGTACGTATACTGTACTTGTTGTAATCTTCCATTAGATGAAAACCTTCAGGAGCAGAAATGCCTTTGCAGCTGGTATAAAATATTCTAGGTGGGGCTGTGCCATATTAAACCAGTTTCAGTAGCTATCCCAATACAGTTTAACACAAACGGCAGGATACCAGTGTTCTGTGATATAGCACTAAATTAGTGCCACTGTTAGAAAGCTGAGGCATTCTTACACAAAACGATACATTACACAAACACAATTCAATCAACGTCACCGACGCGGAGCGATAAATTCAGTGCCCTAAAGCCATTTTCGACGACACTGATTGGATAAATTACTGTTGCTATGACGCATACCAGGCTAGCAACAGGCCAGCCATTGGCTGTGCCGCAGCACTGACTCTATTGGCCCAGAAGCTCCAGAGACGTTTGGAGCGAGATGAGCTGATGGTTTCTCCCCAAAATGTGATTTATTTTGTATATATAACATGTTAAGGTGCATTTTAAACACACTCAAACTCAAAAATATGTGATTATCGTTCATTTTAAAAAGGTTTATGAAAAGCAAGCAAGTAAGCAACCCTCTCAGTCGAAGGACCACACGCACATTTCCTCCGACCTCTCGCCAAACATGCCCGTTGTCATGGCAACAGATATGACCGACAGGCTCCTCAGCGACTAAATGTACAACACATTCACAACAATAATAATACTCCTCTAATAATAATAATAATAATAATAATAATAATACAACTGTATTAGTTGAATTTTTTTCCCTGTACATACTCCTCTCTTCCCAGTACAGCCTCTTCCCGGTGTTTTAATATTGATTTGTATTTATGTGCTCTTTGCTCTTTTCTGTGTTGGTATTTTGCAATGTATGATTTTAATTGCTCTTTATCATTTCAATTGCACCTACGTGGCCTTGCTGCTCTAATTTCATTGTACAGGAAACTGTTCAATGATAAATCTTTAATCTTCAACCTTGAATTTAGCTTCTGAGGATTCCTCTCCATCCAGTTCATCCAGTTGGAACTGAAATGGGCTCTTGGATTAAAAACTAAACGTTGTTGTAAATTGTTAAGCTACGTGTGTGTGTGTGTGTGTGTGTGTGTGCATTGGAGAGGGCCCTCAACTCTTCCTTTTTCACCAGACACCACAGAAAAACTTTGACCTTTGATTTTCCTGTAGATAGTGACCACGTAGGAGGAAATCCTCCCACACTGATTCATCGCAGTTGGGGTTCTTCCATATTAGTGGGCAGATCACACTGAATCACTGTATGGAACAGTTAATAGGTCACCACAGAATACAGAGTAGATCATTAATTTTATTGTTGAACGAGTTCCTGTTTGTCCTTCTCTGAAGTTCCTCTCCGACCAGAACAGCTGACATTGTCACAAGGCTTTCAGGTCACTTCAGTCACATGTTTAGGTGGAATTTCCTCAATGTGTGAGTGTGGACTGTATACCTGCCTGGGGTGTAACTGGCTGTTCTTTGTTAGATCCAGTCCTTCCCCTTGACCTATTTATGATATTTCTTTAGTGACTGTCAACCTTTACCTATAATGCTGAACCTCTTTAGCCAGAGTATCTGTATTTGAAGCCACTCTACCTACCTACCTCCCTACCTACCAACCTACCTATCTACCTACCTACCTACCTACCTACCTACCTACCTACCTACCTACCTACCTACCTACCTACCTACCTACCTACCTACCTACCTACCTACCTACCTACCTACCTACCTACCTACCTACCTACCACCTACCTACCTACCTCCCTACCTACCAACCTACCTATCTACCTACCTACAATATGTCAAAATATATGTTTACCCTATTGGTTTACGTGCTTGTTTGGCGTGTGTCACAGTTGTCTAGCCTCAAACAAGGATATGAGTTTCAGTCACGCCCCCGCACTAGTGTTGTCAGGTGTGTTGGAGCTGCTGTGTCATTTTTCCAGCGAACTGCCAGACGAGGTGATTAAAGTCTGCGCGCTTGCATTTAGAGATCCCTCAGGCAGTCTGTGTTGTACTTTCAAAGCCTTTGCCCTTTTTAATCATCCAAGTACAGTACACTAAAAAGGTAAGATTGGTTTCTTCGATTATTAGATTCAACAGCAAGTGAGGACTACTACAGAATAAAAGAACAGCAGAATATAGTCTCTGGATAGCTTTTGTTTTGTTGATTGTACAACTCAAAGGGTTGTTGAGTTATGGCAACTGGTTTTAGATTCTTGAAGACGTCTGACTTTTTATACAAGAGGCCTCTTCAGCTCAGGAGTCCAGGATATAACTTCTGGGAAGTTGTTAACAGAGGCATTACAAGTACCCGGATATCATTTTGTTGATTATGACGTGTTCATTGATGAAAAATATGTATAGTGCATTACACTTGGACTTGTTCAAAGAGAATCAGTATATGAGAGATGATTGAGATTATGATAAACATTTGAATGTACAGTATGGCCCAGTCATTCAGAACATGCAAGCCTGTAAGAGGCTAAAAGAGGCAAAATGTGATTTCATGTAACTATAATTGGATATTGTTCTTGGAAAACTATAGTGATCTCTTTGTACTCTGACTTCATATCCTTAACAGCTGCATGGGGAACTCTTTCTGAACCCTTAAACTTCATCTAAACCCTTCCCTTGAAACATTGCTTCTTGTCCAAGTGTCCTATTAAGGCTGATGGATGACTCTAATAACTCCACCCAAGTCCCAGACCCCCCACAATTACATAAAGGCCTTGTGTATTTCTCAATCTTTGGATGAGAAGGGGTTTTTTGCTGGCAAAGACAGAAGTATTACTCTCAATATCAGGTAGAAAGAGCAAAGACTTGCTTATTTTTTTTCTCTACAAGATAGTGGTGTTTATTCTCTAGGGCTTTGGCTCTTCTTCAGGCATCTGTCACAAGCTGTGAATATCATATTTCCAGGTCCTGCTGCTGAGGAAACATCCAGACAGACGCAACAGAGGATTCAATGAACTGTTTCCCGGGATGATGGAGGAGAGCAAGCCAGTACAGGGACAGAGTGATTCCTTCGTGTGGTTCACCCAGTCCCAGCTCCAGTCTGTGATCAGGAACGGCATTATTCCAGAGTGGTTTCATGGGATCATTTCCAGGAAGTAAGTTTGTCAGGTTTATCAGCTTCTGCCATCTGTGGGTGAAGAGGAATGTGGATAGCCGAGTTTTATCATTTATGTGCATGGAAGGTACCATTGCTGTGTCCCTGCATGTAGTTGGTGTTTTTGTTATTGTTCTGTTCAGAGATAACAACACTCTCAGTTGAAGAGTCACTTGTGTTTGCACAGTTTTTCTTTTTATTCTGCTGTGTGTATTTTTAATAACTGTGCATTGATATTATATTTTATTGATATCATGTAAAAAAGTAACTGAACAAGACATGGAATCACAATATTTTTACAGAGATATCCTACTTTCTTCAAAACAACAGTTCTATCCACATTTTTCCTTCATTGGAAACAGATTTACTTGTAACATGTTTTAAAAGTTATTAAGTATATCACTCGATGTGACCAAAGGTGCACTGAAAATAACTTTGCCTTTGGTTTAATTTATTCTTTTTAGCTTTGCTCTTTCCTGGCTGATTTGATTTCTGTTTTATGCTTATGCTCTAGAGATTTAATTGCAAACTACATCTGTTTAGTAAGTTAAAGATGCGTTGCTCATGACAGCTTGAAATAGAAATTGGAAAGTCTTAAAAAGGTATTAGCTCAGGATTTCTCCAGATTCCCTGAATTATACACAGATGTTACAATTGTATCTGTGCAGTATGTGCATGGTGGACGACATGTTTCAAAAACAAGTTTTGATTCTCGGAAGCTTGTACTTCTTACACACCCTACACACATTTTTACAGTGTTGGATAATGGGTGATGTATGTACTTCTCATGGTGCACTTCACTCCGTTTGCTTTATTGACAGGCTAATAAGGAACTAAGTCCTGAGGGTTGAGCTTGTGCACGGTAATAAGACGTTCTAGGTCTGTGAGCCAAGCTGTCTGACAAATGACAAATCCCCACCTAGGCTTTTAGAGGAAACTGCCTCTAGTAAATGCAATGCTTCTGCCTGGCATTAACAGGTTAAAGTACACTGAAGCTTTACGTCCCCATTAATTGTACTGTGTGCTTATTGTTTGTGCAGGAAGGCAGAGGAACTGCTGATATCCAAACCTCCTGGCTACTTCCTCATTAGAGTCAGCGAGAGTAGGATTGGCTACACGCTCACATACCGGTCAGTGTTTGCAGGATACGTTTTATCTCACAAAACTCGTTCAAAGTGTTCAAAGTCCTCGCCAAGCTCACTGTAGCTGATATATCCTCAGTGTGGAGGACCGCTGCAGGCACTTCATGATCGATGCTCTGCAAGATGGCCATTATGTAGTAGTTGGGGAGAACAGGCGTCACAGGTTCCTGCAAGATCTGGTGGACTTTCACAGGCGAAACCCCATCACACCTTACACTGAGGTGTTGACTGTTGCTTGTGGACAGGTGAGGACATGTTTGCTTATTTATTTGCGCATCACACCAAAAGAGAACAAATCACAAGTGTGCTATTTTTCTCTCTCTTTTTCTGACTCTCCTTAAGGCCTCCAGTGACAAGACTGACTATGCAGAACTGCTGTTTCCTCTAAGAAACCTAAAGAACAACACAAGCAGCATCCTGCCTGAAGAAGATGTTCCACCTGCTCTTCCTCATCGACCAGATAACCTGAGGTTCTCGACAGTCATGTCTCCCAACAGCCCACCACACGGTCTCTACCCAAACCTGGAGGAGGAATGTCCACCTGTCGCTTCCCCCCCTCCAGCCATGGTAACAGGGATCATTCATCTCACAAACTACTTTACACCCATTGTGCAGTTTGGTTAAACCATTGGCTGACCAAAACAGACTCTCATGTCACTTCCTGTCGGAACCTCTTGACTGGCATCTGTGTGAATAAATATTATTTATATCAATGCTTAATAATTGAATAATAAACTGATATTTATTGTTTCATATGAAAGATTTTTCCCATTTCTGGTTCTGTTTGAAGTCAACAGAGCTTCCTCAAAGCACTGTTCCCAAGTCAAACCCCAAAACTAAACTCAAAAGTTAAACATTTGGGGTCTAACATCTCAGTTTTTGTATTGTAAATCCTGCTCAGTCGATTCTAGATCACACTTCCTGGTTACTTAAATTTATCTAACCTTAATTTGGTTCATTTCTGAATAAATATTACAGTGTGAATGAAGGTTGCTGTTCTTTCCTAATGAAATATCTACTGTGTGTTTCATGTTTGTGACCTCCAGCCTGTACCGATGACCAAACACAAATACCCAGGCGACATCCCACCACCCAAGCAACCTCCCCTCGTCCCCGCCCGCAGTAATGTTCCCCCGATGAACAAGGATCAGAACCAGGCTTGTACCAGAGCAGTCTCAGTCCTCGAGAGCCCCTCTGCACCTTCACCCACTGAGCTGTCATTCAATGCCAATGTCAAGTCTGCAAAGAACCAGGAGGCGAAGCCGTCGGTCGTGACCAATCTAAAGAATTTCAGGAAGAAATTCCAAAAAAGGCAGCCATCACAGGAAAACGTATACACAGATATTAATATGGAGATGCCAGGCAACGTTGGAAACGCTGAGAACGAATACCAGGAAATCACAGAGGAGCAAAGCAATCCACCATTGAGAACAACAAATGGAGTCAGATTACCACAGGAGTACCTTCAGCCGCCACCTTTTGCCCCAGGCTACTGATGCACAACTGTTGCTTTATGTACAGACAAACCGGCTGTTACATTGTGAACTGAATCAAACATAACTGCGTGCAATCAAGGTGGAGAGCATGCATATTGAGCCCCAAATGGATGGAGGACAAAAGCAGGATAAACAAAAAAGAAGTCTGAATGGATTGACCCTGAGGCTTTTGGAATATAATTTCATTTGATCTCTCTGAGAATTGTTTAGGCTACAGCCAGCAGCAAGTTTGCAACTCTCAACAAAGACCGGGAAAAACAAAGAAAACAGCGCAGAAAACAAAATGTGTCCACCAGTACCTATCACCGATCATGGCAGGAGGAAGTAAAGTGTGAGCCCTTTCCTCATTTTGTGAAGGACCTTGCTCCCATTCACTTAAAGCATTCGCTTTCAAAGTTTAATGTTGGTTTTGATTTCAGTGAAATAAGTGTTGGTTCTTTCACAGGCATGACGCAGATTAACGTTAACACATTAGAGGCAGTAATAATGTGTAGGCATCTCACTCAATTTTTCCTCAGCTCGGCTTTTAGAATGATGTGACCTATATGCCTTTTACACAGTATAAAAAGGCGGTAGGGGGAATTTTATGCAGCATGAAATGGCACAGTCAATGTCAAATGCTTTGGATACAGGAGATACCCTGCATCATAGGGTTAGGAGCTGATGTGTTACCAGCAATAAGAATGGAGAAAATGGTCAAACTCATTTCATCATGTGATCGCAATATTACACATTTATGTTTACTGTTAGATAATGCACACACAGAAAGCGTCTTTATCAGTTTCATGACTGAGCAAATAAAGCCATCTTTGAAAAGCATTCGATTTGTGTTGGTCTCCACTCACGGCTGTTTTTCACCTGCTTTCACTTTATATCAACACGTGTATGAATTTGACTGTGACAAAGCAGGAACAAGCCAATTGACACACACAAACTGTCAATTTACATAGTTTCTGCTTCTTCCTAGTGCAGTTCCTCCTGCCTATTCTGTTCTTCCTGTTCGCTTGTGTTACTTCTCACTCCGATCTTTGCATGTTAAGCCTTCTGTGACATCCCGGTCTCTCTCTGTCAGGCTCCATAATGTGGTGATGTAAGGAGATGGAATTAGCTGTAGTATCTTTCTAACTTAGACTTTTCAAACATCTGTGAATGTTTTCAGAAAACATATATGGAGTGAATTCACATTTATTTGAGCATCACAAACCAGTGCATTTCTTTCAAATAGTTTTACTTTTGACATTAGATGTATGGTGTAAAATAGTTCATACCTCAGCACAGAGATCCAGACCAGACCGGCTAGGGGTGCCATCTAGTGGGGACTAAACCACATCAAATAGAGAAGGACAATAATCAACTTTCTATACATTTATGACACAAAGATTTGATATATTCCTAGAATACCATGTAAAAGTCTTATTTTAAACAACCAACATGTGCTAGGAAATCTTGATGAACTTGTAGCTGTTGGTGCTAAATGTTGAAATGTAGTGAAATCTTCAATATTTGGCAGATAACATGAAA
The DNA here is from genome assembly GCA_029224185.1 of Karalla daura. Classification (NCBI taxonomy): domain Eukaryota; kingdom Metazoa; phylum Chordata; class Actinopteri; order Chaetodontiformes; family Leiognathidae; genus Karalla; species Karalla daura. The sequence continues at coordinate 17,529,452 of CM055194.1, forward strand.
AATGTTCAAATGTTCAAATGTCCATGAATTTTAAATGTTGACAAAGCATATTATGAATATAACTTATATACAAATAAAAGGAACATGATAAATCATAAATATATGATAAAAAGGACTGGATAGTCCTTCCCCATTTTTGTATCTATATTTTATCAGTGCCCATACCAATAGATCTCATACCAATGCTGAAGTTTAAACATGAATTGCCTTATCTATACTCAGGTATGGCTGCAAGCACCTCAGACTGAATTTGAATACTAAAAGTACGTATTTAGAGATGTAAGTCTTGTGTTTCTGCCGCCCGATGTCCCACAGGCAAGACTGGAGACCAGAGATGACCAAGCCTGGCTTTGGAACAGCCTGCCCTCGTACATCAGATCTGTCCTGATCCTGGGCACTCTTGAATCTTTGTAAATCATCTATCTTACCTACTTTACACCCAATGGCTGTCCAGCATTCATAGAGTCTCCAATCGACATTGATGCATGTTTTTACTGGGAGAAAACACACGCAACCACATCTACCAACATCTAAAGCCCAGGATCCAAACCAGAGACCTTGCTGTGAGGCAACAGAACCCCTACCAAAATGTGTTTTCTTGTGATACATTTTATTATCTTGTGTTATTTTATCATATCTTTGATATGTAGCTGTACAGGACTGGCCAGCTTTGTCTTGTCTCAACTGTCGCTTCTCTGGGTCTGGGCTTCAGGTCCAGACACTCCTATCCTCATCCATGTCCACCAACTCTTCTGGGAGGATTCACAAGCCAGGCAAGCCAACCCAAAACAGGACAGATGCCTTCAGGTGGCTCCCTTTGTCACAAAGGAACAGCGGCTCTACTTTGAGCTTCTCCCAAGTGTCTCAGGTCCTGAACTTCTCTGATCTATCTGGTTTCTGTATCCAGGCTGAGTCCAGCCACTATATGGCGAAAACTCAAGTGACACGACTGATCTCGTCTGGTCAACTGGTTGTATTTACATATGTTTTATAAATAGAGATTGAGCTGAGCAGACTGCGATAATGGATGGATGGCCGGACGGATGGAGGAACTTCTCAAATTCCTTCTTTTGTCTTTCAGACACAAAGCTGGCTGCAAACCTCCGATCTGAGTCATGTATTGGCATGGTTTCCGCAGGATCACGCAGGAGGTCGCTGTCTGCCAGCTCCTTTTAAGGAAAACGCCCAGCCTCGTCCCAGGACACACAAAGCACGAACAATCCTTCGTGGGCTGGCGTTTGATTTGAGGCACCTGTCCTCGTAGCGTCGGCGGGGGGCGCCTGTCAGCCACTAAGCACCGCCCGCCCCGGATACGCGCGCGGACATCTGCTAGGACACCGGGGTGACGTCATCTGGGAAACAGTTGGTGTGGATCCAAGCAGCGGCTTCTCATGTAGTCGCCCAGGAAGTCGTCCCATCGTTGAAATCTCTCGTTTTGTGATACTTTCATAACACTTTTTCTGCCTACATTGAATCTGAGCCACGTAGCGACACCATGTCTTTCGTCCCAGGACAACCGGTGACTGCTGTTGTGGTAAGTTTTGTGAGCGAACACCGCTTCATTCAACCCCATTGTTCAGCTTGTTCTGGTCCGGCGAAAAACACAAAACTGTGCGGAAAAAAACTTGTTAGATGTTTAGCCAAGGTACTGACTTTGACATTGGTTTCTTTGTTCAACAAAAGTGTACACCGAGCTTATCGGTAGCTGCAGGGAAAGCATTTTTCTTGTTGGTAAAAACGTCAAATTTGACCAAATAACACGTCAAGTCGCCGGGTCAAGACGTGTCAAAAACATGGAAATATGATCGAAACTAGATACAACATGTTGTTTACTGCTGATTTAAAGGTATGTGGGCAAGTAACGAAGTATCTGCTGAGGCAGATGGGCGTCACCAGCTGTATGAATCAGCCTCTGGACGACTGACAAACAAAGTTATAAGCGCAGGATGATAAGAGTGGTCCGACTATATTGTGATTCGTGATGCATTCAAGTACTACAGGAATTACAAGAATCCCTAATGTATGCGTACGATTGAGTTGTAAATGGTTCGGACTGTCAGGTCTGGGCTTTTACAGAAATCGTAGAAACTTTGAAGTTAACGTCTTCGTCTGTTAACACTCAGACATTTTGTTCAACATTGCAGTTGATCTTTACAGCTTCGACGGAACATATTGAACACAAAGCCGTCGGATCTGCCTGGCTGACAGAATCTCAATGACCTACATATTTTCAGCATGTCTCTCCTGCAGATCCTTCCTACTTGACCAGTGACATGTGTACACACATACTCTCTCTCTCTCTCTCTCTTGCACTCTCTTCCTCGTTCTCTCACTCACATGCTCAAATTTCCTCAATTATAGTTGAAGACAGTCTGTATTCTCAATCAGTTAATAGACTGCAATACACTTTTAAAAAAGGAAGTAATGCAGAGTACTCAATAAAAGCAGCAGATGAGTATATGTGCAAAGGTAATGAGTGTACAGAACTAGACATAAAATACATTAAGTTGTAGTAGTAGGGCTTTACATGAATTACATGTCAACACACACCTGCAGTAATGATAGAACTTGATATTAAGTTGAAGGAGAGAAACCAAAGAAGCATCTTAACAGTTTGCAGGGGGGAAACCCCTACCAGTTCAGAACCTAATGAGCCGAATACAAGTAAACAGATAAGTAAACAATGGGGTGGAAAGTCAATTTTCATAAATAAAGAATGACAACATAAAATTAAAGTGAAATAAGTTCAAAGTTGGAAAAGACAAGTTGAAATGATTAAAAAGCATACAAAGATGGAACGTAATGAAATTTCTCAATCAAATGTAGACAAAAGCCAGGCTCCAACTTCGTCCTCTCTGTCCACATACACTGCCACTGTGTGTTTATGAGCCCTTTTTTAGAGAGAAATATGCTGCATTGCCTGTTATCCCTGACACTTAATCAGCTCTATCAGAATCAAAGTCGCCGACATCCTCAGACTTCATTCTCTCAGCCGCAACACTGAGTGATTGTGTAGTACGTCCTCTCCACTCACACACACACACACACACACACACAGGCAGCCATTGTGTCAGTGCGCTGTCAGAGTCATCCATCCATCTGGTTAGAGAGCCTGCAGCTGCTTGTCAGTGTCAAGGACATGCCCGCACTAATGAAGTCTCTGTTCAGCTGCAGTTACCAGGGAACGGCCTCTGAAATCCACCATTGGTCACGCTCTTGAGATCCGTCTGGAGCGGATGAATCAGCGTGGCCTACACATCGTTTCTTGTGAAATTTGTGGCAAATGTCGGACGTCACTGGGCGTCGATGTCAAATCTTTTCGTCACGATAGTTTCGCCCCATGATTCATCGATACAAACTATCCAATACATGACATTAATGGCATATTGAACACAAGTTGTTGCCTACGGGGCAACACTGTCCCGTCATAGCAAGACGGTCCCTGGTTCGAGTCCCCGTTGGACTTGAAACTATGAATGTGATGCTCGTGTCTATGTGAGTTTTCTCTCGCTTTCATCTGTGAAGCAACAGCGCCATTCACTGCTTCTGACCAAGGTGTGTACAGGGTCTTACAAGATATTAAGCTGAGATAAGTGTTTTGTTTATTAAGTACTGTCCAGCAGCCACAAATTATACAAAAGAAAATTACGTTCACAATACACTGCAGTCGACACACATAGAAAGTTAAGTCGATCAATTTATTTTGGGAAACCTAAGGCCCTAAAATCATGTCTTCATGGTGAGTCATTGACAGTCGGAGAGTCACTTCTTGTGACCAAAAGTACATTTGCTTTTGGTTTATTTCGATCTTTAGAGCTGCGTGCCTCCCCAGCTGATCTGAGGTCTGTTGTGCTGTAGTAGTTAAAGATGTGTCTATGATTACAGCTTGGAATGACGGCGAAGTCTTAACGTGTTTAAGTCTCGACCTAAATTGTCTTAACTTGAGGATATCTGCCGACTGTGACTGTGTACAACGCTGTAATTGTAAAGAAAGGCCGCATGATGCCAGAGGATCCATCTGTGCCAGCAGTAGCCACAGCTGGAGACGTTCTGTTTTGTCCTGTCCATCCGTCTGCACCACCTTCCTTCCTTCCTTCCTCCTTCCTTCTGTCCAGTTCCCATGGACAGGATGTTCTAGGAATGCCTGCATGGAATTTCATTACATCAGGCACAAGCCATCGCATCGTCTTCAGGATGAAGTGATTGGAATTTGGTGGTCAGGGGTCTCTGTGGCCTCCAGACACACAGTTCTACTGGCCGCGTCCCAGCACCTAATTCTGACCAAACTTCCCTCATGTCTCACAGGTTGAAATGATGGAGCGAAGCCTTCTTTTTTCCCCGTTAAGAGGCTCAAACGTAATTGAACATAACTGGTCCCCGAAGCGCTTTTCTGGCTTGTTTAGCTGGTGGCAGCAACACCCACATTTGAAGCTCTGTGCTCCACCTGGCTGGTCTTCACATGGCGCCATGTGATGGAGCGCTCTGTAAAAATAAGTCTCTAAGTGAAGGCAGCACGTCCATCATACGCGTCAGTGTCGTGATCCTGTCCATTTTTGCCAAAAAAGTACACTCAACACGTTTGATTGGATTCGTCTCTTCTCCAACGGAAAACGATCGGCTGGCAGAGACGTGCAGCCGCCGGGCAGCGACTGTAGTGAATACATCTTTTTTTTTTCTGTTCAACAGCAACGAATTGAGATCCAGAAATTGCGGCAGAATGATAATCTAATCCTGGGCTTCAGCATCGGAGGAGGGATAGACCAGGACCCTGGACAGAACCCGTTCTCCGAGGACAAGACTGACAAAGTAAGTGTGTGTGTGCACGTAATTATGTAAGTCTGTAAGGAAGTCTGTTGTTATAAGAGTATCTGTCTGTTTGAAACTGTGTAAAAGTATGGTTTAAGACACTTCAAGATAACCCAGCCTACCTCCTTAACACGAGATAAAATGTAAAGAAAAGCAAGGAGGCAAGAATACGGCAAGTTGACACACTTGAGTTAAATCCTACGTTATGCTTGGCTTGAGACATGGTGAGATTGTTACAGTTATCAGGCACAGATGGTGAGATTGTTCTCATTATGTGTACTCTTCAGGATTTCAAAATGCATGGAGTTGTACTAAAAGAACGGATCCGACCGTCTTGAGATAGCATCGTTCCTCATTGATCGACTGGAGAGGCTGATAGTTTCACATTATAGGCTGAAAGAGACATGGTTCAAACATAGAAAAGATATAACTCTAAACCATACGTAATTACGCGGTCCTTCTTTAGTGTGGCAGCAGCAGTGATGCGAGCTTCTAGACTTGTCCCAGACGTTTCTGTCTGAAACATGAAGATTCGATTGTGTTGGAGGTAGTTTGGCTGACTGGCTGCATCCCCGCCCTGCTGCTGAAGCGCAGTGGTAGTGAGAGCAGCACCTCTGCAGAGTTAGAGGCGAGGGGCAGGCCCGAACACATCGCCTGCAGCCTCAGGTGGGAACGCACCAGGAGATCTCTCACTGACGTCTCAGGGAAGGAACGCTGCAGGTCTGCTCAGATACGTCCCACCGACTCGGTCCCCAATCAGCCTCGAGCTGCATGTTTCAACTGTGGCAGGAAACTTTGGCCTACACTGTGCTTTTGGGCTAAAATCCCCCTCATCAAAGCCATAATCATAACTCTGAGGTTATGTTGAAGCGATTTAAATTTGAGTTAAAAATGTAGAACGATTTTGAGGATTTTCCTGTTTACCTTCTGGTGGTTTTTGATGACTCACTTTCTCCTCTTAGTGCTACCGAGTGAATTAGGGGGGAAAAAAAAGTTATTTCAGCAAGTTTCTACAACAATGTGTGTTTGTTGATGTACCTACAGGGCATCTACGTGACCAGGATAACACCCGGAGGACCGGCAGACATAGCAGGCCTGAGGATGGGAGACAAAATAATGCAGGTGTGTAGTAGGAATACGTGTTCCTGTGCATTGTTGAGATACTTTCAGCATGTCTATCCTGGGAAAATGACCGAAATGTACTGGAAAATTTTGATTTGGCCTGGAATATTATTTTTCCTCTATTCTGAGAGGAAAAATAAGGTGTGCGCAGAACATTTGTCATGATTTTTAGAGGTTGTTTCATACATAAGTTCTACACTGAAAATTATGTTTCACACCAGGATATAGAAAACAGTAAGATTAAGAAATGTAACAGGAGTTTATTTTAAGTGTTCCACCTCATATTATGTTTCAACGGATCTTGTCAAGTGAAACTATCTTGCTGCATGGACACGCCATTTCACTTGTTTTGAGTAAGTTCCCTCAGATTTAGTGTTTTTATGTTGTTTTTAGACTCTTCCTTTTTGCAGTTGTAACTGTAGACTGCACATCTTTTTGATAAAACTGAATCGTGAAAACAATCAGGGTGAAAGTAGAAATTGTGAGGCACAGCTATAGAAAGTGATGCACGTGCGAAGCGTGAGGAGGATGAATGGATGCATGACTGTCTGTCATACTGTAGAAAACCAAAACAACCGGACAACCCTGTTTAGCTTCAGTCCACAAGATGGCACCATGGCTTCACTGAGGGTCTGACAGCCGCGGCGGTGCAAGCTTCTGTTGGGGAAACGTAGAGAAAAGGACAGAAAATGGAGCTGATTGTTCTCTCCCACCCAGGTGAACGGCTGGGACATGACGGTGGTGACCCACGACAAGGCCCGCAAGAGGCTAACGAAGAAGAACGAGGGCGTGGTGCGGCTGCTGGTGACCCGGAAGTCGCTGGAGGACGCGGTCAAGCAGTCGATGGGCTGCTACCCGCGGCAGTAACCGGCCCGCACCCCCAGGCAAAACCACAAGGGACCCGACGCTCTCACGCACTGTGACTCCACACCATGTTGACGGCCTGATTGACCCGACGAGGCGGCGCTTTCCCCCCTCCGGCCCCTCAAGTTCATCTCAAAGCCCTCCGCTCTTCCTCGAAGCAGCCGTAGCGGCCCGACCCTTTTTTTCAGTCAATTTCTGGTCTACGCCCCGAGAAATCCAGTCCACCGTCTCCAAATCTCACGTAGATCCCGAAGCAGCTTCAATCCTCCTCCACGCTACGTTTGACCAAAAGCCGCTCTCGATGGTCTCGTCGACATGTTGCCGTCGCTCCTGTCCAGGTCCCAGCATCCATGCCAAAGTAAATGCCAAAGCACTGTGATGAGATCGAAGCGTGTAACAGTGTTCGCAATCGTCTTTCTCACGGTTCATTATTTTGTAAATCGAGAAAAAAAGCATGTGTAACGCTTTTTTCACTAATAATCCTTTCAATGACGTGTCTCTGTGTTTATCCCACCGTTTGTTGATGTCTATTACTGTAAGCAAAGTGCACGTTTCCCTCAAGTCTCATGTAGTAACGTCCCATACGAACAGAACACTTCATTTCCCCCAGTGTTCCCACAGCAGAAAGCTGGTGATTCGCTGTCCGGATGCAAGCAGAGATGCAGATATTTCACACTGGAATTGGCTGTTGTTCAAAGTCACTTGCTGTCTGTGGCAAGAAGTTCGAGCCAGACCCGAGTGAATGTTGTTTTAAAGAGAGAGCGTGCACTGCAGCCTTAAATTAACATGTAATACCACTTAGAGTGATCATTTGTTTCCGTTTTCCGTTATTTACATCCATTTTAGTCCCGACAAAAGAAAGCAATGACAGAATGCTGCAGAATACCACTGATGAGTGATTTACTATCAACAGGTAATGAGCAATACTTGGGTTTGTAATGTTGCAATACTTCAGATGTTATTACGGTACTAATCTTGTGTTATCGGGTGTGCTTTTTGCCTCTTCTTTTGTGGCGGTTATATCCATAATATGGTTGCAATGTGTCTAATCGAACCACTTCAGTAACTATCTAATCCTCAACCCTGACTCCTAACACGTTGGAACGCTGTGTAAACCATAAAGGCAATCAGCAAAGCTGATATATCTTTGATTTCATCTGTTACTTCTCTGTTATTTTGTCATCTGCCTGCACCACACTTCTTTCAAATTAGCACCAGAGCAACACATGGGTAGCAAGACGGGTTCGATCACAGAGGGCTCACCACTTTGTACAACACGTGATTGTATTAGGAATTTAACCACATGGTCTCAGTAGTGGTCAATAATATCACCTGGTCTCCAATCAATTTCAAGTGATTTCACTCACTTTTTCACTAGTTATGCAATTTCTTAACTCTTTTCTGATGATGTCGTAACAACCAAATGTGGCTCTTTTTTACTTTTTTTTTTTTACCAGCATTACTACTAATAAATAATGCGTCATCCATCAATGAATGAATCTTAGAGATAGTCTTCCAGACGGCCCAGCGGCTCTGTGAATAGCGCTCTCTCCTCATATGATGAAAGTAGAAATGATGATGGATGCATGTATGGATGAACGGGTTTGGGTTTGGGTTGGAGCTGTTCATAATGAACCCACAGTGTGTGGTTCCACAGTGGGTTTCTGTTTTAATCTTCAGATCCTATCCTTTTTTGCATTGATTTATACCTGCACCAAGGTGAACCTGTCGAGTACGCAAAGGAAACAAAATGCATTTAGAGTGACACACTCTGCCTTGTTTGCTGTTTATATTACACGTGTTAATGTTTTGAGGTTCTCAGAAAAGACCAAAAAAGTCGGGATTTTGTCAAAGAATACACAATTTGTAACACAAGACGAACCAATTGTGGTATTTTCTGGTTAAATTTCTAAAGAGGATTAAAAAAATGTGCATTTCCTACACAGAATAAATAAGCTTTTCTTTTGTACGTATGAAGACTGAAAATAAAACGATCATCAAAGTGACGAGCTGTTTTTACCTGTGGTTTTTACCGTCAATACCGCGAAGCCTCTGTTTTTAACACGGGCCCCTCAGATAGCCTCCTGTCACCCGTAAAAAGTAATCATCTGACATTTCAAAGCAAAGAATCTATTCCCTGACCTTTCTGTGTTTGCCAAGGCATTTTGACACAGAGAGCTTTCACTACTTTCATCTCTTAAATATGTGAGCCTGGAACCAATCACTCGCCTTTGAACTGAGAACTGGGGGGACAAACAGGCCTCCACGCGGCACAATGAGAGCAGCCCTTTTTGTATTCATTTATTTTCCTGGTCTTCTTTTTGCATGAAGTGACTCATTAGGAAGAGAATCTTGTGAGAAAAGTTGCGCGGCACTGGTTCGTATTGACTTTGGCTTTCCGTTTTCTCAAAACAAAGCAATTACACTCAGAACTCAAAAGTACAAGCAAACTCGTTTAAACTTCCAAGTTTGTCCAGACTGGCTTCGTTTTCCTCTCTCTGCCTGCATTTCGTCGTCTTTGTTCTAATCAAGGCAGCAGCAGTTTCTAATTGCACTGACCGAGTTATTCATCAGCTCCGTGATGGCAGGCGCTGTAAAACAGAGAGCCGTCTCGGTGATTGTTTTCCGAGGGACAGGCAAGGCGAGAGCACAATATGCTACGTAATGTGTCCCCCCACCCCCACCCCCACCCAACCCCCTCCATTTCCCCCCCAAGTCTTAAAATAACACCTGGCCTGTGTCACACCACGGCAGAGGGTCGATTTAGGGCAACGCAGAGCTAATATCCCCCCTTTGAGAAATAATTGATGAGCTGAACATGTGAGTGTGTGCGTGTGTGTGCGTGTGTGTGTGGTATTTTCGTTCCAGGAACGGGGTGGAGGGGGAGGAGGAAGCACGCTCCATTCCACTCGCCCGGGCATCATAATACTATTACACCGCGTTATGAGACAATAAAGCGGGTGCACAAACATTTCAGCCAGAGCCGCGACGAGTTCCCTCTCGCCAATTCCGCAGCATTGACACGTCGCACGTTGCCTGGTAACTAATGGCGAGCTATAAGCGGGAGCGGCGCCCGGCCAACCCCATCGCAGCAGGGCCCCGCGCGCTCTGATTCAATCAGCGTTCGCAGGCCACGGTTACGCCTCGTGATTGCGTTGTCATGGCCCCCAAACGGGCCCCTAATTGGTCCGGGCCGAATCTGTTTCGACGTATTCGTGTTGTGTCAATTCACAAATTTGTGCGCGTGGATCAAACTGGGAGATCTGTTGCGGCGAAAGGATTCCTTCGGCTGCTAAAGATAACACGGGAGAGAGATAAACGCTCCTTTCCTGCGGGCGGGTGAGTAATTACTCCGTCCAACTGCGGATCGTACGTGATCCTTGCCGCCCACGTTATATGGCAGGATAATTGTGTTGCCATGGCGACGCAATCTGCCGCCATCGCTTCGGCCCTGCACCAGATTGGGAGGCAGAGGGAAGTCCGCAGCCCCTCACGTTCATCTGCCGCAGTAAACGGCTGGAGGGGGGGGGGGGGCTCTGCTGAATGGACGTATCTGTGTCCCAGACCAGTGGCCGAATTTGGGGGGGGGGGCATCTCTGCAGTGGAGGGATTTGAAGGTCTAATTGATGGTGATGATGATGATATAACAGCCGAACATGAGGTCTATTTGTTGCTACGCTGAAAGCTTTGATTTCACGCCACGGCCCTCTTCAGCACACAATTTTTCCCAGCAGTCACTGAAAAATACTTCTCTGTCTGTCAACATCTCATCCATCATGTCTTATTACACTTTGCCGCTCAACAGATGTTTTTGTCCAAAAGCGGCTCACAGAGGAGAAGCTCACACTCCAGCTACATCCAAATAAAAAAACCTGGTTTAACAATAAATACTGCTCTGCGTTCTTCAGATCATCATGGGATGAAAGTGCAGCCCATATGGAAAATATCTCTATAAATCTTATAGAGCTTGTATCTCCATAGTCTGAAACTTGTATGCACAACCACATATAAGATCCTAAGCACATATGAACAAAATGAAACACATGTTCATGTGTGTTTGTTATATTCCACATACATAGTCTAGTTTGAGTGATTTTTTTATTATCATAAAAAGTGTCCACATTCAAGCATACATAATATATGAAACATGAACTGAAGGTCATGGAGATGGAGTTACATTCTTTTTCTTGTACAAGTCCTTTCCACTTCTTTTCCATATTGGAGTTGTTGAAGTTGTCGGAGAAGTGTGGCCATAGCTGTTTGAGATCCCCCGATGGTGCCTTGTAGCTTGTGTCATCATCGAGGAAAAACAAATGAGAAAACTCTGGATTGTGGAGCGTGTACAGGTGGCAGAGCCAGATGACGCTTGTTTGATAGCACAACGAATGGGGGGGGGGGGGTAGGGTGGGGGTGGGTTTATGGGTTGTTTGTTAGGTCGATCTCTGGTTCCAAGACTCTAATCTTATCCCAAGGGTTCCTTCTCAGCAGGTAGAAGTTGTTTATCTAAGACAATATGGAGTCATGACAACTGGGTGTCAATATTGTAAAACATACCATGTTTAATGAAAGGTATGAGTACATTTCTGTGCAAACATTTTGGCCTTTTTATTTGGGCATCAAACATAAACAATTTCTTTGTTTTCAGACAGGATTAGTTTTTGCCTATTGTACATTTCTTGAAAATAAGAGCCTAGATAGTGATTCTAGAGCTAACAACAGCAACAGTTGTTTAGAGACAGAAATATTGAAAAATGATGAAAACGTTATCATTGTTTCCCAAATCCAAATTAGGTATTCAAAACACTTGTTTGCCATCACAGAAAAGAAACTATAAACAAATAAACAATAAAATAACACAACACCAGTAAAATGTATGAAGCTTTATCAGAAAATGTGATTTTTCTTTTTTCTGAAGGCAAAATCAATAGGAGGAGGGCAAGCTCAATTGGATGCATTGACTCACCAAACATCTATTATTTTTTGGCTGTCAATGTGTAGCTCTACCATAGAGATCTAATCTATTTTATTGCACAATGCAATTCTCAACATGAGGGATAAAACTGCACAAATGTGGTGCAGCCTTTCTTCCTGTCTTTTCTCTCTTTTTTTTCTCTCTCAGTGTGCGGTTGGCTTCATGCATATCAATGCAACTTTTGTGAACGTGAACATGGTGAGTGGGTGTGTGAGTGGAGAGCTGGGTGCCACAGGGTTACAAACACACCAGTTCCCCAGAGCTACCAGTATAGATGCACATACTGGGTGTTGATCTTGCAGGGGCTGGATGAGGAGGAGGAGGGGGGGGGGGGGGTCAAACACCTCATCCAAAGGTGTGCGTTCGACGATGAAGTCTATTAAGACACCTGTGCTGTGAGTGACGAGCGTTTGGCTGGGTTGCTGTGGATGTGCAGCAGGTGGTTTGTCTAGATTATTTATTTCTCTCCTGGAGCATCCTTAACCTCTCCTCCTCCTCCGCCCACACAGACCTCCCTCCCAGGCGCTGCTCTCCGCCGGAGGCTCCTCAGAGCAAAGCAGCAGCAGCTGGTAGTGAGACCGACTGTGAGGAAGGTGGTGATGATGATGAGGAGGAGGAGGGGGGGGGGTACAGTAGTGTGTGGGCAACACTAGTTTGTTAGAGATAGAGAGAGAGAGAAAGAGAGAGAGAGAAAGAGAGAGAGGCATCCACATGACGGTGTGACGAGCGCCTTGGAGAGACAGAGGTGTGTAAGACGTGGTTTCTAATAATTTTCCCTGTCATTTTCTTTCCTTTTTCTTTTTTAAGTCACTTTGCGGATTATTGATTCTGACAAGGTCCGAGTCTAAACTTGGGAAGAACATTGTCATCAAGTTTTCATCCCTGTTTCTGCAGCATCTTCAGAGAGGACAAAGAAGAAGGAGGGATCTGTGTCTTCATGACGGCTTGACTCATCTGACAGAGAGAATCAGGGTATCTATCTATCTATCTATCTATCTATCTATCTATCTATCTATCTATCTATCTATCTATCTATCTATCTATCTATCTATCTATCTATCTATCTATCTATCTATCTATCTATCTATCTATCTATCTATCTATCTATCTATCTATCTGTTTGTGTCATCTTGTTATAGATCAAGCAGCCACGTTTACTACCAATTAAAGGTGCATCTCAGCAATGTGGTATAGTACATCATTTGAGAGAGAGAGATTTTATAAGTATTAGTTAAAAATAAAATCTAATCTTTTAGACATTTTTACCTCATCCTTGAGTAAGTGCTTTGTTTTTTTGTCATAGAATTCCCCTCTAGATTGTCTAAGGATGTATTGACTATAATGTCACTTTGCCATTATTGGGGCATCACTCTCCTATAAGCATTGTTTCATGCTGACATGTTGTGTTATGTATGTTGTCTACACATACACTCATCAGGAAGTCCGTGGATTCATTCTTTGATCTCAGCTGCTGGTCACATCATAGAGAGAGTAGCTGGCTGGATGTAAAATGTAAAATGGACCGGTTCTTGCATAGTGCTTTTCTAGTTTCTGTGACCAATCAAAGCTCTTTACAGGCACAAGTCACATTCACCCATTCGTGCACTGTTGTCAGAGGCTGCCCCACAGTCCATCTGATTTAACCATTTACACACATTCATCATGATGACACAATTTTTGGGTTCAGCATCTTGTCCGAGGATACTTAGGGGATGATACCTGGGTTCAACTTCTTCTAGGACCTGGGGCCATTACTGTGTAGAGTTTGAATGTTCCTTATGGGTTTTCCCTGTGTACTCCAGTATCTTTTAAAAAAAACAAAACATACATGTTTGGGTCAGTTGGAGACTCTAAATTGCCCCTGGGTGAGTGATTGGTGTGTGTGGCAACCAGTCCAGGTAGGTATTCCTACCTGGGAATCTCCTACCAGGGTATCTCCTACCTGGGAGATCTGTGCACGGTTACTGTCCATTCACAGTGTGATGGAGGGCTTTCCTGAGCAGTGACAGTAGCTTTCCTGGATATTTGTCAGGACAAAGCATCATGAAGGACCTGTAGGAGAAAACCCAAGCTGTCAGTCACTGTGCACGGCGTCTCCGTACCCACAACATGTAGCTGCGTCTTTGAGGGGGCGCACCACACACTCTACTTGTGTGTGTTTGTGTGTGTTATAACTGCTCACACATGTCTATTGTTTATTATTCTGTGTGCTTGTTTTGACAGACTTTTGTTCTCGTGAGTGGAAAACGCCACCCGAGATGCAGCATTCGGTTTCTCCTGTTGTTCACATTGCTTTAATCCTTCAGTCAACAACTGCAAACCGACCTCGAGTCTGACATCACAGTCTGTCACAACCTACTAAAAACACTGGATCTCGCCACTTCTGTTGAGGAGACTTGACATTGTTCAGAAATTCTCCTCATGAGTGACACAGAGTTCATAGGCTCCGGTCTGGATTTTCCATGCAGGTGTTGTCACATGACACACGTGTGTGTGTGTGTGTGTGTGTGGTGTGTTCATGTTTCAGATATGCTGTGTAAAGAGATGGTGTTGAAGGTGCAGAGTCAGTTTAGAGGGGCAGAAAACAGATCGATGGATTTTACTTTGATGGCCTAGTCTGTATGTGTGTGTGTGTGTGTGTGTGTGTGTGTGTGTAGGTATGAGAAGGTCAGGGCATATGAGAGGCCTTTTCATGTCTCTCTGCTTATGAGAGCAGAGCTGTGACACGTCCTGTCACTGTGCCACTCGGCTCCAGACACTCCGGACACACGCTCTGTCTTCTCTCTCTCTCTCTCTCTCTCTCTCTCTCTCTCTCTCTCTCTCTCTCTCACCTGTTCACACACACACACACACGGTGGTCCTGACCCTCTGCAGAGAGTCTGCTCAGAGCACAGAGAAACTCAGAGCTCTCTTGCCCGACTTTCGATTGGGACTGTTTGGCCCAGACTGGAAACCATGAGTGGTGAGTAACAAGTGAACAGTTTGTTGAGGTTTGCAGAGCTGAGAGGCTTCTCCTGACTCAGAGTTTATGTGACTGCCTGGATATTAGACTTGGCAGCGTAGGAGTTGTACCCTGTCTGATTTTGGACAAATCCAAAAGTGATGAATTAAATCAGAGACAAGTCTTAAGTCGGCGTAAACAAACGTTTGAACCAAACGTGCAGCTTGACAGCTTCAGATGAGATTCCTTTGTCTCAGTATAGTCTAACATGGAAGTTTGAAGTGGCTTTAGCTGAGGTGTGAAATATGCTCCGTTTCACAAGCTGCATGCTGTTCTCCCCACGGCGATGATCACAAGGTGTTCGATCTGAAAACATTTGCTGGTATTTAATAACGCAATGCTAATTAATTTCTCAATCAACTTTTCCCCACTAACTCGGACTTTGAGTCCGTAGCGTCGCTCTGTGTTAATCCACAGTTTGGGATGTTTGTGTTGTCAGACAGAGGACCGGGAGATGGTTTGACACGGCCTCGCAAATGAAACGTGCTGGCAAACACAGTAAAACAGTGTAGAGCATTGAAGGAACGGTTTCAATCACAAACATTTAGTATAGCTTCTGTTTATGATCATTCTTCTGCAAGTTTCCATTGTCTAAACAAATGCCTTAAGGAGTTTCCTGTTTTGGGAAAACAGTATAAATACTATATATTAAATGTTTGATCTTGTCAGATGGACTGGGATATTTGTGGATCCAGACACCTGTTTGGATAATTTAACATGCAAACAGGATTGATCAAAGTGCCTTGGTTGCATATGGAAGGAGCATCTTCTACTGGGTCACAAAGTCAAACATTTTGTTCTTTCTGTTATTACATTTGCGCCTTTATGGTTACATATTCACATTTCTCATAGCAATTCAACTTGATTTTTAACTAGGCTTGTATTTATTACATAAGGGACTATCAATGAAATGCTTTTTGGCTTCATGTTGTATATATATCATATACCACGATCACTGATCTAGCTGCCAGCTGGACTTATTCTACATATAATGACTCGTGACCACAAAACAATAGCACTTATACTGTAGCATTTCACATTCTTTCTTAGATAGATAGATAGATAGATAGATAGATAGATAGATAGATAGATAGATAGATAGATAGATAGATAGATAGATAGATAGATAGATAGATAGATAGATAGATAGATAGATAGATAGATAGATAGATAGATAGATAGATAGATAGATAGATACCAAGTTATCAGTGCAGATGTGCAAATACAAACTACAGAATTACTTGCTTGGATGAGTAAAATGACCAGTCAGAAACTAGTTGTTGTTGTTGTTGTTGTCTGCATCGGGGCTTCGTGCCTGATGGGTGCAGCAACACACTGAGATGCAGAAAACGTGCAGATTGCTCTGGCTGCATACAGCTACACATGATCTGGACTGTATGGAAGTCAGGGGACAGCGGCATCCTCTTTAGCAGCTGATGTTTGTCACACTTTAATTCCTCTACTGAGGCGTCATTGTTCCCCCAGGCCTTCGTCTGTGACACTGATTTGTGCTTGCCATGCGTACAACCTGACATTACATTATGGTCTGTAAGTGTAAGCCTATTTTGTCGCCAATGTAAATCTGTGGAAACCCAAGTGATTCGAGGTGTACAATTTCATCCACCCTCCTCCGCTCAGCTCTGGCTGATAAACCATCAACGCTCTTGTCAGCCCTCCAAACGTGTTGTAAAACGCCGCGACTGTGTTGCATATTTTAATCAGACACCTCCTCGTATGCCTCAGCTACTCGTAGACAGTTGGTGTGAAGAGAGAGAGAGAGAGAGAGAGAGAGAGAGAGAGAGAGAGAGAGAGAGAGAGAAACAAGAATAGATATTCTGCATCTGAAAATGAGCTACAGTAAGTGATGGGCTCGTATTATCCGGGGGTCATTCCACGATAACCCGCTCAACAATGGGCCTCTTTACGCCGTGTGTAGGATGTGAAGATAAATGTGAACCTAGCAACAATGGACAAAAGAAAATCAATGCACAAGAATGGTGCAAGCCGAACAGATGTACCTCTGGAGATCATGTGGAAAATGTTTACTCCGTAGGGAGGGAGTGAAGATACAAAGGCGTTAGAGGAGCGACAACATTAGATGCGAAAGGACGGGACCGATGAAGAGGCCGCCTGTGTACGACGTGGTCCTTTAAGTGTGGGGCTTCAAGTGTGTTAGCAGAGGGCAATTCACAGGAAACGTTGTAGCCTAGATAGATAAGGAGCAGCCACGTGCCACACACACACACACACACACACACACACTGCTTTGTGTTGCTCGGCAGAGGAAAGCACGGTAAGACTTCATGTTTAAAACTTTTCATTTTATTGGTATTTTAAACAAAACTGTCAAAGAAAAGATTTTGAAAAGGCTGCTCTGATATTCACTCTGTGTACAAAAAAAGAAGGGCTTCAGTACAGCTTTAGTCGTGTTGTCGAGGAGATACACTCGTTGCTCGCCTCATATTCAAGGTCGTGTAGTAATGTTAAGTACAATACGGTCTGTGTTTACAGTGCCAGAAGAAGAAGAGGAAGGTTGATTTCTGTGTGTATTCTGTTGTTTTAGGCTGGGAAGGACGGCTCTGAAATCAGAGTTTTTATTTTATATACTTTTTTTCATTGCACATGAAGTATGTTAACATGTTCGTGTTACTTTAGGAAGTAAAATGAAGATGTTTCAGGGTTTAACTGATTAATAGTTTTCCCGCCATATCTGACTCACAGCTATGATGAGCTGTGATTTGCTTTGTTTTACAACAGGATGTGACGTATTGGTTCAAGTTTTTTTCTGATTTGATAAGCTGTTATTATTTTATTGCTGACTGATTTGTCGACTGGTGACAGATAAATTATTAACTCCTCATAATTTCTAAGTGGTGACATTTTCAAAAGGCTTGTCTCTCTGTACCGGCGGCCTGACTACATGTGTACTGTATGTACCACAATGTATGAAAAGTGCTTTATTGATCAAGTGTGATGGATTGGCATGTTGATATGTATTAAACTGTCAGGGGAACAATGAAGAAGTTGGGCATTTAGCTTTTCGTTTTCCAATCATGATGATTTGAAATTGTCCTCATTGGGTTTTTGTGAACATATAATACATGAGACTGAATCTGAGTTGTGAAGAAAATATTATGTAATGTTTTAAACAATTGCTTTCTCTCATTCAGCATTTATTGGTATGTAGTGAACAATATTGCTAAAACAACATCCAGACTACTTTCCTTCCAATTGATAATCAACCTGTTTTGCATTGTTCCTAATTATTCCAAAATCCAGTTTCGCACGAGACCTGCCTCCTAGACCAGGTGCTGGAGCTGATTATGAACGAGAGGCCTCCGAACAGCGCCAGCCTTTTCCTGAACGAGGACGCGGACAAGCCCCCCCTGCCAGAGAGAGGAGACCTGAGGAGGCGCCTACGCAGGGCCATGGAGAGGAGAGCGAGCAGCATGAAGGAGAGGATGAGCTCCATCAGCAGAGAGAGCGTCCGAGGTTTCCTCAAGAGGAACCTGTTCGTTCTGTTCACCATCGCCGCGGTGGCTCTGGGTGAGTGGGGAGAATAAACACTGTTTTCTCTACAGTCAGTCCACTCTATTTGACTGTGCGTGTGTACACACACACTCCTGCCGCCCTGTGTTTGTGTGCAAATGTGTTCAGGTGTGATCCTGGGCTTTACTCTACGCCCACACAACCTGTCCCTGAGGGAGATCAAGTACTTTGCCTTCCCCGGGGAGCTCTTAATGAGGATGCTGCAGATGCTGGTGCTGCCACTCATCGTCTCCAGTCTGGTCACAGGTCGGTCCGTAACGAGCTCGGCAGAGTTTTTATTTAATTTCACAACTGTTTTCAGTTCAGTTCGCGAGTTGGAGTCAAAGCGGACTTTGAACTGGAACGACGTGAAGGGGAATTCAACTCATTGTGAGAAATTCCCCTCAGGAAGACAACAGAACTGGAAAATATACCAGAGCAAATATTTAAAAAATGCTCTTAAATGTTCTGTTGCATATTCAATGTACAAATCAAGTTAACATTAGACATTAGAGATACATAATGTAGAATTCACAGAATAGAATGATAGAATTTAGTCGGGATTGAGTTGCAAAATTGAACTCTACTCAAATACTGAGCTGAAACACGAGGGGAACTCACAAATCTGAGTTTTGTACATCAGTAGAACCAACAAACTCATCATTATTAGTTATATCGCTGATAATAAGGAGGAAAACCTGTCTGTGTCTCAGGCATTTCCTCCTTGGACAGCAAAGCGTCGGGTAAGATGGGCGTGCGTGCAGTCGTCTACTACATGGTGACCACTCTGATCGCCGTGTTCATCGGAATCGTCATCGTCATCATCATCCGGCCGGGAAGAGGCAGCAGGGACAGTCCGATGGCGAAAAGTGGGAACATAGAGCCGGTGCAGGCTGCAGATGCTTTCCTGGATCTCATCCGGTAAAAGTCCCAGAAACTCTCCAACGCTCCTGGAATCACATTTTTTTTATACATTTTCCCTCTTCTTTGAATCTGTCCAAATCTGTTTGTAATATAGAAAAGTGTAGACAAAAGCACCAAATTCAGCCACCAAATGTGGGTGACCTCCTGGGCCCCCTAGTGGCCTGGAGGTCCCCAAGCAGCCACTTCAATCACACAATCTATTTCAGTACTCAGTATTCAGACTGTTTAAACTTCCCTTTTCCATTAAAAACAACAAGATGTCATGTTAACTAATGAGTCTGATGGAGGTAAAACAGCTGGAACCTTTTTCGAGGGAGTCAGGTTCACCGTCTCCCTGTTTCTGTTTATTTTTCTGTCTATTTAATGGATGAATGTGAGGATGAGGAAAGAAATGAGGAAAGAAAGTGAGGCTGTTTCCTAAAAAGTTAAAACCGTCTCCTTCTAAATATAGCTTTAACTAAAAATACTTGATTTAAATGGAGCTATTTCTGATATCATTTTGAGTCTTTCCTTGTATGTCTTTGCTTTTCTTTTTGTTTTTTGATCGCTTTGGACAAAAATGTCTGCCAAATGAGTAAATGTGAATGCACTTTCTGTACTTTGTGTGTTTTCCTATCTCAATCCTTAGTCCATGCGCTTCTCTATTGTCAGTTGTCAAATTTGTGACTAGTTTGTGGTTTCAGGAAAGCTGAGCTCTCTATTCCCATTTCTTTTGGAAGCAGTGCTTTCAGTCCTGTCAACCTTTGAGTTTTTACAGTCTTTCCTCAGACATTTGGACATGAAAAACAGGAACTATATTTAGCAAAAGAACCAACCCATTTACCCATTGGAGCACTCATCAAACAAATAAAAACAATAACCATAGTAATGTCTCGTTGTCATCACAGGAACATGTTTCCCCCCAATCTGGTGGAAGCCTGTTTTAAGCAGGTAAGGCTGCTTTTAGTATTTTTTTTTATTTTATGAAATATGAAATCCACTTTTTTTTGTCACATAACTCACTCTCAAAAACTGAATTTTCATGTTTTCTATTTCAGTATAAAACAGTGTACAAGAAGATTGTGCACACGAGGAACGTGACAGTGACTCTGAACCTCACCGACTCTCTAAACGTGACAGACTCTCAGCTGAACGTGAACCTCAGCAGGGTGCTGCACACCATACAGGTGGGTGGTGTGGTGGACTAGATGCAGAGTGAACAAGAACCTGATGATTCCAGACTAAATTCACATTAGTTTTTCTAGGGATTTTCCTGATTTTTACCCACTCACTCTTCCTCCACTACTCCAATGGATTGTTTTCTTCTCTTTTCCTCATTCATGTTTTTCTTACATTTATTTTTTTCTGGGGCAGGAGACAGTGGAGGAGACCGTCCCAGTGTCCGGCTCCTCTGGTGGAGTGAACGCTCTGGGTTTGGTGGTTTTCTCCATGTGCTTTGGCCTGGTCATCGGGAACATGAAGCAGCAGGGTCAGGCCCTCAGAGACTTCTTTGACTGCCTGAATGAAGCCATCATGAGACTGGTGTCCATCATCATCTGGTCCGTAAAGACTCTTATCTCCACATCTTACATTAGGTCAAACTGTGATTTTCTAATTGAGACACATTACTGTATTTGAACTCAATGGATAGGTAAAGTTGTGTTTGTGTCAGAAGAACTATAGGTAGATATTAGAAAGTTAAACTAGACTTTCTCTCTATCCTCAGGTATGCACCTGTGGGCATCCTATTCCTGATTGCTGGAAAGATTGTGGAGATGAAGAACCTGGCGGAGGTGGGCGGCCAGCTGGGAATGTACACCGTGTCGGTCATCGTGGGTCTCCTCATCCACGGGCTCTTCGTCCTGCCGCTCCTCTACTTCCTGGTGACCAGAAAGAATCCCTACAGCTTCATCGGGGGGCTGCTGCAGGCGCTCATCACTGCTCTGGGAACCTCCTCCAGGTACATCTCATCTTCTATCTGCCCTGCAAAAAAAGGGGCGTCTAAAAGAACACCTTTTTTAGAAGAAGAAGAAAAGATCTGAGGGACAAAGTACTCAAAAGAAGTTAAATTATCTGTCCATCATCCATGCAGCAAGATAACTTCTCAAGATCCCTTGAGATAAGATGAGAAGTGCTTGATCTACCCTGAAATGTAGCCTTACTTCAGTTATTTTGCATGTCTGTTGCGGTTTCCCTGCAGTTCTGCCACCCTGCCCATCACCTTCCGCTGTCTGGAGGAGAACAACCGCGTGGATAAGCGCGTGACACGGTTCGTCCTGCCTGTCGGGGCCACAATCAACATGGATGGCACCGCTCTCTACGAGGCTGTGGCGGCCATTTTCATCGCTCAAGTCAACGACATGGACCTTAACTTTGGCCAGATTCTCACCATCAGGTAAGCCTCTGTCCAGTTTGGACAACATAGCAGAAAGTCTAGACACAGTGCTGCAGACATCTTGAACATCTATCCTATAGCAGAGGCTCTCCCATCAATCACAGGAAACATCTTGTTCTGACCTTCCTGTACCACCTTGTCACTCCTTGTAAACTTTTGATATTGAAAGGGGAAGTGTCTTTCGGGACAACAATTGTTCCAACAGTCTGAAATCCAACGGTTAACAATCCCAGTCTGGAAAACCCCTAACTGATTAACTGGAGAACTAACTAAACACTCTCACTTCCTGTGGTCCACTCATCACCACCTACTGTATACAGTTTGCTTGTACTGTGCATTACTGTACGATTTGGTTCATCTTGATTGCCACAGGCAAGCATGGTATGATTTATTTTTACTGAAATAGCATTATTAGTCCCTACAAGAGGAATTCTGGCCACTGTATTTAGACTTGCAGGTTCTGTGCTTTGGCTTTAAGAGCTTTTAGTTTATTTTCCTTCACTCCTTAAGTTCAAGGCCTCATTAAAGTCACACAATGATTCCTGTGGTTTTCATTTTATTACAAGACCATTAACATAATGTGCAAATTTTAGGTTATACATATGCAGATACAGTGAAACACGTTGCACAAATGAATACAGCTGCACGAAGACGACGAAACCACAATTTCGTAATTCCTCCCGTGCTTTTATCACTCCACCACTCCCACCAGGAGTGCACATGTGCCGTTTGTTTGTTTCCCTTTTTATTAAATGTCTTCGCTCTCCTCTCCATCCCTCCCACCGCCCACTCAGTATCACGGCAACTGCTGCCAGCATCGGAGCAGCAGGCATCCCTCAGGCTGGCCTCGTTACCATGGTGATCGTATTGACATCGGTGGGACTGCCCACAGAGGACATAACACTGATCATCGCCGTGGATTGGTTCTTGTGAGTTCCCTACTAAATGTCAGCTTGATGGGGATTGGTCTGTGCGCTCCTCTGTGGCTCCGCCGGCCTAAATGTCATTGTAAAGCTTCAGAGGGAACCCAGAGGTCCCACCACTACAAAGGTTACCGATGCATAATGCAGAGTGACAGATTACCTAGCTCACGTTTTATGATCTTTTTTTTTGGGACAGGGATTTTCTTTTTTTGTTACAAACATTTTACCCAGTGTGTGCATCTCTCTGTTCATTTCCACCCTCTCTCTCTCTCTCTCTCTCTCTCTCTCTCTCTCTCTGACCAGGGACCGCCTGCGTACCACCACCAACGTGCTGGGAGACTCGCTCGGGGCCGGCATCGTGGAGCACCTCTCCCGAGGAGAGCTGCAGAGTCAGGACGCCGAGGTGCGGAAATCCGTGATTGAGGAGAATGAGAAGCCCTACCAGCTCATCTGCCAGGAGAACGACTCCCTCAATCACCGTAACAGCGAGACCACCATGTGAAGACAAGAGCTACAAAAAAAACCCCCCGAAGGGCTTCAAAACAAAACAAAACAAAACAAAAAAAGCATTTAAACCAGAAGGCTGCGATGCGGCGCGGAAACAGCAGAGTTAATAGAAATACAATAGTTCTCGGTTGACTCAGCCAGTGGTAGAGACACCACAAAGTCTGGCCTGGAGCTGCGTAATGGAAGGAAATAAGTTCACATGCTGTTTAGGGACAGTTACACACTCTATGCCTACAATCTGATTCAGCCAGTGCCAGTTACTTTTGGAGGGGCATTTTGCCGTTTGATTACTCTTTTATTCAATGTCAGACAAGTTCAATTTGTCAGCTTTTAAAGACGTCTTCAGCTTCATCACCTTCTCCGGGATTTGTATTATTTCTGATCCATCACCAACCTCCAACCTCCTCAGCAGCATCTGTGTAGGATCATACACAGAAACAACATTATCCAAAGTACTACAGCTTATTCTTCAACCTTGTGAATATGTAAATCTGCATTATTTGGCATTTTCTGTTGCATGACTGAACACACGTGTTATTGCTTTTGCTTTTCCACCCGTCTTATTATGACTACCTCTCCTAGGACTTATATACAGAACGTCTGCAGCAGCGCACACAGAAATGCTTGAGCATAGGATGTAAATGCATCCTCGTAAGAATCGTTTTGGACCCTGTATTAAAGTTTTCAGTATGTTTTTTTTGTTTGTTTGTTTATTATTGTTATTTAAGTTTGCTTGCACAGTGTAATTGCACAATTTGAAAGTACCTGACTGTTAAACACTGGAGGATAGTGTGACGGAGTTATTGTTTTTGAAGTTGGTATATTTTAAGTGACCTGGTAGAGTGTTTCCCACTCAGTGCTTTATTAGAAATATTAGATTTGTATATTGTTTGTGTATTTCTTTGGTGCTATTGCTTTTAAATTATAGGTACAGGATGGTATTGATATAGAGCAATTTTCCAGGAGCTCCTGCATTTGTACTTGGTCTGAAACTGTTTTTGTTATTTTTTCATACATCATGGCAGATTTAAGTATAAGGTTTAAGATATGGGACCAATGGAGGATGTTTTTGTTTCGTATTGTGCCATTACACATGCCTGTTTGTGTTTTCTGCTTTATAAATCATACTCTTAACTAATTGCGTTATTTAATTTTGCTATATTTTGACTGGAATTACGTATTGCAAGTTATTGATCGATTCCCTTCTACTGTTCTGTGGAAAAAAGTACTGTGAAGAAGGATTGTGATGCCTCGAGGAACTGAATGTACAGCTGCTTTATGCTCTCTATCGTTGATTGTTTTAGAAGACTGTGATTATGAACGTGAAATGTTGCACCATTTAATTTAAAGCGCCTCTGACTGTGTGTCACTTCGATGCTCATGAAGAGGTTTCATTATAATTTTGATGCTCGATGTCGTTTCAGTATGAAGCTCAACATTTTAATGGACAGCGAATGAAAAATGTGACAAATAAATGGCTCAGGAATTAAACTGTGATTCTCATTATTGTGTTTGTGGCTACCCCTGGTGGAGGATAGTCCTCTGTCCAAGAGCTGTTCTCCTTTGAGAGGCACGTATGGGTCAACAGTTCTGCAATCCTTTCATCAAAACCTTTCCTTTTTAAAGTATATGAACAACACAGCTGCTTGATGCGTTCAAATAATATCAAGTGTATGACCTTGAGCATAACTACTATCTTTATAACTCTTCACAGCATCCAGGGGAGCAGGGGTTGATAGCCATGCTAAGTGGTACTGGTGCTTGTCTTGGTGAAAAGTGCAGTCACCCCTCACCTTTCTCAGCATATTTTCCCGATGTCTGCATGAGTTTTCTTGAGCGAATTCCTTGAGGGTTTTCTCCCACAGTCCAGAAACATACATGTTAAAGTTGAGCGGAGACTCTAAATTGCCTCTAGATGTGAGTGAATGCAACAGTCAGTCCAGGTTGTGTATGTCCTGCCTTTGCTCTATGTGCTCCATGCAACAACCATCAGGTGCAAAGCAGGTGAGATGATGGGCGAATAGATGGACAAGCAAACACATGCACATACAATATATAGAAAAAGACAGAACCAGGTATTATTTCAGATTAATTTATAAAATAGTTCACTTGAGATACTGTGTTTTAACATACAGTGCATTCTTCTACACAATACAATGCTTGTGTGTTTCACACACACTTGAGCCCTCTAAGATTTAACAGCCTTGCCATATGGTGAATTGAATCATGAATACTTTGGCATAGTTTTGTGACGGACGGTCGGTGGAAAAGACAAATGTAAACTGCGGATGAGTAGGTGCTGTAACCTCCAGTCAACGCCTGAGGGCTGCGCTTTAAAAGACTGACTTGGGATTCGTACAGGGTTTACAAGCAGTCAAATATACAGAGTGGACAAACTACCGAGACCATTTGCTCTTTATGTGACACAGAAAGTCATTTTCAGGTGAAACTGTCCCTCTGGACCCACCTCGATTCCACCTGTTTAACAGTCAAATATATCATGTCAAAGTCTGCACTGTGTACAGTGTCAATACACGTCACTGAAGGTATACAAGTCACAAATAAGCAGAGTATCTTGCTGATAGACAATATTAATATCACTGCTTGTGTATTTGTTTGCTTACTCACACCTTTTAAACTGATTTCACATCAGCCACAAGAAGTAAAGTTGTTGTAGAGGGAGTCACTTCCAGGCAGACTCTGGCAAATAACAGTATGAGCCATTAAAAAGAAAACAAAACGAAAAAAAAAACAGTTTGACTTATCGTACAAGTAAATACTCCTCTGCTGAGGCTTATCCAGCCATGCGTATGGGAGTACTTCAAGCACAGTTCATGTTTAAATATCTAAAGCCATTTAAATAGGTATTGCTGCCCAGGTCTGGTCCCAGGGAGACAGATAGTGTAGATAGAAAGAGAGAGACACAAGACGACTGGAGACTCAGCAGACGGCGCTGCGTAAAAGTGACGAGCTGCTGAAAGTTTACTTGGCCTGCAGAGAAAAAAGAAAGAATAGAAAAACGTAAGAGGATAAGGCATTCAAGAGGTGTGACGAACCAATGCTAATTCAACAAATGGCTGAGAAAGGTAAGAAAAAATAAATACTTATGACTATGAGTTTTCCTTTATATTAAACAAGAGTCCTCCATCACTCCACGTTGAGAACCGCCCAGTTATCTTTCTTGTCCTGTTGATCACATCAGAGAATATATCAGGAAAGATTACCAATAGGTTCACAGGCCACATGGTTTGATTTTTGGAAAATATATTGATTTCATTAAGTTAGATTTTGGTACATGTGTCCTGTGAGAGACTGGAGACTTCTCCGGGGTGTAATCCCTGATTATGTGCTATATTTTCCCCCTATGAGAATCCTGTAACACCTTTATGGTAACTTTAATACTTTAATAAGGCATAAAATGAGCTTCTGACCTCTGACATGACGGGCAGGTTGTCATGAGGAAGGAGCCACATGGTTCGGCGGGACTTGGGCCTCTGCCTCTGCAAGAGCTTCCTCAGCAACCTCTTCACCTTCCGGTCTCTGGGGTCTGCACATTTCACCGCCTTCTTTGTGTAAAGACTGAAAAAAGTCGACAGCACTCATTACCATTAACGCCGGACAGCAGTGCAAGACTCTGCTGGAGACGGGAGGAAAAAGAGAGAAACATTTCGTTCTGCTGGAGCCACAAGATTGCCCAAAGCAGTGATTCAGCAAAAGTGAGGAGGACTATGAGAATCTGTGGCAGGTGAAGCCTCTGAGACTTTGAGCCCACAGGAATCACAGGGGAAAAAATATACAAGATGCTGGAAATTGAGTCAGATAAACAAATAGAGTCAAACAAGGTTTTTCTCTCTGGTACAAAGACGTCAAACTGGGATCTAACATGAGGAAAGTTAGAGGAAGAGAAGATTGGGAACCACCGAAACGGAGAGCACCAAAGGGAACTATTGTATCTACTGTATAAGAACTCAATGTTTTTGTTAACTGGACCACATGAAAAAGCAAGCTCCCCCTTCCCCAGCTACATCAGATTTGATCTGACCTGCTGGAAACAATAGGTATCACAATGCAGAATGGTTTACTTAACTAAACCCTGCTGTTCTGACTGACTGGCTGCGGCAGGGCTCAGCTGGCTCGGAAGGTATTTTCAGATGGCTTGTTATTCCCACATATTTCTTTTCTTACTTCCCTGGCAATTACAGCTCCGAGCCCTGCCATAACAACATGACCTGGAAAGATGACAATGCCTCTCAGCCCGGCTCTGCCCTCCTCTAACGAGAGGCATATTTTCCATGCCTGGAGATTGCTGTGTGCTCTTTAGCTCCAGGAGTGGATAGTTGAAATACTTGCATGATGGCTTGTATACTGCAGTCGGGCCCCTCCGTCTGCACCTCAAACCGCAACACGTCTTTGGTACGCACCTTGCCCTGGGAGTACAACATGCAGCACTGGACATCCCTTTGCATCTGCACACCTTTACCTGGGACACAGAGTGACAAAGGGAGTGAATGACGAGGTGGAAAACACAAGGTGTGGAACAGAATTAGTATGATAATACCTTGTGTCAATCATCTTGGATTTCATAACTTTGATTTTATATTAGCTTTACTTTCCCAGGTCATCACAAAGAAGAAACTCAAGAACAGGACACTGAGGCAGCATCGTGTCAGCCACAAAAGTTTCAAACAGTCTGTATTATTCCACATGATCACAAATAATATTATAATTGGACACAGAAACATTTTCCATTCATGTGGACTTCACAGAGTCATGCTTTTAAAACATTACACTCAGTATTCTGAAACAGGATGTTTTGGCAGCTTTTTCAGAAGGCAAAATGTTATCTGTTCTGCAGGATGTGCACATGCCCTCCAGTTACACATACACAGACATGCACATGTGCACACACACATGCACACACAAGAATGTCAGAGGAATTACAATGGCATCCCATTGTGCTGTAAAACATACTACCATGGCAGTGAGAGGAGAGGCAGGGAAACTGGGAGAGGGAGAGAGAGGAGTGTGTGTTTGTGTGGAGGGTGTGCCAGGATGCCTCTTTATCCGAAGCAAATGTGTAAACAAATTAAAGTGTGATGGAAGCAGCAGGAGCAATAAGAGCTGTAAAATGGGACAGTGCTGCTTTGTTAGACCACAGATTTGTTTGAACCCATCCTTGGGCGCAGCGCTGCACTTCCAGCTCTGTCACAACATTTCAGAAAACAGACGAGACGACACCATCACGCAGGCTGAGCCCTGACACAGTTTCCTTTCTTTTTCTCCTCTCTCTCTCTCTCTCCCTCTCTCTCTCTCCCTCTCTCTCTCGCTCTGTGAGTGTTGTGTGATTTCAGATGCTCGTCCTCCTGCGCGCTGCCCCTCTGTTTACATCCATGCCTGCCTCCCTGCTGCTCCTGCTGCTGCTATCCCTCTTTCCCCTCTTCTATCCTTCTCTGTCTTCGCCATCGCTCTCTTTGCTACACTGTCCACCTGCCAGGGGAGCACGCAAGCCATGCAAACACACGCATGCACGCACTCACATGCATAGTAAGTGTGGCCGTGTCCTACCTTCCACAGATGCCAGGAGAATAACAGTCAGAGAGATAACAGTCAACATCTGCAGCATGAACATGATGAGGCTGGCAGAGAGGAGGAGAGGAGAGGGAGGATAATCTACTCTGTCACCTCTCCCTCTATGGCTGCCTCTCTTATATTACTCCCTCCCTCTCTTTATACCTCCCTGCCCATCTCTCACTCACTCACTTCCACCACCTCTCTTTTTCTGTCTTACCGTCTTTCCCTCCCACCCTCCGTTTATCCATTTTCAGTCATTCTCACGCTCAGCTAAACTCCCTCCCTCACTCTCTTTTTCTTTCAAACTCATCTCACCTCTCACTCTTTCCTCCTCTTTTTTTCCCCCTGCCTCTTCACTCAAGATGCCAAGCCTCATTTGTCTCATTTGAGGCTTGAAATGCCTCCCTCATTCTGTCTCCTCTTCTCTTGTGCTGAGAGGGTTTTCCCCTGCAGGGCTGAAACAGATTTAATGAGGGAGATCAACAGAGAATCGCCCTGTGGCTCTCGCTGCAGCAGATCAGCCCTGATTTGGCATTTATACAACACAAAAATAATGTCCACGTCCAAATTACAGTCAATTAGGCCTGGTCTGCAGCTTGATTAGGTAGTCGTGTAAACTCTTTGACCCCTAAACAGTGGCCGTATCTGTGACGTGCATCTGGAGCAGTCTTAGCGGCAAAGTTATGTTCTGAGTGGGATTCCAGACAAAATGCCAAACACACCTAGAAAATGTGATGGAGTGAATTTATGAGCTTAACTTGATCCTGAATGACAACCCGGATAAATAAATCATACTTTAAAGCTGTCTGCCGTAGATAAGGTACGTGACAATAAATTATTCATTCTCGTGCCATACAAAATTGAACTCCTTGTTAGTTATGTTGTTACGGATGCCAGCATAACTTACAGAACAGAACCTGAGAGAGACCATTTGTTTTGGTTTTCCTTTCAATTATACATCCATCCATTCACCCATCCATTATCAATACTGACTTTGGTTGCAAACACAGGGCATTCCACCCGAACAGGTTGCCAGTCACACTTAAGCTTTAACAGCCTATTTTGGTCCTCCAAATGACTTAAACACATATATTTTTGGGCTGTATAGACGGAAAACCCATTCACCCATCCACTGCTTTGTGCTCTTGATTTTATCTCTTGTATTTTGTATTGTTTATCATCTGGAAACCATCATCCTGTAAGTGCAAATTTTGCCTCCTTGTAATCTGCTCCTTTTAACGTGGGTGTTCCACAGGGCTTGGTGTCTGGGCTCTTGCTGTTTTAAGTCTCGATATTCCCAGTGCAGTTCAGCTTATTGTCAAAACAATATTTTCTTCCTACATTGAAGACACGCAGTCGTACAGTCAAACTGATTTGAAAATCACAATGCAGCCTGTTGTAAGGCGTGTGTTACAAGTCTCCAGTGATGAATGACACATGTTCAAATAACATTCTTTTGTTTATCCTTTTGTAATCGTGTCTCTAATTTACAGAACAAACTTGGAAGTCTGGCAGCCAATTTGAAACAGCCTTTGTTTTCTTGCTTTTGTTTCATTTCTTTTTTTTATTGTCTTGGCTCAGGCGAATGCATCAATGCCACCAAGTTAATGTAATATATTTTGCCAATGAAATGATTCAGATGTTTGGGAAAAAATATGTTTTTGTAACCTCTCTCTGTCTGCCCATAAATCATAATAACATTGTCACTTATTTTCCATAGTTGGAGGCTCTATACTTGAGCAGAAAACAGCATCAGGACCTGATTACACCGAGAGCAATGAGAGAAATTGATGTAGGGCCGTACATCTGTTTCAGAAAGATATTCCTTTGAACATACGATGTGGTCAAGAAAAATGATAAACAAAGTGCCAAAGTCAGACGATGCCGCCAACAACAATACATTGTAGGAAATGATCGATTGTGCGTCCAATTGGGTGCGACGCACACACCGCCTCATTGCATTGTTGTCGCATTAAATTGACATAGAGCTTAATCACCAGCTTTACTTTAGCTGTATATTAATAGTCATCAGGGACACTAAGAGGGATTGTTACTACGGCCCAGTCGATCCAGTCACCTGGTACCAATAACCATGTTGTGTTGTGTGTAAGCAGATATTTACAAAAATCAATGACACCATTGTTGTCAAACATTACAGTTTTTGTCTTTCCAGTGAGTACAAGTCAATAAGGATTAGTGAGTGATGTTTTTCATTTCATTCGTCCTTTGGGGAGGTTCATTTCAGGAAAATTGGTTTTAAGATAAGACGTTTTGCAATCCTATTTCTAGCTGTTGGAATAAAACACTGTGTTGTGGAGCTTACCAACTTTTGCCTGAATCAAGTGGGAAGTGGTGAGATGCAGATGTAGACAGATGTTAGATATTTGAGCCAGAATCAGACGAGGAAGATACTGAGGAGTGGGTATATTGTAATTTGACCATGACCAGGACCTTCACCAAACTTCTGCCTTTCAGTCAACTCCCTCCAGTCGCTTGCATACTTGAAGGTGTGTGGGTACATTCAAATTTACATATTTTTCAACTTTCATTTCATTTCCATGATTTATAGACAAGGATGATTGTGTTTTTAGACTTGCTGTACATCATTGCCCGGGAATTGATTGTCATCATTCAGTAAAGCCGATGTAAGGTGCTTTTTTTGTTTTATTCCAGCTCCCCTTTAGATGAAAAACATTAACATGGAAAATGTGTTAAATGTCTGAATAGACCTATTAAAAGCAGTTTAGTTCCTGCCCTCAGCTAAGCTGACCTGTGATCTTGCTGAAGCAACACAGATGTGGTCTGTAAAACCATGTTGTGTGCAGTGACATGTGTAAGAGATCACATTTCCACCACCTAAAAGCCCTCATTTTTCCACTTGGTATTGATTAATTATTTGTTTTGTATCGTATGCTTTTGTTTAAGGAACAAAGAGAAGACAGGAAATGGGGGGAGGAGAGGGATGAAGAATGATGCTGAACAAAGGTCCCTTCTCAGTCTGCACGTCAGCGTCCAGGCCACCAGTTCAGTCCAGAAAACTTCTTTGAACTCATAAATCATCATCATTTCTCCTGTTTGGAGTTTCAGCAATACAATCCGATGAGTCCAAAGCTGTTTATATGCTACTTGGTTACTGAATTCCTGTAAATCTTCCCACAATGCCAACTAATTAGCCAACATTGGGGATTGTGCAAGATTGTATCCTTGAATGTTAATAGAAATGTAACATGTCTCGTGGCTGGATCTGATTCTGATCTGTTCGGGCTGCTGTTGGATGTTGGGGAAACTTGTATCTTATCCCAAATTATTCCTGTTGGCTTGACACCAAAGTCTGACATTTATAGCCGATGGTTCAGATTGCTGAAAAGCCGTGTGCTATCATTTTCCATTGTAGATATGCTGGAAAGCGTCTGACAGGGAGTTATGTTATTTATGTTGGCCAGTTATCTGAAAATGACTCAGGAATGTAACATCACTAATAACTGACTTACAAAGCTGTCTCGCTGAGCCCACATGGGGAAGGAGGGGAGATCTCATTCAATAATCTTGGAGAAACTATGAAGGTTAAACTGCATTATAGGTGTTCCCAATGTATGAATTAGACTATACCTAACACTGCGTTAGCCTAAATGTTTTGGACATACCACATTTTTTGGAAAAAATAAAAGTAGACAAGTATGTTAAATGTTGGCCGAGCGATACTGGAACAATGAGTCACTTCGGGTCCAAGGAAATATCGCTTTAGACGCTAATCTTGGACATGTAATGGACACATTTTGTAAGGGTAGATCAGTATGGGCCCGCCTACG
Source organism: Karalla daura (assembly GCA_029224185.1). Classification (NCBI taxonomy): domain Eukaryota; kingdom Metazoa; phylum Chordata; class Actinopteri; order Chaetodontiformes; family Leiognathidae; genus Karalla; species Karalla daura. The sequence goes on from CM055194.1 coordinate 17,561,853, forward strand.
TTCCTGTGGTTAAACCGATCTTAACATTGAACAAATTATTCCTTGGCTCCCGAAGATCTGGTTGGGAGAACTGAGAAATATTCAGACATTAAGGCAACAATGTCCACATGTCCTTTATGGGCACATATATCCCAACCATGGATGTGAAAATATGCAGTCTGAGCACTTAGGTTGGGGTAAAAATGAGCGTGTGTGTGTGTGTTGGGGGTGGGGTTAACCGTTCAAGAAATTGACCCAAGAAATCAGGTTGGAATGTCAGCTGCAAAAACATACCTTCCACATGACTACAGGTCGGCTTGTGAGCCAGATACATTTTCAGCATATCTTTGCTGCGATTAAAATATCTCCTGTCGAGGTGTACGGACTCACAAACATGTGGGCAATCTCAAATAAAGGCACCAGTAACGGGACTGATGGGGTAAAAGGCTTCCTCTTTGAGGGGGTGGGGAGCTGGAGAGGTATGGAGGGATGGTATGGCCTCCTGGAGATGTTGCAGGGGCTCGGCTCAGCGCGCTGAACACGCAGCCGGAGAGATCCTGCCGTACCTGAAGGGGATTTCTGAGGGATGAAACGCAGGGGGCAATACTTTAGCTAATCTTTAAAATGAGGCAAACAGGGAGGTGTACGGAGCAGACAACAGAGCTGTCCGGAATGAACCTGGTGGGAATATTACTTGGCCACATACCCTGAGATGATTATCTTCTGGGAGAAGTCGGCCAAAGTTGAAGGTCAAGGTCGACCTGGATATCGTCTAAAAAAAAAAAATGTCACTGACGGGGATAAAGACGAGCTTTTAGAAAATGAGAGCTTTATTTTCCACTTTGTGGTAAGAGTGAGGCTGCTCCTGCTCCTGTTGCTGTCCTCAATTTGCATTTTGTCAACAAATCTCCTGTTGCTCTTCCCGCTCGCTCCCTGGATGCCCCCTCAGGCGTTTGCAGTAAGTTCATAGTCTGTTTCCTTTGTTCTTCCTCCCCGCTGTGCTTCTTTTGTTGCATTTTGGATCGCTCGGTTGAACGTATCAGCTTTTGATTAAAGTTCACCTGTAGTTTGATCTTGCTCGCTGTGAAGTGTCTGGCATTTGGGACCTGTTAAAACCCGGGGGCGCAGCTCCACAGATCTGGTAGCGTTTTTGTACAAAAGATCCACCTTTATTTCTATTAATGTCATTCAACTTCTGTTTTTATATCTAATTAAACAGTAAAATTAAGGATCGGGTCCGTTTATTCTCTCAGCAGGTCTTTTTCCATCTACATAAAGTGGGAACGGCCAAACCCAGATTCATTGTTCGTGTCCTGTTCTGGGAAGGGGGAGGCCCCACGTTTTCTTTTCACATGAGATTTCCTTAATGGAATGTCTTTATTGACTGTGGAAATAAAATGATGTCCAATCCTTCAACATGTGATTATGTTTTATTATAAACGAGTACTCCATGTTCCTCCGTACCAGTCAGGCATTCCTCTGCAGGGAGTTGACTGGTGCTCCTCTGGAACCAAACATCTGTGCTTCTCACAGCTCTGTTTCATTACCCGTCGAAACATTAAACCCAGAAAATCAGCTTAAACACACTCAGGCATTTATTTTGAAAATCCCCACTGCAAAAACTTGAGGGGTCTTGACTGTGCCTAGAGTGTGAAACCCAACACTCTGGATGTGTTTAACAAATGCTGCCAGGAAGAACAACACACACACACCTCAAGGTCTGGGGAGATTCACATCCATTCCTAATGCAAACTCAAAGCTCGAGGTGATTTTTGTTTTTCTCAATGTCATGCAGTCTGTGTGTTGAGTGGGAAATCTACCCTTCACCACTGCACCACAGGTCTGAATTTACCCATAGGTCTATCTAAAGTGTCCTGCTGCGGCAGCAAAATACAACGTTAAAAAAAGAAGGGGTATTTCAGTAATTTAACCTAATTCACCCAGCTGTGAGCACTTCTTTATATTCGTATATATAACATGAGTGACGCTTCCCCAGAACATGTGGTCGCTCAAGATTTTAATCGCAGTTTTAAAGGGATTCTCATAGAATAATTCAGCATATTGTATATTGTTAGGGTTAGGGTTAAGGTTGTTAGAAAAGATCGAATATTAACATAGATATGCTCATATATGATATAGTAACTATCCTGCAACAATGCTAAGTTATATTAATTACAGAGGTCCTTGAACTTTACATAGGATCTGTATTTTATTATGTGCTCTGGACTTATTTTCAGATACATTGATGATCTTCTCCAAGGCATAGTTTTCCTTTTTTTTCTATTTGTATGAATACATAATTTCATTGAAGCAGAAACATATCATCGGAGACAAAAGGGAATCAAAATGTCCAACTGAGGCATCAAAATTGTTTAGAAAAAGCAACCAAAACGTCGGTTTAACTCAGTAAATCCTATCAACTCTGTTCACATCTCATTACTGGAGGTGTGAGGAGGCTTTGCTTTAATCATGTGGACAGGCGTAGAGTACCGAGGACAGCTCCGGCATCCAGGGAGGTCCCAGGTTCAGCACCGTGGACAGAGGTCTGACACTTTTTTGGGTGCAGAATATTAAAAATTATCCACCTGGACTCAACGAGGCAACAAGGGAAAATTAACGATAGCGCCGGTGCGCAAACCCAGATTCCCAGCTGTGAGTGTTACGTAAAAGACACATCTGGCCCGCATTGTTTTGTTTGTCGTCACATTTCAAAGATGTTGCAAATTGGCCACGTTGTTCCAGTTGCTGCTAATTTTCCACTTTAGGAGCACACTGAGCAGAAGACGTTCGTCAGCCTGATGAGATGTTGTGTATCTTTCCTGAGGAAGCCCGACTCGCTCCTCTTTCTTTTCATGTTCTCCGATAATCCAACAGCAGGTTTATTTGACTCTCACTTCAATAAAGCTCCAGATTATTTATTAGGAGGGTGTGGGCGAGCTAAGGCGTTGTCTCTACAGAAATGGCAACAGAGCGGGACAGACCATACTGCCGGTGCTTGGGAGGTGCAGACCACAAAGCAAAAACAGGAGATGGGTTTCCAGGCCACCGGGAACACCGGGACATTTCCTGGAGTGTCTGCTTGGAGGCCAGTGTTCACAAATAAAATCCACCTTGCCAGGAGCACCACCCTCGACATATCCTGTTATTGTTCCCTCTTCAAACTAGGTTTCAGCGATCAAGTGATAGGCAGCATCAAATTATATGTGGATGTAGAAGCCCTGGTAAAGAAATAACAGGGAAAATGACCCACATGCTCTTTTTTTTTCTTCAGTCCCTCTGAACCACAGTTTATATGTGGAATATATGTCAAAGTATTCTTGGGCAAGACACTGAACTCCAATCAGCGTGTAAATGTGAGACAAACTAGACCTAACCCTAACCATGTGAGATAGCCTCGGCCTAGCCTTATGTTTTTCTTCGTTAGACCAGACCATTTACTTACTTTAATGTGTGATTCTACCAGAAAAAGTAAATGGAATACAAGCTTAACATCAGAAGAGATCTTTTGCAAGTCTTTAGATATCTAGCCTGAATAATAAGTACAGTGCTGTCTACTGGATTGTTGCATCCAAAGTACCCAGTGTCTAATGTTAGTGTTTTAGTATGAATATATGTGTACTATGTGTCTAGTGAAAAAACTTGCAAATTGAAAATCTTAAATTTATTTTATTGTACAGCAATATCTCACAAATATTTACAAAACATTTACACGTTTCCACTGATGTCTTCAAAGTAAACACCCATAGTGGCACACTGTAGAAAAGCATTTAAAAAATGTCCAATTTGAGAGTTTGACTTAGAAAAGTACTGCAAAGGTTGTCACAACAATTCAATTCCCTGTAATGTACATGTTTTGAGGATGGTTGCAAATAATTAATATTCTCATCTCCTGATGCAGTGTTTAATCCAATGTGCCTGCGGAGAAAGAAAAAAAAGTCAATCAGTACAATAAAGCTGAAATCGAAAAGTGGCTTATTAAGTCTCCATACAAGTGCATATATCTTATTTTATATGTAACAGGAAGTAGTGTTCTTTAATACCTTGGGCAGGACTTACCTTCAAGAAATGCAAATTCATCTATGGCTTCTATTGCATTGTCTGGAGAGAAAGAACATGTAAGATATGAGCTTCACACTGCTTTGCTCTTAATATATATCACACTTAATTCAGTGCTGTGTCATCTTAAGTAAGAAGTTATAAAGTTCATCAGCTATTTACAAACACACCAAGTCGCCCAATCACAACACATACCCAAGTCTTTTCTTTGCAAGGTTTTCCTCTTCCCTTGTTGGGCATACACCAGAGCATCTTTGGCGATCATCTCAACAAACAGCTCCTGCAGGAGAAAAAAAAACCAAAACAAAAACAAATCAGTTTTCAGTCATTCATTGGAACCTGCCTCATCACCTTCCCTATCCAATCTGCTTGCACATGTTTCTTCACCTGCTTTACATACTCTCTGTTGCACTATACCATTTATATACACCGGGTTAAAAAGGGATATGATATTTAGGAGTAGGAATAATAATTTTGTCTGGCAAAAAAACAAAAAAAACCCTGATGGCTGTAGCTACAAAGGATCTTCTATATCTATCTGTCTTGCACCAAAGAGAGAGAACTGCCCACCACCACCATTTTTCGCTCCGTCAAGGTGTGATGAAGTGGATCAGCTGAGTTGTTAAGAATGGCCTCTACTATCCTCCATGTGCATCTCTCCATCACATCTCCCGTGAATGTGTTAAGGAACATGATTGAAATATGTTTATGTTGCTAAAAAAGGCCTCAGGATGTTTAGGCTGTATCCTAGCAACAACCTCATGGGGAACTTCACAGGGAAGTTGCCTTGAGTGGGATGTACACGTATTGTTAGGTGAGCTCAGCTACCCTGCCCTAATCGTCTTTGACACAGATAAACACGTCTTTATACAGAGGACACACTGGATGCAACAACTAGTGAATGCAGTACACGAATGATCTTAGCACCACACGCGTCAGCCATATTTAGCCATGCAGATACGTATTTTACCGTAGCTTTAGCGATGATGAACACAGACTCCTGACTGGCCAGCGACACGTCCGGGTCGGTCTTCATGAGGGCCTTGATGCGGGCCAGGGGCAGCTTGGACAGCCGGCCGTGGGTGACTGCAGCTGCGGGGCCTGTATGCTGCTGCTGGGGGCTGCTCTCCTCCTCCGCCTCGGCCCCTCGTCCCTCCTCCTCAGCCCCGCAGTGGTCAGCTTCGAGATCCGTAGGGCTGATAGAGGCCGCCACTGTCGCCGCCATTTGCGTCGATTTGTTTATTTATGCCCTTTGCTTTGCTTAAAATACTGAAATATTGCACACGTCACACAGGATAACAACAGCAACCTCGGCGAGCCAGCATGTGCTTCCGGTCCACGCTGATTGGTCACATAACAAAACCAGTTTCCCGCCTTTTCCTCTCCCGCCAACTGGTTCTCGTCTTTGATTGGACAAATGCTAGAAAAAGCTCTCGGCTATTGGCTGCATCTAACGCCAGTCAAAATGCGTTGCCCTTGACGACAACGTGAGCTCGGAGACAGGAGAGCGAGATGTAACGTATGGCCACAAGGGGTCCGTAGAAACAAGCTGTAAAGACATGGCTGCTACCATAGATAGATAGATAGATAGATAGATAGATAGATAGATAGATAGATAGATAGATAGATAGATAGATAGATAGATAGATAGATAGATAGATAGATAGATAGATAGATAGATAGATAGATAGATAGATAGATAGATAGATAGATAGATAGATAGATAGCCAACCAGTCTTCAGCTCACCAAACAAAACAAAATGGTGCAAATTAACAAAACAAACAAACAAACAAACAAAATCTAAACAACAGAACAGTAACAATAGCGTAAAATAGGGGCAATTGACTTGTTACACAATTTTGAATTGTTGTCCACTCAATATTTGTTCTTTTATCCTTTAATAATTATATCCTCTAGGCTGTGTATAAACACCAGCTACTGAGGGAACACGAAAGTCCAAAGGACAGTCTGCAGACAATGTGGAAGTGAAACAGAAAACGGTACTCAGAAAAGTGCTTAATGATGCTAAAATTCTGCACCATCCACTCGTAACAATGAATTCAAATAGGTGTATTATTATTAATCCATTGTAAACTGGACAATGTAAACTGGAGTAATTTATGGTGTCCCGCTGTATTTCCTTTCTTAAATTTAATGTAATTGTTTAATATTTGTTTAATAATTTGGACAACAAGGTAGCTTGGTGAATGGCACTGTTGTATCATTGTACAGAGATCCCTGTTTTGGCCCTGACTTTGGCCATTATGGTATGGATTTTGCACCTTATTCCTGTCTCTGTGTGCTTCCTCCTACAGTCCAAAGCATGTGTACCATCAGGTACAATGCAGGAAAGATAATGGATGGATTGATGGACATTTGTTAAAGTCACTATAGGGTTACTGGATGAATACTACAGTGTGTGTGTGTACACTTGCTCACTAATCTCTGTAAAACAATAAAAAAAACATAGTTTTCACTAATAGTCATGAAAACTAACAACACTTTAGAAAAAAAAACAGCATGTGGTAATTCCAGCCCTTATTGGTTCATAGATAACACAATGAGCAGTCCACTAATACTCTGTTAATAGGATTGAGAGGACAGTTTATACCTCTGAGGCTGCATTGAGCTCAGTCACTGTCAGGTGTTATCGCCTGAGCGACAGACATGAAGGACCCGCAGATCCCAGGTAAATTCATTTTCTTTTATATACTTTTCTTATGTTTCTGTCTCTTCAGATTGATTCAAAATAAACAGGCTACTGTCCATTTTAAAGTGTGGTAAACACTGTGTAATGAGACACTCTATATAAGCTGTAATCATGAATCATGAGTAAACCCATTTAGCCTGTTTGACATCCTGCATGACACATGCTTAGTCACTTCAACGTTTTGATTCATCTTGAAGATGGATTATTGTAAAAGCCCTATTAATGGCTTTTAACATTCACGATTGCAGAGTTTATAAGAGCTTACTATTATAGGGAAAACCCCATAATAGAATTAATTTGTGGTATTGTTATACATGTTAGAGCAAATTGCAATTGACCACAGGTTTTTATTTCCTAACCCTAATGCTGGGAAATGGCTTTCAAAGTCTATTAGATATTATAACTGTTTATCAGGAAAAGTTGTTGTGTTAGCTTTATTTATTATATTTTAGTATCTTTATTATTATTTATTTCTATTTTGCCTGTTCAAAGTGCAATATATTTTGTAGTTGTTTGTGATTGTAGTTATTATCCATGTTTAGCCCTAATGAGTGCAAAGTTATAATGATGATAAATAAGATACTATAATTGCAAAATGCTTTACAATGTCTATCTATTCAAAATAGTTGTAATATCAATTCAGAATTATTGGGAAGGCACATTTATTCAGAGTGTGTTAAGTAGATTTAATTGTCTGCAAAATATAGTATTGACACAAAAAAGCAGACTAATTTATTTGTTTCCATTGATATTTTATAGGAACATGCACACAATAACTGAAGTGTGACAAGAAATTGCTGCAATACTGGTGGGAAATAGAAAATGGTCTAATTTATTCATTTATTACTTAAAAGGAACAAGACTTACAAATACAGTGTCTAAAAGAAGCAGGTAATCCTGTCCAAATTCAAGTTGTCTCGACCCACTAATACCGCATCTAAAAGTAGCAGAGTAAGCCTGCAGCCGCTATGACAGCTCAGACGTCCACAGGCTAAATTTAACTGCACAGTATTATCACACTGTAGATTTGCAACAGTTTAGTCTCAGTTATCGTTCTAACTGACCTCTTACCATGTTTTTTTTAAGTCGGTAAGCCCGTCCTTACATGCATGTCAGGCGGAGGACTTATGTGAACTTTAAGACACGTTCCGAAGTCCTGACGACGGAAGAGTGCCCTGACATCTGACCCCATTGCCCCTTGCTCGCTCTGTAATGCTTAAAACCTAACAAACAGTTTCCTGTGTAACTGAAAAGAAGCTTTTATGTGAAAATAAAGTCAAAACACGTTCCTGTTTGGGTTTTTTTTCAAGAAATCTGCTGAGGACGATGTGTTCCTAAAAAGTTAAAGGGAAGGAAATGTTGACACGTCCTGCTTTTGTCCATTCTAAAAACTAAAAGCAAACACGGTGAAAATGATTTAAGGCAATCCAAAAAATATTTCAGCCTTGGCCTAAACCTTTTAGGTCCCAGAGCTACTGGTCACAGTGACAGCACAGAGATGTAAAAGGCAGCCTTCCTGTACATCCTGCCAGTGGACCTATGCCAGTTCATTGGACCAACACATGCTGAAAACAAGATGATGAAACATCAATAAATGCTTACTGGGTATTAACTTCAAATCTACATTGGCTGTTTTTTTGCCTCTTTCTTATTGTACAGTCCATTACAGTACATGTACATACAGTACAGTACATGTCAAGACCTTAAGTAACCAAAACCAGGTTGTAGTCAGAGTTGTTATCAAAGAGGCCAAATGTTTCATCACACTCAGGACGAGGTCAGCCATTATGGAGGTCAATCTCATTACCACTGTACAGACATTGCTCTATACCTACATTGACTCCACTGATCCAATCTATTTCATTGATGTCATGTAGAGCAGGACACATGCGATCCTTTTACACAATGGCTCTGAAACCCTTAAAAACCTTTTTTTCTTTTCAATTTCTTTCCAAGCTATCAAATCACGTCTATGGCCAAAGTCAAAAGTCAACAAAAAATCCAAAGACGAACCTTCAAAAGTGGAAAAGGCCGTCCATGCCCCAGTGTCCCCATCAGTTCCTGCAGCCCCGCCACTGACCGCAGCTGAGAAAATGAGGCAGTCACCGTTTGAGAGGGCCACCTACGACATGGCCCACAACGAGAAGGTCGTCAATGACCTCATGCTCGGCCGGAGGGTGGGCTTCTACGAGCTGCGTGGAGAGATCGGCCAGGGAAATTTCTCCACGGTCAGGCTGGGCATTCACGTCTTGACAAAAGGTCAGGAACCATTCAGTGTCCACGTCATCATCTGTTGTTCTCTTGATTTTTCTTGATATTCGTGTGAATCAGTACTCAAAGCTATGGAGTCCTCTGACGCAGGCTGTACAGAGTTGTGTACCAAGACATAATCTTCTTGGTGACATGACGCCTACACTTTTAGCCTGATCTGTTATGTAATATTATTCTGGGTTTGTGACTAATGTAGTCTGATGCCTTGAATAAGCCTTTATGATCACATCATATTTCCCCAAACCCCTGCAGTGCATTTGTTGCCCCTTGAAAACATGCTGCTTGTGCATGCGTGCAGGCTGAACCGTTGGGGGTCTCAGGTCTTAGCCACATTTTTGTCATGCCCTAAAATAATGCTACAACAATCTCTCAATTAAATTAGATGCCAAAATACATTCCTTCAGCCACAACATCCCATCGGTTCATGCCCTAAAATATCTCAAGTATCCCATTGTTCTCATTCTTACCTCTCACCTTGTCTAACCCCATCACTGACAGCTAATCCTCTGCCCTTTCGTCTACCTCAGAGAGAGTGGCCGTCAAAGTGATGGATAAGCAGCGCCTGGATAAGAAGAGCCAGAAGTTTACGTTTTCGGAGATCGGCTGCATGGAGAAGCTCTGCCACCCCAATATAGTGCGACTTTATGAGGTGTTTGAGACCAGCAGGAAGCTTTATCTGATGATGGAGTACGGCAGTGGAGGAGACCTGTTTTCCCGGATCACCACCAGGGGGAAGCTGAACGAACTGGAGACCAAACTGGTCTTTGCACAAATTATCTCTGCTGTAAAACACATGGTGAGCTCTAGCAACAAACAATGTAATTCAAAGTGAATTAGCGTTGATATTGTGATAAGATTTGTTATCTGTCAAACGCTAAGCCGGCTTCTTTTGAGGTGGAAATTCTTGCTGTTGTTTGTGGTGATCAGTGACAGGAAATGAGGCGTAGATAAGGCCGAGATGTTGTTTTTAAAGAGATAGAGTTTTAAAATAACTGAGACCACCTGGGTGGGACATAATTGGGGGAAAGAATTAAATGAAACAATTAAGAAGAGGAATGTTTCATAGTTCAACAAAAAGTTTTAGGCTGTTGGTACTGACAGCAATAAATTAATTTAGATCATTTTAAGTCCATTTTCCCCTCCACGGTGTCATGACAGTGAGTGGGTCAGTGGGAGGTGATGATCGAGGGAGAAGGAACAGAGAAAACCCGTTCTTTTCTCAACTCTTGGCTTTTATTGTGAAATACCAGATAAACGGTTTTGTTTTACTTAGAATGGGTATTTATCCGAAATCACGTGTTGCTTAGTGAGGAAACAATAGTCATCTGGTCACACTTGCTTAATGTTTTGCTAAAGCTTACGCCATGGTTTTTCAAACATTACTATGAGGGAAACAGTGATAGTAATAATAACTGTTCAATTGCTATTTTTTTATGACTGAAGTCTATAGGATTAACAAAAATCATTTTTGTTTACTCTTCGTTTCCCTAAACATTTAGTTTTTCTTTCTCATTTCAGCATGAAAACAACATCGTCCACAGGGACCTCAAGGCAGAGAACATCTTCTACACCACCAGCTACTGCATCAAGGTCGGAGACTTTGGCTTCAGCACGGAGAGCAGCCCGACTGAACTCCTCACCAACTTCTGCGGCTCGCCGCCTTACGCTGCCCCTGAGCTCTTCAGGGAGAAGGGTTACATCGGACGCTATTCAGACATCTGGGCATTGGGTATTCTCTTGTATTTCATGGTGACGGCCACGATGCCCTTTTTTGGGGACACCCTGGGGAGGCTGAAGCGCTGCATCCTGCAGGGCTCCTACAGCATCCCTGCCTATGTGTCCGATCAGTGCCAGCTGGTCATTAAGGGCATGCTGCGGCCGGTGCCCGCAGACCGCTCCACCCTGACACAGATCACAAACGGTGCTTGGCTGAAAGGGATCGAGTACCCCGAGCCGTACGTCTTGCTGCCCCTGTGTCCGGTGCACTTCAGGCAACCCAGCCAGACTCTGTGTGTGGAGGAGCAGGAGGTGAAGGGCTTGCTGTCGGACCTGGGTATTGTGGCAGTTCATTTCCAAAACAATGCCTGTTCGGACTCTAGGAGCCCGCTGACAGGAACCTACCGTATCCTTCTCCACCGGGTGCAGAAGAGGAGGTCAGTGGAGGCTGTAGGTTACTCGGCGCTCCACCCCGATGATTATGGGGTCCTGCAGAAGTGGTCTGAGGCATCCATTGGGAAACACTCTCGCTCTGCGGTCTGTGTTCTACTGTAATGGACTAATGAATGGACTCGCATGCTTCATCACAACCATATGTGCCACTTTTGCTCGCCGACCGCCTGTCAGTCACTTCAGGCCCCTGGCATTATGTTACATGCATGTGTGGAGGATCTGAAGTGTTGTGCAACATTCAACTACACAGGCAGAAATGCAGTGGTTATACCACACATAAAGACAATTACAGCTTACAGGTGTGGGCGTTCTATCTCAAGTAATGAGCTATCTGTCTTTCCAATTACGTCACCACCAGCTACAAGCTTACTGACGCATCACATTCATCAGTCACTGTATGGCCATAAGCATCTTCAAATCCCTCTTAGTCAGTGCATAAATCTAGTAAACTAATCCCAGGTCATGTGTAATCCCAATAAGGGACATACTGGGAACATGCTTGGTCCAACAGAAATGAAACCTGAGACTGGAGGGGGGGAAAAAAATCACTGCAGGAAAAAATTAAGACCATATGAGGCCAGAACAACAGACCAAGTGTGACCCTGGTCTGCAATCATTTTGCATGCATTGCTTTTACAGTTTAAAATGAAAGTCTAAATTCCTTCATGTAATGTTTCCTTTCCTTTTCTGAAAATGTAATAATATCATATAATAATATCATTTTATGAATATGAATAACATTTTTTGATTGTCCAAGGATTTTTGAACAACTTCGATCTATTTTTGCTCATGTGGGATGTTTTTTGATATGTGTTTATATTCTAATGCGCTGCTAACCCAAAAACACACAGCGATTTTTAGATAATTTCCTCTGAAATCCCCAACTTTTCCTTTCCAGCGAGATCATTGTTATGACAGGATCTCGCCAACATTTTTAACTGTTTACAAAGACTTCTTCAGGGAGGGTTGGATGATGCTTCCCTTCCTGGTCAGGCTTCAAGTTTAAAAAGCTTTGTCTCTGGGGAAAGCTTGCAGAAGTTGTTTTTGGATCCCTCCCAAGTACTTTCAGTAAAAGAGTCGATGATGATATATGATGATGCATTTATGACCTCTAAATCCGAGAGTCTGAGAGTCTTTTCGAGTCTGTGACACTTTCCAGTGCTCTGATGTTTGTTCCTCATGTTTGGGTGCATTTCAAGTAATAAAACAGCCCTGGGTGCCAGATAATTCTCGTCAGCTCTTCCCATCACTTCGCAGTTTAGTAGCGGTCCCACAGGGTCTGCACGTACAAGTGGCGTCCGATCAGTAATTGTTTACTTTTATTAAAGAATATTCTGCAAGAGTTGAACGCCTCACCACCTGCAGCCTCTTTGCACAGACGTGGGAAAATTTGTCTGGGAAGCTGGTCCCTGTGAGTGCCAAGGAGGAGTCCTGACTTGCTGTTAATTTCCAAACCCTGTTCTTGCTCAATACTCTCCTTATCTCTACCTCACTATTGGCTCACACTTTAGACTAACTGCGGGTGAGGTGAACAGTGTTCATTGTCAAAGTGTCAAGATATTTAAACAAACAGTCTGTGCGCAGCTCCTGCTTCTAAAGCAACTTCAAAAGAAAACGCTGAAGTAGCCATTGAGACAAAATGAGTGGAGCTGTGATTGAGTATAAGAAAGTGTCAAGTCTTTTGTATGTGACCGCGCTTTTTGGCACATTTTGAATTAAAGGAATTAAAGGAATTAAGGAGGTTTAAAACTGAATCTTTCCCATTGAATGTAGTGATGTCATGTTCATCCAGCTCTAACAACACTATCGCAAATGTTTCTCTCTAGTACACCATTATTTACTGTAGCTGAAACGACAAGTACATTTAGAAACATACTCATTACTTTGCTTTCCTACTTCTATGAAATGCGTTCCTTATCGTTTCCTTGGAAGAGGCCAGATATTAACGAAAGTTAAGAAAGTCATGTCCATGGCGTTTGTTTTTTATTACATTTGGCAGTGAAAGTGCAGCCTGGAGGTCTGCACGCTGAATCTGTTCAGCTCATAAAAGTGTGGCTAAGATGGTTACGAAAGAAGTACTACTGCCTTATATGGAAGGTTTCCTATTCCAGTAAGTCACACCATGAATGCATGGATGAGTGGCTGACTTACAGACAATTGCATTCACAAATATGGACAAAAACTTCCCCACAAAGGATTACATCGTGCAGGACATTTGGTCATACAATCTACAACAATGAAATGTGCTCTGTGATGATAGCATTAATTATAGTTGCATGACTGCTCCATTTTCTTCAGCTTTTAGTCAGTTAATGACGATGATAAAACTGAGTGTCTCATGTCCTAAAGACAAGGAAGTCATAATAAATCTTTTAACAGTGCGCAGGTGGAGCGTGATCGAACACATTTAAGTAAATAGCTCTCACATGGCAAAGTATAAATTGTTATTTTACAGGAATGCAAAACGTGGAGATGAAATAAACTGACTAATTACGCCAGAGGCAACAAGGAGCTCCAAGGCTTTAATCACCGGTTGTTTTTTTTTTTAACATGACTGGGTCATTATCTTCAAGGCAGTGATCTGTATTGAAAACAGGGTCAACTGTGAGACGGAGAACTGATTTGCTCTTTGTTAATGCTCCATGGTGTGAAAAACAAGGGCAACTGTAACTCTGCTCTGTCAGCACCTGCCCTGAATGTTTTCTATCAAAGTCTGGTTCCTCCCCATGAATCACATCTACTGTGTGAGTGACCAGAACTTACAAGAGCTAACTTACTTCTGCTCCGAATCTGCAGAATCTGAAGTTGACGTTCATACCCTGGAGTAAGAGAGCTTGTCATTACAACACCATTCACCGGAATATTTGTTCATCCAAGTTACAATCATGTCCATATTTTTCTGCGATTCCCCACAGATACACACCCAGAATCACAGGCTCAATACATCAGTGAACATGATCCAGTTAAGTAAGTACCTGATAAAGTATTCAAGATTGGCAGACTGGCATCACACAGGGAAAGGCTTCAGTGGGAAAGTGAAAAATACAGTTGCAGTAAGAAATGTTTAGATGAATACAATAAGCTGGTCGGCTTTTAGCTGCCCGCGTCCACTCAAGTTTTCCCACAACACCATCCATTAAGAGTAGCTCACGCCACACCTGGAGGACATCAAAGCTGTCTGGACCTCTAGTGGTTAAGGACCCAAAGGGGGGTTACAAATTTGTAAACCAAAGGGGGTTACAATTGCAAGGGTTACAGGCGCCTCAATAACACCATGCACACACACACACACACACACACACACACTCCACATCCACACATGCACACAGCTGAACTGCCCCAGTTGCTCAAAAAAGTCCATGCAATCTATGTTTTGGAGTTTGGATTAACAGACAAAGAAAACAATAAACAGACATCGATGGTAATGGGCATTCTCCGCGCATGAATGCTGCCAAAATCAGCCTCCTCCGTAAAGCTGACAGCATACAGTCCGATCAGACAGGTTTTTATCAAAAGTGACATTCAACGAGCAACAGTCACAGAGCGGTAATCTTAATTACTTTAAGGCCCAGTATCTTTAGACACAGTTCAAGCTTTTAACAAAGTTAACTGAGAGGTTGTTTTTGCTTCACTCCATGAATTCAGATTTGGAAAAGACAATTTATCTTTACCAGTAGGGCAAATCATCAAATCTTGCAGAGGTTCACTCTGCATAGGGGAACAAGGCAAAGACGTCCACTCTGTCCCTCACTTTGTTTTTATTATCAATAACAGAACCAGGCGGAGCTGATTTTGGCAAAACAAAACTATCAGAGGGATACAGAGAAACAAGTTGTAGTTTGATACTCAACACAGTGGTGGTGTGTTATTTTTGATGTTACTAAAAACAGTACAGCATTTTTTCAAAAGTTTTTTTTTACCCCTTTTATTTACTGTATACAATAAACAAGCAATAAGACATGAACAGATGTGTGGATTACATGCAACAAAATTCCCCGCTGGATCGGCGCACCTCTCACCCCTCAGGCCACTGCAATGCTGTGATCTCTGAAGACATTTCACAATCTTTTGAAAGTCATAACTTTGTGCTCCCACGGTACACTGTCCTCACTAAAGTTGATTAAAGAAACATACCAGGTGATTGACAGGGAACTGGAAGCCAGTATTAATATGCTACAAGAACACTGGTTGTTCTCTTGGGGCAAACAAGAAACAACATGCAGTATCTACTGTCTTTTTTATGAATTTGCAGACGGCCGGCTTCCAGCAGTACATGTAAAGGTTCACATTTTAAAGTGCATTTAGTTTTTCTTTTAGTGAGAACTGTACATTTGCTTCTCATAACGCAGCACATTGTGAAGGTATCAGGCAGGGTGAACAGGAAGAGTGATTACAACAGCAATCTGACGGGGGATGATGGTTAAAATACAATTGCAAAAGAGCAAAGTTATCCGTTTAATACTTTAATCTGACTTGTTGGATGGGATGTGAGAACTTCAACGGTCACAGCATGCCTTAATCCTGTGCTGTTCATGTTAACATGAATGAGAACCAGTTCTGCAGACCAGGGGGCCAAGTTTTAAAGTGTTAACAGATGGCTCATGTTCTCAGTTTTTGGCTCAAGTTGCGGTTTCACAGATGAAAATCAATAAAAGGGTGAGAGGGTTAACTGTGACCATGCATCTTGCTTCTTTACTTGATGCAGGAAGACACAAAGAACAACTATAATGCTGATATAAAAATATGGATCTGTCATTAAAAAATCTCAGCTTATCTCCAAAGTGTATTTTACACATCATACACTCACTTATACATCTGCAGATACATTTCAAAGCTGCCAAATAGTGGCTCAATGATGGAAACTGCTACACAGAGAAGGGCAAATGTCTTATGGCTCATAAAAATGCTTTGATTATAGTTGCTATAACAATCAGAGTATATACTTGTACTATGATACATTTTGCACATGTACATTATTTGCTAGCAACAGGAAATACCAGCCCCATAGAAATATAATCCATTTGGTGAAAAGTGATAAACGGTGCATGACGAGAGGTGAAACATATGCTCTGCTCTCGCTCGCTCATTCTTCTCTTGATCTACAAGGAGAAAAAATTGCAGATGAAGTACTTTAAGAATTTCACTGCAAGGCAGTAAATTGTGTTGCTGTGAGTCACTTTTTACCTAATTTTGCCTTCTATTTCTGATATCGACATTCTCCATCAGAGTCCGGACCCAAGCTTCCTCTGGATTGGCACAGATAGTAGTATGCGTTCCTGTGCGCTTCCTCTTCATCAGAAACCTACAAATATAATAAGTATACAAAAGTGTTATTATGGTGTACAAGTTTTATGGCATCACACACAACACATCAACACAAATGTAGACACGACTCACAGCTTGAATCAGTTTGTTGGGGAGCATTTTTTTCCCTTTGCCTTTGCCAATTTATCGTAGCAGGAAGTCTCAACAATCCAAATAAGGCAAAAAAAAGGGCACACATACAGTATACACACACACACACACACACACATAATTGTGACTTACACAACAGCTCTGATGTTGCAATCACCATCTGTTTCCTGCATCCTGTAACTTTCAATGTTTTTCTTTGCTCTTTTCCTAATCTCCTTCTCATAGCCAAGGCAGCAGTTGCTATATGAGCCTGTAGGGAGAAAGGGAATAAATGACAGAGGGTCATAGAGACATAAATAGCCCCACTTCACTCCACCTTTTTCTTTGGGTTATCATCAGGGTCAAAAGACAAACTGCACGCAGCTGTGTTTTTTTTAAGTGCACGTCTACATGTATAGTTTACATGGACATGTCTGTGTCTACGTAAACTATAAAGCTTCTGAGCACTTGATATGTTGTCATGCAACATCTGTAAACCGTGGACCACTGGCCTTGCAGAAAAGCATTCAGGAACCCTGCATTGGAGGTTAACTATTGAGAAATACAAAGCTTTTTCACATTCTTTGTCTACCACCCGGGTCTTTCAGAATCATCAGTATGTAAAAATAGATCTTGAGGAATTATCTGAGGTGTTTTTAACAGCACATGCTGTATCAAGTGATGCAGTTCAACCTGCTATAGTCAGAGAGGTCATCAGGGCAATAGCTACTGTGGGATAAAGGAAACTGTGGTCATGTGCTTGATAACAGCTTTTTTTCTGGCAATTTGGGAGTTTAGGTGGACTTTGAAGTTTAGACATAACTAGTTGTTTTGATGCTTTTTTAAAATTGACTGGCAGCAGTTTCTGAAATCCCAGACATTTTAAAATGTAGTGTCTCAGGCTTAACATTGTTTAAGTTCTGTCAAATGTTAAAAGTTATAAACAAATTCAGACTTCAAGACATTTTCATTGTTCCCAAATTGTTTTATATTCTAATATTTTAAGCGTGTGCCATGATGAACCAAGCTCAGAAAGTGAGAGTAGCTGTGGGAAGTATGTCACAAGACCTCTCAGTGTATTTCACAATTCTTAACAGTATATTTGCATTTCAGGAAACTGTCACTCTTACTCTAACACTGAATTTACCATCTGCACAGTCAGAAAACCGACACATAAAAGTAGTTCATAATACCATAGCTAGACAGATTACGCTCTGGAATGAAGTGCTGTGGATTTAAAAGAAAAATATGCAAAACAATATAATTCCTCTCACTGAATGACAGGATTTGTAATAAAACAAAGTGACTATGGATTATCAAACAGAGCTGCAGCCAACTGTGCCAAAGTTGACCAGAGTGAGACTCTGTACTCCAAAGTAACACTCAGTATAACCTGCTATCATAAAAGATAATTATATATGCTGCCCCATTACTCTTTACAATATTGTAGTCCAATACTGTATTTTCAATATGATACAAATTAGATCTGTTTCACTCACCTTGTGCAAGACACAGGTACATGCAGGCGAGGAGCAGGAGAAAGAAAAGAGCTTGGGACTTCATGGTAATGTTGCGTGGCGTGCTGCAGACAGACAAACAAGTTAAATCGATGAGCAAATAAAGTCTTCAGCACTGTTTTCTGCCTTATAAAATGCTGGCTGTTGCCTTCACAAACACCCACCCACCATGCTCTTGACCTTGATTGAAAAGGTTTAAATCCTCATCTGGTTTCCAGCTGTGTGCAGCTGTTTCATCCCCTTAATGTTGTTGTTGTTTTTTTTACGAAACTATTTAGTTTACGGGAAATTAGTTCTGGATTCTTACCCTGTTAGCACACAACAACATCTTGCAACACACACAATAAGGCAGGAGGAGACTATTTCATAAGAAGAGAAACGTACCTGGTCTAGTTCAGTATTTTGAGATGTCTGTGGAGAGAAACCTTGAGTCCTGTGCACCTCGTGGTTGCTGTACCCTTTAAGTGCACACATGAACTCTTCCCTCCTCCCACATAAATCCTCTTCTTTACCACTCCTCCCCTTAACAGGCTAACACCATTTTACAACTGCTCAGTGAAAGTGCAATTTGATCACTAGAATCTTTTACTCACTGGCTCATCTTGCCCAAAGACACACACACTCAGACGTGTCGGTATTACTCATGGGCATTTGTTTTGACTATTTTTGACTTTGAGTTATCATTTTTAAGATCATCAGCTTACCTTTATAGATCTCGGTGATTGTGCATACAAATTCCCAGAGCACTGGCAGGAGGCCATGAGAACCATCACAATGACTTTGGCTGACTATAAAGCTTGGTTTCATCACTCTAACCAGCAGAAAATATTTATGCTTTCATTAGCGTTGTTTGACATATTGTAAGTAGACTGTTCTGTGGAGTTGGTAACAGTGTTTCTCTGCCAACTTTCCCATTCACTTTGCTGAATTTCAGCTAGAACTCCTTTCATTTTTTTCCCTTTTCTATTTGCATTTGTAAAGTTGCACATCTGTGTTGGCGTCTGAACGTGGCCTCTTGCCATCTTTTTTTGTTGTCCAATGACACCCAGCGTTTCTCACAACATTTGACAGCTCTTTTGGTTTCCTTATGGCTCATTACAAATCTGTCTTTGCCAACCCTTTGATAAAGGGGTGATTGGTGCTTTCAGTTACTATTATGATTAAAGTGGCACAAGAAAGTGGATGGCTAGACTTGATCACCACCACCAGCAGCACAAAAACTTAAGATCTGCTGCTCACATTCTTATGTTTTTCAGAGAGTGAGCGTGTCAGTTTTATTAATGAGTGTCAGTTTACGGACGAGGACTTGCTGAGAAACAGAGAAGTGAGAGAACAGGAAATGAAGTAAGACACTAATGTAATACGTTCATTATATTTTCATTTAAAAATCTTGAATTTCATCACAAGTCCTCAAATCTGTGTCCAAATCAAAGTCCCAGATCTAATATGACGGCACTAAAGCCTTCCATATGGATGGTGCCCTTCAACGTGGCTGTATCGTGTCTCCTCTTCTCCATCGGGACTCTCGACAGCTGCAAACATTTTAAAGCTCTGAATGGCTTAACATTCAACCAGTTTCAAATGCCAATATAAATCATGATGTTTGCTTCATTCTTCGCTATGAATCTTGCTCGTGTGATGGAAATTACATACAGGCATGTAGGAACATTAAGTCAATCCTAGTTTTCTTTACCTCTTACAGCCTGAATAGAGCCTGTGTCTCTACTGTATCTGAACTGTCTGCTGCAATCAATATACATATCTGGGAAGCTAGTTGTAGTGTCTGCCTCAGCTCCTTACTATCTGTTTGATTGTACCCAAATGTTTTCCCATTTGAGGATGTGGTACAAAGGGTACAGGATAAAATGTGCTGGGACCTCTTACTTGTTTCAGTTTTGTCTTTTTGACTTTCCCAGACAGATCAAGAAAATTTGCACAACACATTGGGTTGGACTTAATTTCACAACATTCAACAACATGCCTGAGTGATGTGTGTATGAGGAAATTTTTCGTACATTCATTTCATAGACGTTCTCAGCATCTAGGTTCCTGCAGCCTGGAGGGAACTTGATCCAAAAAGGAAAATGATGAAAAAGTTGCTGCTCTTCCTGCGTTTGACTAACATGTCTTGAGTAACAAAAAATATATTCTTGGTAGAAACAGAGGGTAGGTGAGATCGCCGTTATTAATCATTTCTCAGTGAAGTAGTAGTAGAAGTATTTTTTTATGTTATCAGAGATCTTACTGTAAAACCACAGACATCTCCACTGAGATGCACAAAAAATGTAACACTGTGTTACAGCTTCTATCCAGCTGCCATCAGACTGCTAAACAGTAAAAAAGCTCTGAACTCAGTTCAGTTGATCTGAACCACATTGTGCAACACTGATGAAATCCCAAGTATATGGTGCAATACTGTTCCGGTGTGTACTTGTCTTTACATGGCTTTCTATCAATGATATAACCAAGCTATTGTTCTTTCCTGTGTTTTGATTGTGACTTAAAACAACAATATCTAAAGCCCCTAATATCTGAATGACAAATGAAGAAACCTGAATTTGAATTTTCAGATTAAATATTAGATTAGACATTACTATCTAGTGGTCACTAATGCAGAAAAAAGAAAATAATGAAAATGAAAATAATGAAATTTTAAGAGTGAATTAGAAAATTTCAAATCGAGTTACACATGTACATACAGTTACTACAGGGTATGTTTCTCGCATCAGAATACTTTACACACAAGTCTTTCTTCATGGAATATTGTCTCAAGCACTGCAAAGAGCACTCTTCTATTTCATTTTCTCTATCAAGGAAAAATAAAGCCTTTTGAGTTTTCTGGAATTCTATCACAAAATCAAAAACATCTCCTCTGAGATCCTTCTCTGGAAGTTTGGAACCTGGTGGATAGAATTTCCGGCAATTCAGACACAAGACACAAGTGGCCGGGCTCCCTGTTGACCTTCTTCCGGTTCATCTCAAAGACATTGACCTGGCATGGAATAGAGGGCACCCCTCATAATAAAAAAATGACCCTTGTTTTTCCCTTTACTAAACAAAAGGAAATAAAATAAAACAACCAAGACATATTTATTACACACAGGCGTGCCACTCATTATTTTCCAGTTTCCTTTTTCCTGTGTGTCATGTACGTTCCGAGTAAAACAAATCTGAAATCAACTTTAATGAGAACCAAAATGAGGAGTGACTTACTACTACTGCAAATGTAGAGAGAAGATATTTAGTCCTGTAGTGCATAATTTGGTGCATAATCTGAAAAATAAACAAACAAACAAAAAACAGAAGAAGGAATGTGAATCTCTGAATCTGAGTCTAAAGATTGAGCAGCACAATACGATCTAATAGTCATAAATGGATCTAACCCCAATACAAACACAGCTCTTAGATTCATTTCTGCTTGAAAAAAATGAAAATGAGTAAGAAAAACAAAGAAAGAAGGAGAAAGTCCTTCTTAACAAATATAAATCCTAACAAATATATATGACAGTTAACAACATTTAATATAGTATGACATCAGCATACCTGTTTTTTACAGGTTAAACTGAAAAAACACATTGGTGGGCACTGGTCGTTTGGGGCAAATTGGGACACAGCCCCACCTGGTGTCAGCAGAAAGGACTGCAGGCAAAATACATTGTTTAGTCTCAAAAATTACCTTATTATACATCGGTAAAATGCATAAAATTTAGCATATTTATACATTACGAATAATATGTGATATGATTTAATATGTGTTTATTGCATCCTATAATACTGCTTGGGGCCATTCTCTGGATCTATTTTCACATGAATGGGGCTGGCGGAGGTAGCCCTCCTCACACGCAACGCAATGCAAGCTATACGAGAGACGTAAATACATGAGCGCATGCTCAGAATATTGACGGATTAACATGAATGTACCGACTATTCATGGGATAAGGTCCATAGCCCTTAGCTCATGGATGTATGATAAAAAGCTGGATACTGGACCAAAGATGGCGGCCGATTCGTTCATACGGATGTTGCTCCACATTATTTCTAGACGGATCATCGACGCCCAGGTGCACGACAGCGTAATTGCATCAGTTGATCGGTGTCAGTTGATAGGCTGGCACCAATACAAGTTGATATCACTGCGCAGCGTGATGGGAACAAACGGAGACGTTAGTCTTGGAAAACAAAATGGCTGAAATGGAATATTTACTGGAAACTCAAACGCTAACTTTGGAGAAGAGAAGAAGTAAAGAAGCTTTTGCTGGAGGACAGGGTCCAGGACAGGGTTCAAGGATTTTAAACGTATTTCCGAGAGGAACGCGATGTGGTGAAGTTGGATTGACTTGGGAGGATAAACGTTGCAGCCCTAATAGGCCACTGCCTACAAACGCTCCATTTAACCGGATGGAGAACAGGAAATCAGGTACGTGCTGAACCGGATGATTACGTGCATGAAACTCTGCGACTGTGTCGTATGCGTGAGGACAAGGTTATCAAAGAACACACTAAAATCATCCAACAAACCAGAAATATGCAGGATGTCTACACGGGTGTGAGTTTACTTTAAAAGTTGCTGCGGACAATTACGTCCCGGACACACGGCCACTCGTTTTGACTTTTGGCGACACTACAATACGCATTCCAGTGTATTTTTCACGCGCTGAATAGAATTAATCGATCAACTTAAGTATGTGAAAGTCACACACGTTCTGTCTCGTGTTTTCCAGCACTTAAACTATGTTTACGAGACAAACACTGTCAGACTCTGGAGGGCTTATGAAACAAGACGAGTGGCACTGAGGCTAAGTCATTTGCAGAGGAGTAAGTGTTTGTGGCTACCTTGCCTTCTACTTGTAACAAAAATCAAGTCTCAACACACTTGGGTCACTGTCATGCACACCGGTAATCTACTGTATATCAAACAAGAGCAACGCTTTCACTCCTCATTTAAGAAGTAGTGACTGTCTGCCCTAAGGTAAACAGAGACACAAATGAGAAGTCTAGTCTAGTTTCAGGGAATATGCTCTGGTAGAGGTAAATGCAAGAAGAGAGAATATAGTTGGGATACCTGGAACCTGGAATCAGTATCAGCTTTCCTATCAAACTATGTGCTGTACCTCTTACAAACAAATAGCCATGAATTACCTTGTTCCATTATGTGTGACATTAATTTCTAGCTATATTTGACAAATCTAAACACTAGATCACAACTCATGATTAAGGGACATCCAGCAGTGCTGACCATACCTTACATGTCCCTAAATTATCAATATAAAGCTACATTCAGCACAGTTTACCTAGTAGTCTATAAGCAAAAACATTAAAACTGATTCAAGCATTGGTGATGATTTGCTTTATCTATGGATTATTTTTCTTTAGGAAAAGGCACCGGATGCTGGAGAAGTAAAGACAGAACCACAAGAACAGGAACTGGGCTGCCAGGAGTGTAGAGGTAAGGTGAACTGAAGCCATGCATTCAGTTCTCCAACTTTGGCATACTTTTCCAGAAAGTACAATCACAGGCTGAGGAGGCTGTAAGTGTTGAAAGCACAAATCAGGTGCAGCAGGTGAGGTATCTGAAAATCACAATCTTGCACAAAACAAAAAATGTAACCCATTGTGCTATGTGATTTCTTGGGCAATGATTAAATCTGTCCGAAAGAGGAAGTGTTCAGTGAAGGGTTGGATTGTATCTATGTGAAGAAAACCAACTATACATGGTTCAAACCTATGAAGTGAAATTAAGTATGAAGTGAATAAAACCTACTGAAAATCCTGCGAATATTTTGTGGGTTATGGCACTACAATTACGAAACAATGGATGTTATAGAAGGCAAGTTGTTGAAAAGTAGATTTGTTTGATCGAGATTAGACTAAGAATGTAAGAAAGTAAGTTGTAGTTCTACCAGTCTACATGTAGCCTTTGTTAGGTCTACAACTTAGTCTTATGTTCTTTGTCTTTCAGAGGTGGGTAGAGTAGTGAAAAATGTACTCATTAAAATAGAAATGAACAAATTGAGATATTGCCCTAAAACTATAACAAATAAAATCGTAACATTGATTGAGGCAAACTCTGCCACACTCTGCCACAATAACTTCATATACTTGCGTACAAAGATCCATAAATTTTGTGTGTATTTGACTATATCTGTCTGTGAATCTGTGTGTTTGGCTTTGTGACTGTGTGTGTACCAGTCTGTGTACCTTGATTCATTATGATGATTTTTTTGCACTTTTCCAACGGGTGAAATTAAGTGCTTCTATAAATTATTATAAATTAGCCCTCTTTCTCACCACTCCTTTTTCCTGCTACATGATGAATGTTTTAGAACTGCACCTGTGGTCGATCTGGTGGTGGTAGGGATCATAGCAGTGCAGGAACTTCTGGCATTGCCATATCTAAAAAGCTGTCAAGTGGCGGTTTACTTTGGACAGCAGACAGCATGACAGAATGTTGACCTTAGAGTATTTTTGAGAAAAATGGTCACTCGACATTGGCTGTGTGGCCGTGGTTTGGATACCTCCAGAGTGACTTGGAGCAAATTAACCCCAAATGCAGTGTATGTCGGTGGTCGGTGTTCTCAAAATCTGGACACCTTTTTAACTTTTTAATGGCTTAAAGAAATACCACCCGAGGTATGAGGATGCACGTCTGAGCTTGACACACGCAGGTGGGTACACCAACCTTGTGGCAGCCCAGAGGGGGCACATGTGCTCCCTGCTGCCCGTGCTGTTCGTTCGGGCAGGTGTTTGTTCATGTATATATACTGCACTTGTACCCTGTGCTCTCGCTTACGGCCATACCACCCTGAACACGCCCGATCTCGTCCGATCTCGGAAGCTAAGCAGGGTCGGGCCTGGTTAGTACTTGGATGGGAGACCGCCTGGGAATACCAGGTGCTGTAAGCTTTTTTGCCATGGCCACCCGCCAGCAGGGGACGCCCTGCTGCTTGTAGCTCCTCCAGACTTTGCAGTCTTTCTATAGTTCTGCCTGTTTATTTCAGCATTTCTTACTTTCCTCCTTTCTCGCCACCTGACATCACTGTAATGAACAGCCTGTACTGCTTGTGTTGTTAATTTTCTGACCTCAACAAAAGTGCAGTGTTCTGTGATAGCTTGAGTTCCGAGTTGGATCTCCTCAGACCTCTTTCCACACGCAGGTGGGTACACCAACCTTGTGGCAGCCCAGAGGGGGCACATGTGCTCCCAGCCGCCCGTGCTGTTCGGTCGGGCAGGTGTTTGTTCATGTATATATACTGCACTTGTACCCTGTGCTCTCGCTTACGGCCATACCACCCTGAACACGCCCGATCTCGTCCGATCTCGGAAGCTAAGCAGGGTCGGGCCTGGTTAGTACTTGGATGGGAGACCGCCTGGGAATACCAGGTGCTGTAAGCTTTTTTGCCCTGGCCACCCGCCAGCAGGGGGCGCCCTGCTGCCTGTAGCTCCTCCAGACTTTGCAGTCTTTCAAAAGTTCTGCCTATTTGTTTCAGCATTTCTTACTTTCCTCCTTTCTCGCCACCTGACATCACTGTAATGAACAGCCTGTACTGCTTGTGTTGTTCATTTTCTGACCTCAGCAAAAGTGCAGTGTTCTGTGATAACTTGAATTCTGAGTTGATCTCCTCAGACCTCTTTCCACACGCAGGTGGGTACACCAACCTTGTGGCAGCCCAGAGGGGGCACATGTGCTCCTACCCGCCCGTGCTGTTCGGTCGGGCAGGTGTTTGTTCATGTATATATACTGCACTTGTACCCTGTGCTCTCGCTTACGGCCATACCACCCTGAACACGCCCGATCTCGTCCGATCTCGGAAGCTAAGCAGGGTCGGGCCTGGTTAGTACTTGGATGGGAGACCGCCTGGGAATACCAGGTGCTGTAAGCTTTTTTGCCCTGGCCACCCGCCAGCAGGGGGCGCCCTGCTGCCTGTAGCTCCTCCAGACTTTGCAGTCTTTCTATAGTTCTGCCTATTTGTTTCAGCATTTCTTACTTTCCTCCTTTCTCGCCACCTGACATCACTGTAATGAACAGCCTGTACTGCTTGTGTTGTTCATTTTCTGACCTCAACAAGAGTGCAGTGTTCTGTGATAACTTGAGTTCTGAGTTGGATCTCCTCAGACCTCTTGACACACGCAGGTGGGTACACCAACCTTGTGGCAGCCCAGAGGGGGCACATGTGCTCCCTGCCGCCCGTGCTGTTCGGTCGGGCAGGTGTTTGTTCATGTATATATACTGCACTTGTACCCTGTGCTCTCGCTTACGGCCATACCACCCTGAACACGCCCGATCTCGTCCGATCTCGGAAGCTAAGCAGGGTCGGGCCTGGTTAGTACTTGGATGGGAGACCGCCTGGGAATACCAGGTGCTGTAAGCTTTTTTGCCCTGGCCACCCGCCAGCAGGGGGCGCCCTGCTGCCTGTAGCTCCTCCAGACTTTGCAGTCTTTCTATAGTTCTGCCTATTTGTTTCAGCATTTCTTACTTTCCTCCTTTCTCGCCACCTGACATCACTGTAATGAACAGCCTGTACTGCTTGTGTTGTTCATTTTCTGACCTCAGCAAAAGTGCAGTGTTCTGTGATAACTTGAATTCTGAGTTGATCTCCTCAGACCTCTTTCCACACGCAGGTGGGTACACCAACCTTGTGGCAGCCCAGAGGGGGCACATGTGCTCCTACCCGCCCGTGCTGTTCGGTCGGGCAGGTGTTTGTTCATGTATATATACTGCACTTGTACCCTGTGCTCTCGCTTACGGCCATACCACCCTGAACACGCCCGATCTCGTCCGATCTCGGAAGCTAAGCAGGGTCGGGCCTGGTTAGTACTTGGATGGGAGACCGCCTGGGAATACCAGGTGCTGTAAGCTTTTTTGCCCTGGCCACCCGCCAGCAGGGGGCGCCCTGCTGCCTGTAGCTCCTCCAGACTTTGCAGTCTTTCTATAGTTCAGCCTATTTGTTTCAGCATTTCTTACTTTCCTCCTTTCTCGCCACCTGACATCACTGTAATGAACAGCCTGTACTGCTTGTGTTGTTAATTTTCTGACCTCAACAAAAGTGCAGTTTTCTGTGATAACTTGAGTTCTGAGTTGGATCTCCTCAGACCTCTTGACACACGCAGGTGGGTACACCAACCTTGTGGCAGCCCAGAGGGGGCACATGTGCTCCCAGCCGCCCGTGCTGTTCGGTCGGGCAGGTGTTTGTTCATGTATATATACTGCACTTGTACCCTGTGCTCTCGCTTACGGCCATACCACCCTGAACACGCCCGATCTCGTCCGATCTCGGAAGCTAAGCAGGGTCGGGCCTGGTTAGTACTTGGATGGGAGACCGCCTGGGAATACCAGGTGCTGTAAGCTTTTTTGCCCTGGCCACCCGCCAGCAGGGGGTGCCCTGCTGCCTGTAGCTCCTCCAGACTTTGCAGTCTTTCTATAGTTCAGCCTATTTGTTTCAGCATTTCTTACTTTCCTCCTTTCTCGCCACCTGACATCACTGTAATGAACAGCCTGTACTGCTTGTGTTGTTAATTTTCTGACCTCAACAAAAGTGCAGTGTTCTGTGATGACTTGAGTTCTGAGTTGGATCTCTTCAGACCTCTTGACACACGCAGGTGGGTACACCAACCTTGTGGCAGCCCAGAGGGGGCACATGTGCTCCCTGCCACCCGTGCTGTTCGGTCGGGCAGGTGTTTGTTCATGTATATATACTGCACTTGTACCCTGTGCTCTCGCTTACGGCCATACCACCCTGAACACGCCCGATCTCGTCCGATCTCGGAAGCTAAGCAGTGTCGGGCCTGGTTAGTACTTGGATGGGAGACCGCCTGGGAATACCAGGTGCTGTAAGCTTTTTTGCCCTGGCCACCCGCCAGCAGGGGGCGCCCTGCTGCCTGTAGCTCCTCCAGACTTTGCAGTCTTTCTATAGTTCAGCCTATTTGTTTCAGCATTTCTTACTTTCCTCCTTTCTCGCCACCTGACATCACTGTAATGAACAGCCTGTACTGCTTGTGTTGTTAATTTTCTGACCTCAACAAAAGTGCAGTGTTCTGTGATGACTTGAGTTCTGAGTTGGATCTCCTCAGACCTCTTGACACACGCAGGTGGGTACACCAACCTTGTGGCAGCCCAGAGGGGGCACATGTGCTCCCAGCCACCCGTGCTCTTTGGTCGGGCAGGTGTTTGTTCATGTATATATACTGCACTTGTACCCTGTGCTCTCGCTTACGGCCATACCACCCTGAACACGCCCGATCTCGTCCGATCTCGGAAGCTAAGCAGGGTCGGGCCTGGTTAGTACTTGGATGGGAGACCGCCTGGGAATACCAGGTGCTGTAAGCTTTTTTGCCCTGGCCACCCGCCAGCAGGGGGCGCCCTGCTGCCTGTAGCTCCTCCAGACTTTGCAGTCTTTCTATAGTTCAGCCTATTTGTTTCAGCATTTCTTACTTTCCTCCTTTCTCGCCACCTGACATCACTGTAATGAACAGCCTGTACTGCTTGTGTTGTTAATTTTCTGACCTCAACAAAAGTGCAGTGTTCTGTGATGACTTGAGTTCTGAGTTGGATCTCCTCAGACCTCTTGACACACGCAGGTGGGTACACCAACCTTGTGGCAGCCCAGAGGGGGCACATGTGCTCCCTGCCACCCGTGCAGTTCGGTCGGGCAGGTGTTTGTTCATGTATATATACTGCACTTGTACCCTGTGCTCTCGCTTACGGCCATACCACCCTGAACATGCCCGATCTCGTCCGATCTCGGAAGCTAAGCAGTGTCGGGCCTGGTTAGTACTTGGATGGGAGACCGCCTGGGAATACCAGGTGCTGTAAGCTTTTTTGCCCTGGCCACCCGCCAGCAGGGGGCGCCCTGCTGCCTGTAGCTCCTCCAGACTTTGCAGTCTTTCTATAGTTCAGCCTATTTGTTTCAGCATTTCTTACTTTCCTCCTTTCTCGCCACCTGACATCACTGTAATGAACAGCCTGTACTGCTTGTGTTGTTAATTTTCTGACCTCAACAAAAGTGCAGTGTTCTGTGATGACTTGAGTTCTGAGTTGGATCTCCTCAGACCTCTTGACACACGCAGGTGGGTACACCAACCTTGTGGCAGCCCAGAGGGGGCACATGTGCTCCCTGCCACCCGTGCAGTTCGGTCGGGCAGGTGTTTGTTCATGTATATATACTGCACTTGTACCCTGTGCTCTCGCTTACGGCCATACCACCCTGAACACGCCCGATCTCGTCCGATCTCGGAAGCTAAGCAGGGTCGGGCCTGGTTAGTACTTGGATGGGAGACCGCCTGGGAATACCAGGTGCTGTAAGCTTTTTTGCCCTGGCCACCCGCCAGCAGGGGGCGCCCTGCTGCCTGTAGCTCCTCCAGACTTTGCAGTCTTTCTATAGTTCAGCCTATTTGTTTCAGCATTTCTTACTTTCCTCCTTTCTCGCCACCTGACATCACTGTAATGAACAGCCTGTACTGCTTGTGTTGTTAATTTTCTGACCTCAACAAAAGTGCAGTGTTCTGTGATGACTTGAGTTCTGAGTTGGATCTCCTCAGACCTCTTGACACACGCAGGTGGGTACACCAACCTTGTGGCAGCCCAGAGGGGGCACATGTGCTCCCTGCCACCCGTGCAGTTCGGTCGGGCAGGTGTTTGTTCATGTATATATACTGCACTTGTACCCTGTGCTCTCGCTTACGGCCATACCACCCTGAACACGCCCGATCTCGTCCGATCTCGGAAGCTAAGCAGTGTCGGGCCTGGTTAGTACTTGGATGGGAGACCGCCTGGGAATACCAGGTGCTGTAAGCTTTTTTTCCCTGGCCACCCGCCAGCAGGGGGCGCCCTGCTGCTTGTAGCTCCTCCAGACTTTGCAGTCTATCTGTAGTTATGACTATTTATTTTAGCATTTCTTGCTTTCCTCCTTTTCCGCCACCTGACATCACTGTAAAGAACAAACGCTCCTCTCGTTTTTTTCATACTTAACTCTATATTTAGCTATATTTAACATCCATTCTCAACAAATGGATATTTTTCTATATCTCTGATGATTGCAGCAAACGTGGTTCATTGCATCACACTCACCAAAGAGCACTCAGCCATTTTCTTTTTTCAATAAAGAGACAAGCTATTGATAAGCTACTGATCAGTGATCATACCCTATTCTCTGCAGAAGTCATGCCATTCAAACAGTGAAAGTGAAATGCTGTTGTTTTTATTAGAGCTCTAAAACTCGGATCCTTTTAAGGATTCGAATCCCTCTGAGTCACTCACTGAACTGATCCGGATCTGCGAGTCACTTGAGTCTCTTGTGTCAGTATTACTAAATAGTAAGTAAAGTGCCTTGTGATCGGAATGAATCACTTTTAAATAAAGCTATGGTTAAAAACAAGAGAAATGTTTATTTAAACACTCCAAAACTTAAACATAGTCATAACAGCAAAATCGCAAAATGCAACCGAGAGTAAGAATAAATAAGTAAACAAACTATTACTAATTATTATTGTTCCCAGATCACCACCAAATGTATAAATTATCAGTGCATTGCCACTACTAACACTACATTATCTGAAAATTGCTTCTAAATCAAGCAGTAGGCTATTTTCCCTGCATTTTGAGCACAGACAAAAACATTAACATCACATGATGTTTTCCATGGATAAAATAAAATCTTTCGTGGATAGGCACATATAAAACGAATTTATTGAATTCATATGAGTGCATGCGCTACTTCTGGTGTGACTCTGAATCCCCTCTCCTTACAGATCCGGGTGTGTTTAACTGGTGGATCCACTCATTATTGTCGGCTACGGTTAGGGACTCAAGATTCGCTGGATCCGCACGGATCCGGGTTAGTGTCGGTTAGCGGATCAGGACTCAGGATTCGCCGGATCTGCACGGATCCGGGTTAGTGTCGGTTAGCGGATCAGGACTCAGGTCTCGCCGCATCCGCACGGATCCGGGTTAGTGTCGGTTAGCGGATCAGGACTCAGGATTCGCCGGATCCTCACGGATCCGGGTTAGTGTCGGTTAGCGGATCAGGACTCAGGTCTCGCCGCATCCGCACGGATCCGGGTTAGTGTCGGTTAGCGGATCAGGACTCAGGTCTCGCCGGATCCGCACGGATCCGGGTTAGTGTCGGTTAGCGGATCAGGACTCAGGATTCGCAGGATCCGCACGGATCCGGGTTAGTGTCGGTTAGCGAATCAGGACTCAGGATTCGCCGGATCCACACGGATCCGGGTTAGTGTCAGTTAGCGGTTTAGCCGGATTCGTATTAATGCACCAGGATCTGTTACAGACCCGGGTGTGTTTAACCAGTGGATCCACTCATTACTGTCGGTTAGGACCCAGCAGAGCCGGTTCAATGGAGACCGGAATCGGAATCGGATTCATTACTCATGAGTCATTTAAAGGATCCGGGTGATTAACCGGGATGAGTCCTGAACCGCCCAGCACTAGTTGTTATATGCCATCGTGTAATTCAGCTTTGAGGAGTTTCTGAAAGTATATGCAGAGCAAAAGGTCTACATGCAATAAGTATTTTGGAGGATGCGGGCATCGATCCCGCTACCTCTCGCTTGCGCCTGCTGTGTCTCGACTATTTCGCCAAAGTAAGCCCAAAGTAAGCCCATCGTTAGCCAATCACGTGCCTCCTTTCCCAAAGTAAGCCCAAAGTAAGCCCAAAGTAAGCCCATCGTTAGCCAATCACGTACCTCCTTTCCCAAAGTAAGCCCAAAGTAAGCCCACCATTATCCAATCGTATTCGAGAGGCGGGCTCTCGATGAAGAACCAATCACTGCCCCGTTTGTTGACAGGCGGGCGTTTTCAACTGCTTCAGATCGCCGATAGAAAGAGAGAGTGTTATACTTTGACATGTCTATGGTGTTTATGCTCCATACATTTTCTCTGTATTACTTCAGAAATATGCATTTGTTGTTTATGTTGTATGTCTTATTAAAAACAATTACAAAAACCGTGTTTTTTCTTTATTTTGGGCAAATGTTCACATGCATGTTCACAATCAATCATGAACTTTACATGAAATAAAAGTATTGGAATGACATTAAATTGCTATATGATTTAGATTACCCCCCCACACATACACACACACACACACACACACACACACACACACACACATACGCACACAAGATTTACCCTTGTAAATCTGTCAGAGAGGGGATAATTAGATAAAATAATGAGAACATTTGTCCATATTATTCATGTAGTATTCCTGAAATTTTGATACGATACGTAGCATTCTCCAAGCACTACTACCGAACTGAATGGGGGGGGGGGGGGGGGGGGGGGCATTCAGTTCAGTTCATTCATGTCACATTACATCGATTTCTGTGAGAACAAATGGCTTCAGATGTACGTCAGGTGCCCGGTGAAAGCACCCAGCTCCTCCCGCCCCTCCCCCACGGACAGCGGCGCATCCGAGCGCGCACCCCCCCCGCCCCCACCCCTCTCCGCACTCCAACTCGGACCTGAGACCGACCTAGCTCGTCTAGCGACACACCCTGTCAAAAGGTAAACTCTTTAGTTTTATTCAGTCATTTGCATTATGTATGCACAGCCCGTTTTCCGCCGCCAGTCGCCCACATCCCCCAGACTCCTAATGGCTCCTTCAGAGGAGGCCAAAAGGAGGGAGAATGTTGGGTCAGGGAAGGCTAAGGGGAAGGAGGAGGTGCTGGCAGAAGCCAGACATTTTGTCAGTGTCCATGGTGGAGACCCCACTGACACATTTTTGGTCTTGGCCCACTGCATGTTGCAGTTCGGCATATACCAGGGCCAAAGATTCAGGTGGCTCCTGGAGAACTCCCTGGGCTATGCCCTGTACTTAGTGGACAGTGTCTCCAAAGAGACAGCAAATCCAACTCCTCTGTCACAGAACAAACAGCTCCTTCTGGAGTACACAAATAAAATTCCAGAGATGACAGAGGAGTTGGAAAATTTCAGAAGGAAGCAGAGGATGCTCAGGGAGGCAAAGGAATCAGGAGACCGGGGGTATTGTATGGTGGAGTTTGGCAAGCACAAGGGCCGGTCTATGAAGGAGGTGTACGAGGACCAAAGCAAGGAAGCCCAGGACCTCATCAAGTACCTGCTGACGGCACCTGCCCGGCCCAACACCAACATGGCTCTTTTCAAAGAGTATGTTCTGCAGAGACGTGCGTCTCCTCCACCACTGCCACCCACCGTCTCCAGTGTCCAGGACCCAGGACCATCCACCTCTTCTGCTACCCACCTCCCACCTGCAGCCTCCACAACAGCCGCATCCTCACCTGGAGTGAGCACCTGGAAGCCAGGGGCGGTGAAAACGCTGCTGGCTCGTGGAAAACACATGTCTCCCTCACAGGTGGCAAGAAAGTTGTTGGGAAAAGCTGGTGAGTAAGAGTGTGAATTTAGAATTTGCCCTGCAGCACTTGTACATGTGCTGGTTTATCACTTTATCTGACTGCAAAGACTTGTCCACCTTTATCCAGCTCCATCAACACCTGCCAAACCCAGGACTGACGTGAGGGCCCGCTTTCATCCCATCCCTACTGGTCAGTGTGCAACATGTTGCATACATTTGTCTCCATACATATAAACAGCAGGCCTAATAGTTTGAACATGTGCTTCCAGGGATCTCTGAGGATGATGATGAGGAGCTGATAGCTGCTGCATCTCAAGCTGAAGCGCAGCTAAATACAGGTGTGGCATATGACACCAATATAAATGTTGTACAAATGTTTAGTGACAACACTAAGAAGTATTGTTTTGCTGAAACTTCCCACATTTTTAAATTGACTTTTTGTTTACAATACAGAGCTACATCCCATCAAGCGGGATGCATTATTTGAATGCATTTCTTCAAAACCTTACGGTTATGTAACAAAGGTATCACGTGTTATTTTTTTTGTTTCTGCTTACCTCTGCAATCACCTGTGTTTTCTGAAGATCACATCATGCACGGCCTCTCGCTCTCACTCACCCTTCATCTTTCACTCACCCTTCAGCTCCCTCTTGGGAACAGGACGGTGGACAGTCGTTGTTCTAATGATTAGAAAAGCAGTCGTTGCTGTGTCTGTGTGTATGTGTCCTCTGTGGTCATCATTACAGCTGTATTAACTCCATAATCCTTTCATAAAAAGTCATACACTGAGTTCTTTGTATTTTAACACTTGTGGCTTTTCTGTAGTGTAGTAGTTCTTTACCCTTCAATAACTATCCCAATAGATTGCTTCTTTACTACTACTACTACTACTACTACTACTACTACTACCACCACCACTACTACTACTTAACTACTTAACTGCGTTGTATTTGTGAGCTGCACTTGTGGCATACTACTCTTAAACATTCAACATCCAGTCAGTTTTAATATTGTTTTGCTGTCTTTTGGCTTCATTCCTTCTTTATTAGCTCCGTCCGCCACAAGTCAGGCCAGTGCCACTCCCCCAGCAGCATTTCATCCTGGAGCTGCCGAGCTCCCCAGGCACTGGAAGGATCAACTTCCGTCCTTCCAGCAAGAGTGGATCCGGAGCACTTTGTTTCGGGCCAATCCACTAACGGGAAGATCGGAACTCGTGCCTCAGTTGAGGCTTTGGTGGTATCCTCCTCAGCCGGTTCTCATCCACACCCAGCCTCCCTCCTCACCTGACCACTTTTTCTGTCGGCCGCTGTGCTTGTGGATGCCCCTCAAAATGTGGCGCTTTCCCTTTGTCTGTGTTGGTCCGGCCTGTGACAAGCACAGACTCACAGCAGCTGGTGTGTACAGAACAGTGCGCAGGGTCCTGGATGTAGACGGGTGGTATGACCTCGCCACCGAGTACCTGGAGTGTAAACGCTGCACGAAGAAATATCCCGCCTGGTCTGAGGACATCCTCGGACAGCTGGATATGGGCCACCGCAGCCAGTTTCCAGCGCTGCTCACGTACAGGTAAATGGCTTGTGAATGTCAACCATCAGGTGACACTCTTCTGCCCTCTGGAAGCATGTACTAATGTCTTTTGCATTGCTCATAACTTATTCAACATGACAGGTTGCTGCCCTCGTCTTGCCAAATATGTGTTTATACTGTGCTATTATACGCTAATATTCATGTACACTGTGAACAAAGGAAAATGACCGGAGCAAATTTCTTGCATGTATTCATATTCATAAATGTGATTCTGATTCTTTCCTCAGGTACTCATGTGACATCCGGGTGGTGAGGATGATGAGGGAGAGGACCTTGGGCAACAGCGTGACTCAGCTGTACAAGAAGCTGCAGGAACAGCACAGCGAGGCATGGATGCAGCGTGTCCTGCAGTACTTGACAGCTTGCGAGCCATTCACCAGGTCCGCCGTTGTCCGCCCCGTCTTCCCTGAGCCTCCAGCCTTGCCTGCTCTACCGAAGCCCAAGTGGCTTCTCTCTGTATATGCCAGGGATGTCCTTGGTCGACTTGATGAAGTGAAGTCCAAAATAACGTCCGTCTTTGGCTCAGTGCTGAAAATGGACTCCACTAAAAAGGTACCACAGCCCTTTTCACATCCAAAACTTGGAGTGTGCACATAATGCACACAGCTTTGACTCTTCATCTTTTCTCAACAGGTCACCAAGAAACTCGCTGGCGCCACAGCAGGTACAGCTGCCTGGTGCACCAACGTGGGAAACGAACACGGGCAAGTTCTCGTCTCTGTGCTGACAGCCAGCGAGGGACAGGGGCTGGACGCCATGGCAGCTGGCCTTGTAAGGCGGTACAGAGAGGCTGGAGAGGTCCCACCCAAAGTAATGTATGTGGACAGGGACTGCTGCAGCAAACACGGACCTTGTCGGGTGAAGGCCATGTTTGCCGAGTGGGACGGACTGCAAGTGCGGCTGGACATTTGGCACTTTATGCGCCGCTTTGCTGCAGGCGTCACCACAGAGGCTCACCCCCTCTATGGCATTTTTATGTCCCGCCTGTCCGCGTGCATTTTTGAGTGGGACCCTGAGGATGTTGCCGCCCTTCGCCGTGCCAAGGAGGGTGAGCTGGCAGCCAGGAGGATCGCCCGCATCCCGGAGGAGGTGGTGACCACCCGCATCACCCGCAGAGAGCTGGCTCTCCACTGCAGGAGGAGGACGAGAGGGGTGGAGGAGACCAGCAGACTGATCGGGTGTCTGATCAGTCTGTTTGACGGGCCGGGTGGGAAGGACACGCTGGGCGTTCCTCTGCTGGACCATGAACGGATCCAGCAGATATGGAAGGAACAGGAGAGACACGTCTCCTGTATCCAGGATCCCGTGGCCTTCCCACTCTACACCAGGACCGGCACGCTCAGGAAAGGTGGTGTGGAGCTGTGCTGCTTCAGGTGTGCCCGTGGCTCTACCTCCTTGGAGTCCTTCCACCTGCACCTGAATCGCTTCATCCCAGGTATCGCATACATAAGGGTTACTAGAATTTGCTTTACAGGAATGTTACACTCCTTTTTGGTCACTAATTTCACTCTTTGTTTATTTTGCCTTCAGGAACCAGTGCCAGTGCCGCACATTTCCAGGCCTACCTCCTGGAGGGCCTGATGCGCTGGAATGACAACCGCATGGAGGAGGCTGTGACAGGAGCACCCTCCGTGCGTTGTTACGTCAGTGCTCTGAAAGAGGCAGTGGACCGCCTCAGCCAAACGGTGCTGGGGAGGTCCTGGGACGAGCGATATCGCACCCCTGGAGCGTACACTGGTAAGCCATTCACTTATTTGTCATGAGAAAGAGTAACTTGAATAATTACATACATTTTAATGGTAATAATAATAATAATAACAATGATTACCCAAACTTACATAAACGATTAAAAAATGCTCTCTCTTTTCTGTTTTGCTTTTGTAGGAGAATTGCTAGGTATGGAATACCTATACAGCCAAACAGGCAAAACCCTTACTCCAGTGCTACAGACCCCAGAGGAGGAGGACAGGCTGGTGGAGCAAATGGGCGAGGAGGACACAACGGACGAGGGGTTCGGTGACGAGACCACGGAGGACATTACCGTTCCGGTCCTGTATGAGGACGATCCCTGCCGTGGTCTGGAGAACAGGCCCTCATCGGGGAGTCCACGGGCCTCTACATCACGAGAGGGAGATGGCAGATCAGCCAGTGGTGCGGGACTGTCTGATCTGCCATCCACATCCACGGGTGCAGATGAATCTGCGAGCAATTTGTCTGACGTGGAGCATGTAAGACACAATCTGAAACACAAACACACACACACACACACACACATTACTCCATTTTACTATTAACCACTTTGATTTACTAGGGAGAAGTCATTGGACCAGATGGGATCGCTGGGTGGGACAAGGTCCAGGATCTTGCTGCCTACCTGGTGGGTCTCCGTGAGGCTTCTTACCTCACGGAGCTGCAAGTGACTCGGGTCGTCCAGCTGTGGACAGCTCTCCCTGACAGCGACAAGGAGCGGATCGACTACCAGCCTCGCCATCAGCCGCGACTGACAACGGGACGCTTTAAGGCTCCTAAGAGGTCTGGAGTCACACCGGGTGTGGAGAGTGTCAAGCGCTGCTTGATCGGACATCCTGGGGGGCCGGCTCAGTGGCCCAGCACCAGCCGCTTGGTGGAGGCCATGTGCATAAGGCTGTGCGCTTTGCACAAGACGACCACCAAGAAGGCTGGAGTTCCCACTCCCAGA
Organism: Karalla daura; assembly: GCA_029224185.1. Lineage (NCBI taxonomy): Eukaryota > Metazoa > Chordata > Actinopteri > Chaetodontiformes > Leiognathidae > Karalla > Karalla daura. Next base: position 17,599,576 of record CM055194.1, read on the forward strand.
TGGTCCAAGATCCTGACTGACTACCACCACATCCGGGAGTTGGTGCTCAACAGTCCGAGGCTGATGGATGAGACTCTGATCCAGCTTTTTGAACTAAACCAGAAGACGCTGATTCAGTGGTAGGTCAGGCATATTGTTTATATGACAATTCTGTAGAGAATGCATTTCTGACATATCTGATGATCTACTCTCAGGTTTCAACGGCGACAGAAAAGCCAGGAGAGCAGTGTGCTCGCACAGGGACTGGCTCCGGACGATCCCATTTCTGTGGCACCTGTCCAGCTTCCTCCCCCACAGGAAAAAATGCAGGTCCATCCAGCGACATCTGGCCCACAACACGAGTTTGTCCTTCTGCCCAATCTGGAGGGACAGGCTCCTATCCTTCGGCCAGGCCGGCGTCCTGCTGCTGCTGCCACCAGGGACCAGCCCGTTGCACCTGCTCCCGCGGCATCGGGCACTGCACATCTACAGGCCATCTCATCTGCTGGGATGTTGCCTGTATTTAGAACTTTAATAGTCAACCCAACCATGGCAGGAACTTCTGGTGCATCAATGTGGGGTGCAGGCCCAGTTCCGCCCAGTTCCGTCCAGGCACCTGCCTTTTCTGCTGCACCTGCTGCACCTGCTGCACCTGCTGCACCCGCTCCTCCTGTGTCCCGTTACACAGAGAGGAACAGACGGCGGAGGGCCCTTGACGAGGAGAGGGGAATGGCAAAAAGAAAATACGAAAGGAATGTCAATTACAACACCTGTAGCCAGTGCGGGCAGCCCAAAACGAAAGAGTTTGGGCACAGTCGCTATGGCAGCTTGACGTACTGCCCTCGTGCATCGAATGGCAAGTCTCTAGATGAGTGGTTGGCAGAGCGGAGGGCAGAGAAATAAATATATGTTGTCATAAATGATATAAGTGTACATATTGTTGTTTGGTGTGTGTGTGTATTTGTGTTACTGCATTAAATGTCATTCTGCCAACACTAAAGACTCAGCCTGTGCATCATCAAAAAAGATCAATACTGTATCACCGTTTTTGAAAGCGTACTTTATGTTATTAACATTATATTAACAGAAACGGTCCAAGTCACGGCTTGTGCGGGACGTCACACGGCGATCGCTGGTTCGAATCCTGCTCATGGCCTGACTCTAAAATAAAGTCAAACTCAAAATGGACCATGATGCACCGGGCCATTGCCTGAACAATATAGCAGACAAATATGCCCGTGTTATTCCTTTACTCTGCATTTTTCGGCGCTGCGCAGGGAGTGCAGGGAGCGAGAAAATTGGCTCCCTGCCTATGCTAAGCGAGCGCTCTACCATTTGAGCTAATCCCCCGTCTTTCAGTGCCGTCACTGACCTCAAAATGTACCTCACCTTTTCAGTATTACTATTCCTTTGTTTTTGTCTTAAACTGGTAAGAGGACAGTTAATATTTGTACAAACTTGTTCAAAGAAAATGGATTTTTATTCAACATATTGGTCAAAAATTTCCAAGAGTCTTCTCCTGTATTTATTTGGACTTCTCAGAAAATTAAGGGTACACTCCCATCTAGTGTACGTTAGGGAGAACTGTATCTATTACGGCTGGTAGTCCATTCCAGTTATCCAGTCCTGGTTTACAATATTCCAGTCCGGGTCTTATGACACAGCCTTTGAAGGCTCCGTGTGGGCGTTACCGACCGGCTTGACTTCCCAAGCAACCACGCAATAAAGCTCTCAGCCCACGACGAGTGTGTGCAAGTCATCCTGACTTTTTAATTCACATTTGCCGCCTCCGTTCCGTTGTGTCCTCGCGCGGAGCTCACATTACCGAGCATTTCGTCCGTACTTTGAACGCGTCGTCGTAGCGGACGTTGATTAGCAGCTTGTTAGCAGCAGCAGCAGCGGTTAGCGACCAACCACATGGACCCTCAAAACAGAAACACTGACACCGAGATGTGGCTCACCCACGCCAAAACTCTGCGGCTCCACACTGGAAATCTAGTAAACAGGAGCCGGCTGAAGAAAAAATGCCCAGCTTCTCCCAGTGAAGAGGTAAGCATGCTTACATGTTATCATAGTTTGTCATGGCTGACATGGTGTGTGACAGATTAGCTGCTTAGCCTAGCCTCTAAATTAAGCTACCGGGCTAAATATTGTACTCGCTGTCAACACCAGACTTAGAATAAAACACGTGAGGTTATACAAGAATAGAGAAGATGTTTCATAATGTTTTAACATGAGTTTATGTCGCGATCAGCAGTGACAGCACTTTTTTCTGAGTCTAATGCTACTGAAATACCTGCATGTCAGTGTTTACCTGCATTTACATGAGTGTAAACCGTTAAAGAGAAACAAGTGTTTGAGAAGTAATTGTATATGTTGATTTACATGATTATTGATATGATGTTCCAGTTTCACTGTAAATCCTTTCTTATCTTTAATGAACTGTTAAGACAAATTTATTGTGTTCATTTAGTCTTTGTATTGCTTCCTATTTTAAACAGTTAGTTCAAATTAGCTCCACATTTTCTCATATTACCAGACTGTGTGACACTTGTTTGACTGCTTTAGGTCATTTTGTACTCATCAGAGTTGAGTATTGTGAATTTTTAGTGCGATCATTGTTGTTCTTGGCATACCCATAGTCCAAAGTTGAGCTTGTTGTGATTAAACGTTAAGGTTGCCATACTTGTAATCATTCAGATGCAACATCTGAGGGATTTACTCACATACATTGACTGTATCCTATGCTGTAAGTAGCAGTGGAGGAATGTGGCTGTGGCGGTAATCTATTTAAAAGTGGCAAGACCTGCTCTGTGTTCCTTCTCTTCTGACTAACCCTACTAATGCAGTTTCATTTCCCTAATGCAAAAAGTTGTAAAATCAGCAGTCAAATGTAACTACTCTTCTCACCCTTTCCCAAGCTCTGTGTTACTTGTAGAGCTTATCCAACTGATTTAATTCTTGTTGAGACACTCAGCATATCACAGCTGCTGTGGTGTTGATGTGAAGTCTGCTGAAGTCTGCTCGGCTTAAAGATCACAATGTTGTTGGATGTTTTACTTGATGTTTGTCCATTTGATATTTCAGCTTCAAGATTGTATTCAAGCAACACTGAGTGACTGGTTCTCCACAACAAAACCACCATCCAAGGTACAACAGTTTTTAGAAATATGTGTCCACTGTGCAATCAGGTTGTGTCCATTTTTAAAGCAGCCTAATTTAGCCTCTCCCTTAGCCAACACAAGCAATAGTTTTAGAATCGATGGTCAGTTGCGGTAAGACTTGCTGCATGTGAATCATGCGCTTAATAATGTGCTACGGCACTGCAGTGCACATCATGGTCCCAGTGCTTGGGAAAATAAGATAGACTGTAGTGATGGAGATCAAAGGATGCCTCTGGGCCAAATGAAAAGAAGCTGTCATGATGAATGTTCATGCAGTGCTGGTTGCCAAAGGCGCCATTCCAAATGTGTGTCTGTCTGTTGGATCAAGTTGGGGGGCGGGCTGTGTGGAAAGTTTTCTCTGGATGCTTTGTTCGCTAACTGTGGAAAGGTTTCTATAAACTAGTAGACACAGGATATTCAGAGTAACTTGTTCTGAAAGGGCAGAATTATATATATAGTTTTTTCAATGGTCACAGGGTCCAACGAAGAGAACCACCATTCTTGTGGAACACGCCCTTGCGCTGGGTGTTTTGCATGGCTCAGCTAATCTGCTTTAGTTTTTATCACAGGAGTCAACTGGGGCTAGGGGACGTTCAAACAATTGAGTTAGCCTTATAAACAAATACAAAACATGTTCGACCAGTCTGATGGGCAAGAATTTGGTGTTCACTCAGGTGATGACTTCCCCTCAGATTTGAGGATTTGATCTTTCTTTTTACTTATTACTCTGCAGTGTTTGCTCAAGGTCTTTATTGAATTGCTTTTTTTCTTACATCTCAGTCGCTTTCCCTGGCAGAAAAGCTCAGAGGTTTTGTATGCTTATGTAAATGATGTTCCCATCGTAGAACCGAATACTCCTCCATATTGTTGTCCCACTGTTGCACTAACCTCAGAGCTTTAGTTTTGCATGCATGTCACATGGATAACTTGCATCTGGAGTGTAAATAACTGCAGAGTCACCTTGATGTGAAAGATATAGCAGTAGACTTTAATAGATTGGATTCACACACATCCAACATGGTCCACATCTGATAATAATGTCTGCAGTTTCAAATGAAGGCTTACCAACACATTTTGTCAGTATTATTATTATTATTATTATTATTATTATTATTATTATTATTATTGTTGTTGTTAGTATATGCAAGGATCAATCAGTCCAATAAACTGTAAAATACACTTTCAGGTAAAGCCACTTGTAAAGAAATAAACCTAAAATGTCACTTTTAAATGCTACATAGATAAGTAGTGGATGGGATCATTGTGCAACCTCAGAAATTATTAGATCAGCACTTAAACTGTGACTTGAATTGTTGTATGCCAGTACACAGCTTTTAGACAGCACAGCAGAAAGATGTTGTTCCTTGAAGAAGAGTTTAGTTACAAAACAAAGATAATATGAGGAATTTTATCTCTTTTGTAGGATTTTCCAGATACCCTGGACTGCTCCATTTCCCAGGACACAGATGCCATCACACCTGAAGAGAGGGAGGAGCTGAAGGTCTCAGGTCAGTACTGCTTTGACAGCTCATCCCAAAGAGCTACTTGCATTGTAAAAGATATCTACTTAACTAAAGTTTGTGTTCAAGTTAATCAGAGTGAGAGATTTAAAGAGATAGAAGGAAGTTAGGAACACAAATGCTGGAGGAAGAAAAAAATCGTAAGCAATTGACAGAACGCAGCATATAAACCTAAAAACAGTTAACAGATCTGCTAACGTTGCTGTCATAGTGGAATGTGACAGCTCTCAGTTTCCTATTAGTCTCCAGGGTTGTTCCAGTCGAAACATGTCAGGTGTTCTCAATTAATGCCACGGTAACTGTCGAGAGAATCCCCTATACGTACAGGGATATAGTTAATAAAGTTAATGTATAGTTAATACTTGATTGAAATGTTTAGAAATTTTAAACTGTAAATAGTTAAACCATTCATAGATGGTGTTGATGAGATTTGGATGCACAAGTTGCAAGAAAACGACCTCAGGTCATGTTGGGACAACCTGTTAAAGGCTGCCTTATTTTCACAGTCAAGCTGTTCCTGTGTGACTCTGTTCAGTCCTCTATCAGAGACGCAGTGGAGATGGGTGAGCTTGAACTTCCTTCAGCAACATTTACATCTTCCCACAAAGATGATATGCAATTTATACAAAGCTTGTCTTCCAAACTCTGCAGCCTGCCAGACGCTGGCCGTGTCCCAGCTCGACTCTGTTATCATAGCGCCACCGGGGCCCCTGGAGGGAGACAGCCAAACTCTGGCCCACCTTCAGCCCGCCTGGGAGGAGCTGGAGGCTCTGGTGGGGAGCCAGCGGATCGCTGCCATCGGCACCTCTGACCTGGACAAAGACCTGCTGGAGCAGCTCTACAACTGGGCTCAGGTGAGGGAGAATCTTAACCTCTGTCACAGTGTTTAAGTTGTGCCACCTTATACAAGTATTAAAACTTGATTAATCAATTTTGGAAAAGTTAAGGTCCTTAGAAAATATTTAAAAGTTTTAATCGTGGTTTTATGAATTACATTTTGTTGCTACTCGAGCTTGTTTGAAATAATTTGACCGCAAAAAGTCTTATGTATGTATGGTGAATAATTGAGTCAGAGTTGCTTGTTGTGACTAAAGGTATATTTGAATAAATTTTCCTTAATATAAAAAACCTTTCATTTAATTTATCTCGTCAAGCTTTATTCGTTCCTAGACGATCTGAGTTCTGTTGTATGGTTGTGCTCTACAGATCCAAATGTTTAGTACGTTGAAGAAGTGTTGCTGATGACAGTTTGAAATGATGATGAGGCCTTAAAGTTATTTTGGTCAGTCTTTAAGACGTTTTAAAAAGTATTGAAATAAACAAGGATTCCTGCAGATACCGTGTCATACGAAGCAGTAATAAGTACTAGAACTTGCAACTTCAAGTGTTTACACAGTACTATTTGTGCTGTCATACTGTGACAGCAAAATAAAAGGAGATCCACCGGTTGGTGTTATTTAATGAGACTGTGTTGACTAAACACTGTCAGCATGACTCAGCAATTTTTCCATGAACAGAAAGTGAAAGGAGAAAGAATGCTGAAGGCTGCATCTTGATAAGAAGCTGCACTATCAGCCTCACTTGCATATCACAGTCATTCTGACCACAGCTCCAACCTCAATTGTGTAATATTTCTCCAGTAACGTGAGAACAAAAGCAGTGCTGTGAAGACTGGATCATTAGGCCACACCCCTGCAGGGAATTTGAGCTGTTCAAACACAAAGACAACCCTTATGTATTATTCAGCTTGTTTGCATCTCATTTTAATTTTGTTTTAACTCTGTCAATAAATGGTGAAAATCAGTCACTGTTACTGATCACGTTTCCTCCCTGGCACCAGGTGAAGCCCAGCAGTAACCAGGTGAACTTGGCCTCCTGCTGTGTGATGCCTCCAGACCTGACTGCCTTCGCTAAGGAGTTTGACATCCAGCTGCTCACGCACAATGACCCCAAAGGTGAGTCCTGGACGCACTTTGCTGTCAAATTCAACATGCACAATAGTTCCTAGTAGAAGCCTCTGTGTGCATAAGTATTTCTGATATGCTTCTTCATTATCGCGAGCTGTTATTTTGAGTCCACCCTACAGCCCATGTCCTCCGCATTCCAGCTCCTTCCAACGCTTGGTGTTTACAAACACACAGCTGAAAATAATCCCCCACATACTTTCTCCAGAGTTCAGGGGGTTTTAGCAAATCAAGAGTACTTCCGCTTTGACTTGTGAAATGAAATGGGCTCAGAATTTTTACAGAACTCATTAAAAGCGAGCACAGAATGCCTTTGAAAACCCTGTTGTGTTTTAACAGCTCTGCTCCTGGCCTCACTTTTCCATCCACAGAGCTGATGTCACCAGCCACATTCCGGGAGGCGTTGCAGGAGGGAACGCAGGTCCTGAACAGCGCTGACTGGAGGCTGGAGTGGGTGCTACGCTACTCCATTATTGTCAAGAGCAGGGGAATCATCAGGGCCAAGGGCTACCTCGTCAGCGCGAGGAAGGCGAACCCCTAACACACTCCAGAAGAGAACAAGGCGCATGGATGAAGCCATTTTCCTCCCTTCTCATTCGCACACACAGACACGCACATAAACACGTTCTACAATTACAGCTTTGAATAATGGATGCTGCCAATCACCATGAGTCTTGAAGTCGCTGTTTTATCTTACAGATAAGGTTGCATCTTGATCATCTTTGATTTCCTGCGGTTAAAGGATGCAAGTATTCATCACCATCGTCTCAGTGAGATCAATAATAGGAGTTTAACACGCAGGATTAACTCTTGGGTACGTGTTAAGAGAGCAGACTGTGACAGTTCACAGATGGCGGCTCTTGTTATGACCAGTATATTGACAGACCAGCAATTTGTCAACCCGGTAGCAGCTGCTTTAAAGGTAGAAAATGTCAACTGTTAAAAGTTTGATCTGAGGTGAAGGTTCCTTAATCTTGTTCTGAATTGAAGTGCCTCTCATCTTTTGCTTCTCCTGTCATCATTCCTGTTTTGTCTTGACTGTGTGCGTGTGAACGAGCTTTAAATACCCTAGCAGTCTGACTGAAAATCAGTCAAGTCAAGTGGGTAAACCGAGTGGGTAAAGAACATTGAAAAATGGCAAACCTTTTTTTTAGTACAGAATTCAAACATTAAAGGGTAAATAAGGGTAAATTTTAGAAGTCTGATCAAGTAATTTGATTTGACCACCTGCATTCCTCTATTAAGTGAAATAATACACTAATTCTAACATATGAGACATTTATTTTTCAATGCCAACAGCTGGTAAAACAGATAAATATGAGTATTGTATGACTTTATCATTCATCTTTTGTAACCACACACTGTTTTTGACAAGTCTGTGCTCATGAGATTAATTTGGGGTTTTGAGATATTTTGGGTCACAAAGGATCCTTGTTTATCTCTTGTTGATATAGCACTGGAAACTAGCTGAAGATGGGCTCTGTCATTATGGAAAAAGACCATTGATTTGGCCAGTTCTCTTTCTGTGTGATGACACATTAAGCCCATTGGATTTAAAGATACCCCCGCCCCCATATTTTTCTTCTCCTGACTGCTTCAAAACTGAGAAGGCATTTACGGAAAGTCGCCAGTCTATTCCAGATCGATTCACTCAACATTAACCCCAAAGTTGGGTGTAGTTTTCTTTGTGGAATCGTGGTCGTTATTTTCCCAAACTGGTTAATCTCATGAAGAATTGTTTGTTGTACTGTAAACATATTTAATGTTGTCATATTTCTGTATATGATGAATTGGCTTTATGAAAACCATGGAACTGAGAGAAAGTTGAAGCAAAGGCAAAGTGGGATAAATTATACATGTTTGACGTGTATAAAAAAATGCAAATTAAACTGCTGATGGTTGTTTAAAGTGAAATGACAACGGGGCTGCCTGTGTGATGTTTGATTTTTATTACATATGTTACGATGTTGAAAGTCTGAGGCAGAGAAGTCAATGTTTGTTTGGAACTTCACACTTCTCCCTGAATTTAAAAATAGAAGTATTCAAACGGAAAATCAGATTTACAAAGAAATTAATGAACAAATTATTCCTTAAATATAAGGATACTGTGCCATGCATTGAATTGGACGACAATCTCAAATAAATTGGTGCAAATGGCTGTTTAATCACTGGACTAGTGGAAGTTCCACATGCTCTTTCTAAAAAAAAAACAACTTAACAGCCATTGTGCAATATGAACTTGACGCAGCAAAAAAAAGAAAAAAAAGAATCGCATATCGACTGCTCGGCCTGTATGATCATGCCTTCCATTGATTAGTCGGGCCTGGCCAACACCGGAAGTGGAATAGTCTGTCAGGGCAAGATGGTGGCCACCAGGAGGGGAGTTCGCGTGTCTTCCCCGAGTAAAACAAACCCGGAGCAATCGTCGGACGTCCCTGTGAGTATGAGACAGACACGCAGTTTACATATGGATACGTTCACCGTGATGTTAAAGTCTAGAACACGGCAGAATCGGGCCCCTTACGTGGCTGTTTACCCGGGGCGCGTGCGCCGCCGGACCCCGCTCACGTGGACGACGGCGTTCAACGGTCTCTAAATGTTTGAATTATGTCTTGAAAACTGAAAATTAAACCGTTTAAGTTTAAGACCACATTATTAAGTCCTCATACTCGCCACAGGCGAAAACACAAACTGATTCACATGAGTTAAGTTCAATGAGTGAATCAGCTAAACTCTACTAACTGCCTCACGTCGACCGTTTTAAGCGTTTAACTATTAAAAGCTGATATTTCGGGACTGAGGGCTCGTCTTTGTGGGTTTTCTCCGGCCACCACTAATTTCCTACCGCTGTCCAAAAACAAGTTCGATTGGAAACTTAATTTGCCACTAGGTGTGAATTTGAATGATTTTGTGACGCTACCAATTTAGAATTTTCACAGACATTTGCCTGCAAACGTGGCTAACTCCATGGTACCCAACTGTGTCAGACTCCCTAGACAGGCCTACTAACAGGCCACTCTCACACTGGCACCCAGAGGTGGTTTTGAGTCTCAAATTGGCCTAAAAATAAATGTTTTTGGATTGTAGCAGGAAACCAGAGCACCCAGAGCAAACCCATTAAGGCAGATTTGAACTCTGCACCGTCTTGCACCTGTGATCAAGCCTTACAGTCCTCCTCTCCCTTAAGTGTGGCATTGTCAGTTTATTTAATGAATATTTTATACTTTTTATCAGGGTGTCAGCATAGTCATATTTTGGGCAATTTAAGGCTATTAAAAAGTCTTCATTGCAAATTTGTGAGGTATCACATGTTTTACCTCTTTTCAAATAATTTGACTGCAAATTCGCTACGACTTATGACCAAAGGTTTATTTTAAGCATGTTATTTTAGTTGATCAGAGGTCTGTTGTATGACTGTGCTCTGTAGATTTTATTGCAAACTGTTAAGTTTAAGATGTGTGGCTTGAAATGACAGCGAGCTCTTTAAGTTATTTTGCAAGGTCTTTTAGAAGTCTTAAGACAGGTGGATAGATTCCTGATACCTTGTTAATGAAGGATTTAGCTGTGACTGTATTTTAAGTGTCTCTAATGTGAAAAGTTGTTGTAAAACCCGCTGCATGGCTGACATTACTTTCTCATCTCTGCTCACACAGGCGACTCCCTCTCGAAGAACCAGAAGAACTGCGAAACAAGCCGAGAGTCCTCCCCCGCAAGCGCTGGTGGAGACCAGCAGCCAGCTGGACAAAACCGAGGAAGTAGCTGCGTCGTCCCCAGTGAGCCCCTCGGTGAAAAGATGCACCAGAGCGTCCAGACTCCACAGCCCGGAGCTGCCATGCACACCCGTGGACTCCACCCACGAGGCAGACGTGTCGGACGTGGAGTCCTGCTGCTCCCTGGTGCTCGACAGCCGGCCGCTGTTGACTCGCAGCAGGGGGAGAAGGCGGCAGCCCCGCACAGCGAGCCAGGAAGATGAGGTGTCCGAGGCAGAATCCTGCTCCTCTGCCGTGTCGGCGTCCATGGCCGGCCGGAGCACCCGCCGCAGCACGAGGAAGAAGACGGTTCCCGAGAGCCCAGCACGAGAGGAGGCGGCGGCAGAATCCTGCAGCTCGGTGGTGTCTGAGTCCCAGAGAGTCACCAGGAGCCAGAGGAAAACCACCCGCACCCGGACGCCTGCCAAACAAGTCACCGAGGACTCGGAGCTCTCTGAGGCCGACCTGTCCGTCGTCTCAGGAGCCGAGGCGATCAAGTCGGTCACCCGCAGAGCGGTCAGATCCAGAAAGCAGACGGGCTCCATCCCTCTCAACCTGGACGAAGCCTCGGACAGCGCTGCATCCCCGTCCCGAGTGACTCGGAGGACCCGGAGAGGGCAAGCTGCCGGCGCCTTAGACGTCAGCGAGCCACATTCTTGTGACTCCGAAGGGTTTGAATCCGGGCCCACGTACAGTCGAACAACTCCCAGGCGCAAAGTCTTGGACTCAGACTGTGAGGCGACCCCCTGCAGCAGCCGCACAGGCTCCGGACACAGTCGGGGCGGTGCTCCGGCGTCCGCGCTCGAGGATCTCAGCATCATTCAAGAAAAGCCGGCGGAAGCAGGTGAGGAGGAGGACGCCCCGTTGAACGATTCCAAACTAGAAACCACAGTGATCGCTGCAGACGCAGACTGCACCCTGGTGGAGGAGGACGAGAAGGAGAGCCAGAAGGAGGAAGTTATCAGCCTCACATCACAAGATAGCATGGAGAAGGGAGTACTGGTCATTTCAGATGATTCTGTCTCAGCGTCACACAGTCCTGTTTTTGGTGAAGAAACTGTGAGCAGACCTGCAGTGACTGTAGAAGGCCACCATGAGGAGCTGAAAACAAGTGAAAGCAAGGACGAGGAGACCACAGAGATGAAAACGCAGCAGGAAACCATCGTGGTGTCTGGGCCGCTGGTGTCTAGCCGATCAGTGACGGTAACATGTGATAGGACCGAGGACATCACAGAGGAGACTGAGGAGAAGACCGAAGCCATGGAGACGAACCGTGAAGATCCACCTCAGCAAGAGGAGCCTGTGAAAGAGGTTGCTGCCGTGGAAACCCAGCCCAGTGAGGAAGAGGAGGAGGAGGAGGAGGATGAGGAGAAAATGGAAGTGGACGCTTTGAATGGAGAGGCTCAGCAGGTGTCTCAATCCATCCAGGTAACACAGAGTCAGCAGCAGCTCACCATCACTGTGGATTCAGACACCCAAGAACCTCCCAAAGACATCACAGTCCAGAAAAACAAGACAATTAGCCTGCTTGAGAGCAGCGAGGATGAAGAGGTGTCTGAAGAGGAGGAAGTCTCTGAAGAGGAGGATTCTGGATATATGGCAGAGGAGCAAGCAGGTCCTTCCCACAAGGCCACTGCAGCTGGTCCGTCCATGGATGGACTGTTCATGATCGACACGCGGCCCGGACAGGAGGCCAACGAGCAGTACTACAAAGAGAGGCTGACTGAGGAAGAGGAGGAGGAGGGCAAGGCCGTGAAGGAAGCGAGGGTGAAACAGGACGACCAAGAAGAGGAATTTATAGATGAGGAGGGGGATGATGATGACGACGAGGACACAAACGTCCTCTTCTCCGTCAGAAATCCACTAGTGTGAGTAGACCACACGCTCACAGGGCCACTGACACAAATGTAGATATTATACAAAGAAAAGAAACTCTGTCAATCCCTTTCAAAACACACATCTGCTGACAGTTACATGAGAAGATAAAGCACCACTCAGAGTTTGTAAACTAGATCTGAAAACATAACCTAACCTGCAGAACCTGGGACAATAACGGGTCGTCCACTGTGGTGATGAGCCCTGTGGTGTTTCCCAAACGTTGCCTGGTAACAGAACCAATTTGTTGCTATGGTTTCTGAATGCAGCATGATGAACACGTGTTGTTCTTTCAGTTTCCTAACATCATGTTTCAGATGATCTGGAAAGGGCCGCATTGTTTTCCTCTATTGGTGCACAGACAAAATTTTGCTTTTCACCAATACTTTTTAAGTTTCTAAAAAACTTCATAAACAAACCCATAGTTGTTAATGGCATTTGTTGCAGCCTTATTATTAAGTAAAACCTACAGACCGTACCGATTTGGATGAAGTAATTTCATCGTGGTTATATGTGTTTGAATTCTTTAAACTAGATTATAAGGCTTCAGCCGCCCTCCTTCCTGTTGTGTATTGTAGCCGTGCAGGGGTGAGAAATGAGACACGACTGCTCTGCCTGAGGAATTCTCTCCTTGCCAATTTGTTTCAGGAAAGAGATGTCCAGCCGTATTGACCCTGGTATCAAAATGAAGGAGCTTGGGGGGCTATACATCAATTTTGATGGCAGCAAATCAAGACCTGTCTCCAACTCGCTGCCAAAACCAAAGGAAAAGACGATCCAAGATGAGGTAAATAAGTGATTGATTTCTTTTCTCCCCCTTTTGAAAGTGATCCGTGATGCAGAATGAATATGTGAGACGGTGTTGTTCACGCTCTCCCTCTCCCTCCAATTAGTTTTGACTGTGGCCTTTTTAACTGAGTAGTGATGTGTCGATGGCACTGTTTGAGTTTTGGACCTGTTGTCCTCCTCAGGTGATGAAGAAGAGTGTAATTGGACCGGACTTTGAGAAGAAGGACGCCGTGCCTCCGTACACTGAATCCAAAAAAGCAGAAAAGTTGAAACGCAGAGTAAGTTCTTCAAAGTGTATCTGTGATCTCAAGCTCCTCTTTTAAGACTTGGTTTACGTGTGGAATCTGTTGGCTGCGAAGCATAATCACTCCAGCTTCATTTCCAATTCACGCCTCTTCTTCAACATGTGAAATCGCTGTTCTTCTTCAGGTGGAGAAGGAGAAAACAACGGGAGATGGCTGGTTCAACATGAAAGCCCCCGAGCTCACTCAGGAGCTCAAAAGAGACCTGAAGGTCCTGCAGATGAGAGGCTCGCTGGATCCCAAGAGGTTCTACAAGAAGAACGACAGAGACGGTCTGCCCAAGTATTTCCAGGTCAGCACAAAATCAGAACTCAGCAACCAGTGATGCTTTGTAGCCCTGCTAAGCAACTGCAGTTTGATTGTAGATTACCAAAGCATCAACATGAACCTGTGCTCAGCGTGTATATGTAAACTCTTTATTTGCATGCTAAACAGATTGGCACAGTGGTGGACAACCCGGAGGACTTCTATCATTCCCGGATTCCCAAGAAGCAGAGGAAGAGGACCATGGTGGAGGAGCTGCTGGCTGACGCAGAGTTCAGGAAGTAAGTAAAAACAAGGCCGCACGTGTGGCTTAGTCCCGTCTCCTCTCTGCTGTGGCTTCAGCATCCTCTCCCACAGATTCAGTACTGTCAGTCAATCATCTGCTGGAATCCTTAAGATCTCATCACCATTTCAGGCAACACATCTTTGATTTACTAGACTGTTGTTTGCAATTAAACCTATAGAGCACAGCCACATATAAGGACTCAGACGCTCTGGGAAGCAACAAAGATCAAAAAGAATAAGTTAAAATAAACCTTTGGTCCATCATAAATACATCAGACTTTCTGCAGTCAAACCATTTGGAAAGAACTTGGCACCAAAATTTAACACCTCACAGAATCATTAAGTATAATAATACTTTTTTTAGGGCCTTAACTTTCCCACGGTTGATTTATCTGTTTTCATACTTCTTAAGACACCGTGTGTTAAATGAGCATTAGTCAGACAATACGGCCACAGATGTGTGTGTATATACATGTGGAATTGAGTGAGTGGTCATCACAGATCCTTCCAAACATTACTATAGAAGCTGGATTTTTAACACACAATTTTTAACATGGACAACTTTCTCCTCTCTCCATTTTCTCAGTAAAAACAAGAAGAAGTTCCAGCACATCGTGGCAGAGGAAGCTGCAAAGAGATCTGGGAAGAAGAAAAAGCTGAAATTCCTTAAGAAGAAATCCTGATGACTTCTTGAACACCAGCTGAGTGGCTTTTCAGGAATCCTGAGATCATCAAATCCAACACTGCAACGGCGTGAATCATACTATGGAGTGAGCCCCACTTATTCAAGACCATCATCTCTAAAGACGAGGGCCTTCCAGTGTCTTAACAACAAGTAGTACAAAGTCAGTAAACAACTCATAGCTCTGTTTGCAGTCACCAGAACTCAAGTGAACATCCTTAGCTACAAATGCAGCATTTTTCTGTATAGTAATCATGTGGATGGCAAGTTTAAAATGCTTTTTTAAGACTGGCACAGTAGTTGTAGAAGCTCTTGCGCTCACCTTTTTACATGCAGATGATGCTGAGGATACAAGCATTTATTTAGAAATGGTACATTGACTCATAGACATGTGTAAACCATCCATACATTGGCAAGCTAAACCTGTGCATCCATCACCACAAGTAATACATTAATTCACACTCACACAGCAGTTCAGTATCTTTAAGGCACATCAATTCAAAGGCTGAGGAGCTGGGGACTGAACCCCACACTTAATGACAAGCAGGCAACAGCACTGCCTCCTGAGCCTGGCCTGCTGCTTTTTATAAATAAATATATATTTAGGTTATTTAGAGAAAGACACCTGGACTGTCCCAGCTGTCCCTGGCTGCAGCATTGGGTAAAATAATGGATGGATAGACGAGAAAACTTACAGGAAAACAAAGACACAGACAGATTTTTTTCCCCCTTGCCTCAATGTGTGACGTTTTTCTTTTTTTTACAACAAAGTGTGGAAGTTCTATATTATTTTCAGAGCATTTGAAGTGTGATTGAAATATGTCAACTAATGCCCCCTATGGAGAGAGGCGCACACACCTGTGGCAACAGTGAACGAGATTGAATAAACACATTTGCAGCCTCAGACGTTGTGTGAGGAGACTTTCTCTCTGCGGGACCATCGTAACGTGATGGTCGTTCTCTGGCCCACGGTCCAGATGGACAAACCATCACGAGCAGTCAGAGGAGATTTACTTCCACCATGAATTAGGGCCTGGCTGCACATCTGGGCCTGTGAACCCTCTGCATAGGACGAACGCCGGGAATGAATCATTCGGCGTGCAGCTCGTTCCCTCCTGTGATGCAGAGTATAGTCCTGTGATTTAGACCTCGACCCGTCTGCAAGTACAGCTGTGAGGAGGCTGCACGCCACAGCTGCATTTCATCTCACACGCACTGATAAAAGCTGTAATTCAACCTCTGCGGCTGCATGAGGCCGCCAAGACGGAGTGTCCATGATAACATGTGAACTCATGAAGATGATGCACGCACACACGCACACGCACACGCACGCACACACACACACACACACACACACTCTCACTCACACACACACGCACACAGAGTGTTCAGGAGATGTCAGTGTAACGCAGCAGATCTGGACGAGTGTCTTAATGTTGCTTAAGGCCGGGCTGCTCTTTGTTGCTCCTGCTCTTTCATTCAGGATTACCGTTGTTCCTGCTCCGTGGTGAATGTGCTGGCTCCCAGCGCTGGCTCCTGGCTGCCGTCTCGTCTTTCTTTTGTGTCGGGTGAGATGAGCTCTTAACGGCTGCAGCTTACGGCCGCCATGTCTCCTTCACACGCGCACAGAACGCTGGCTGCTTTATGCCCGAGCCAATTTTGCACGTAGCTTAAGAGAATTTAGACAATGCTGCTCTTTGGTTTCACCGTCGGTGCATTTAAAGGAAAAATGAAAAGAAGAAGGGAAGCAGAAGTGTGTGATGGAAGCGTATCTGCTCGGTTCCTGAGCAATTTCTGCCCTTTCAAAGAGCTCAGCAGGCGCGGGGGAATCTGTTTGAGAACCAGGAGGACAAATCTGTACGAGTAGTGGTTCCACACCGTATCCTGGGGTCAGGAAGGCTGAGAGCTGTGTCTATCTGCTCTTTACAGACACAACCCTGAGCTGGGAGGACGCTCTCATGGAGGGACTGGTGTGACAGCGCGTAGTGTTTGTGCTGGGGGGTTCTGCCCCCTGGTGGGCAGACCGGGAAGTTAGAGGTCAAAGGTCATCTGGTCCCGGGTGGCCCTGTGGGTCCGTAGGATCCTCTGGACGCGGCTGTGGATCTGCTCCCAGTAGGACGGACAGGGCTGACTGGTCTGGACTCTGAGGGCAGCACACGCACAAAGAAATGCCACATGAAGTTAGGCACATTTGCACAAAGTTGGGCTGACAAAAAAAAGTATTTCCACAACATTCAAACTTGACTAAAGTTTTTTTTCCTGGTGATTCACTGGAGAGTTCTACTATTTCAGGATTTTTCAATAAAGCAGAAACAACCTGATTCTATGTGGTCAGAGTGGCCAGTGGATATTGCTTTGTTTTAAAGGTGGACAACATGAAAATGTTCCACCTCCACCTTAAGTGAGAAAACAGCTGTTCATATTTGTTAAAGGGGTGATATAGCCTGCCCATTATGTGTTCGTTTGCATGTAAATGGTCTCCCTTCTCCAGCACACACTGGGAGAAGGCAGGGCATCAGGCACCTGGTCCACTGGAAGACACACACACACACACACCACTCAGTCTCAAACTTACACCTCGGGGAAGATTTAGAGTCTCCAATCGACCTAAAAATACATGATTTTGTAAAGTGGGAAAACCTTTCCATATGCTGGGAGAACATGCAGACTCTGCACAGGTTTACAACACCTCTTGAATCAAGTTATTACACGTTGTTGTAAGGTCTGAGGATGGCCTGACAGGTTCTGTCCACTAGTCTGTGCTGCAACATAAGACGTGAGGGTGGGCGCAGAGCTGAGACTCAGATCGACGCGACTTCTCAAACACCCTTGGAATGAACGGCCGAGCTTCCGCCATCTAATTGCTCATTTCTGGCTCCTCCACGTCCAACTTTTTATTTCTGCAAAAACAAATCGGAAAAGTAATTTCGCCGGCCGTGCATCCGAGCCGGGGCCATAAATGTGCTTCATCAATACAATAGAAACGCGTCTACGTCTAAGTCAGTGGCCACGGGCGGTTCCCTCATGCGAGCCGGCGCTGACAGACAGACCAAGTGAACAGTAATAAATTCCAGTATTGCCTCTCATCCGCGTCTATTTGTTGGGAGTGGGGCGGTGATGAATGCGGGACTGACTGGCTGGTGTCTTGGCCTGGCCGCCACTGCGGGAATTGAAGCTTTTCATCTGTAATCAGATAAACTCGCTACCTGCTTCAAAAACAAAAAAAAACAAAAAGTCATCAAGGACAAATCATCCCCAGACATGAATAGACTGAGACTCCGGGGCTTAGGGAGCAAACGTGGCCGCTGGCATCTGTCATTTTCTTTATAGATCAAAGAGGGGTGGTAAGACGTGCCCCTCTCCCTGTCGGAGGGAATCTACAAAGGCCCGCTCTAATCTCCCAGCCCGCGACTCCTGTCGCGTTTTCAATTGAGAGAAAAGTATCATTCATTTCCTACAATTTACTTTGTCTATTGATTTTAATGTTTGCTTATGGACTGAGCGGAGGGGAGGTGGGGGAGGGGCCCCGACAAACAAACAAACAAAAGAGAACATCGGTCCCATCGGTGTGTTTAACTCGCACCTGCCGTGATCGATGACAAGGTCTCTCTGAATGTATTAAAGCGCGCATCGGGTCAAATGCATCAGGCTGGAGCTGAAACACAAATCAATACCATTTTCCTCTTTGTTTTTCCCCTCTCTCAGCCCCGGCCTCTCGGTAATGAACAAACATGACAAGACATCAGCTTCTGTAATTTAAAAGGTGGAGGGGGATTCATCCTGCCTGTCCGATATGATCAGAATTACAGCGCGGGATGTGTGTGCAGGCCAGGCGCATGCACGCGTGCAGGCCAGTCCCGGGGGCGTGGCGTGCCGCGCCGCGATCGGAGACTCGTACAGGTGCATCTCTTCCTTTTAAGATCTTTTGAGCAAACACCAGCGATTTGCACAGATGGATCCGGATAAATTCAGGGCAAACACGGCAAAAAGAGGATTACGTTTCCTCCAGCTCCAACCTGAGCGTGGAGGAAGAAAAAAAACCTCCACTCAGGCCTCTGAGGTGATCACGTGTTCAGGTGGATGAAGCAAAGAGATGAAAGAGTGCGAGACTTGAGTTTGAGGCACTAAAAGAGTTTTTTAGTAGTTAAGTGTCTGTGTTGATGAGACATGGCAGATTACATGAGGATATGTGAGATCTTCACTGCCAACCATGCACTGTAAAGTCTTTGTCTCCTGACTAGTCTCAGTCCAGAGTCCCTGTTGAAATGTATTCATGTATATAAAGACGTGTGTGGAGAGGAGCCCCGGCTCAGACAGACCTCTCTCTGAGGGAGCGGCTGAGCTGGACAGGACTCCTGGAGCTTGACGGCGTCAGGCTGGAGCGAGCTAGCGCGCCGTCCCTCGCGGGGCTTCTGGCCTCAGCCTCAAGTCTGGACCGCGTCTCTGGAGAGAACCGGACCCGGCGAGACGGGGACTTCTCCTGGAGGAGGTCAGCAGGCCACAGATCTTACTTCACTACTTTCATTTACACTGTTCACCACGCTGGGGGAACATCCACTATGACAGGAGTCATTCACAAGCATGAAAGGCTGTTCATACTTATACATACATATATACAAAACCAAAGTCTGTTAGCAAATCATTGCAAAGTTTTGCCGTTTTAAAAATGTTACAGTTTCCCAATTCATTTGGATGTGGGTTGGGCATAACATGCTTTCTGGTTGTGTTTGCTGCTTTGAGAGGCTATAGTCAGACTCACCCTGGCTGCTGGTGGTCTGTAACTACCCAGGAGAGAGGAATCTACAATGACAAACACAAGTTACAAGTTAAATACAAACAGTCTGATACACAAATACAAACAGAGAACTCAGTTACTGGACTATACGACACGTTTCACGTTGTGACAGATCATCGTATGTCTGTGCAAGTTAAAGTCTAAATCCTGTGAATGTATAAGAAACATTTGAGCCAATGAGAAATGCAGACAGCTCATCATTTGACACTGACTGAAACTTCTGAAAATAAATGCAGTCCATGATTCTTTTTCAGACTAATCCAGCTCTCACACTTTTTTCTTGAAATCTTCAGAACTTTTCCAGGAAATTTTCAGTTGTTGCAATACGACAGACGTTCTCTATTAAATAATCAACTTTGAAAATTTTGACAAATTTAGACCCTCCATGAGAAAACCATCTGAACCATCTACTCAGAGCAGAGAGGTGAGAAAGTAGTCAAGGACAAAGCTGTTTAAGCTGTTCCAGTACATTTAACTTTTCCTCTCATTTTCAATGTGTTTTCCCTGACTAATACTTTTCCAGGTTTTCCAGGACCCCCCGGTACCCTGCCTCTTACTGACTGGCACCAAGACAGAATGTGTTGTGGTCGGGATATGAGGCTGTACCTGTGTGATCAGATCTGAAGCTCTCAGAGTGACGATGGATGCTGGATGGAGAGGTGGAGCAGCTTCCAGTCACAGAGACGTCGGAGCATCTTGGGACCTGACAAACCCCACGAACAAAAAAATACCTCCTTCAAACCTTATATAGTGCTTTGTTTGAAGACTGCATCAATCGCATGTATTCAGTTATTTTGCGAAACAAAGGACACAGTGTCGGAAACAAACTTGTTGTTGTTATTGTAATTGTCTTTGCTTGGTCTCCACCCTAAACCAGAGAACACGGGCTGTTTCCCGCTTTCCTCTCCACACAAACAAACAGGGAGTCGAGGCTCTGAAATACGCACCAATAATACATTCACCATGGGGCTAAGCTACTTCATTAGGTATCTATTTGTTAATTGCAGCTTGACTCTCAATTACTAGGGTTAATTGTCGACAGAAGATTCCCTCAGGAAAACCAGAGCGGGGGAAACATGCGCCTCTCTTTAATAAAACGCCTCTTGTATTCTGGCAAATTCCATTCATGTGTGTGACAAAAACAAACAACCGTGTACCTAATCATTTATTTTAATAGGCGCGTGCCGGTGGATTTTGATATTCATACCTCCAGATTAGATGTGATGTAAATGAAGAAGCGGGAGTACAATGGGGAGGCGGGGGGGAGGGGCGCGCAACTACAGGCTGCGTTCTTGTCCATCAACTGTATATTCCCCCGTGGACGTGTGATCACAAAACCGCTGCCTTTTATATGCAAATCTCTCATAGCGGCGATACGGCTGTAATTAAAGCCCTGTTAATAAATAAGTGTGTAGCGGATGAAACGCGAGGCGGCTGCTGCTAAAGCGCACCCAGACCCCTGGGTGGGGATAATAGGCCGTGTGAAAGTACACGCGCACACGCTGAAGCATTCTCGTGACGTCGAAATCCATTAACGGCTCAGGTAAGAACGATTAGCACTGCTCTCTCTTCACGCCTTCCACTTAATCTGCCCCGCTAGATCATGTTACATTTCGAGAAGCTCCCGCTGAGGTTTGAACTACATCACTTCGGGCTCCCGCTTATTTCGCGACCCCCCCGTCCGCCCGACACGTGCACGGCCGGTTGGCAGGAGCCGGCACCGACCGAGAAGGGCGGCTGCGGGCCCCGCGTCTCCTTCCTGAAGCGGTGCGGCCCCAGCCGCAGGTGGCCGAGCCTCTGCCGGGCGTCCTCGGAGAGCTGGCACATCCTGCGGTGGGTGTACGGGGACAGGGCCCGGGCCCTGGAGGACACAGTGGGCTGCTGGTAGCCGGAGTCTCCGTGCGACAGGCGCTTGCTCTCCCTCCGGTCCGTCGGGGGACTGCGCCCGCGCGTCGGTGTCGAGGATGGAGCAGAGCGCGCGCGTCCCACCTCGCCACCTCCACGAGGGGCGCAGGTGGCGTCGCCTGTCCTGGAAGGCCTCCGAGGGGAGGACTTTGCCGGGCTCCGCCTGGGCGGCGTTGGCGGCGCTCTCACCGGGGAGCGGCAGCAGGTCTGCAGGTGCGAGAGAGAACGGGGACAGAGAGAGAGAGATTAGAAAAGGCCGATGAGGTGCCCTGACGTGTCGAGCGACAGGTCTTAATTACGAGGTGACACGTTTGCCTCAGCAGTCTGGATTTCTCTGCAGACCACGGTGCTGCTCCTTTACCCGGGCATCAGCCAGTTCAGCCATTAAGGCAGCCGCGCTTGCTCTCGACACAGACTTCCTCTCCCTGGACAAAACCATTAAACCATTAGCTAAATCATTCGGCTTAAGTGTTACAACAACAACAGCGGCTCTCGCAGTCGGCACTGCCATGGAGACAACCTCTGCAGAATTACTTCAATAACTCTAATGGCCACTAACATCATTCTCCGATGCAATATCCCTCTTCCTGCGGGTAATGCCAGTCGGGGATAAATACGTTAAGATAAAATGTTAATTGCATTTGATGGCCATCTCTAGTCTAATATGATAAAGAGGCATTACCTGGCTGTAAAACAAAGGTAATCTAAATGCTAATGAGGGAAATCACACAACATGAGAACTATTTTTAAGAGCAACTGAATTCTGAATAAATCCTCATTGAGGTTGCCATTTGAGGTTTGTCTGATTTAATGGAATCAGGCAACGCTCTCCCATCCGCATGTTGACTGTCATCACTGACTTCTTCCCCGCTCCTCTCTGCTCTTCATGGCATCCTAACGCTAATACGCTATCAATAGCAATGCAGACAGTTTCTAGGCAGGCATAATCCTTAGGCCACAACTACTCCATCAGTTTATAAGTTCAAAGGGTCCCAAAACTGTTAGGAATCATATGGGGTATATATGGGGTAGGTAAAGTATGTGTAAGAATAAAAAATTCATTGCATTATTGCAAGGAGGTCGAGCTTAAACTGAGGGCCTTTGCGTGCAGGGTTTGGAACATTCATGCTGACTGTAGAGTCTCAATTGTCCTCAGGTGTGATTGTGAGAGTGAGTGGTGTGTGTGTGTCCTGTGATGGACCAGTCCAGGCTGTATTTGCTGTCTTTGCCCTGTATACGCTGGAGATAGGTGCAAGGAGACCTCCATGAGACCACTGAGGTACAAAGCAGGCAAGAGGGATGGATCTTCAGATATTTATTATGTGAGAGTGAAAAACTCGGCCTGCTGGTCGTACTAAAAGTTAATGGATTCCCAAAGTCATTAAAAACACACTCTGGGCCTCTGAATGTTTGTGAGGAGCACAAAAACACAGCAATCGAAAATCATTGAGATATTTCGCCCGGAAAGCCTTTTGGACACAAATACAACAAACGGCATTTAAATCAAACTCATCTTGACCAAACAAAGAGGACCAAGACAAGAGCAGCAGAAGAGTGTGGGAACAAAAGGGGCCCGGCGTCGCTCACATCTGACTGCAATTTCATCACCGCAATTCGGGGGCTGTTTTTGGAAGTTGCCATCGCTCTGAATCTCTATTAAGAGAGGAGCTGGCTCGTCAGCCGGGTGGGCAGGCAGTCAGGGAAATGCCTATGCTGAGGAGCCATTAGGACAGAGAAAATGGAGAAATTCTACTGTCTGACAGCCACAGCGGTGCTCTGATCCAGACAACCCCCCGAGGGACCGTGAGAGCACTCTGACAATCTGCTTCGCTGTCAATGACATCCCATTTAAACAAATAGCTTAGCTTAGGTTACTGCACCTGGGAAATGCACGGCAGTGCTTTTGGCACAACACGCCGGCCGCTGTGTGATAGATCATATCTTTCACATACGGGGCTGTTTGAGGGAGATTTTCATGCTCACTGTTTTCTCCTCTAACAGTCTTTTTCAGGCTGGAATGGGAGGATTATTCCACCCACCCAGCGCGCATCTGCTGAGATTACCTGGACACGCGTCTCACGCACGCCAACGGCTCACACTAGATCATGACCAAATAGATTCCGCTAAAGCAGGGCTGCGACTGATGATTATGTTCATTGCAAATTAATCTGCCGGGTTTTCTTCTTTTTTTTCCCAGTTCCCGTCTGAAGTGAAAAATGCCCACCATCACAACAACCGTTTAGAGCTCAAGGTGACGAGAACAAACAGATTTGTTTGACCGGCTGCCAAAAAAACAAAGAAAATCCTCAACTGAGCAGCGCTGGAGCCTGAGAGTGTTTGCTTGAAAGGGGGGAAAAAAACAATTGCTTATTTGTCCAGAGATTTTTTTTGATTTTCCTGTGCAGACTGACTCATTGATTAATCTGTGTCCTGCTTCAGCTCCGTACTGCAACCTGTAAAACCGGGAACAAATTACCAACAAAACTCGATCATACGAGGAAAGAAGGGAGAATCGAGATCTTTAAGCAGCTAAACTCACATACCCTTCACGATCCATGAGGACACAGTGGCAGAGACACAGCTGACCCCTAATCTTGGATAGTTAATGTAAAAAAAAGAAAAAAACGACGACGACTGACTGGGCGTCTGTGAGAAAAACAGCGTAAACTCCCAGTTAGTCGGAGATGTGAGAGGAGCCTCACTATCGGCATCGCAGATCTGCCTCCCCGTAATTACATTCACAAGGAGAGAACAGATACCCTTGAAACACTGCCAGTATGGATAGATAGATAGATAGATGCAGTAGCCATGGCAACAATAGAAGGTGGGTACGTATGGTGGGAAACGGACCACTCTGATGGGCGATACCAACTCATTAGAGCTATGTAGATGTTCGCTGTTCACACCGTGGTGAAACGCTTATGTTGCTGTAATGTTCAAATCCCAGACAATGTGGCTGATAAACAGATTAGTGAGAAACAGCTTTTTTTTAAGAGCAGGTACCACCAAAAGTGCTGCACAGATTACGACGAAGGTTATAAAGCAAAGGCAGAAAAGGGTACAACAAATGTGAAATACTAACTATGCATACTGCCAACTCAGTTGTGGCTGATCTGTATGCTGAACTGCATGTGCTTGTTGTTTCTTTTTTTCTTTATTCCCAGTAAGAGTGGCATTTTGACTTTCTGTGCACAACAGTGCAATGACAATAGAAACACTGAACTGAAGAATGGATGTGCAGTTTGTGTTGCTAGGGGTCCCCCTATGTGACGTACAGAGCCTGTCTGGCGATACTTCTTATCGCGTGGCCAGCATCCTTAGCCAGCATACTGACGCTGTGTCATCAATGTGTGAATGTGTGCGAGTCTTTACAGCTGTTGGTAGAGCAGATGTAGAGTAGCCTCTGCTACCAGCACGTGAATGGTTATGAATGGGTGAATGTGACTCAAGAACCCATCCGCTTACAGTACTTCAAATGGGATCATCTGTTTTGGGGTGATTTAAGAATGTCATTGGAACTACATCCTAGATGAAACTAACTGGTCGAAGCCACAGAGCTAAAACTGATGATGCCTCGTTAGCCAACGACAGCGCCTCCACTGAGAAAACTCAATCATTTTCTTGTCACCTTACATGAACTTCTACCCAAACATTTTTCCGTTGTGGAAATATGTGTTCTCTCCAAAATGTCCCCGGACGGGCTTGGTAGGGATGTAATGTTAGGTCGCACTTACAGGTGAAGCAGGCCGGCCCTCTCCGCTGTCACTCTCTGCGATGACTGATGTTGTGAGGAACTCCACTTTCGGAGAGATTCCCTAGAGGGAGAGAAACAATGGGAGCCAACGCAACACCTTTAACAGGGAGATGGAGACAAAAGGACAAATAACCGCGCCGCTCGCAACGCCAATTTACAACCACAAATCTTCAATCTATGCCGGGCTTGAGAAAAACAAATTGCGAGAAGAGAAAAAAGGCTCCAGTGATGTTTAAATAATATGGCATTTGGAGTGAGACATCTAAATTGCTATGTAGGCCTCAAACACAAACACATAAAAACAACAGTGAGGGGAATGGTGTTTAAAGACATTTCAATATGCCAGTTAGTGCCTCGGAGGACACGGGGAGGATAGAAAAGCAACCCGCAGCCACGAGGAGATAAAGAATGATATAAGAAGAGGAGGAGGAGGAGGGAGAAGAAGGAAAAAAAAATGATGAAAAGAGAGGAAGTGCTCCGTTTAGTTTTTCTGTCTGCAGCAAAGACAGTCGACAGCTCTACAAGGAAAAATGCTATCTTTTCTGAAGAAATTACTTTTTCTGAGACGAGACGTGTTTTTGAATTGGTTATCTTGGCAGTGTACCTGCCTGTCATGTGCAGGGAAACACACGAGCCACAGAGATTAGAGGGAAACTCACTTAAAGACAGTGGCAATCTCCTCCAGTCTATGGACGGCACGTGTAATATTGGTGTCAATCTGACCGGATCACATGGCCAGGGAAATGTGGGGACGCCGTGACGCCATGTGAATAACATTTAAACACATTAACCGAGTGCTTTCCTAAACACATTTAACAGTGTGCAGAGGTTTAATTACTTAAAATTAACCTAGATTCCAGAAAATTTGGGGTTGTTATTGGGTTCAAACTACCCATTTATATCCAAAAGTGGAGGCAGTGTGATATTAGTTAGAACAGATTAAAATGTTATCAGACTGTTATTTAAGATCAGTGTCAGAACTTTCAGCCATGTGTTAATCTCAGTTTATATCCATCTTGCATATATTGATGGTGGTTGTCTACTCACAGCCAGAAGGTCCCTGGCCTTTCTCTGTGGAGTCTGCATGTTTTCCTTGAATATGAGCGTTGTTTTATTCAGGTTCAGAGCTATACATGTATATACATGTACATAGATAATTATGAAAGTGTTAGCTGAAACTGGTAATTAAGAACAGAGCACAGACCCAATAATATACCCAAATCCCAAATATAATAATAACTGACCGGGGTTTATCCATTCAAACAACTTTTTGTAGTTGTGATATTTTTACTGATTCTAGTGGATTCTTCAGGGACAGGTTTCATGAACAAATGTGAACGATCGAGGGTTTAAAAAATGAAATAACTGATGAAAAACAGCCTACGGGAAAGGTGGAAGACCTCCTCAGTAGTATCTCTCTGTCTGCAGCTTCTTCTCTTGAGCTCAGCCTGGGACCAGGATACAGGAAGTCTCTGCTGCTTTCCTCCATTGTGGCAAGGATTTCACCCTCTTAAAAACACAAACACAGTCCAAAGTACAGATACTGTTTTTTTTTTTTGCAGTGTAATGCCTTGATACAGTGGGGACTTCACATCCCCATATAGCATAATCAGAAAGCATACCTGGAGGCACCAACTGAATCAGCTCAAAAGATGTTGTGTCAGCTGCAAGGAAGGAGAAGCATAAATAAACCGTGAGCGAATGATGAGTATCACGGCTAATAGACGATAAGCTTGAATTGCGGAGGATTCAGGAATAAGAAGGTGAGGAAGCAAATTCCCAGAGGGCCGTTTACCTTCAAGGAGGTCGGCTACATCAGCAGGGTCAACAACGCCAGGGAACGTCTGGTGAAAGAGACAAAGCAAATCAATACTCATAACAAGATGAGACAGACATCCCCGTATCTAACACCGCTACTCTCCCCGGGGAAGAGAAGGCTGCTTTTATCAGCGGTTGGGACAGCAATGTTCACTCTGGAACGATTTCACTTCACATCATAAAAATGAGCCCATGAAGTACATATTCAACATGCAATAGAGAAAGTCAAAAGGATCTAAATTCAAACAGAAAAGCTCTGCTCAAATAGGAGATTACTTAATGTCATGCCCATCCATTATCTTAACCTGCTCTGTACCTTAACTGTACTATGGGGATCTGCTGGAGCATATCCTAACACGAATAGTGTGAAGGCACACACACACCGTTCACTCTCACATAAACCTTGGGCCAGTTTAAAGCTTCCAATTGACCTTAAAAGGCATGTTTTTGGACTGTGGGAGTACCCGCTGAAAACCTACCAAAGACTAGGAACATAGGAACTCCAAAGAGAAGGACCCTCAATCCAACCAGGATTTAAACCAGGGAAATTTTTATTGTGAGGCAATATCATTCACTACTGAGTCAGTGTGTGGCTCGAATAAAAGCCAATGATGTGCCTATTAAGTTACAGTGATTGAACAGTGATTGAGTCACCTCAGAGCTAGGAGGTCTGGCCTTGTGTTGCCTTGGTTTGTGTCTGTGTAGGTTTTCTCTGGGGGTTAAAAGCATGTAGGTTTAGCTTGTTGGAGACTCTACCTTGGCCCTAGGTGTGAGAGTGAATGGTGTGGTGTACCTGTCCAGGGTGTATTCCCACCTTATGGTAGTAAAATCATGAAGGTAAAAAGCGAGTTAAGTATTAGCAGGACCCAACACAAGGTCAGAAATAAAAGCACCAGACAGACCTACTGTCACTCTACATTCCTGTAGAAGTTGTTAATCCCACCTTGGAAAACACCATTTTGTGGTGGAAGTGTAAGGGGAAGACAGCGGGCACACTGGGGGTCTTCCTGTACCGGCCCAGGATGCATACACTGAGGTAGACCCGGTCCTTCCTGGACAGCAGCACTCCTGGACACGTGACCTGCAGAGAGGCAAGGTTGTCATTAGACAGAAAAAAAAACTGTGTTGATGCTGATTTTGTATATGTATCCGAGGTTCAATATTGCATATACATGTCTTTTTATACTTATACTACAGTTGCTTTTTATTTGTACTTTTTGGTTATTCGAGAACTTATAAGAAGTGTAGATGATATCAAAACTTCTGATTAATAACTCCAAGACTTACAATGAAAACATATACTTCAAAAATCAATTGTACTTTTACAGGGATTTCAACCTTTTCTTTATTTATAGCCATATATTCTTCTTCATCAGTAAATCCTGGAGTGAGAAAGACAAAAAAAGGCTTTGAAAGATAAATCTGTCTGTGATTAAAGATAAACAAGCTTGGAACCGAAAATGTGCTTTTGTTCCCATAATAAATAACGTATAGTAAAGCCAGGGAACATATTCTTTTTCAGCGATCTACTAGGGATATAAAAGTCTGGCAAACATCACTGGAGTTGTTAACGACGGAGTACCAGCATTTAAACACAATCATTAACGAAACGAAACAACCAGCTTCATCATGTTGATAGAGTTAGTGATATAGGAACTGTGAAGGGAAGTGAACTCCGCTCGCTTTAGCTGCAGCACCGGTTCCGTTTGTGACTTGCTTTAGGCCAGTAGAGCATTGAGGACGTACTTACCGTCAGAATATCCACGTACACGGTGCATTTCAGAGATTTTCCATGCTGTTTACCAGGATAACGGGTCCTCTCCGCCGCTGCCATTCAAGCAACAGACAACTTTCAAAGTTGGTTGTCATGGCTGCCGGACAGCAACAGTCACACACAGCGGATGTGGCGTCACGTGACCGAGCAAGAGCCAATCAGAAACGAGCTCTCGCCCCCCCCCCACACACACAGAGGCAGACAGACACAGATTTCTCTGTCCATATTTCAAATCAAATATTTAATTTCATGCACAAAAAACAGTGTTGAATTGTTCTGAAGTATGCATTTAGGAAAAACAACAGCCAATGCAATAGCTGAAGCCTAACTGAACATCTAGATAGATCCAAAGGGACCAATAAAGTTAACTCTAACTCTACCTAGATGTATTTACATGTTATAGAGAAAACTGTCGAAACGGTGCTAAAATACTGTTGTTTCATCCTTTATCTATGTTGCTTCATACTGATTTGATCTTGAGTTGTCAGGTACCTATTTCTAGTTCACATTAGGCAAAGGAAGGGAATACACTGTTTACTTTCCCGCACCTAGGGACAATTAAATCTACAATAAACTTTAATGCATGTTTTAGGACTAACACAAAACTAGAGTAACCAACATATACACAGGGAGAACATGCAAAGACAAAGGGCTGGGACCAGCTCATGACCTTGCAAAATTCTTTCTTTTTTAACAGCACCAACTACTGTGTAGTTACTATTGTTTCATTTATGCAAAAGCAATCAATAGTATTCCCAGTACTGCCATAACAGAGTGACAGGCTCTGACATTGTGTTTAATCAGTAAACAAAATACCAACAAAGTCATAAAATAAATCAAAATAGAGGGCAAGCATGCATTTGTTTACAGCAAAATGACAAAGGAGCTGCCAAATGAAGGCCTCAGCTGGAATTCAGGTGCATAACCTGTCTGTCGGTCTTTCAAAGTTCACATTTTATAGTCAGACACATTTCATTGTCAAACAACCAGGCAGGAAAGTGCTCTGATTTGCGTCCTGCAAGATCCAGTCATCCCACTGTTACAAATCTGTGAAAATAAGTCTTTAAAGCCAGGGAGATATGGAGCTACTAAAGGCAATGAAGTGTGAAGGATCCTCCTGCTACGGTGCTCCGCATTTTATACATGCTCGGTCTGCGTCCGTCTGTCCGTCTGTCTAGTGCCTGACACCCTGGCTCTTCTCCCTGTCTCTGTCTGCTGCGTCTCTGCCAACAGCGCTGCCCTTTCCGTTACCCTCGTCTGTGTGAGGCTTCACTTCAGAGCTGGAGATGAAAACACATCATTATGACAAACTGAGATAAGTCTTGGACATAACAAAACAAAAACAACCCAATGTAAAATGGGAAATGATGTTAATTCGTATTCAGATCTTACCAGACCTTACCTTTGAATGTGAGTTGGTGAGATGTTGTTCTTGATGAGGTTGTTGAGTTTGTAGTAATCCAGGAATGTTCGAGCCACGTTTCTGCCCAGTTTCATGTCTGCGGCCATACAGTTAAGGCTAACGCTGTTTGAATGAGGCTGAGGTACAAAAAGATTAATCTCTCAGTGAGATGCACGCTATCCAAACTCTGCTATGCATCTCTATTAAACAGTCTTTCAGCATCCTCTAGCAAACTGCTTTGGTTATACAGCACATACCTTAACTCCTAAACTACTATCAGGTTGTTTCTTGCACCCTAAAGGTTTTGATCATGTCATTGTCTGTTACCTGCCAAGCACTGGACCTAGATATAATCTATATCTATATATATTGGGGAACATATTTCTGACTCTTATTTTACAACAAGCATGTTTGTCATATGAAATTTACATGATAATACCATTTCAGTTTTGTTTTCGAAGCTATCAGTGCTGTTCCCAAGCAGACTAAAATAAGTGTTTTTAATAAAAAGGACTAGACATTTTTTTGTGGTAAAAAGAAAAAAAAAGAGGAAGTCCATATCGCTGATTCATCTGAGAGGAATAAAAGTAGAAAGATGCTCTGGTGGAAGGAGAGTGTAAAATGTTGTGTCCTTCCCGACCAACATAAAGCATCAGAAAAAAAAGGAAAGTTAAATTTTAGGGTGAAACAGTAAAAAGTAATGATGATTATACCACGTACATAAAGTTTCATATCTGTGACACATTCAAACCATTGAATCAATGCTCCGATTTTGGACCTGTTTAATAAAAAGTATATTTAAAACATCTCCTCTGTCATGACCAACACACCCATCATGGTATTGTAAATAACTGGGGACCAGCAGCGAGAGAAATGAGCAGTGTAAATCCTCAAGGTACAACACGTTCTGAATTAAGTGGGGCTAAATCAACTGGATTTCACTCACGTCAGCCGAATGCATGATGCTGGTATGAATCACACAAAAGCAATTACTTATACACTGAAGCCTTATTTAAATTCAGGGGTGAGCGCACACATCATCATGCTTCCCATTTGTCCCTCACTGCATTAGGGACAATATCAATAACCTCACCGCCTTTATAAAAGGGCCGAGCGTCTATGAGTGCTGTTGCTAAGCATTTGATCATTAGGCCAGCAGAGCAAGTGATGATGACAATCAGGTGCAGATAATGTAGAAGCATGGAGCCACAAAATGCCAACAATGTTTGCAATCACCAACGCTGAGGATATAGTAAATACAGATAAGTAAGAACAACACTGCTGATGGATGTAAATGTAACGTTAGTTGCCGAGGAGACTGGAGTACTGCCAATATCTCCATCTCCACCTTCAAAGACATATGTCCATCTTCACTCATCTGGACAACATACACGTAAGTGTTGTTCATATAGAGCCAAGCTCAAAACAAACAAAAATTTCATGTTTTTTTTTTTTCATCTAGAGGCTGCTTTCATCCCTCACCGGGCTACAACATGATGGAGCAACACGGAGACATAATCTGTCACTTTCCCCTGTCATTACCTTGTTGATACTCAGATATGGCCTGTCATCCACTGGACTATCAATTTGTCAACACTGTGTGATTGAAACAACTGGCATACGGGGGAAAAAACAGGATTTAAAAAAAAGAAGAAAAAGACAGATTCTGTCACTTTTATTTTCCAATTTCTTACAATGGTCAAAAAAAATGACCTTTGCAACATAAATCCTGTTGCTACAAAGGTGAGAATCTATCGTCCCAAAGCTGTTAACTTGTACCACCATCCATCCATGGTTTGAACAGGCTGTCCAGGCACACACACACACACACACACATACATATGCACACACACACACACACACACACACACACAGACAAAAACAAGGGTATACCTGCGATGTTAGGCCTGTAAATATGCAAGTAAGCCCCTCTGTAGAAAGTCTGTCACCTTGGCCTTTCAGGGGTGTGTTGTTGTGTGTGTGTGTGTTCGGAAGTCTGCACAGGACTTCATTCTTCACTCGGCAGGCTGATGGCAATTCTCTCCACACGACTCCAGAGTCTATGTTTACACCCCATCTGGTTGTTTGTCTGTGAGTCCTGCATCAGGCCAGACTTGCTGTGAGAGTTTGTGAGTGCGTGTGCATGCAAGTGTGTGTGTGTGAGTGTGTCTCACCGTCTGTCTCATTACAGCAAGCTGATGATACTGATTAGGTCGAGATAAAACTACAGATGAACAAACTAAGGTTGTGTCCTTCTGAATCTTTCTTTTATGGTAATTTTACTGCATAATAGTTCTAAATAAGACTGAAAGTCTGCTCTCTCTCGCACACTGGTACCATACAGAGGTTTGACAGGTATGATACTCATCATGTCCTCCAGCTTAGTTTAGTACATTGTCATATTACTATATACTATTTTGCAGTCAATACAATGTTTTTTTAAAACAGTGTTTTTATATTCATTAGGCCATTAGTGGGGCAGGAATGTGTGACCCAAATTCATTAAGTTCATTGAGTTAATACTGAAATGTGCTGTAAGTGTAAATGATGACCTGCTGGTGGCGCTAGAAGAAAACCCTGTGGATCAAAGTCATCATCATTCATCCCCTCTAAACCATGATCAAACGATAACACATGGTATGAAAAGTGGCGAGACAGTGAAATACAGTGATGTAAGAGCTTGGATGCAGCCTGTGTATGTAAATCTGAACAAACGCTCTCCCCTTGTATCCTTGACGTCTTCATCCTGACCTCAGGAAAGTTTTCGGTGTTTTCCTCTGTTCTCTGTCATCAGCAGAGCTCCGTGCCAGTCCCGAGCTCTTTGGCCAGGCACGCTCAGTGACAAAAATATCTCCCGGACCCCACCGTGCGCAGATGGCCTCTCAGCTTGGCTTGTCACGACTCACCGTCTATTACAGGAGGCCTTTTGATGGACGGTCAGCTTCTGAAGGAGATCTTCATCCGTGGGGCGAACGATCGGAGACGCAGAGGATGCCCTGCCTGCTGTCTGGCCTGTTGCCGGGGGAAACCGTAGGGTCTGGGGCGGGGCCGTAGCAGGAAGTGATGTTTGCCAGAGCCAGTCTGGGCGCAGCCGGTGGACTGCGGTGTGGATGACGGAGATAGATGGAGGGAAGGATATTCAGAGAAACTACTTTATCCCTCCTCTGGATTAACACCTACAGAAACATTAATGCTATCGCTGCCAAAATCTGAAAGCATCATCATTTCGTAATCATTATCCCAGGAGTCGGAGAGGGGTATGTCTGAGCTTCACACATCATTTTATAGGCTCCTACCTGGCAGCATCTCGCCTGCCTGTCACCGAGGTGTGTGAGGTGTATTCCTAAACATATCGCTACACTTAACGGTCTTGTCTAATCAATGGCAGGTCATGGCTCAAGGGCATGCCGGCTTAAGCACTGATGAGATACAGGACGCGGGAGACATGGGGGCTGGGGACGTCATTAGTTGTTTATTGCAGCTGTTTACTGTCAGCACGGCATTTAGCGGCTTTCACCGTCATGTCCCTCGTGCCTGGTCCTGGCAGACAGACAGACAAGGTGACGATCAGACAACAAGGCCCCCAGTGGTAAAATGGACAAGACGCACGGAGAATGCTGTCCAGATTGGACGGGAGTTAACAAGGAGACAAGCAAGGGGACATTCGAGCCATCAATATGGGCGGCTGACAGGTCCTGTCACTACACTGACACACTGAGAGCTAATTATCAATGCTAATTAAGAGGCTAGTCAACAACAGCAATACAGAAAGGGACATTTTTGTCCCCAGTAGTGATTCACCAGACTCAAAGACCTCACGTCCTGCTGCTCAAAGGGACAAACAAGGCCTGATTTAAATCCCTGACAGGAAGAACTGTCACTGCCAAGGAGACAGAAGCTCTGACACTTGAGTAGTAAACTAAAATGACCGAAACAAAGGCTTCTATTTCCTAACAGTCTCCAGCAGAAGCAAGATGCCTCTGGATCCCAGGCAGTATGCGTCTTTATGAGCAATCTAGTTCTTAGTCGCTCAGAAGTTTCATCTTTTTCTGAAGGTGTGACCTTCAATCCAATGAC
Organism: Karalla daura; assembly: GCA_029224185.1. Classification (NCBI taxonomy): domain Eukaryota; kingdom Metazoa; phylum Chordata; class Actinopteri; order Chaetodontiformes; family Leiognathidae; genus Karalla; species Karalla daura. Next base: position 17,633,674 of record CM055194.1, read on the forward strand.
AAGGCGATAAATAATGGAAAGAAAGCACTGATACCTATGACTCTGTAGTTTAATTTTTTAAGTTTAATTTCAAAACTTTTCAGTATATCAGCTGCTTTAATCAGTATACATTCTGACTTATTTATAAGTCAAATTATAACTGAATCTGTTGTCTTTTTGACGTTCCACTGCCTTTATCTCTTAATGTTTAACAAGAGAGTCCATTTATCTGTTACAGATCTCTTACATTTCATCTAGTGACGTGCTCGATCACAGTACCGTATAACTGTTTACACTGAACCATTTTTCTGCCACTTCAACTTCTCTCAGCATTATCACGACAAACTGCATATTGTCATATGGCGGCATTTTTTTTGTCTTCCTAGATGAGATGCATATCACAACCTATCAACACAAGTGTGGGTGTGCATGTTCATCTTTGGACATCTGTTCATCTGAGCCCGGTAACATCAGCTATGTGTATGTAGGTGTGTGCACGGCTGCGTGCTTGCTTGCACATGTGAGCACCTATCCATTTGTGCATGTCAGGGTGATATGATGTGTATGATGTGAAGTACTGAAGCATATTTGCCTACCAGCTATATCATTTGCATACTTCTCACTACCTGTCCATTGGGTGTCAGGTTCACTGATGCGTACTGTGTTCCACTGGCAGCTCCGGTATTCATGGAGTCCCACTGTTATGGCGAGGTGTGTTGCCGCTTTGGCAGGAAGACATCGTGCACATTTAGGAAATGATGACTATACGTGTGTAATGGTGTGTGTGCACACACATCTTTAGGTCTGGCCAATGCTGGCTGCATTAGATGCCAGAGTTGCACATTTTTGAATCATCCAATGAACACTGAAAATTGAAGCAACCCGCAAAAAAATGTCAATTATTTCATTGTATGTTGTTAATAAATGTCTGTCTCAGGAGTCAGACAATCCTTAAAATCTGCACGTCTGCACTTTGATGGAAAAAAAAAGAAGTAAGTGCTCAAAAACAAGAGCAAAATCTTTCAGGAGAGTCTTGCAGCCTGAGTAGCTTTTAAAGTTGCTGAATAATTCTTCAAAGTTACAGAGAACACTGTCACTCCACAACATCAAAAAGGCACACAAACCTACAAGGTAAGTAGGCCTGGAGTGCAAGTGCATGTACTGAACACACACACACACACACATACACACACACACACACACACACACACACACACACACGCACACACACACACACAATGAAAAGCACCAAGCTGAGTTTTGAATGAGGTCCCAGATTCTCTCAACCTTGATCCATTCCACTTCCCAGAAAAAACTTCAGAGTCAGACCCTGAAGGTCCATCACACAATGCAGTTTGGACTCTGACAACAGAAAAGGCCTGGATGTTTCTTCAAAGCTCTGCTGTATGACATGTATAGTGTGCGAGCACAAAAACAGAAATGTGTATGTAACAATTAGTCTAAGTCTAAGTCTATATCCTCACATACACAAAGCACGCCGGAGTTAGAGGACAGAGAGAAGACAGACAAAATAGAAATCGTCCCTGCTGTTTCAGAAAGGAGGTTTCTCAGCTTGACTAAATGATATAATGAGCTGTTATGTTCTGGGTGACGAGATGAGAGGCAAGGACGCAACAGAGGACAGAAGATGACATTAGAGAATGAGGAGAGGAGAGATCGGAAAACAAATATCCACACATACACACACACACAGACATACGCTGCATTACACCTTTTTCCTGAGCTCCGTCAAACTGTGACAAAAGTCTCGGCGGTGAGAAAGGTTAAGATTTCAATTTTGGTGGCGACAAGTCGCAGCGGTGCAGGTGGAGAGTCAGCAGAGATGAAAGGTTAAGGGCGTCGTGTTTGGAAAGTGGCAAGCGTTAGGGGCTCTGGTTATTATTCATTTGTCATGTATTAGTTGAGAGTGCGTGCCGTCCCAGTGTGTGTGTTTGTGTGTGTGTGTGCGCGCATCAGGTGAGGAAGATGGAGAAGGAGGGGGGCGTTGAGATGCTAAAGGTCTCTGTTGATGATTTGCACGCTCCATCGAGCTGACTGCTGGGGCGTATAAAGCGACATGGCCGGTTCCTTCAACCTGCCTGACCCCAATCTCCACTCTACACCAGGTCCCCCTGCTGCCTGCCTCACCCCGCGGAGCCCCTCCTCCATGTACGCCTCGCTTTCTTACAGACACAACAAACACGCACATGCACTCCTGGAAAACCAAAAAAAAAAGAAAGAAAGATCAAACTAGTCCTCCCACATGGGCTGAGGTTTTGACCTTCTGGAGAAATGTCCCCAATGCACACACACATGGAGGCAGAAACCTGGTTTATCTCACACTGTGTCACCAGTGTCACCAGCTCAAATTAAAACACACACACACACACACACACACACACACACACACACACACACACACACACACACACACACACACACACACACACACACACACACACACACACAGTGGTGTTTGTTATGTGCTCATAACTACCACACTCTTGTCAGTAAATGCTTTTTTCCTCTGGGGAAATCCCACATTTCCATAACTGTAACAAAAAGAAAAGTCTCAATGAGTAGAACTGAAGCAAGTGCAGAAAACACACACACATAAACAGTCACTCAAAGTAATTTCTTACATTGAGAAAAAAAGCCAAATTGTTATATTCTGAGAAACTGCGACTGGCTTTTCATGTGTATTGGAATGGACAACAACCTCATCAATGGAGAGTGAGACTGTGCCAGCTCTTAGCACTAGAGGGCACTAGGGCTACGTCTTTGCTCACCCTCTCCGCCACCTGCAGAGTATGTGTAAGGGAGCACATACTTTTCATGTGTAGGGTCCTTATCTCTCTCTCTGAATCTCTCTTTCTCCCTCTTCTCACTCACTCTATCAGTAAGATCAGACTGCCATTGGCCGGCTCTCAGAAGCTCTTCAGCCCTGAGAAGGTCAGCTGAAGGAAAACTTCCTCCCATCTGGCTCCATTAAGACACCTGTGACCTTCGATTCCCCCTACGGGCACAATGCGCGCGTGCCTCCATGTGTGTGTGGGATTGCACTTGACGAGAATCGTGTTTGTTCCACTGTTTATCGCAATCAAAGCATCGACTGTGCACGCTCATGCGGCACTACATATGCCGACACAAGCCCCGCTTTCTCCTTTGTAAATGAAATCAATAGATGCAACTATCACAACCGCAGTCTGTCACCGCACATCTGTCGCAACAACAGGCAACAAAAGAGCAACACGGTTTTCCAGAGAGCACGCATGACACAGACACACATTTCCCACTCACGCGGGCTCACAGCCACACATATCAAAATAATGTGACTTCAGTGATTACAAGATCAATTGGCTTGATTTCAGTGGGAGTTTGTTGCTGCTGCTGCTGCTGCTGGTGCTGCTGTGAATGTGTGTATGTGTGTATGTGTGTGTGTGTGTGTGCATGTGCATGTGTAAAACAAAGATGAAAAGAAATTAACAGAGACAATCGAGTCTATCTGCTCCACACTGAGCCATATATTTCCCTTGCTTGGAGCTGAGAAGCACACATGCACATGCATGCGTGCACACACACACACACACATGCACAGCAGCTCACTGTGGTGAAGGATACACGTCTCTTCAGTGTAGGGCACAGTGGCGGTGCTGCCTGCTGTCATGTAGCTGTAGAAGGAGACCTCCAGAGTGTAGCAATAGGATGTGTCGTCCAGGAGGCCACCGAGGAACCTTCTACCGGTACCGGCCTTCACCACGTCCTTGTTGAAGGATGTGTTGGACTAGAAGAAGAAGATGTGGGGAAAAAAAATAGAAACAATGTCTTGTTGACCAGTGGTTAGAGAGATTTCTAGTAGTAGAAGCATCTCTGAGTGAGGCTCAGAGATGGATTGAGTCTTTTGTTGAAAGAACATTGCTCTGAACACTTGTTGCATCTACGAATTAAGAAAACTAAAAATGCTTTCTTAATTAACAACATGAAAATTCACAACATGAATGTTATCTATTCACTTCTGGAAACACTGGTTGAAGGAGAACAGAACCTCCCCCCTGAAGTGCTCCAGCCGCTTTTTCACTCACTTTACTTAAAAGTCTGACTAATCTGGGCTCCAGCTCATCTGAGATGGATGGGAAAAGGGCCACAAAGAGTGTTTCCAGGCTCTGTGATGCTACACAGGCACATGCAGCATATGTTGCCATCCAGACAATGTTGCTCTGAGGGACCTTCGGGCATGCTACAATAGTATGGATCTGTAGTAAAAGGAGTGGAAGGTGTATCGCACCAAATTCAAAATACATGCGTGTTTCTCAAAAAGTTATAAATTGAGCATTAAGTGAACAAAAAAAGTGAAAATGCTTTAACAGTGAGTGTTTTGTTTCACTGTTACTTGCAGTATTAAGCCTCCAGAGAATCCAGGACACATTATGAAGGGCACATTAGCTTATGTGGGGGAAAAAGAATACAATGTCATTACAAAGATTTGCTGTAAATGGCTATAGCAGGAGGGGGGAAAAAAAGCAGCATCCGGTCTATTTCGGGTTTCAGCGTGTCAGCTGTACTACACAAATATCCTGGGAAGATTGTGGAAAAAGTTTCCTTTCACTGTCACTCCACTCTGCTGCAGTGAGAGTTGCCTTGCTGAAATGCAGACTTGGCGGCCACCGGTGGGAGTTTGCGATGATTGTGTTGTGCTGCTGCTGCATTGGGCTTTAGGTAGTGCTGAATGGGCAGAGGGACAAAAGCACAGTGAGGGAGATGACCCCTGGGCCAGCTGTCACAAGCAATACACACCGAGAGGGAGAGAGAGGGAGGGAGATAAATTCTCCTGAAATAGCGGTTTACTCGTCCTCCGTTACACCGCGTACCGTACAGACACTGACAATCAGTGACATTTCCATACATGTGTGGGTGAAAGTCTGCCTGTCTGGCTCGTCCCTGTGTCGAGGCTGGTACGGAGTGTCAATGGGCTATAAAGGTGAGTCTTTATGATGTGTGTAAGTGGCTCTGCTATGAAATGTCACCGTGAGAGAAAGGGAAGGTCAGTGGAAGTGACACAGGGCTGAGAGGCAGCAGTCTGCTGGATAATCTGATCACATAAAAACCTGTCATTCAGTTATGCATGCTAGGTTGTCGCCACTAAATGGATACCCTTGGTTTTCCCCTTCTGGTGCTTGAGCAGAACACCTGGACTCCTCATTCAGAAAATCAGGCCCCCGTTTTTCTCAGTGCCGTGCTTTGTCATGACCTGTACAATGGCTACTATTTTGGTCCTGAATGTGTAAGCAGCACCTGTACATGTTGCGAGTCAGCTCAACAAGATCGACAAGATAATCTCACCTGACACAATATTTCTTGAAATAAGATGTGAAGTGCTTGGTTTAATTATTAAAAAAAGATTTTAAGAATAAAAAAAAGACTTAACAAGGTTTTATTTCTTACCTCGTTAAGGGCCACATTTTTGATAATTTGCATTGCTGAATTGCTCTGGTGCTGTTTATGCACAAATGCACAATCTCTGCATTATCTTTGACAGAATTCATCCATTTAGTGTCTTCTCTTGTTTCACTTGAAACCCACTGGTGTCATAGGGGTCTGCTTGTGTTTATCGCCAGCAGATACCAGGAATCACATTCACAGTTTAATCTCTGATCGGCCTTAATGTATGTTTTTGGACTGTGGGAGGAAAGCAGAGTTCATAACATACAAACTCCACACAGAAATGACCTGGGAATGATACACAAATGTATGCATTCTTCTTGTTGTAGTGTCCTAAATAATTCCTAGCTTTCATAGCTTTTAGTGAATGTGAGTTACTAGGTTTCATTAAGTTTCACATCTTTTACACTCTGCTTATCTCCTCTCTTTTGTGATCAACTTGGAACGGTTTTCATATGGTAGGAACATGTGCTTATGTGCAAAATAACCACCTGTTGTCCGTGTGTGTGTTTACATTCACCTGTGTTGGTGGTGCAGGATGCATTGCTAATTAATACATGCATACACAAATACATATATACATACATGCATACTGTCTGTGCATATTTGCTCCTCACCTGTAAAACCACCTCGGCAGGTGTTTCTCCTCAATCAACACCTCACCTCACCTCCGTGTAGTTAACGCACATATACACCTGGGAGGTTCCCGCTGCGTCTGAGGCCTTTGACGCTGCCACTGAGGGTGCAGCAGGCGGCAATTAAGTGCTTCGCTGAGCACCACCTCAACAGTAGTTGCTGAGATAGGACTATTTCATGTTCACTTTTGGAGCAAGCCTCGGGACTGAAGCTGGTAAAATTCAGCTCTTAAGCCCTCCTCTCTGGTGTGTTTGTGTGAGTGAGTGTGTGTGTGTGTGACTTACAAAGGAGAAGTCTGGTGCATTTTGGCACAGTAGTCTGGGGAAGACAGCCTGTCTCTGGACGCGCTCCTCGTCCTCGAACACATTGCCGTACATGAAGCCATTCAGCATGGTGGAGTGGGCATGAACATCAATGTAGAACTCCAGACTGACTCTCTGATGGAGGAAGAGAGCGAGGGAGAAAGAGAAAGAGAACAGAGGGGCAGAGACACAGAGAGACACACAAACAGAAGATATAAAAAAAACACAGCCCTGCAGGTTAGTGGAAAGGATGGGACATCTTTCTGACAGTGTGAGAAACTGTCCGCACCGGTTTACCTGCAGGGATTTGGGAAAGGCCTTTTTTTTTCTTTGCTCTGGGGGAAAACACGACCCGGTGAGGCTGTCACCCATGGGACGACTACAAAACCTCCAGACGCCACTGACCGGAAATATGTTTACTACCTGAAAGGTGCCAACCACCCACACACAACTTCTACATAATTCAGACTGCCCTTCTGAAGGGCACAACTACTGCTCATGCATGGAGACAAGTCACCCCGGAGTCCTCTTATGTGAATGTCACAAGCACATCACATACTACATTTATCATCCTCATTGTTCTATTATACCGATCGAGTTCCTTATCTTACATGGATTATCAAATCACTTCATGTAAATTCTTACAAGCAGACAGGCTGCAAAGAAGCTGTCGCTCCAAATGAATTGGACCCGAAGATGACTTGACTTTGTGTGTAATGGCTTTTGTCTCCAGTAAACCTTGTATAACATGGATTAGAAAAGATCTACTTTTCTTGCTCTGAATGTAAACACACATACCCATATGCAGACTTATCAGATTAAATGACATTGTCTAACTGCAATACAAACCGTGATATGTATAGAATCGCTGCATGACTGGAGCTTCATCCAGTTCAGCTTTACATCACACTAGAGTTGGTGGCATTAGATGCATTTATCATGCACATAGAAAATAACAAAAAAAGAATGAATGCCATTAAATCTGACAGATACAAGGCAGCACTGTGCAACCAAGGGTGGTTGCAAACGGCACGTATTTTAATGATTCTGTACTACTTGCTACAGTATGTGCCGAGTGACGCCAGAGTGCATTGAACACATCCAGCGTCTTTGAAAGAGCCACAGTACAGCTCCTCAAAGCAACAGACGACAAGCAGGGGAGATGTTAACAGGTGGGAAACACTGGAGACACGGCAAAAAAGGTTATGAATCACTGACTTGAATTGTTCTTGTTATTATTTGTATTCTCTGTATATCTAATTTAATGTATTCCATACTTTGAACAAGACTAAAAGGTGTAAATGCACAGGTTATAATGTGTTGGGATATGGGTTTTCTTAAAAATAGAACTACATGCTTTTAGGTGGGAGTAAATTCAGATTAGCTAAAAATGAATAAATAAAAGAAGAAGGGAAAATGTATTCCTGTCCTAAACCAGGCAGGATATGAAGGCTTGTGCGAATGACCTCACCTGGCAGAAAGCTCCTCACTTCAACGATCTTAAACCGGCTCTGACAGGGGTCCCTCACATCCCCCCTCCCACATTCCTTCATCCCTGAACTCAACAGCAGCCGGCGTCCCTCCCCTCTGCCTCCTCACTCCGTCTTATAACTCCATTCTCTTTCTTATGATTTTATCCTTCCCCCCCTTTTCTTCTTCTTACTCTTTATCTCCCTCCCTCTCACTCTTGTCTGCTCATTACACATTCAGCACCACACCTTGTTCCCTGTGGGTCGTAAAGAGGAGGAGAGGAAGGGAAAGAATGAGAGGATGGAAAAGGAGAGGAGGAGAGATAGTGGGAGGTGGATGGGAGGGAGAGCAGAGAGAGGGAGCAACAAAGACGGACACGAGACAAAGAACGGAAGCGATGCATATGGTTCTCTGACTGTGTGTGTGTGTGTGTGTGTGTGTGTGTGTGCGTGTGAGAAGAGACAGAAGGGCAGGGGAGAGCAAACAGAAAAACATACAGAGACGGAGGTGCAAAGAGAGGAAATAAGTACATAAAGACAAACAGAGAAAGAGAGCGATAGAGAGAGATAGGGAGAGACATAGAGATGTGTGTAGGGAGGTGTATGGAGATTGACAGGAGAGAGTGAGAGAGAGAGAGAGAGAAAAAAAGAGAGAGAGAGAGAGAGAGACAGAGGAAAGTGGTGCTTGGGCGGCCCGGGCGACGCAGTGTGCCTGTGTTTGAAATTCCGCTCACAGCCAAAGCAATTTCCTGGCAGTGGCTGTGCTGTCAGCTGCTTGGCTGGCTGGCGGTGAAATATGGTGGCTGGGAGTCAGCCGCTAGCAGCCCCCGACAACCTGATGGATGGAGCCCCAGAGGAGAGGAGCAGCAGCAGGAGAAGGTGGTGGAAGAGGAGGAGGAGGAGGAGGAGGGGGAGGAGGGGGGTAGAAGAGGACAGTGGAAGGCAGTAGGGAGCGAGGGAGGGAGGGAGGGAGGGAGCAACAACAGAAAAACACAGGGAAGGAAAAAAAAAGGCAAGAGGGAGGCAGTGAGAGAGGTATAGATCCAGCTCCATTAGGCAGAGGAAGGAGGGTGGAAGGATCTCTAACTAACCAGCCAGGGTCTATATGGGGGAAACCAGGCTCATAATCACCTGGGTCTCTCCCCTCTGGACGGAGATGGGAGGGTGGGAGGAGGGAGAGGAAAGATAGGGAGCAAAAAAAAAAGAAAGGAACGAACGAAGGAGGAGGAAAAATAGAAAGGAAGAGGAAGACGGAGGTGGTTGGGTTGTAGGTGACAGATCATAAGTGGCAGGGTGAGTGTGGCAGAGAGGTTAACTGGCTGTTACACTCGTGCTTAGACATAATCCCTCAGTGGATCTTTTTGTAATTTTCCCCAATTAGTCAGACGTTGGGTACAAAGACAGGAAAAATACAGCCATATTTGGCTGAAGACCATCTCAAAACCAGTGGTCTCTAAGAGACCAGTTTTCACACAAATGGGAATTCTCTACCTGATATTTTGACAAAAAAATGCGGGTTTTGGTAAATGATGCCGTTACGGTCACAGACCGCAAACCTACTCCCCGCAATGAATGGAGATATATGTCACATAAAAAGCATTTTATGAAGACTAAAATATTTCCCAATTGCTCAAGAGGAGTATTGAATAATGGGAACAATCTCTCCTTGGTTCAGCAAACTGTGGCCGCAAAGCTGGAAGTAAACAAAACACTCATCTGAAATATCACATTTTCTAGTGTTTGACAGTAACTGTGAAAACCGTACTGTGCATTTTGTTTGTATATATACATGAAAAACAGGGTTGCAGTTCAGCGAGGGCCCGACACAGTGAGTCACATTTAGAGGCAGAGGATCCAAACGACCTGACGTAGACATTTATCTCCGTGAAGTGAACATAAAGTAGACTAGCTGGGAGGAAAACCACAAACATGCAGAGAACAGAGGCAGAGGAAGGTGAAGGACTAGAAGCCACATCCTCTTTTGTGTGGGGTGAAGACGGTTTCAGTTTCCTCTGTCCTCATTCTCACCCTTCCTTCGGGTTTCTCCTTCACAGCATCATGTGAAGGACGACGAGAGGAGCAGCGAGCGAGTGCATAACATCCATGGAGCCCACACAATGTCATGTCCAGGCTTACTACAATACACAGTTAATGCCCTGTCAATCAAAGTGAGATGGTTCTGAAGGCCCCACCACTGTGATTGATGCTTCAATTAACAACCCGCTCTGACCTCCAGAATTGTTCATTTGAAATTGTAATTAAGCAATTAGGGGCAATTAAGAAACAGAGACTGCCATATGAAAGTCAGAAGACAATTTGAGAGTGAGAGTGGGAGACAGAGGAGGGGTGGGGCGAGGGGGCGAGCTGTCCAAATTAAACCTCTCGGAGAGAAACAAAAGCCCCATCTTGCAGCAGAAACTCCAGGGAACTCTCAACTTGTGGTGAACTTGCAGCGGCCGCAAACAGTTTAGTGTAAAACCTAGAAGGTCAAACGAATGAATTTTGTCAGACAAGTACTTATCTCCTGCATATTAATTAGAGTGGGGTGTGTGGGGGTGCTGTGAGGGCCGTAAATGCCGGGCTTATCGTTACACGGAAAGGAAAAAGAGCTGATTGAAGCAGGATTACAAGCTCCTGAATAAAGCTCTTGGCATCAGCAGTATACCTTTTGAGTCGAAGAAAAACTGCTGTTCATTCAAGAGAAGAAAGTTAAACTTAGTCACTATGTAATGCATATCATCCAACATTTAAGCATTGCCTATACCTGTGGGAGGAATTAGATTTTTTTTTTGTCACTGTGTGGGCTTTAAAGTGGGCAGCAGAAGCTGTAAGAAACGAAACTGGAGCTGTTTGGAGGGATGCAAATAGACTTTTCTCTAAGCCTCTTTAATATGCCTGAGAAACTTCAGGTTTTGGTACAACTCATACAAACTACTTTTTGTTTTTTACATCACAAAGACATATTTTTAAGTATTAACTATCCATGCATAATCTTACCTGCTTTATGCCCTATCTATCTATCTATCTATCTATCTATCTATCTATCTATCTATCTATCTATCTATCTATCTATCTATCTATCTATCTATCTATCTATCTATCTATCTATCTATCTATCTATCTATCTATCTATCTATCTATCTATCTATCTATCTATCTATCTATCTATCTATCTATCTATCTATCTATCTATCTATCTCACTGACTCACTCACATCCAGGGGCAATTCGGGGTCTCAATTTGACATGCAGGCTATTAGATTCACTGTGCCATCCCAGATAACTTCTATTTATAACAACAAACAAATTGTTCAATAATTTTTCTTGCACTTTTGGTTCATGGAAAAGATTGCAAAGACAGCACCCACCTTCAAATATATAGATTGAGCATAGCTAAGTTTGACAGTGCTGCCATCCTGGGCTCTGAAGAATTGCAGAGGACAGGAATTTTAGCAAAGGTCAACTTCCGAGTTAACTTCTGGGCTAATAGTCAATTCTGATGGAGCCGACTCGGCGCGAACTCACGGACCCGTGCGAGCATCAAATATTCATCCCGAGTCGAGCTTTCTCGCACGAAAAGGGCGGAAAGAAAAACCTGTCATATCAATTATACACTGTAAAACTCCACCAAACATTTCATTAGTTAGAGAAGCCAGCCCGGGTCACAGGGGCACATGGTCAGTGACCCTCTAATGATGTAGCAATGACAGAACATGGCAGATGGCATGACCTGCTTCATGGATGAGAGTAAATGACACAAAACTCTCCCTCCGTCTGTCTCCGTCTCTCTCTCTCTCTCTCTCTCTCTTTAACCACCACCTACCCCCACCCTCCCCTCCCGCTCTCGGTCTCTCAAATTGATGACGGTATTTGCCTGTTTATGAACACAGAGGTGACTTGTAATCAGCCTGAACGGGCGCAGGCAGCCCTCCGCTTCGAGCCCGTTAGTGCCACATAACCTGCCACATCTGTCGGGAGGGCCTGGCAGGGGAGCGGGAGGAGGAGGGTGATAGGTACAGACAAGAGGGTGCAAAGAAACGACAGGAAATGGGATGAAGAGGGAGATGGTGAGCAAAATTATTTAAACTATTTTGTGAAAAAAAAAACAACTAAGATACGGTAAAAGCTAAAAGTTAGAGGGAGGGGGAAGCTCAGAATTGTCGGTGCGTGAGATTCATCTGTATCTTCCTGTGAAAAGTCGGCAATTTAGCTTCAAACTGAGGGAGAATAAAGAGGGCAATGATGGAGGGATTGAAACGACGCAGGAATGATAGAGTAAAATTGGCCGTAAATCTCAGAAATGGATCAGAAATGGTTGGCTGACACCAGAGGACAACGCACACACACAGGGAGAGGAGACAGGGAGGCAGAGGGGGGAAAAAAGAGAAAAAGAAGAGACAAACACACGCAAAGAAAAACTACACAGACACACAATCAGACCCTCGGCTTCACACGTAAGGCACATCTGACCGTTGAACAAAGAAAGGGAGAAGGAGAAAGAGACTGCAGAGACGTGCCGGAGTCGCAGAAGGAGGGCATTAGGGAGGATTTCAAGGTGCAAAATCCATCTCGATGCTGTGACAGGACCTAATACATTTGTTTCAGATTGAAAATTAATTTTCTAATATTAAAAAGGTCAAAAAGAAGCCAAGGCAACAATGACCTCTTTGTCATCCTTAACAAATTATCCAAAATGGCAGTGTCAAATCGGTGGGCATATGTCGGCCGGTGATGAATGCTTCTGGTAATCAGCCAATCAAAAAGAATTCCTCTTCTGCTTTTGATAAATGAGCTGGAAAAGCAACGCTTTAGGAAGGAGATGGGTCCATTTGTTTCTTTTGGGCTCCTTTTCTTTTTTTTTTTTTTTTCCTCCCCTCACTCTCCATTTCTGTCTTTTCAAAACAAACAACAGGGTATCTTGGGAACAGATTATAGCTCCTTGCATCACTGCCTCTTTCAGCCATTTTCCCTGCTGACCAATGTTCAGCTGCAGATGGTAAATGATGGAATTTTATGAAACAGCTCGGGCAGTGTTGCTCTCAGACGCATGTAGGAGACGTTTAGAGCCAGGCTCGGAGCAAATACATAGCTGTCAGTCAAACAACAGCTGCACTTAATCACACCTCTACTTTACATCTCACATTGTGCTTATCACATGCATTTACTGTTTATTATATTAACCCTCAGACTTTGGCAGCAGAGGTATTATTATAACATGTAATATTTACACCCCGACTCTTACGCTGCCTTTACTATTCATAATGATGGTTATTTATCTTGAACTGTGAGTGTGGACGTGCATGTATGTTACCATGTCTAGTGCTTTTTTTTCTAACCTGGTGAGACACACGGTTGCAATATTGCAACATCACTTTAAAAACCGTAAAAAATATCGAAAATATTCCCTTCCTCAAGACCACATCTAGTATACAGTGAGTCCTATTGTCCGTGGTTGATAGGTGCCTTCAGGTTTCTAAGCAAGCTTGTCAGAGGTCAGAGGTATAACTAGGGATAAGAATTTCTTTCTATATTTGGGTCTTACAGGTTTAAGTGTTGTGCAACAGATGTCATGGTATAGTTCACGTAGGGTGTTGCCTCACAGCAAGCAGGTTTCCGGTTGGAACTCCAGTCAGATCGAGGGCTTTTCCACTCCTCAAGGTTGACCTGAGACTCTAAATTAACCCTAGGGGTGAGAGTGAATGATAGTGTGTATCCTGTGATGGACTTGTGACCTGGCCAGAGTGTATTACCTGCTTTGTGCTGGTGATAGACAGCAGCAGACCCCTGCGACACCATTGGGTACAAAGTAGGTAAGATAATGGGAAGATGGATGGATTCTGATTCTCACACAAGCTCACCAGTAGATTGACATGACCAGATGACCCAGTCCAACAAGGGCATCCCTGTCATGTTCTTCTGTAACCTCTCCGGGCCACCCTTTTCCTTCCCATAACTCCTGCATTCAGGCTGCTTAAACAACAAGCCTGGGTTTATATATTCTCTGTGTTTGTATGAACAGCCATTCCCCTGAGCAAAACAAAATGTGAATTTATGACATGAGCAAGTATTAAGCATACAGTCTCGGGCTGAATTCTAGCAGAACTCTGACAGAGTCGCAGAAGCGGACACCTGTTGCAGTGATAACAGGATTTATTGTTGGCTTAGAATACTGTCAACAAAATTGACAATAATAAAACCGTGTTAAGCCACAATTCGGTTTTCTGATGCTGCAAAAATGTCACAAAACACCGACTCGGAGCCTGGCTGCATCACAAAAAAATACTGATATGATGTCTCATACAATGAATGCTGCCACCAGTCAAAAGTGATGGACTGTTTACTGAGCTGTTTAACTGGCCGTTTCACTTGTTAAGTGTAACGTGTGGAACTGTAACTATATCAACATGCAAAACTGTTGGAGAAAAAAGTTCAAACTAAGATGTACAGAAACAAGTTGAAGCTGAAAACTGTAACAATACTGAATTAAGAGTGTCAGCAGGATTAATAGCTGTGCCTTTGCCACCATGGAAAAGCAAGACATGCAAAAATGGATCTTGTTTTGGATGACTCTCACTTAAGCAATCATACATACGCAGCATCCCCCACTCCTCCATCTGTAGGCTGTGATTTAATTTCCTGTGAATGCGCTGTATTTGTTATCATTAAATCCCAGTTTCCCTCTATGCAAGATGTTTGTCGATGCCAAACTGTAAATGTACATACTCTATATTCATATATTAATACAACAGTTCCAAGTGAGTTGGCTGATGGGACTTCAAGTCACTGATTTTAAAACATCATTTTCTCTTGAGGAAAGAGTTTGCATAAACACGAGTGAATGCAAATGTTATCAGCAGCGTCGAATTTATGTACAAATATTTCCCAAATAAAAGTTTCCAGCCATCAATACCGATGCAGCGTAGATTGCTGTCGCTACAAGCTTTGATTTAAATGGCACTTGTCTGGGAAGTTATTGCCCGGGACAGAACAAGGAAGCGATTTTTCCAGCAGAGCGAGGGAGAGAGGGAGAGCGCTGCAGAATTCACAATGATAGAGAATCGCTTTGGAGTGACGAGGGTGTCCGTCACAAGAATGGTTGATGGGGTTTCAAACTCAATGGGCTCCTTTGTGCAACAGAGGGCAATGTGACTTTGAATTATGATGCCTTACGCATAGAGCGGCGGGTATCTAAAGTAGTAAAGAAGTCACAGTGATTGACAAAGAGCTCGGGTCAGATTTATGTACATCGAGTCCCAAACTAAATTTGCGCTGCACCTTGAATTTAATTAGCCTCCCAAATCTGCATTGATTTGAGTCAAGGCAGGGAAAAAGACCTAAAACCTACCGGAACTAAAACAGCACCCATATGCTGACTTTTGAGCATTTGCATACACAGAGTTTTATGTTTCAGCGTTCAGGGGAAAGGCTCATCCTGAATGACTCAGCAAATACAGTGGTCAAGACTGGAAACTATGAATATTTTGACTACACAATCAATGTGGGGCTCTGGAGACTTTTATTCACTGTAAAAGTCATTGATACCCTACAAACAAGGTGGTAAATACTTTGTTTTGTAGTAGTTGATTTGTATTTCAAGATAATTATCAGTTCTTTAGTTTATTGTGGTGAGTTTTCTCATTGACATGTGAGGCTTGTGTGTGTTTCTTGAAAGCTATGGCGCTGAGAGCACAATAGCTTTTGATTGTGTTTTAAGTAAAACGCCTTATTTGTCAACCACTGCACAACTTAGTTCTGTAACAAAGGTTAAGTCAATTAGTAAACCTTTAAATGTACATGCTTGGGCTCTACACCTTAAGACGAGTGGAGAGAGAGCAGGTCTAACCCTAACCTAACCCTAATAGATCCATTTCTCCAAAACACTCAGGTCCCTTTTCCACTGACACAGTTCTAGTTCTGGTTTTGGTCCTTGATATGGGACAATTCTTTCTATTTCCACCTACAAAGAAATGGCTCTGTTCCCAAAAAACTAAGTCCAGGGTAACACCATTTCTTTGCTGAAGAAGCAGCTACACCAGAGGAGCTAAAGAAGGCACAGATATACTCTAGAGACCAAAAAGAGGAAAGTGGTCGAAATTGGCAGCTGAGGAAAAGCTAACGTGAACGGTGACATAATGAAATATGTGACATAATTCAACTGGTTCAACCAGACCTACTAGGAGTAATAGGATGAATGCAGGGAATGGCCAGTTTATAACATGACACACACAGTCGATTTTCACACTCACTCTTGAGGCAATTTTAGAGTTCCCCAATCGACCTAAATCCTGCTTTTTTTCTACTGAAACCAAAGAACCTCGCTTGTAAACACTGAGAGAACATGACCATGATAAAAAAAACATTTTCTTTTCTAGCTTTCTGCTCTCCTGCAGCAAAATTACATTACATTTTATTTGAGTTGACTTAGTTTTATGAGAAGTGAGGGGTCATGTTGGGGTGGTTTTCTTATATTAGGATGGAGCTTTGTCGTTCTTAGTTGAGGAAAAGTTTTGTGTCGTGAATCTAAAATTTAACAGCCGCCATATTAATTCAGACCATAAACACTGAGATTTGATGTCTCCTTTCTACCACTACTCTGAGAGGCAACGCTGACCTCAGTGGTGTTGTGGGGTTTGTTGTTCTTGGCCTGATTCATGCCAGAGGCGGATTATTGCAATATTTTATGAATGGGGAAACACTGAGAGAATGTAACTTTGCTTTTTACAAATTTAACTGTGCTCGTCGGGAAGAATTCATTCCAGTTTACTGTGGCTTACAGACGCCATAAACATTTACTGTGTTTGTCCTGTGGCAGCGTCCGCACCAAGGCCTGCACACACAGACTTAACAGCAAACAACGAATGCATTAACATGACAAAACAACGCTGGTATTAAAGCTGTATCATCTAGTGGTGGACCCCAGCCACCTGCCAACCACCTGTCTGAATGACTCCACAAATCTTAAATAATGCTTTATCAACACTGACTGTAATGAATGTTTCAAACTCATGCACTTTCTGAACTCGCCCTCTTTTGAAATTTCCCAGTTGTGGGATGAGTAAAGGTTTATCTTATTCTATTCTTTCTTTTATAGTTCAGAGGCGTAACTGTGGCGGAACGGTGATTGGTGGATAGCACTGTAGCCTCACAGCAAAAAGGACCCGGGATCAACTCTTGGTAGGACTGGGAGCCATTCTGTGTGGAGTTCTGGAGCCAAGTTCCCCCCTCTGCATGAATGGGTTTCTCAGTATCCAACACTCCAAAAGAATTCATGTTTAGGTAGGAAACTCTAAAATTCCTCTAGGCATGACTGAGAGTGAATAGTGTGTGTGTGTTTTATGATGGACCCTTAACTGTCCCACAATGGAGAAGTTTGAGGTGCCATAGCAGCCTGGGAGTAACTGGGGTGAGGTGCCTTGCCCAGGGGCGCTTCAGCCATGGTGGGGACTCCAACCTCTGCTTCTAGTAGGATATAGCTTTGAAAGTGATCTGATAATTGATAATGACCAACTATTCCAACACATTCTCAGTCTCCTGCCTTTTAAACAAATGACCACAGTGCCCCTGAATGGGCCCCATACTGTACGCTGTGTGCGTAGCCCGACTGTTCTGCTCAGGCTGCTGCTGATCTCCTACTAATGGAGTCCTCCAGCGAAGCCCTCCAACCCCGGTAGCCTCATTAGACTCTTTGCCCGCTGTGTGAGATGAGCATGAATGGAGGGCAGCAGCACAAGGCCTCCTGGCTGTAGAGTTGGCATTGAAACTGGCATCTGGGAGCCACAGACATGAGTAGTGTGTCTGATGGGATTAAGTGGCTGTGGCGAGCGACAGACAGAGGAGGAGATGTTGCCCAGGCTTCCAAATTAACTCTGCAAGACTGAAGGCAATCGTCAGAGAGAGGGAGGGGAGGCTACAGGAGGACGAGTGCCGGCCGGACGGTTATCAACAGAGGAGGAGAGGGACCTGGAAGGCATCTGACCAGAAGCAGTGGACTTAAGAAGCATATGTGTTGACAGGGGGCTTCATTTACTCACCCGGCCAGAAAACTCAAAGTCACTGCAGTGGTTGGTGATTAAGTTCATGTATTAGGTGCGAGAGGCTAAAATCTGGCATGAATTCAAGATGAAGTTAAAAAAAAAAAAATGCAAATGTGCTGGCAAGGAAACTATATTATATCACTGGTCTCCAGCCTTTGCCTCTTTGGCCCTTAAATATGAAGCTGCCTGTGAACTTGTGATGCATCTTTCATTTGATGATTTTTTTTTTAAGAGAGAGGCCTGAAAATGATTTTTTTTTTTTTAACTTGTTACTACTTAACTGCAAAAGTAATACCTGGGGCAGAAAACAGAAACTCATGCATTTGAGAACACCTTTTCTTGTTCACTCCCTCTCTCTAGTTGTGTGATTAAGTGTTGGCATGTGCTCGTGCACGTGTGTTTGTATGTGTGTGTGTGAATGACAGGCATGAGTGGATCACCCTGCCATGACAGAGTCTATCGATCAGCGTGTCAGCGCCGGGGGAAAAGGTTAATCTGCCCGATGCCAGCCCTGCGCCTCACCCCATCTCTGGCCTGCCCTGCATCCCACCTCAACCCGCTCCCTCTCTTATCAGGATTAGAGGAGTGTACAAAAGGGCAGAGTATTCCCAGGACACACGCTGACCTTCAATAATCCTACCAACCTGCCGCTCTGCTTATAATTAACATCAGGAACAAAGAGAGAAATCCCCGGCCTGCCTGTGTAGCATTCCTCCGACTGGAAGCGGGAGAAGGGAAAAAGTTACAGTGGAGGTAAGAAGAGCGAGAGCTTTGCTTCAGTAATATGTTTTGAATGGCCAGGAGAGTCTGGCTGACATTTTAGAGATGCTGACTGGCACATCCATGCTCCCCAGCGCACACACCCTAAACACAGATTGGAAGAACATGCTGAACCAAGCAGGGAGGGAGGAAACCGGACGAGGGACCAGCAGACATGACTGTGGCGAAGAAATGTGCTGCACAGTATGGAGGGCGTGTACATATGTGTGTGTGTGAAAGTGTGTGTGTGTGTGTGGTTGTGCATGCTTGCTCACCGGGTCTTGGTTCATCTGCACTATGAGTTGTTTGACAGCGTGCAGCGTGGGGTGGGCCCATGGAGAGGGATCCTGCCAGTGGCGATTCAGGTCGAAGCCCATCAGAGAGCACCTGTACACACACCCACACACACACACACACACACACACACACACACACACACACACACAGACACCTTGGTAAATGATATTACAAATGATTAAAGGTACCCTTTACTGATTTTTTTGGTTGCACTGTGCAGCATCGCATGCTGGCCCCCCAGTTTGTTTGTGTCAAGTAAACATGAATGCAAAAATTTCCAATGTCTAAGATCACCCCCTCATTCCTTTTTCCTCAACGCTGACATTTGAAAGTTATATTTTGGCTGCACAAAAGGTGACATATTGTGTTGCTCTTAGCACAACGTAAGGCACAAAGCACAGACACTGCCTCTTTGTTGCCTCGTGGATATTTTCGAGGGCACTATACAGGCACACAAGCGCCACAATAAGAAATTGAATTCTCAAAATAAAATGGTGGAGGTTAAATGTATAGTGCACTACATTGTAAATAGAGATTGATTTTGGACAGAGCCGCAGTCTTCCACAAAATCAGCCTTGTACGGATTTTATGAGGCCATGCATTAAAGACATTCATTAGAGGACACAGCGTGTTTTCATTAAGACATGCTGAGTTTTAATCTGACTTGTTTGTTTACAGACAACTCCACATGGCACATAAATACATAGACTGATAATTCAAGGTGTCAGGATGTGGATTTCTTGTCTAAGACGTTTTTTACACTCCCAAAAGTAGCAGGTTGCTTGTTCCTTTGCAGCATTTTAGACATAAGAATAACGAGTGTGTTCCTCCTGTCCAGTCATATCAAACACACTGCAGTTATCACAGAGACTAGAGATGATTTGAGACTTGTTGTTCCTTGTTGTTTCTTTCTAGAGGACTGAGCTCTGGTAGTATTAATGTATTGGCTCTAAGCAGAGCTGTGGTGGTTGGCGCTGTGGTTGTGGTTGTGCTTGTGCTTATTGCTCGAGCTACGGCAGCACTTGCGGTTGAATTTATGATTTTTATGGATGTGGTAGCTGTGCTGTGACTACTCTTACAACAGACAAGAAAGCACGGATAAGCCACACAGGATTTGAGCCTGCAGAGCTTTTATCAGATATGACAGATGTGTTTAGAAATACACCACGGGAGTCCGGGAATACAGTCGTTGTTGATGCAACACTCAGCGAGGAAGACCATGTGAATTAACTGCACACATACAACCCAAGGCTACGCAACGTATGACACACAGCAATGGTAAAAATATCTTAAGGAAAACAAAATTAAGGATGAAACTTTTTGAAGGCTATACAGAAGTGAACGACCTCTCTTGAAAACCCCGTTCATTTTATTCGACTATTAAAGGATTTATAGGTAGAACTGAAGAATGGATGGAAACAAATGGATGTGCGCTACTCTTCAGAGGTATAAGCACCTCTTGTAACCTGACCAAGGTCTCTCAAAAGAGAGAAACACGTGTTTCTATCTTCTATGTATGGACAGAAAATAACAACTCAGCCTCTAACTGAGGCTAAGATACTGAAGTTGTCTCTGATGCTGCCTTTGAGAAGCACAAACAACATAAAAACCAAGCTGAGATCCTGTTTGTCACGTTCTTGTCCCTCAGCCTGGATGTACATCCACCTGCCAAAGATGACCAGGGTGGCATTTGAGCCACAGCCAACATCTAATCTGTAGGCGGTAAGAGGCTAAAACAGGAACTGGGAGGTGCATCTTCATCCTATAGACTGGCACCAATAACCTTGTGCTTACCTACGTATCCGAGTAAAGAGGCTATTTTTTGTTCTGTGCGTTTCTATCTTTGACATTTACTGAAGCCCTTGGTAATGACACAGGAGTTAGTGATACTGTAGAGCAACTGAGCCGAGCAGCCAACCATGAACAAAATACTCATCCCAGGTTAACTGGCATTGATTATTTACTCTGCATGTATCCATTTCAGTCCGCTCTGCACTTTATCTGCCGGCGTAGCTGTGTGGTATACGTGTGGTGTTTGTGTCTCTCTCTCTCTGTGTTTATGTGTGTGTGTGTCAGAAAGACTGAGAGAACGTGCATACATGTGAATAAATGAGCACATGTGGCTGGTGAGCTGACGACTTTCGCCGCTCACCTCCAGTCAATACCCTGCTCATCAGCACTCAGTGTGAAAGTGCGCTGATGAAAACAGCCTCTACGCAGTCACCAATCATCAACCAGTCAACAACATCGGCCGAGGTTTCGCTGCATGTTCCTTTTGGAGGCAGTGACGAGACGCCGCCACTAGATGGAACTCACCAACGACACCGGGCTGCACGCACAGTCGATGCTTATCATGGTGTGCATTAGTATTCCTGGGGCTGAGCCTATTAAGTAAAAGGCAATTATGAAGAAGGGAAAGAGAATAGAGGAGAGGAGGATGCCCACAGAGCTGCTGCTGCAGTGTTAAAGAGAGAGAGAGAGGGAGAGAGAGGAGAGGGTGGACAGAGAGACAGGCAGCCCTACAGCCAAATACGATCCCCTAACAAATGTGCCGCTGTGAGCTATATGAATTCATTAAGCCCCCCTAAAGGTGGAGTTAAGAGGGTATAATCCCATGAAGCACGACTTAAAACCCGTGTAATGTGTGAATTCCACGCGACGTACCGACGCGTTCATGTTGAGACTTTGAAGATGTGAAGGGTGGACGCGCGTGGAACCTGTGCGGCTGCGTACCTGTAGTTGCCCAGGTAGACCCCGTCTGGATTCAGCATGGGGACGATCTTGAAGATCACATGATCTCTCAGGACCTGAGCCACGGGATTCTGGCTCACCAGGAAATCAATCACACCTTTCAGAAAAACAAAAAAACGCACACACACATGCACATAAATCCACAAAGAGAGAGACAAAGGGAAATAGACTTGAGAAGCAAGCCAAAGACGGGCTGGCAGTTAATTGAGTTTTGAGAAACAAAAGGAGAGGGAAGGACAGCGAGGGGCATCGTCAGAATCAGGGGAGGAATAGGAGACGTCAAGCCCAAATCGATACAAATGGAATGGAGCTGACGGCGCTGGAAAAACAGACAGCACACCGCGGGCAAGGAGCCAACTCATCTGATTCACCATGATGCACACACACACTGCAACACACACACTCACACACACACAGATACTGTAGGTAGATTAGATAGACAAACAAGTAGATAGATACGCAGACAGAAGGACCAAAAAAGGTAGATATTTCCCTCCTCTCGATCTCCTCCCGAGCCTCTTTGTGTCAGTGCCTCGCTCACAGACAACATCTCTACACTTCGTTAACGTTAATGGACTTTCCTCAGTCTGTCTCGCTGGCTCAAAGTGGCGGACGGGGACCACCACTAAAGGTGAGGCCGTGCCCTCCGCCTCTTTATCGCAGTCGCCCTCGGCCCCCTCAGACCTGCCCCCTCACTATAAACATAGAAGTGGGACCAGAAGAAGCTGGGCAGGACTCGGGGTCATTAAATCTCACTAAGGCTGTCTTTTAGATTGTTGAACCACACAAGGAGACAATATCCCAATAGTTTAGCAGTTTTTTTTAGGTGTCCTATTAGTTTTGAGTTGCCAGAGCTGAGGCGCATAAACAATACAACTTTGTGATATCCGCAGATTGTGTCACCTGAGATTAAACAGATTATATAAAAACACAGTGTCTTATTCATTCAACATCCAGTTTAAGAATGAATGGATCATTTAAAGGATGTTTTTGAACAAACTAATAAGAGTGATGTGCAATTACTGAGGCACCTCATGCACTAGAAAACTCTCTGAAAACACCTTTACACACCGCCACCTGCGGCTCTGGTGGAGGGTTTTTAAGGTCAGATAAATTTACCTGTTTCGGCTGGGAGATTTAAAATTTATAAATGGCCTGCTGTAAAAACTGGGTCAGGGAATTTTGAAAGACGAGTACATTCACTAATAATCTGAAATCTAATAAAGCTATCGGGTTGCATCATTTGAGCATTTCTGGAGCTTGGCCTACTTGAAAAGTCCAAGACTTTGCAGATCTGCAGATCATTAGTATTGGCTGTAGTTTTAGTGATCGCTTTTAACAAGTCACTTTCACATTGGTAAACAGCTACGGTGAAAATGTCTTCTTCTATAGAAGTCCGACAGGTTTGCTCTACCAGACATCACACAGAGCGGAGTTGCTGCATCTGCCTCGACTCAAATCAATGAGCCTGGCCTCTCGTGACCTATGATTAAAACTTTACCTTGGCAGATAAAGGAGGCGGGAGACTCTCCAGGGTGAACACGAGCTGTGAGGAAGACCAGCTTCTTCTCTCTCCCTGGACTCTGGTGATGGTCTAAAGGAGAGAGAGAGAGAGCGAGAGAGAGAGAGAGAGAGAGAGAGGGAGAGAGAGAGAGAGAGGGAGAGAGAGGGATTTGTAAAAAAAGTTTATAAGTCTGTCAAAGCGAGGAAGAGGTGGTGTGTCCAGAGTTCTTGCAGACCTAGAGGAGTGTGACTATCTCCGGTTGATGTCAGAGTTACAGATACAACTTCTTACAATCCGGTGTAAGAGTCTGGGTCACTTCTCACACTGACCTGGACGTCCATGTCTGGCCAGACACGCATGAATCAAACATCAAAAACAAAACATGGCACAGAATATTCACCAGGTGAGGTGAATTATACATCTACGGAGGTCGGGATCCGCCTGCAACAGGTGTGACCCGATAGAGGTCGTCTTTGATTTTAAGTCTTGAGGTCTGGTTCAGGACTTCTCGACACCTTCTCCCCTGCTCTAACTCTATCTTAGAGCGGATACCAGAGAGATGAGATGTCCCGCAGAGACTTCTTCTTGGGTATTTTACTGGTGGATTTCTGAATAAATACAGGGTTACTGAACCTTTTAACATATTCAGTATATGAGGGAGACATTTTCTGCACAAGCTGACAGGTCTTGGTATGGCTACTTTTTCTGTATTCTGAAGATATGAATGACTTCTGAAACTTTTAATTACACAAGAGTGTTTTTAAATAACTTATTTGATACCTGCTGTGAATCGTTTGAGGGTAAATTCAGGAGATGGTCTTTGGTGTATTTGAAGCCGGGATCATAAAGACGGAAAATGCTCTGTTCTAAAAGTCAAATTAACCTCCAGATGTAAGAGGGTGCAAGCTATCGACGTTTATTTTGAGGATAATTTCTCAAATGCTGTACGACAGACAGGTGGAGGGATAAAAAAACACGGCTCCTGTTCACAGAGGTCAAAATATTTTGCTGTTCTCTCGGCCAGTGTTTCTCCTCTAATCTGCTGTTGCTAATAGATGAAAGTGATTGCGCGCCTCATCGCTATACACAAACTTAATATCTTATCGATTCCCCCACCCACTTGTGCTGAGCAGAGAAAATGCTAATTAGCAACAGGCTATGCACCTTTCCTTCTCCTTAATTCCAATTTAGCCTCGGAGAAGTGAGCGTATGTGAGTCTTTCAGTGCGTACACATGCGTGTCTGTTTGAGCGGTTAGGGGTCGTAAACAAACACACACACACACACACACACAAAAAAAGCGTTGTTCCATTTAAGTACTCTGCCTCTGATTTTATTTTGCTTTTCTCTCCCTCTGCCCTTCACAGAGACAAATGGCTTTGCCATTCAGGAGTCTCCACGGAGCGGGGCGGGCCGTTTGTTGTAAATGTGAGTGCTTGCGGTTTGGCTGGCCACTGGGTGCTCGCTGGCTGTGAAATTCCATCACTTAGAAATTCTACTTTGGCCTCGACCTCAGGCCACCACACAGGCTCCTTTTACAAGAACGCAGCCATGACACACACACACACACACACACACATGCACAAACACACAGTCGTGTGTCTATCAGTTTTAGAGACATTACATAAACTTAGATTCATTTTAGGAGACTTTAGCCCGATCCCAAGTCTTTATGTTTTTGTCCCTGTGAGGAAGTAAAGCTTTGGAAACAGATTTATGCCCTCACATCATGATTAAAAGTCACACACACAAGCTCACACAGACAGACACACACACACACAACCTTTCTCCCTTAAGTAAACCCAAGAACTCAGATAGTCGTGAGCCAAACCAGAGGCTGCTGCCAAGGTCCTGACTCTGAGGAAATTCAACCATCATGGCCCTGCCACATTTAGTCTCAGTGCTAGTGTACCCTTGCTGCTTCATCAAAACAATCTCTTACTGCAGACTCCTGGAGCTTACAATGGATCCACTGTTTATCCCACATCACTCTGTGCATGTGTGTGTGTGTGTGTGTGCGTGTGGAAACAAATCACTCACATTGTGGGGACATAAACCGGTTCATACAATCACATTGAGGTGATTCACTCTCTTTTAAGTATATGATGCAAGTCGGCATGAAAATAGCTACATTTTAGGGTGAAGGATTGGGTAAAGGTTAGGGTTCAGAGCTGTGGATAAGTCTCTGGGAAATGACAAAAAGTCAAAGGAAAGTCCTCGGAAGTGATGTAAACACAAGTCTGTGTGTGTGTGAGTGAGTGTGCGTGTGTGCGAATGTGTTTCCTCAGGGCTCTCGCAAATGCTCCCCAAGTAGCTGTTGTGTTTATGTGTCTGTATCTCTGCCTTGCTCTGTATCTGGCTGTGCCCAGCCAAGCGGTGTAGCACAAAATTAAGTCCCACTATTCCATAGGCAACTCCGGCACCCGCAGGGAGCC
This sequence comes from Karalla daura, assembly GCA_029224185.1. Lineage (NCBI taxonomy): Eukaryota > Metazoa > Chordata > Actinopteri > Chaetodontiformes > Leiognathidae > Karalla > Karalla daura. Next base: position 17,659,277 of record CM055194.1, read on the forward strand.
CGCTGGAGCCAGGCAGCCTAGCAACGCGAGATGTAAAGGAAAATCTAATTCACGGCTTAGGTGTGGGTGACATGCATCGTGCCGGTTAGGGTCAAGTTACAGATGAGTCTCGGGAGTGCAGCCCTGCAGAGGCGTCGTCTGACCTCAAGGTGTCAGTAGAGGTCAGCAGGCGGGGAGGGAGGTCGACGGAGGGAGGGAGGGAACGACAGATGTGAGAGAGGAAGAGGAGGCGAGGGATCAGACTGAGAGGTGGCAGCACAGGTGACCTAACTGTCTTTTCTGGAACTCTTTTTCTTTTTCCTTTCTTTGCAGACAAGTTGGGAACAAACTCGGAACAAACATTGTGCTCTCACAACAAACGTGAAGCGCTGTGTGCTGAATGTCTGTCGCTGCCATCGTGTTTGCTGTATATGACCAGGAGACATATTTCACAATTCATCATTCATTGATTTTCTTTTTCCAAGAGTGTTATGGTGATAGGGTTTTGCATTATAGAGTATGTGCACACATTAGGGCTCCAGCGGAGGCTTCATTTAATTATTGATGAATTGATTAATTATTTGGTGAGTGAAATGATCGAAAATATTCCCCAGCACGAGTTCCTCGAGCCCGCAGTGACATCTTAAAACTGCCAATTTACAACCAGGCTGAAAAACCAGAGATATTTAAGTTATATTAATAAAAATAAATCCAAAAAAACACACATTAAAGAAGCTGGAAATGGCTTTTTTCACTTTTGACTTCAATAATTAGCGTGTCAATAGTTGCTATTTTACCGCTGGTGGACATTCATTAAGAGGACGAAATAACATTAGTGTGAGTTTGTTTGCTCGCAGGGAGGACGAGGTGCACTGTGACATTCTTGACATTCATGACTGGGTAAAGAAAGTGCTGTGAAGTGCTCTCTGTGGCCATTCAACCGTGCAAGCTGAGCATTTGATTGAACCATTGAAATTAAAGGTTGAGTGGGGCCAAGAATAATAGCAATACACTACCTGTGTGTGTGTGTGTGTGTGTCTCCTGTCTGGTTTTGCGTCCACATTACTCCCTCACCTCTTCCAGTAAAGCAGTGTGACAACCTTGCAGGCATCTTCAGTGACTCTCATGACTCACATGAGCAGCTGCATTCAAGAACATTTCCACGTTACGCCTTGACACATAAGCTCTGATGGAACCAACTCAGATGATGAGAGTTGAGAGTCCAGTAGATAACACAGGTGTAAACAAAAATAGTATTTTGACACCTATGCTCAGATTCAGGGTTATTGCTCTTTTTAGAAAAAAAATACACTTTCAGTTGCTACAGTATGATTGACACGTGGACACAACATACACAATTAAGACTCCCAATATTTGCTGTGGAGATGTGCCATTTTCTACAGTTGTACAGGCAATGCATGTGCCACTTCTAAACTGTCTGGGTTTACAGACAAGTTAGAGAGAAGCTGAGAAGAGAAGAGACAAAATGTTCTAGGTCAACTAATGCCAGACTCGGTAATTATTCATGTGTTTTCCATGACTAGAAACCCGATCACAAAATTGACAAACGTTCCAGGTATTCCAGTAAACGTGGGAACCAAGTTACTCTCTCGCTCCATCCAAGTAGCTTCAGTGAATATCAGAATATCGATTCCTGCTCCCATCCACATAAAACCCCTTTGTTGGAACTATTCCCAAGTATTACAGAACGTATCCATACTATCATACAATGAAATATAAAATGTATGAAGTTTGAATGTTTTTTTTATGAGTGTTTCATCCTATAAGTCAGTTTGGATAAAAAGCATCTGTTCAATAACTGAATGTAAATGTAGTGTGAATGGCTGCACTGGGAGTCCAGGTCTCTGATGCACTTTAACTCCGCATCATCACCACATTCTCTGAGACGGACTCAATAAAACATAAACGTATTTGATATAGGAAGTGAGCAGAGCGCAGGAAGGCGACAGAGAGAGGGCGACAGTCGATGGGGTGGTGGCCGGGTGGAGGCGGGGGCGGGGGCGGGGGCGGGGGCTGGGGGTGGAGTTTGTGGGTGACAATGAGTGAGTGAAAGCGGCAGCGGCAAAATTTATGCCCACACTTCCAAATCAAAGTGCTCCCTCAGCATATTTCTCACCTGCCAAAGTCACGCACAGCACTGTACAGCACATTACTGCTCATTCTCTCTCTGCTCGCCCAGAGAGAGGGAGAGAGAGAGAGAGAGAGAGAGAGGGAAAAAAAATTAAAGGATGTCAAACTACGATCAGCTCTGATAAATATGTAAATTATCGGAGAGAGGAGAAGTGCCTGTGAAAAACAACATAAATCTAATGGACTCCGAAGGTCAGCCCCGGATTGTGCTGGTCAGCTCTTTCGGAGACAGCGGTCCGGGAAACTTTTGGGTTCAGTCTCACAAGTTGTGACGTGATGTAATTAACCAGAGATCGTCTTCATCATTCTTCTTCGGCGGGTACAAAGGGAACCCTGTCAGGAACTTTGTGAAGCATCATGGCATATATTTAAATACATTTACCCTCTTCTAAAGAAAATTTGATTGGGGATGATTGAAGCAGATTTCTCTCGCTTACTTTTAATATCATCAGTCTCTAAACTTTGTGGCTTTAGAGGATGACACTAAACTGTATGACTGCAGTTATCTCACTGGACACTAAATGGCATCTTAGACTCTACATTAAATTAGATGAAATATGGAATATCTAATTTCACCGGGGGCACGATGAGAAGTGAAATTATGCTCCGGGATGTACTGCGACCCTGTGACTCACACGGTGATGCAATAAAAACACGGTGTCATCGTGGCCACGGCTTTATACCACAAGTCTCAAGCCAAGGCCTCTCTATATCTCTGCCCCCCCCCCCCCCCCCCCCCCCCCCCCTCTGCTCTGTGGGTTTTACACTGTAATAAATTAGCCTCACTTTGGTGAGATGGCAACAAGACACGCTTGGCGCCCTGCTCAGTGCGTCATATCGAGGATGGGCGCGAGCTGTAAATTGTCACTGGCGTTGAATTTATACAGAGCCTTGGGACGAGATGCAGCACCGTGTACTGCCCAGCTGAGTGAGTCCCAACAAGCATCAAAGCTCTGCACCTCTTCACACCCAATCCACCCCCCCCCCCCCGCCCCCGCTGACACCACCCTCTGCCAACTCAAGGACAAACACAGAGAGAAAGAGGAAGAAAGACAGAGGGAGGAGGAGAAGAAGAAGAAGAGGAAGAGACATAGAGGGATGAGGATATGCACTGAAGTGCACAGGGCTCTAAAGTGATAAGAGTTTTATGATGCTGTTTTCTTCCTCAGGAATTGACCAGGCCTCTGACTTAAATTTTCTGTGTGCACACATGTGTGTGTGTGTGTCTAGGTGCTAGAGAGCCTGTGGCATTTCTCAGATTTATTCAGCTCATCTTATTGTTGGGAGGCAGGGGCAGCGCCAAGGCCTCCTCGCACATTCATAAAGCAACTCCTGTCACTTGACACACCACACATTACACTGCTAAAGCCGGAGCCAAGAGGAGGGGGAGGGGGACTTTCGGGGATGTAAGGAAGTATATGAGGAGGGAAAAAAAACTGCATCCCTGGAAAAAAAAGTGCTAATTGTTAAAAAAAATGGAGCAGTTGAGTTCAAAGCAGAAAACAGTGTTTTCTCCGAGAGGATGAAGAAGGGGAGCAACAAGGAACGGATATTTACACAGACAGGTGGATGCACGGAGACACAGAGGATGATTGATGTAAAGATACAGGACAGCGAGGGGGGAGACAAACAGCGAGGCAGAGGTGAAGTGAGAACAAAGAGAGGCGGAAAATCAGCAGAACAACATCAAACTTTTACTGAGCCCCCTCCATATCTGACTCCACGTTTTTTTATTCATGCGTTATTCTATATTCTTCTATGCTGCAAGTCCTCCAAACACTGAAAAAAAAATCAGTTTCATTATGATTCAGCTCAGCAGAATCTTAGCAGAATTCCCCAACAATAGATTGTAAGTACTGAACTATTGGACTTGTAATGGACTTGCAAACAACTGCTATGACGACATGGACGAGAGGTAGTAAGACAACAGCGAACCTGACAGGTGGATGTGAGATAAAGGGACAAACACGCGTGGGACAGACATCTGTGAGAGAGGAGACACTGGGTGAGTCTGAAATATCTGTTGGGTTAAGTCACACCCGCCTCTGGAGGAGGATCCCTCAATACCTCTGTCCCTATCATCGACTCATCGCTACTCCTCCTCGGCTCCCCGTCCCCGGCTCCATCCTCACTCACTTCCTCTCCGTCTCCTTGTTCATCTCCGAGATCTAGGTTTTGTGTGTGTGTGTGTGCGCGCGAGTGTGTGTGTGTAGCTGAAGAGAGCAATCAAAAGCGGAGATGTAGTGGTCAGAGGTGAGTGTGTGTGTGTGTGTGTGAGAGACACAGGCAGAGAGAGGCCTAGGGAGAGGATTACAATGGCCATGTCAAGACACTCCAATTGGCATCACATCCAGACTGAGAGTGAGAGAAAAGGAAATTGGAAGAATCATGAAAGGAATGAAGGATACAGAGGGGGGAAATTCATTCATTCATCTTCGTACCCTCTTCGCACCCAACTGGTGTTACTGGGCTCTGCTGGTCTCCATACACTCACCAGTCCATCTCACGGCACACACACCACTCACACATAGGGACAATTTGGAGTCTCCAGCTGACCTTGATGCATGCAGTGAGAGGAAACCAGAGTACCCGGAGGAGGAAACTTACACATGCAGAAAATGGATCGAACCCACAACCTTCTAGCTGTGAGGAGCTAACAGCTGCACGGAAGTGAGAAATAGGGGGAAAAAAAAGAGGGGAGAGAGGAAAAAAAAAAGGGGTTGAGCGAAGGGTGGGAGCAGAGGAAACCCTTGAGATGACAGCATGTAAATACGTCAACGGCGGGACTCTAAAGTGGAGATGAAGAGGCGGCGGGATAAAAAGCTCTGAGCGCTGTGTGATTATGGATCAATTTGCCGCAATCAAGCCCCCTTATGGCTGGTCCCTGTGAAATGGAGAGATTTCTGCTCCTCAAGGGCAGCTGGGATGACAGTGGCGGTCACAGACGGCAGGAGTGACAGAGTGACGGAGGAGGGGGGGGGGGGGGGGGGGGGGGAGGAGGAAGGAAGGAGGGATAGGAGCCATCAGAGGGACGGAGAGAAGACGAGACGATCTGTCCTAAACACCAGCAGCTGAAGGGCTTTCTAATTATGTTAATAGTGAGAGGTGATGGTGAGATATGGGCCTTTCAGCCATCATTAGCAGGCCGCCACCACCAGTCATGATACCGACTTGTTTAGAGCTGGCATTGGCACAGCTTAAAACCCTTTTGTATCGTGTTTGCACACATTAGTTTCTGAGACAGCGATCTCATCAGCAAAATCAATATTTTCCTGAAAAACCTGTTGTACACAGTCTGACATGTTTTCTGCCTCCCAGTCAATCATCTGTGCACCATAAACAAGAAGCCAGCTTTTAAATGACTTTGGCTGCTTTCTTGTTGTGACTTTTTGAGAAATTGGTAAGAAAACTTTCAAAATGAAGTCTCGCTACTCTGAATAATAATTACCAAGTACTTTGTGACCTAGCGTATGATAATCCTGTGTTTGATATGTGTTTACTGCATATGCTACATGTGAAAATATCCCAGTTGTCAGTGTGTACACCTGCAATGTATTGTGATCTTCAATGCCCAATAACTGTGATGAAATACGATGTTTCATAGTTATATTAAAGTGAATTAAAGATAATTCAAACTTGGACTCCTAATGTAGTTCCAGGACAACTTAAATGTGTCCGATTAGATAAAGAAAGTGTGGAAATTTGAAAGATAATTCAGAGCTGCTGAAAAATGATCCCTAGTTCCTTATCCTGAGCCACATTGTAACTACATTATACTCATAACTACACTAATAAGAATGATTTTTTTCTCGCCATTTATCCCTAGTTTATCAAATGTGATATAGTTGGGGAAAAAGGTCCAACAAATACATATGAAAAATGACCATTACTTGATGGGTAAGACAGAGTTAAAGACTAACTAAAAACGAGACTTACAAGATTTTAGACACACCCGGAAATTTTACATCCCTGCAATAAATCCACTAGAGCTGTGTGAAAACAAGACTTACGGGTGGTTTTAAAATCCTCAGTGCAACATAACAGGTTGAACAGCCTGAGGCGAAGGAAAAAAGAAAATCTAATACTGTATGATTATCAATGTGCTACTGAGGGTGAACCATATTAAGACATTAATGTTTAATTAACACCAGAGAGCTTTGCTGCCACGCACTGAATCAAACGCTGTAGCAACCAAGGTTGAATAAACCACTATACTCTTCAGAGCGGCCTTTTGTCAAGCTGACCTTGTCAGACATAGTCAGTGGGGGAGTTCGGAGAGAAATATACATATATATTTCATTATATTTTAATTTATTTATTTGTGGCGGTGCTAGATATGGGACTGCGAATCCATACTCAAATAAACCCTAGGTAATATTTGATGATGATGAAACCAAAAAAGAAAGATTTGTGACGTAATGAACGCTTTGAATTGCTGAAAATCATTAACTTGAATACCCAGGAGACGATCGAAGAGGTTAATGTCATTACTAAAGCATCAAGAATTATCCCAACACATGAAAAATTGACTTAATGGTAACCTTTTTTCATGATTTGCAAGGATTGTGAAAAATACTGACATGGAGCCAGGAGTTTATCACCTTTTTTCTTGTGAATGTGCAGGTTTAAATACTCTAGTTTGGAGGTTTTGCTACTATCTCTGTATTAGAGAAGCTCCTCATATAATTAATCCTCTAAATCAATGAAACATAGTTATTCAAGTTACGGTTTAGATTAAGAATGGTTTAGATTTTCCTTTGTGTGAAAAACTGCTTGTTTCTTGGAAAGATACTCATACTATCTTTGTTCCATTGGAAAACAAGATTTATCTGAATAAAGATAGTATCATTTGGAACAAAATAATTGTTCTCGTAAACAGAAATGCGCACCTGTTATAAAATGACAAATAGACGAGTGTTGTTTGAAACCCTGAGGTCCGAAAAATGTGGTCACAGGCGCGAAAAGGTTGAAAAATTCACAGTCTATTGTGTGGACCTTTATTCTTTGTCTGGTCTTCAGGGCCAACTTCAAGCTTTTCTTCATGCCTTTCAGAGGCAGCCCGTATCTCTTACAGTCACACACTGTTTTATGGAGCCCTGTAAGTGTTGAGAAAGAGTGTGATAGACAGTTGGCATGGAGGGCGAGACAGAGATTCGCTGAGAGAGAGACAAAAAGGGAGCTCTGTCAAGTATCAAAAGCAATACGCCCTTTTAGCGATATGATACGGACGTCTGGCGCAAAGTCAGAGGCAGAGACTGCTTAGGGTTTCAAGGCATTGGTCACAGGCCTTTCTGAAACCCTGACTTCTCCTCTCTCGCCTTCAGAAAATGATGACAGGAGGAGAGGAACATAAAAAGGAGGGATGGCTGGTCTGCGCGCGGCATGATACAGAATCAGAGGCAGCCAGTAATAGCCTTTTTTGAAGAATGCGCCACTGAACTTTAAGGGCCGTCTTGCTTGAAAGGACAAGTTACAAATAGCAAGAAAGGAGAGGGAGAAATGATTTCCCGGGGATATACCCCCTACTGCGCTGCCCTATCGCCGCACCACAGTGCAGGAGTGTGTGTGCATATGTGCGTGTGTGTGTGAACTGTAAATGATTGTGTGTTTGGAGAATGCTACGTTCTACAGGAACAACAGCTGCGAGTACGAAACAGAAATACAGTACGTGAATTCCTGCATCTGGAGAGTTGCATGTACACAAGTTTGGTCTTTTGCAGACAGACGCTGTAACTACAGAGCAGTCGGCCGGTCACACAGACATCCAGACCGGAGCGATGTATAGTTCTTTATTACTCCATCTCTTCCTACCTATCAATAATTCCTCAGCCACAACAATACAGCCGGTCGGAGGTAAACAACCACGGCGCATCCCGGCTTTAATAACTACAGTCGCACCTCCGAGCGATGCCTTTCAGTCAATCCTTCTCCCGCTCTATTCTGTTCGATTCAACCTCTTATCTTCCTCTCTCACCCGTGTTTTATTTCACCTCGCTTCGAAAAGTTACTGTACATCACTTTCATTCCTCGCCTCTGTCCAATCCTCAATATACGCACACATTTAATATAGCGACATTTATTGGAGATTCTTGTGGGCCGAGGAGCTGTATAGGTGTGTGTTTGTGTGTTTGGGTCACGTGCGCATTGTGGACATCGGCTCGGCTGAGCGGCAGCGACAATGTCATTCAGCAGTTTAGTAACAGCCCATTACCTTGGTAATACCAGCCTAATGGGCGGTCTGCTATTTTAAACCCACGGTCATGTTTGTGCTATTAACAACCACTTAGTGCTCCACTCAAATCAACAGGCCACAGGGACACGGAAAAGACAATAACAGAATAACAAAGACTGTGTGCTAATATAGAACGCAACATAGTCTCTAAACACAAGGACGAAGCCGTACTTTCAGTTACTTCCTGTTTATAGATGAGAGAGAATATTGAATCATATATGTATAATCAAATCATGTTTTTATTCCAATTAGTTAAGTGTCATTAATTCTTGATATTAAATCAAGTCCAAATGACTTTTTTTTGGGAATTTTAGGCAGCAGAAAGAGAAAGAGTAGAGAGACTTAAAGTCAGCCTCTTGTTAATGGTTTATCCATTCACAACTCTTCAAAACTGGCAAAAATGTTCTCTTGGAATCGAAAATGAAGTGATAATTTTAGTAATCAATAGTTATCAAACAAACACATTGTTGTCTCACAGCAAGGAGGTTCAATTCCCAGTCAGTTTGTGTGTTTTCTCCACATATGTGTGTGTTTTCTCCAGGTTTTCCTGGTTCCTCCCACAGTCTAAAAACAGGCATGTTTAGGGAAAGAATGGGAGTAAATGGGGTGAGTATCCTGTGATGAACTGGCAACCTGTACAAGGTGTATATTTTTATATTTGATGCAGTGCAGTTGACCAGAAACTTCTAATAATAATATATCATGTAAGATATTGTCTGTTGAAGTGAAAGAGAAAACAAACAAGCTGATGACAAAGTGAAATAAGACGTGGCAGACATGCCACATTTTGTGATTAAATACAAATACATTAGATTAAACAGATAAAAATCTTACAAGATAATCACTTTTTTTTTCTCTCTCGACAAACTACAGCCTGGAGGTCCTTCGAATTCAATTTCAGCATCTCAAAGAGAATCAGCTTTCTATCAGAATCGCTAACTCCTCTCTGAAGTGTGAGGGGGAAGCGCCGGGCGAGAAGTCCTGCATCGCAGGCGCTGTCCGTTTCAGCGCATCAATCGTTTACACGGGCTTTGAACTTGACTGTGGGCATGTTCGGCTCTTTAGTGATTTCCAAAGCTTTCAGTGGAAAATCAGCGCAGGTAATAGGCAATTCTTCATTCCATTTCTCAGTCAGACAGTCACACACGCCCCTGTCAAGCTATTTAAAGTGGCCTGCTTCAGTACACTGGAGAGAGACCGGAGATTTTCATCTCTTTAACTCTTCGCATCTCTAAAAGTGTCATTTACTAACTCGTAGACTTGACAGTTTGTTAGATGACTCTAAATCTTTGATATCTCAAACCCGCCTCATAATTTCTTGGAATTTTTAACAACTTTCCAGACTTTCAAAGATGAGTAGAGTAAAACAGAAGCAGCTCTGATACAGAAGTTAAAACAACTTCTGTTCAGTTCATCATCCCCATCCATATTGGCCTTAATTTAGTAAAACACAGAAAGACAATCACAAGTAATTTCCTCAGATTCAGTCAGTCGAAAACTACTTGAGCCAGAGAGGAATATTCTGTTTGCTGAAACCAATTATAGTCAGGATTTGGGAATCGGGACAAAAGCCAAACCGATATTGGAATCTCGGAGCCAATGCCACCTGAGCTTTCGATAAACCTGATAATGCATGCGAGCAAATCTTTATTTACTTAGAGCGTTTCACTCCAGGTGGAAGCAACGAAACGTCAGTCGAATCCGTCGAAGAAAACCAGCGAAAACCACACGTAGCGTGAAACAGATGTAACGATTAGACATGATTAATTAATGATTAATATGATTAATTACAGTTACCAGGCAACTGAAAAGTCCTGGCTAGTTGCGTTGGCGGATGCTTTGCGGCATAAAAGCTTCAAAGCTTTTTTGAGGCAGTTCAGAGAATAACTCCAGGCGACCTGAGGGTCAGGCCTCATTAACAAACATTTACCTTTAAATCAGTGGAAAATTTTCAAAAGTGCCAAAAGCTGAAAAGTTTTGGCAGAACTTGTACTTTGCAGGCTGCTGCATAGTTGATTCACTGCTCACCTGTGAATCCTTCAGTACTTCCATATTGAAACTGGAAGCTCTGGTCTGTTAGACTGGTCTGCAGTCATTCATAGCAAAAGCAACTGGAGAAAGTGTAACGAATGTAGATTCAGTGAGATGTTGATCCTAATGAACGAAAATGTGAGTAAAAACACCTCCTCCAGGATTCAATATTATCACAGACTGCTGAATGCATTGCACCTGTGCATACTTGAGTCTGTGCTGTTATTTGAGTCTTTGCTACTTATTTAAGCACCTATTACCACAACCAGGTCCTCATAGCTGTGTCACTAAGTTAAATAAGCACGATACTGATTTTGATAGGGATTAGCTGATATGATGATCGTGACTAAATGAGCTGGGCTGAATCTTTGTCAGTCTGCAGTCTATAGATAGGCAGAATTCAGTAAGTTTTATATAGACTGCACTCAAATCCAATGCTATTAAAATGTCCATTTGTTTTTAAAGGTTTAGGAAGACAGTTTCTATCATTCAAGAGGGAATAGAAGCTCATTTCTCTGTCAGGCTGAATATCCTACTATCTAAATCCACGTTGTCAAGAGAAGAAATAAGCGTATCCCTGGGGGTAAATCAACAGTTTATTTTTGGCTTTGTTTCTAAGTTTAAAAAGGGTAAAAAAAAAAAAAGAAAATCCAGGATTTATCCATCTCCCTTATCTTTCTATAACTTGACTTGAAAGGATTTAAATGCTGGGTAACACCTGCTGTTAATACGACTCCCTGATAAAGCTGACATCAAATGTCTCAGATAGCATCGCTGCTTATCTCTGGAAATTAAATGACTGCTGGAATATATGAAAAAAAAAGAAGTTTAGGATTGTTGTATAACCAGTAAGAGAAAAAAAAACATGCAGAGAAGTGTTGAAAGAGAAAGAGAGAGAGAGAGAGACAGGAAATCCTTTCTCTAGTACATTACAATACTACAGTAGTAGTATTACAGTATTCAAAGCTTATTCTGTGTGACTACGTCAAAAATCTTTTTTGCGTCTGACAAAAATGAAACCAATGAAACGGTCATCGAGCTTGTGACTCCTGGTCATTGTCTCTCTCCCTCTCTCTCTCTCTCTCTCTCTCTCTCTCTCTCTCTGTTTCTGATCTCTGATTGGCTCACGTGACGCAACAGCTGCATGCCGGTTGGTTTGGGATTAATGTGGTTGCCATGACGACGTGCTGGCCGCAGAGCTGTGTTGGAATGGATGCATTCATATGTCTGCGTGTGTGCGTGTGTGTGTGTGTGTGTATACTTTGTTTGAAGTGGCAGGCCTTTTCAACAGCTTTGATCAGGGAAATGTTTGTAGTGGGGGCAAACCTGGAGAACAAACAGGACTTCAGAGAGATTAGCGATCTGTAGGACACACACACACACACACACACACTCGGTTACTCGGTTACACACACACACACACACACACACACACACACACACACACACACACACACACACACACACACACACAGGCTGTCTGGAAGTCAGTTTTCTGAATAAAATCAGCCACATGTTGGCCAGCCGCTCCTCATCTAAAAATTAAACTTTTTCTGTCTCATCATGTGATGAAGCCGACGTGGAGATGAGGAAGATGAAGAGGAGGAGCGTGAGGAGCGAGGAGGAGGAGGAAAAGGAGGACAGTGAGCTATAAGAAGTAGTAATATCTGCTGGCTGACATTCCTCTGTTCTTTCCCTCTCCTTCACACCCTCCTGCCTGATGTTTTTAAAGGAACACACTCTGAACAAGTGATCTGGAGTACAGTCTGTGTGTGTGTGTGTGTGTGTGTGTGTGTGTGTGTGTGTGTGTGTGTGTGTGTGTGTGTATACACCACCCAAACGGGGCAGATGTAAATCCATCAGTGCTGAGGGGAGACCAGGTGAGTGCTTTAGCAGGCCCGGTGTGACACACGGCCCCCACGCTCCTCCATCATGCTCTATAAGCAGTCGTATGTGTGCAGTGCAGTGTGTCTATGTGTGTGTGTGCGTGTGTGCCAGGAGGAGCTAAATGTGCGAGGCAGGAGCTGTGATTCAGACAGATACACTGCTCCACCCGGGCAGCTCCCGACCCCGACCCAGACGGACAACACTGTAGCTATTCTCAGAGCCGCGGGCACATCACTCAGTCCCCGAGGCAGGAGGATAAGTCATCCTCTGAGGTCGCAGGAAGCGCTCCGTCTCTGACTGCAAGTAGTTCACAGCTTGAAGAATGCCCCCCCCCCCGAAACCAGCGGCTATGTGCTCCTCGTCTCAGTTCTAGCAATCACACCGAGCCGGTAAGTCATGTTCCCAACTCCCCAAACTAACACGGAGAGGAATCACGGTGATAGAGCACGTCAACCTCATGAAGAGATCTGTTAAATAATCTCACTCTCTCTCTCTCACACACACACACACACACACACACACACACACACACACACACACACACACACGCTAGAGCGAGATGGATGCGGCTTCACATTTCATTTACAGTGAAAACCGAGAGGCTTCAGACACACTGTGTTTAATCTGGAGGAAATTTATCGGAAAACATTTATTCAAGATGGGAAATTGTCGCCTTAGAGATGACTGGACCATTTCTTCAAAGATGACACTGATAGGTCGGATAGATCCTTATCAGCCCTGTGGTTGGGGGTGTAAAAAGGTTTACTCTGCCCAGTAACTAAGAAATGCATTTTATTGTTATTTCCCTGATGCCTCAGTAATTTTGAACACTGTATGAAGTCATCTGAGCACCTGTGTTATTGTCATTGTAAAACCACCATGAAATTGAAATGCTATCCTTAAGGTGCATGAGCACAATAATTTAAAGCAATAATACTAAAAGTGGCAGGTTACTAAGAAAATATAAACACAAAAGAAATAAAACATACCACAGATAAAACACTGCAAAGTATTGCACAGTTCCCACATTGGATCACATTTTCATTTTAGAAGAGAGGGAATAATAAACTAATTAGCACTGGTGATCACCATTTTGTATAGCCTATGGATGCTAGCACTAGGTTTTCAGCACGAAATAGAAATGTTTCAGTAGATCTGTTTCTTTTGCATTTAAAAGCAAATGAAAAGCCTCTAAGTCCGATGTCTATTTGCAGGTGTTTCCACTGTGTAAAAATCTTGTCCTGTGTGGACCGCGAATGTTGAACCACATGAAACGATATGTGTTGCAACACATTAACATGACAAAATAAAGAGAAGTTGCTCTGAGCCCCTTGAAGCAAAATTCCTTTATCTATCATCGCTCTGTACCTTAAGAGTGTCACAGGAGTCTTGGAGCATATCCCAGCTCACCCTGGACATCTGTCCATCAAAGGACACACACACACACAGGCATGGACACTTTTGGACGGTGGGAGGAAAGTGGAGTAAACCCACATAGTCCCACCAAGTCACCATCATGTCCACTCAATTTTGATTTAATGTCTATGATACACAGTTATCACTCTTTGGCCTACAGGATTTACATTTGGAATAACTAAAAACATACAAAAAATCCTTGATTGTACCAGTTTCCAATGTATAATTTTTTCCTATGTGTGCGAATTTTTCCTCATTTGGGAAGGAGGCTGGGGCAGGTTGAGATGCAGGGAGACGAGGTGGCCTGATCACACCCTGACAAGCAGGACCTGGGGGAGCAGATTAGAAAATGGTGATGCAATATTAATTGGTGATGGTGCGTGCCGGAGAGTGCAGGGTTGTCCGCGGTTTGTCTCTCAAAGGAAAGGCTGTCAGGAGCTGAGCGACACAGTCGGGATGAGTCCCTGACCTTGTCTGTCAGCTGGCGGAGGGAGAGGAGGGCTGGGAAAGGAGACCCCCAGTCCCGCTGACACTCAGATCAACACTCTGCCACTCTACGGCAAACCTGCTGGGACACATCCCGACACACAGACAGGCAGAGTGACACAGCGAGACAGACGGACAGAGCCCCGACTGCATGGCGGAACACGAGAATCATTAAGAAAATGTAGATAAATACGCTAAACTTCAAGCTATATTGCACAGATGGGTCGATAGGATGATACAGTGGAGAGTTGCTGGCAGAAGTTGCAATTTCAGTCATTATCAACACCCCGAAGCGGAGCAGGGAAGTGCGAAGAGGATGAAAACTAGAAAAGACAATGTGTAATTGAAAATGAAGCGAGGAAATCGATTCCTCGCGTATGTCGCCTTTTGTGTTCTGTCGTTTTCTACTCGGTTATGAGGAGAAAAATTACAGAAAATTCTTAAAAAGTGAATTTTAAGATGTGACTTGAAGGACGACTGGAGTGACGTGTTTCAGGGTTCGCGATAAGAGGAGGTGACGGAGTGACGCAGATACAGAGATGAGTCAGTGGATCTTTGACGTAGGTGATAAGGATCATGGGAAAAACTGCAAAGCTTTCCCACCAGATGCAACATATAATCTTTATTTCTTATCTTTCATCTTTCTCTTAAATATGTCACCAATTCTGAATATAAGAAAAGAGAAGGGAAGAGAAGAGTTACCAGCAGAGCCACAAAGGTGACTACTGTATAGGTGACACATCTCATATCAAAGTAGAAACATCTTGTTTTCCTCCTGTGTGTGTTTGTGTGTATGTTTTTCTCCAAGTGTGATGTTTTGGGGCAGAGGCCGGTTTAATAGATGTGCTAAAAAATAAATAAATAAATAAATAACAAGAGCGTTTAAAAAAAAAAGATGTAACTGGGCAATAACACAATTAGCACCACATGCTGATGTGCATGTGATGCACGCAGGCACTGTCGCCAACACAGATCCCGAAGCAACGAAAACACAACACACACACTCGCATGCAGACACACACACACACACACACACACACGGATTCATAATGATTTTGGCTGGCGTGACCATGACTTTCATGGTGTGAAAACTGCGTAACAGATAGCGGCGGCGGCGGCGGCGGCGGCAGAGGGAGGGAGGGGACGAGGCAACGCGAGCATATGGGCGAGAGCTTCATGTCATCTGGGGACACACAAACACTGGACACATGTCAACTTCAATTAACCCTCTCCCATCTGTCTGTCTCTGTTCCTCTCACTCTTCACTCCATCCGCTGCGAGGACCTTAAGTAGGTCAGCCGGGTGCAGTAAATCCCCACATACAGGGTGCCACATGCAAACACATCATACCTGCACACAGACGGGGGACTTTACCCCGTCCTCCTGCGTATCACCAGGTACAACGTCTCGTCTATTTTCTTCGCCCGTCCACTTAAAACCCTCCCCTGTCAAAACATATCTACTGCATTAAATTATCAATGCCCTGGACTTAATAATTCAGGCCTCCCAGCAGCGTGTTATGCTGACAGTGTCATGGAGTTCCCTGACATACTGTCGAGTGTCTCTCCTGAGAGTTCGTCTAAGTTTCCCTGCTCTGCAGTCAGCGGCAAAACTCGCCACCGCTGCCAAAAGGTTAAAACAGCCAATGAATGTAGAGCGGGGAAACTTATGATGGTATTAGCCGTTACGTGTTATCATCTGAGAGCCGTCGAGACGAACCGGAGAGAGACGGCGGCTAATATCCAAAAAGAATTCACCAACAACATGAGGTTAGCACTGCTACCACACAGTCAGGAGCACCTGGGTTCAACTCCTGGGTTGGGCTGATCTGCACGTTTCCCCCATGTTTTTGTGTCCCCACAGGACAAATACATGTATTTGTACGTCACTTGGAGACTCTAAACTTTCCCTAAATGTGAGTGGACGTGTGTGTATGCCCTGCCTTCACCTTATGTGAGCTGGAGATAGGCAACATGCCTTTGTCCACTGCAAATTATTTAGTTCTTGCTAAGATAAGATGTTGTTTTAAGAGTTAATGTCTGATTTTAAGTGTTCAACTTTACACAACAATGTTAAATCAAGCAACAAGAATATTATTTCAAGAAATCTTGTCAAGTGAAATGATCTTGCTACAGAAAATTTCACTTGTTTTGAGAACCTTCTTCCTCAGACTTGGTGGGTTTTTTTTATCACAAAACACCCTTTTTCACAGTGTAGGTCACGCAGAGGCTCTAAACTGCCTCTAGGTGTGAGTGTGAGAGTGACTTGTGTGTGTGTGTGTGTGTGTGTCCTGTTGATGGACTGGCGGCCTGTCCAGGGTGTGTTCCCTGCCCTTCAGGTGCAGGGATTGGCTCCAGCGGACCCCCGTGACTCCGGTTAGGTATAAAGAGAGTAAAGTCAAAGGATGGATGGGTGGAATTTACCAGCAAGTAACAGGAGCATCGCCAGTCGTGTTCCTCCCCTCTCAAAGAGGAGGACTGTTGTCGACGTGTGTGTCAGAGACGGAGTGAAACGTCTCGCTGCAACGCCATCTCCTTGAATCTGACAAATGAGGTCCTGGCTGCCCTCCCGTGCTGGCAGCTTTCTATGAAAGAACGCCTCACTCCGTTTGCCCCTCCTGTCCCACCTGACTCACAGCTGCACTGTTTCCCTCCACACACACACACACACACACACACACACACACACACACACACACACACACACACACACACACACACACACACACTCACAGAGAGATAGACGCACGCACATATAGAGAACATACAAACAGGAATTACATGTCACATACTTCCTATCCTCCCTTCCTCACCAGTCTTTTCTCATCCTTTCCCAACACCTTGTGTCGGATCTCTTCCTCTCCTCCTCCTCCTCCTCCTCTTCTTCCTCCTCCTCCCCTGCCGCCTGTCTCCCTTCCACACACACACACACACACACACACCCCCACCCGTCTGAGATCAACACCTAGATGTGTGCAGGTGCAAGGCTGCTGGCAAACTGTCAGCTCGAGTCTCTGTTACTTAAACACACACACACTCGCACACACACACATACGCACACACACACACTCACAGCTTGGCTCCGGCACAGGCGCTCCTCACTCTGTGAATTGGTCTTCCACACAGAGCGCTAGATCACACTCTCACTGTCAAACATGAAGGGAGGACTAACAGCGCGTGTGCTAAAGGTTGGGAAAACACTGGTGAGGGACACAGAAGGGAAATAACATGGGAGCAGAGAAACTAAAAATGGACAAAAACTTAGGCTAGAGATGAAAAAGCCTTTTTTTTTTGTTGTTGTTATGTATTTCAACCACTGTGAGGTGGGAGCTGTGGAGGCAGCCTGAGAGAGTGAAATGTAAGGCCACTTCCTGCTAGATGTGACTTCAATATAAACAACTTCTTCTTAAATTCCACTCATTCACACTTACTGAATATAGGATCCAGATTACATCTGACATCTATCTATCTATCTATCTATCTATCTATCTATCTATCTATCTATCTATCTATCTATCTATCTATCTATCTATCTATCTATCTATCTATCTATCTATCTATCTATCTATCTATCTATCTATCTATCTATCTATCTATCACAGTAAACCTGTGTGTAGATACTGTCTATTTTTATGTACACTAATCAAAACAGAGGTGAAAACAACACATCAAAATACTCAAATGCTCTTTTAAAATTAATTAGTTTCCACCCCCCCTCCCTAGGTGTTTCCTTTATTAGCCTGTCTCTTCTTCTTAGAATATTTATACCCTGCCGGCAGTCTCCAGGCGCCGGATCGTTCACCGCGACCACAGACACACAATGAGAGTGACCCGTTCCTGTGACGGTGAGAATCGACGACGCAGATAAGATTAATATCAAGTTAACTGATTGAAAATTAAATTTACCAAAGATTAAAGATATGCTGATACAGTGTTAATACACTGGTGGAAATGTAATTAAGTGTAATAAATGGTTCTGTCTGTAGCACGGACACACACTCACACACACACACAAACACACACACACACACACACACACACACACACACACACACACACACACACACAGACCGTTTGGTGACCTCTAGAGCTGTGAACATGGAGTTGGTGTCAGTCTGCATGGCCCAGGGTCATCTGACAGCTCTAAACAAGACTCTCATTAACACCAGGTCATTAAAAGAGCCTGCTGGCACCACATGTGTGTGTATATATATGTGTGTGTGTGTGTGTGTGTGTGTGTGTGAGTGTGTGTGTGTGTCTTAGGCCTGGACAGGGGTCCAGGTTGACAGTGAGGAGGGGAGACAAGTGTCAGTTTGGTCTGCAGCCATGAACCCCGTCAGATCTCAGCGCTACGACTCAGTGACGTACGGAGCTAAAGGTTGATGGAGGAGCTTCTTAAAAGAGACACTAAAAGAGACGTTTCTGTTAGAGCCCGGCTGGTGACAAGATCAGAGCCTGTTACAGTACGTATCAGCTCAGCCGAGGAGCCCAAGCTTGAGTTTACGTTTTCAAATTCATTCATTCATTTTCTTACACGCTCTGCACCTTGGCCCATACACACCATTCACTCTCACACTAGTGGAGATTCAGATTCCAGTCAGCCTAAACATGCATGTTTTAGTGGGAGGAACTTGGGGTATCTGGAGAAAACATATAAGTGAAGGCACTGTGCTGCAACTTCTCAAATTTAACAAGTAAGAACCGAAATAAAAACTGCATACCTAAGTGATAATGAAGGGAATGCACCACTAACTATAACCCAGACATAATAACATCAACAAGGCATTTTCTTCCACTGAGCTGCTGCTCGCTGGATATTTTCTCACTTTTTTGGGCCGTTCTCTGTAAACCTCTGGAGATGGCTGTGTGGGGGGAAATCCCAGCACATCAGCAGTTTCTGAAATACTCAGACTAGCCAGTCTGCCTCAAACCCCAACAAGTATTGTCAACTTTCTTTGCTATTCGGACGGTCAGTTTGAACTTGGTCATCCCGATCATGTCTGTGTGCCTAAATACACTGAATTGCTACCATATGATTGGGTTGAACTGTTGAACAGGTATAAATAGGTGAGTGTATAGGATTCAGGAATGGACCACACTCACCTTCACTTCTAACACTCTCAGTACTTGCATATTTTGAATACAGGCAGAGGAGAATTGCAGTTACTCTTGTCATAATAGTACTGTTGTGTTGCAGTTTCGATGCAATATTGCTACTTTTATTCAAGATAATACCTCTTCCACCACTGAACCTTAAGGTACTTTAAGTGCATTGAAGCACTGTTTACATCTAGCAGATGGAACTACTTTGCAGCATCTCCTTTAAGATAATTCGCTCTGCAGATGCATATAAATCGGGTCCAAGCGGAGGGTGGGGAAAGCTTGGCATTTTTTCATCACACTGATAAAGAAAAAAAAGAAAAAAGCTTCTTTGCCATGAAGGTGGTGTAGTCCTTTTTAAGTGCAGAGTTACTGAGCAGGTGAAGTGGGAATCGCGGAGGATAAAGATTTTGTTGAAGCTGGTGATGTGCAGAAAAATAAGGTAAATCCTCGACTGAATTTAAATGACCGCTTTTGGTTATCGGGCGCGAGCTGTGTTTACCTGCCGCGGCTTTGACACTCCCACACTCTCAGCTCCGCCGTGTTTGTCAGGCGAAAAAGGAACCAAAACAAAAACCAATTAAGCATTTCTTATTTGTTCGGTTGATCCATGTTTTACTTTGATTCAGTGCTTCAAGTTGCTTTTCTAAAATTACATGGTGTAGCTAACTCATCATTTTTCCATTAAACTATAAAACAAATGGAGCTGTGTTGTGTTTTGCAGAAAATTACTCACTTCATCTTCTACATCTGCTTGAAAAGAATATGTTTATCTCATATTTGTTTGTTGTTTCAGATTTTATTTAATGCTTTTTACCCGCTCTCACTTTAATCTTTATCCTTTATTTTCAGTGCTTTATGTCGACTGTTTTTCTTGCCTCTGCTTTCATTAGACTGTTACATTCACAGAGCATGAGAGTGAACCGCTCTTCCTGGTGTGACCTGTAAGAATTAAGTCTGAGAGAAGAAGTTACATCTCTTTTGATGATAATAAAAAAAATTACATAGTACGCAATAGTTTGCCAACTTATTTTACAAATTCGATTCCCGGGCTTGAGATCGCAACCAAACAATTTTTCTTCCTTTGATCAAAATTTATGGCAGGCAAAAGAGAGCCCTGGGTTGTTGTGTTCTCTGTGTGGAGTTTGTATGTTGTCTGTGTGGGTAGTAAGATTTCCCCCAATAGTCCAAAAACATGGGTATAAGCTACTATATGTTAATGTAGCATAGAGAAATACTATACTCACCTCACAGCTAAAAGGACCTGGATTGGACTCTGGGTCTGAATGAGGATGCTTCTATGTGGTGTTTGCATGTTCTCTGCATGTGTGTATGTCCCCACAGCTTCAAAACTTTGAAGCTGTTTGGGATGATTGGAGACTGGAATTGGATTGGGATGATTGGAAATTGCTCCCAGGTGTGATTGTGTGAGTGAAATGCATGCGTGTGTATATGCGACCTGTAATGGGTTCACACTGTTGATCTACAAAGCAGGTTAGACAATGGATGGAGGAAACTTTCATAGCAAATTCAACGTATTTCCACTACTTGTAAAAGCATTGCTTTTAACTGCAGAGTCAGTTGCTAGCATGCAGTTATTGCACAAACTTTCTAGACAAGGAAGTCGCTGCACTTGACACTGCTAGGTGTTGGTTAAATTCATCGGCCGTCGTGCTGTTTACTTCTCCGTGGCTGCTACTTGACAAACAGAGAGCTGCTGACCCTCTAATGAGAACACAGACATGCATGTGGAGCTGCCCTCAGACGCAGTCTGAGAGTGGCGCATTTGAGGCCGCGTGCGACAGAGTGAGTGCGTGTGCCTGTTGCTGACAGGCTTTGCTAGAAACGGTCTAATTCATCACACCTAATTAATTATCCTCCGACACACAGAAGAGTTATCCTTGTCGCTCAATCGTCTCCACGCTCTGCCTCCCTCCGTCAGACGGCAGGGAAGGAGAGAGCCTGATAAACTCCCGGAGCCTGAAACGCCACATCTTTTCTTTTTTTGAAGTCTCGCTCTCTTCTCAGGCGGATTCGCCATGCCTGTTTAGCCTGCTTCACATTACCATTTAAATAAAGAGGCTAGCTAAATGACCACTGGTAGAACATAAAACGAGAAATTAAATTGTTTTTCTGTCTCAGGGCGCTTTATTCTTTTCTCTTTCTAGCTCCAGCTCCTCATCATTTTTAATATGTTTAGTCTGGGGGAGTGGTTGATAAAACTGTGTAGATGAATCCGAATGCAAAATGAACTGTTCATCTTTGATTACAAGGCAAATCTAATCTCTTTAATGGAGAAGAATGACTCACAAAGCTAAGCAGACTTGCAATAACTCAGGTATGTTCATTTCTTGAGGAAAATTGATTATGATAAAACCAAACGAGCAGCAAAACAAGAAAGTGGCGTGAACGACCAGTGGGCATTAAGTTTGCTCCCAAAGTTAAAATACTGAGCTGTGCTGAACATTTACGACAGGAAAATAAAAAAATAAAAACGCCTCGACTGTACAGCATGTAACCGGTGGGCTGCAGATAGCGATGCAGTGAATTCATAGGGGGGGGAAGACGAGAGTAGCAATTTGTGTCAGAGTTTCTTCTTCTTCTCCTCTATGCTACAACTCAGTCAAACGCGCAGACATACTAGACTAGGTGACGCTCATACTTTCTGGGGATATCATTAACTCTGCACTCCACCGTGTACAAGCGGCCTTAAATCCACACAGTGTCAGACTTTAAGAAACACCCCGGTCTAAAAACACACAGATTCAATAATCATTTAAAAGTAGGAGAGAGAGAGAGAGAGAGAGAGAGAGAGAGAGAGAGAGCCACTCTCTTCCCACTCACTTTGGCCTATTTTTCTGGATCCATAGCTGCTGACGTGAACGTAGTTAGATCTGCGAGAGCAAACGCCCCGCCGACGCTCCTCTCCCGTCATCAAGGAGGTGAGCAGATTGTATCGGACACAGATTGATTGCCCTTGAAATCCAACAAAATTGCTTAGCTTGTAACAAGCTTTATTTGCTACATTAAATTATCATTAAAATGCTATTAGCGCAATTAGTCGATTTCCATTTTAAACAACACATCTATGGTGAGACGGTGTGTGTGTGTGTGGGGTGGCAGGGGTCTGGAGGACAGTGATGAAGGGAGTTAAAGTTATGAGAAAGAGGAAGAGGAGGAGGAGGAGGAGGAGGAGGAGGGAGGAGAAGAGAGGTGAGGTGAGTCAGGAAGGAGAGAGGCGACGGGAGAGCGCCGGGAGATGAATATTAAGCAGCTGTAGTGATTAGGGTGGTGGTGCGGCGTGGCACTGTGACAGTGACATTGGCTGCCATTGGCAGACCCCGCCATGGTGATTCACTGGAACCTGCTTCATTTGGGCCATAATTAGCTCAAATGTTCAGAGAATGAAAAATTCATCATCGCTTTGAATCTTGTTAATTGGGAGAGCGGTCTGCATTAATAGAGGCCATTTGGAGGCTATGCGCTTAAGTATGCGTGCGTGTGTGCGTGTGTGTGTGTGGGTGTGTGGGGGTGGTTAAACATAGGTACCTACGTATGTGTGTGTGTGTGTGTGTACATTTATGAAGAGCTTTACATCTACTTAGTAAAGGGAGGCTGATGGATCCCAAACTTTACCAGTTTTTTTTTTTTTATCACTGAAGCAGCCAAATAAGCTCCTTAAAGACGATAACGACTGAACAACGCTGGCAGCAGAGAGAAATGTAACCACTGGCACATCTTATCACACATGCACTCAGGTGACAATGCAGGGTGGGGGGTGGGGGGGCATGTAGCTGGAAATATGTGAGTCTGATGGGCTGCTCGTTGGTGTGGGTTTGAACTCATCAGTTTGGACTTTATTGTCTGTTCAGCCCGCAGTCACGTTTCCAGGCGTGGATGGAAATACATGAAGACGAAATGTTTGATTCATTGCCGCCAACAGAGACAACATAATGAAGACCCCCCACCTCTTTTTTTTTTTGCATATTTTGCATACGGATGTGTGCTGCGTGCTGTAAACGAGGGCCGTGTGGATTCTGCGTCACTGCTTAAAATGGAAATCAAAATCTTTCCAGAAATTAAACAATAAAGTGTTTTCCGCGTGCAGTCACACCGACAGCGCGAACCAGATTCAATTAAAAGAGCATAAACCTGCATCTCGTGTTACTTTCTAATTATTTACAGTCATGGAAACGATTTCCACGTCTTTTAAGGGGGAGAAATGCAGCAGCATGAGCAAAAGTCTGTGAAGCTTCAAAATGGAGACGGAGCCTGTGTTTTTTCATATCATCTGTGCCTAACAGCCCGTCATCTTGTGTTGGTTTAGGTGCGGAGACAGAGTGTGTTTCTCTGCGTCTCTCGGGACGCGAGAGGTTAACAGCATCAGTGAAGGTGGCCCGGTTGCTGCTGCGAGCGGAGAGAAATTAAGACTAATGTCCGTTTATTTCCCCGCAGTGAGGCTGGAGCCAGAGCACCGTGACAGCGCCGGAGCGGAGGCTGAAGAGCCTGCGATCCAGAGCCCAGCGTCGAGTTGAGGTGGCCAGAGCCCCGTTAAAGTTTAGTTCAGCCTGAGTGGGTGAGGTATATGAGGTGTGTTTTTATATTCGGTAATAAAACATGCCTGTGTGTGTGTGTGTGTGTGTCCTTCCTTTAAACCCTCTCTCTGTCGCTCTCTCTCATTGTGTACGGGCTCACGGAGGCATCAAACCTTGTTATGCCACGGTAACATACGCATCCTCTGTGAACTTACCCTTCCAGGAGGCAACAAAAGCGGCGACATCTTTGCATTCAAAACGGTGCCAGTGTCATAAAGAGAATGCATTACTGCCGCCTATTATGCGGCGCTGCTGTGTGCACCGTGTCTGCATGAAAAGCAAAAGGTGGACAAGATGAATCAATGTTCCAAGAAGCTCCGTAAAAGCACTAAAATGATCCTATTCATTAGATTGTGTGTGTGTGTGTGTGTGCGTGTGTGACATAAATACGATATGTCTCCCTCTATGCTGCAGTGTGCGAGGAGGACACAGTGTTTATGCGACAGACAGCGAGGCTGCAGAGCTCAGCCCAGTCTGGACCAGCTCAGCCCAGTCCAGCTCGACCCAGCCGGCACTAATCCATCATCACCACCACTGAATCATTGCGCTGCCAATAAAGCCGGGCGGCAATACATTACAGGCATGTGGCAGGCTTTAGCGATAATGACATTGAGAAGTCCCCTTGGGCTGTAGGAAAAGCCTGGGCGCATGACACACTTGCTTACAGAGGCAGTAATATATGGAAATGCATCAGTGTGCCAGACAGGGGAGAGGATGAGGGAGCGAGTGGAGCTCGGTCTATTCATAAGAGGAAGGAAATGGCCTTTGCTGTGACCACTTCCTATCAGTTTCCAATGTGGACTCAACCAAATCCAGCACTCGGTGACGGGAGGCTCATTTAGATTCAAGCTTGTCCAAACAAGCCATCTTAAAAGCAATCTGATATGTCAACACCCCCATTTCTGTCTTATCTCGCTCTAATGCGGCCGAGGTGATACAGCAATATACGCTTTGGACACGGGACACGTTAGATACAGTGCTGCCAATCACTGGCATGCTGTGTGGCTCCGAGGCCGGAGCAGGATGAACCGCTGGTTTTTCTCACTCTACTACGGATGCTCACGTATCGTGTCCAAAACACAACCAAAAAGCTGAACAAAAATCTACAGTTTCTATATGAGAAATGTGGAGGAGACAGGGATCTATCCTGATGAAATCATGAAGAAAATGAAGCTAAATGTAAAAGAAATTGGTAGTTAACAATTGATAAAAGCTGTACTTTTATCCAAGAGATGGAGAAAAACCATTCAAGCTACATCACAATAGGAACCTATGAAGACAATGGAAACTGCTTTTCATTCTTCAGAGTATACAAGGATGAGAGTGCAGTAGAGTAAATACTATTACTAGTGCAGAGTTTGAGCACAAGTTATAGTCGAAGTCGACATGTTAGAGAATCCTTGAACAACATAGGCCAGGTGGTGTGTAATCAATGTGTGAATGGCTAGAAATCCTTGTTGACCATGAAGAGTTGCATCTGCCACAGAAGTATGCAGCGAATGTGACGCATCCTGTAAAAGCATTTTGAGTGATCATAAAGACTAGAAAAGCACTACTATATATACAGGGTCTGTACACATCTTGCCAGCAAGTTTCCATGTCCATATATGACCTCTTAAACATCATAGGAAAAAGTTTTCAAGTATCAAAAAGTCACAAAGTAGGCTGAAAGACCATGGTATTGAAGATATGTTTAAACTGTCAATGATATACAAGAAAACATGTTTGCTTAAGGTAAGGTATATGTCATTGTGCTCTGGAATAAATTCATATAATACCTTAGAAATGGGAACCAGACCATTTAGTTACGTATTCAGTTAATTAAGAGGAGATAGAAGTCGAAATTTAAGGCTGTTTTAGAAAATGAAAATTAGGCAGAGGTGATGCTCTTGGAAGAGTTGGATCTTTAAGTGTCTTGAAGATGAAGAGGGACACGCCTGTCCTCGTGGTGTCTGACAGCTCGACTATGAGACAAACGAACAAAGTCTGGATTGTCTTGCTTGACAACACTCCTTCGACCAATGAAACGGCCCGAGACGGTTGTCAGAGGACGAGCACGTGATCTCCCGGCGTGTCTGAGGATCTGTTTGCCTCCATGGTGTCACACTCCCAGGTCGAGGCGTTTTCTTTTTGAAAAGTAAATTGCAACCATTGCGTGACAAACTCAAACTCCAATTTTAATCTCCGCATTTCAATTAAAAGTCAAGAGGCCGTTGAGGCTTTCTGAAACCCATTCAGCTCACATGGCCGCCAATTTGAACATGAAAACTCTTTTTGACATCAGTGAAGTGGCGTCCCAGTGTAAAATACAACACTTAAAAGGCTCGAGGAAAGGTTTGCTCTGGCAGCGATTGACCAGGCTGGACCCTGATTTTGTGGTTTTAAAATACACAAGATTGAGGTGAAAAATGCTCCGTGTGGAAATGAAGGGACCAGTCACTCAAGAGCCCCTTGCAACTTCTGAAAATTTGGTTTTACCGCAAACAATAGGACAGCGTTCATTTGTCAACGCAGAGCCGTAAAAGTCGATTGAAACCGTCTCGGTTTGTTCTGGAATCCCTTTGATGCCGGTGGTGCAATTAAAGCAATGGCCTGGAAATTTGGAAAATACCCTTTCACACTCTCTCGTGGAGCCCTTTGATGAGTAGACTGTGCAGAATTAAAGGCAGCAGCTGGTCTGGAAACAGACTGGAAACACTGGTGAACAACCAGACTAGAGTCTGGGTATTGTTTCATGCTCCTGGCCAGGACTGTTTTCTCCATTTGGTTTGTTTAAATGGAACAAAAACAAGTCAATCAACTTGCTTGTAGAAGTGCTGGTAGACGGACTCCTCTTACCCTCCGGCAGAGCCAGGCCTGCTGCTAACAGATGTCAGAGTGGCACTGATTTGCCCACCTTGCATGCTCTTCTTGGCAAGGAGACGAATACGCGTTATTTGCCAAAACGCCTGACTTTTCTTTTTTAAGAAAGCAGCTAAACACATGAATGTGATTCAGACGCAGAATCATTCCCAGTAGGTCCACAAAGTCTAGCTTTCAGCTTTCCTGACACACAAGACACAGATAGCGAACGGTGAAGGTTTTCTCTCCCTTCGCTTTTAGTTTCCAGACTTAGGTTGTGAAAAAAAGACATGGGACAAGGCAGACAAAAGAAAAAACAACAAGAGGTTTGTGCTGATAGAATAAAAGTCTGGATTTATTTCTGTTTATCTATACATTAAACAGGTGTTCCTGAATGCAGCAAGAGAAAAACACAGAACAGGATGCTAAGCGTCAAAGAGTTGCTCGCATAGCAGAGGTGTGGCCGGTTTAGCTAAGACATGTACACTCTCTATCGCATATACTTATAACATCTTCTGTAAATGTAGGGTTTGGCCTCTGGGAGGCTGAAGTAGGGTGAGGGAGTGTTTACTGCAATAGTCTTTTCACATTATCATACCAGCTGGAAGGACTCCATACAGTAATAACACTGTCTTTTCCTAATGACCATTGCAATGCAGTTACATCTATTACAGACAGGTGTACACTCAAGCAGCCCTGTGTAGCTCAGTTTGATAGTTATGTACGGATTTGTCATGTCGCCATTGTCCCCTTTGACTCTTTCTCCAAGGCTGTGTAGAAACATTCAAAGGGCTCGAACACTCTCCCCCCGGTTATCTCCCCCCTGGTTGGTTCCACCCAACAGTGATGTGGTACCAGGTGACCTCAACTCCACACCTGCATAGGAATTTCAAATACACACAAAACTCACCGGGTCAATTCCCTTGGACCCGGGCAAAGCTGAAAATTGAACCATTACGAAATAGTCCAACGAATGGCTTAAGTGCTTCCATGCGACCGGACTCGCTGTGTATTTTGCGACGTATACACCGCTCACAGTAGAGAGGAGTTCCCCAGCACATTTCATGTTCAGACATGGCCAGAGGACGAACAGAAGACGGAGAAACACATATATACAAACCGACGGGATAGAGCGAAAAAACCACGAGAGAGAAAAGAAAGAAAGGAAAGAAAAGAAGAAATCCCGACATACTTGAAAACACTTTGGCGGAGAAAAAGATTCCATTGGTGTCACTGCACAGGGTGAAAGAAAAAATAAAAAAAAATAAACAAAAACAAAAACGTCCACTTTGTTATAATAGGTACGCCGAGTCTTGACACTGACTGCTGCACATACGACTTAAGCTCACAGTAAGTCCATCACTGACTGCCACACAGAGTTCATATCGTTAAACAATGAAAATCACATCTGACTTGCTCACACGACAGTAAGGGACAGAGATACGACAAAGGAAATCACAGAGTAAAAGCAGTGACAGAACTAAATCAATCAGTCCATCCATCGATCCAGGAGTGAGGAGACGACACCCCCTCTATCCCCCCCATTACAGTCTGATACACTAAACCCCGCCCCCACCCAAAAAAAATGTCTTCTAATTGATATTTTCCATCATAAATACAAGTACCAATGGAATCCCCACTTCTCAGATTTCCCCATGGTGGGACGATTAAAGGCGTATTCTACTCTACTCTACTCTATTCTGTCAAACAAACTGGACTCAACGTTAAGTCGAACAGAACATGGTTTTGCTGAGGAGCTCTTCTACCATAGCACACACTTCCAAAGTCCAACTTGAGATTTCCTTTATGACAACCTGGCATGCAACCAGTGAACAGTGGTATCCTTGAAAACCTATTGGTCGTCTGAGAGTATGTGTGTTTGTGTGTGTGTGTGTGTGTGTGTGATCTAATAATCATGTTCTATATATATTCATATATATAGTGAAACCTGATCTAACCAGTAAAAATGCATATTTCTGAAAATACACTGCAACAATATGTCATATTGGTAGACAACAGGGTGCTAGAAGCAGATGCATCCATTGAAAAAAATCAGCAAGTTCTGAGGTACTTCTGAAACTCACAGCTGAGGATATAATCACTATCTACAATATTTGGATGGATAGCATATAAGTCGATACAGTAATAGCAGGGTTATCGATTCGTGAGATATTTTGGCTTACAATTTGATTAGCTGAGGGGATAGTGGCGGTGGACACACCTGAATAAAACATAGCTGTATGAGGATAAAAACATAGAAAAACAGCACCATTTGAGGTCCGATAGACAGATCAGTTTTTGAACTGTTTGCTGGTAGCACCGTCAACCAGTAAAAATCTCAGAATGCAATACAGAGACAGAACACAACCACTGATCAAACTGCACGACATTAGCAAAGAGCGAAGATACTGTATATACTCAGAGACGAACCCCCTCACGCAGACACCCCTTTAAAGCAGCATCTTTAAGCAGGTAATAAAACTGATTTCTCCTAAGAATGATATTGTGTACTGAGGTGTTTTACAAGTTTTTATATGCTGTACATGTTGAGAGTAACCAGGTATACCGTTCCTATAGTTTTTTTTTCTTTTTTCAATATACACACATAGTTTTACAGTCACTGACAAACAAACACCAGAGTAACAATGAGGTAGGACGGTGAAGTTAGATGAAGTAGAACCGGTTTGTGGATTGTATACAAAGTTACTGATACCTTAAGAAAAATATAGGCCTGACGATGTGTTCCTAACTTTTTTTTCTTCTTCTCTCATTTGAAATAAGTTTGACATTGTATCTGAGGCTCAAACACTTTATGTGTGTTCTGTGTACACTTAGTTGTGAGAACTGCTAGATGGAGCCATTTATCTTGTTCATCTTAGCGGCACTAGGACTGATCTGTTGTTTCTTTTTTTGTATTCCTCCCCCCTCTCCCCAACCCCAATCAAACTGTCAGAAAAGCAACGCAGAAAAGCTCCAGCACTTCTGAAACTTTGACAGGTGTTCACAACACAAGCCAAAAAAAAAGGAAAAAAAAAAAAAGCCCCAACAACAACAACAACAACTACTACAAAGCGAGGAGGACGAGGATTTTGCCGTTATCTTGATACATTTGCGTTCTCAGATCCAGTCCGTGATAAAAATAAAAGAAAAACACGTCAGGAGAGCGAGGAACGAGAGGTGGCACAGGAAGAGGATCGGGGGTTACGCTTCGTCCCTAGCTTGACTGTGACGCTGAGAGAAACTCGGAGGGTCTGGCGCTGCGTTCGCCATTAGCGGCCGGTACTAATATGCGGCTAAAACCCAAACTGCTCGTCTGCAAGTGACTCGTTAGATCTGATAGGGATTGGCCTCGCCGTGGCAGATTAAGCCAAATCTGGGTTAAAAACATACAGCACTTCCATACAGCTTTCATCCATTAAAGACGGTCTTAGTTAAAGGATTAGGCTTAATCGCACTCCAGGAAACCAGCCTCTGGGAGAGAGAAAAATGTAAAAAAAAAACAAAAAAAAAACGAGTTATCGTTTCAGATGATGTAATAGCGCTAGCAATGCTCCATCCGTAAAGCATTAACTTAACCACACCCCCTTTTGGCATCAAACAACAAAGAAACAAACACAAACACAAAACACGACAAGGTGTCAGAATTTCAGCACGGTCGCTTCGCACAGCAGAAAATCTTTTGCTTTCGTTTAAGTCGCATGTATTTTAAAACACATGCCAGCGCACGTAAACCTCACATGTTGCTCTGTACAGGGAAAAAAAACCAAAAAAACTAAACAGAATAAAACTGAAAGACACTGAAGAAGGGATATTGTTTGGAGAGAAAAAAAAATAAATCAATAAAAAGTCGCCATATTGGCGGCTTTAGGTTCACTAAGCTTTTTCACCTTGGCGAGGGCCATTTTATCTTTTTGTGCAAACTGCGCTGATTCCTCAGTCAGCATCCCCCCCCCCCCCCCCCCCCCCCCTTCTTTAGCTTGATCTCAGCCTTCAATACTTTGGCTTACAGTTACCTCTCATTTGTAAAAATACACAATTATCTCTATCTAATTCATATCTATACATAACCAGCATCTTCACACGTTAAATTAAAGCACATATTCCAGTCAGCTTGCACATTTCATAGGTAAAGACCTTTAGATCGGTGAAACAACCACTTTGAAGAAAAAGTCGTCGACTCTTTTTGTTTCTCGTCTTTTTGCAAAGAAAGTTACGTATTGATCGGGAGGCCATGAGGGAGCTCAGGAATCCAGTTTGGACACAATGTGACGTAATCTGGATTTCTAAAGAGCCTGA
This sequence comes from Karalla daura, assembly GCA_029224185.1. NCBI lineage: Eukaryota > Metazoa > Chordata > Actinopteri > Chaetodontiformes > Leiognathidae > Karalla > Karalla daura. The sequence continues at coordinate 17,690,290 of CM055194.1, forward strand.
ATAAATCGATTAAGATTTAAATATTACAAAGTAGTCATTGTATAATTTCTGATTAGATAGATATAGTCAATCTATTGAGCTTGTTTAGGAGCATTGATGTGTCTGGGCTGTATTTGACTGAGGAAACAAAACAAAACATATTTATATCCCATAAGTCTTTGTTGACACTAAAAAAAAAACAAAACAAACCAAAACAATAAATGTTCTAAGGTGCTTGATGATAATACATTGATTTTTAGGCCTTAATCTAGTTAGACATTTATAAAAAGGACAAATACCACAAATACATTTCTTAACAATTGAAGAAATCGCCCAAAAGTTTAAAGTGCTTTCGATGTAAATGATTTGTGTCAATCTCTCTACTGCATCTCAATTGCTTGCTATGAGTACAACGTTTTAACGATACATCTTCTAATCTTACTGTGGCAGATCGTTTCAAGGTAGATTCAAAGTGAGGTTCATTAGATATCACGTTGTGTGGGTGTTTATATATATATATATATATATATATATAATATGTGGGCTCTGTCGAGATCTGATGTTAAGGGAAGCCTTGACCCTTGCTCTATGGAGATCACTTTGGCTAAGAAAGGGTTAAGATTACTTTTGTATCATTTGTTTCAAGCTTAAAGCCAACAATTCATATGAAAAAAACAAAAAGAAACAAAAAACCAAAACAGTATGATAGATGTATTAAGAAACACGAGAATATGTCAAATGGTAACATGGAATTACAACATCAATTAGATAAACCAAAAAACAAACCTTGACCGGAACCGTGTAACATGTAACAGGACTAGAAAGTGAACTATATCCATGTTTGGTGGGAAAAAAAAAAAAAAAAGTAAAAACATGTTGCTTATGTACACTAAAATATGTCCAAAACATAAGGTAGCTTAACAAAAGGCTGATCTGAACTTTTTGAAAATAATAATAATAATAATAATAAAAAAAAGAAACAGACGAAAACAGAGACGGATCAAAAAAAAAAAAAAGAGAAAATGATAGAGAGAGAAATAAACCGATGAGATAAAAGGAGAATCTAGAGTGTGGAGAGGAGAGAGGCTTGATGGGCAGCTCTGCAGCAGATTCACAGTTAGCCACAGCTAGGTCACAGTTGAGATTTCAATCTGCAGCGTTTAGTTCCAGCCTGCAGACCGCCACACAAACCATTCTGGATCGAAACAATAACTAGAGACAGAGAGAGAGAGAGACAGAGAGAGAGAAAACAAAAACAAGAAAAAAAACAAAGAAAAAGTTCTGATGGCGTAGGAAACTGTCACTGGAGCAACCTTACTTTATTTCCCCCAATGTGGTGGTTTTAAAAAGGGAGAGGAGAAGAAGGGAGGAGGGAGGAGGGAGGAGGGAGGAGGGGAGGAGGGAGGAGGGAGGAGGGAGGAGGGAGGAGGGGGTGGTTTATGGGGTTCAGCAGGCCCAGACAGTTTCAGAGAGTACAATAGTGTTTCAGACAGCTTTACCCACAGCTATTACTGAAACCCACCAGAAGATGACCTGACCCGCGCTAGATCCTGACTTCCCTCCCTACGTCGCCCCCGTGCAGCGCAGCATCGGTTAAATACAGGAGGAGGAGGAAGAGGAGGAAGAAGAGGAGGAGGAGATGGTGGTGGTGGTGGTGGTGGCGGCAAGTAGCCCCGGCTCAGCTCACCTCGATGGTGTGAATCATACAGAAAATAGTACCTGTTACCTCCTCTTACATTCTCACAGCAAAGTGCAGGTGAAGCCTCATCACTTCAGCTTACTATACATGTTACAATCACAGCCTGCTAGAAAACCCAGGGGCGGGCTCCGGCCCCTGCTGATTGCCAAATCCTGGTTGTTTTTGTTTTTTTTGTTCGTTTTTGTTTTTTTAAGGCCTTTTCTTGGGCATCGTCGTGCCATCGCGTACCACTAGAAAACTCAATAAACAGTCTAATTGTCTGCGAGCGACCCGCTTGATTAAGAGGAGCATCCCGACCCGGGATCTCACGTTTGATGGCGAACGCTCAGAACTGATTGGTCGACACGAAAAAACCAAACAAAAAAAAAACAAAATAATATCACAAACGTAGCACTGTGCAGGCTCCGTCCAGGAGCCACACTTCACATTTTACCTCTGGTAAACCTCTTCTTGGCCTACTGTTAAGGGGGAAAGTTAATCTCTTTGAGCAACAGAGCTGCTGCTGCTGCTAAATACAATATGGCTGTTACCAGTTAAGACTTGTGCATCTGAAACCCTGATGTCCCATTCCACTCTGTCCCTAAGTACCGACAGCTAGGACCCTCTAGCCAGAGGCTATCGGGACGTCGCCGAAAATGACCCAAACATTCACGCGACTAAGATCTAATGCAAGCCGGCAACATCGTCTCTGTAGCGTCAGACCACGTAACCTCGGGAAATAACCTTTCACTTTTTAAAAGTTTAAGGACTCAAAAGTTATGTTCTGACACAGAACAATAAATCAATTTAACAAAACACATCTCATCCCTTACCCTTTGACACAAATGCACACATGTCGATATACCGCGTCTCTGTACCAAAGCTTATAAAAACCACTCACACCAGCTCGTGTCAAACTAGTTTCGCGCGTTAGCCTCGACCACGCGCTGGTGGGTAAAGCTGTCTGTCAGCCAATGGGGGAACTGGGCTCTGAGGACGGCCGTGCTCGCTATACAACGGGGTCTCTACTTGTTTTGAGGGGTTTCAAACCAATCCAATGTGTGAAGAAAAAGAACAAAGAAAAAGAAAAATGCTCCTGAAACCGTGACAGACATCCCCCAACCACCCGTATGGAGTCCCCTCGACATCCTGTGGACCACGCTGGGGCAGAAGGCGCTGGCGTAACGACTGTGGACCTCTACATGCCATCGTAGGTGAAGTTCTCCATCTTGACTGTCTGTCTGATGAGCAGCTTGGACTCCCGCCGCTCCTCGTTCTTGATGGACTTGTTGATGTCCATTATCTTTTCGCAAATGTATTTGTTCACTTTGGACAATCTCTGCGTGATCTCCGCACTGTCGGCCGTCTCTTGAGACACTCTGTCGTAGAGACACTCTGGGGAGGGGGAGCAAGCAGGTGAGCAGTCAGACCACATCGAATCATGAGAGCGGCTGATATAATTGAAGGCTGGACCTGTACCTCACGCTTCCCAGCCTGTCTCGGCTCAACAGAGAGACCCCTCAGAGAAAGGCCTCCTCTCCCTCTCCTCTCTACAGGCTGGAAAACCTCAAGTTCATCTTACCTCTGACGATTTTCAGTTTGCTGGGCGACAGCGGGGGTTTGGGCAGGGCGTCTTTCTTCTTTTTGGTGGCGACTCCGGTCACGCTACGGTTCTTGAGGGTTTCCGTGCCCCAGATCATCACGGCCAGGTTCTTGGTGAACTTGGAGTCTCCCTGGGTCCTCTGCAGCTGGTGCCACTTCTCCTCCTCCACCCAGATGCCTCCACCCAGGTGCACCTGCCCCCCGGAAGAAGACAAGAGCGTGAAAATAAGGAACCGTCCGCAGTTTCCTGCAAACAACAAAGAGTGCGATGCGCTGCGGCTGCGATGGGTTTAGTTTAGACACGGTGGAGGCAGAGCATCGCCGCGTTTAAGGACACGCTGCTCCTCTCGGCATGGGTCAGTCTTTTCTATCCGCCGTTCGCTCATGCAGCACTTCCAAACAGAGCTCCCTCCTGAAGATCTGTCTGCCCTATCCACAGGACAGAGTAGATGCTTTTTTTGTGGCCAAATGCTATTACAGTTACCCGACTGTGTCATAAGCTAGCTTCAGAAGTTGTGGATGTGGCCGCGCCGGTCTGATGCTGACTGGGGGAAATCGGTCAAACAATTCAATTCCAACTCCACGTCTGTGCATCTACCTCTACAGACAAGAGGGTTTAGGTGGTTTTAAATGGGACCCAGGCAAAAAAGGATGACTTCTGTAACACAAGCTAAAACATCTTGAGCTGAGGCTTAAATAACAGACTATAAGGAACGGACACTTTGAGATAAATTCCATTATTCCAATCAACATCATCAAGAAATGTCTCAACTCCAAATCATAGATTCTTGTCAGGTTAAACTGACTCTGAGGAGGTTGTATGAAGCTCTCAAAAGCTCAGATTAGTCTCAGAAGTGGAAACTAGGACTGTAACAAACAATCATTCTTGTAGTTGACAAATCAGCCAGTTGCTTTCTTTATAATAATCGATTGGTTTATAAAATGATATAAAAAAGGTGAAAATTGTTCAGAAAGTCTACAGTAAACGCTACAGTAAACCACAGACAACATTGTCCTGTGATGTAGACTGAAACCTAAGGACAAACTGCAGCATGAATGGCAGCAAGAACACTGAATAAACTTTTCAGCTGAATGAATGTCAAACCAAAAGACATTCAATCAATTGGAAGCAGTAACAAATCAAGTCAAGTCTCATTTAACCTCAGAAACAACAAATGAGATACAATGATAATGATAAAATGGATGACAATCATGAAAGAGAAAAGCTTTGGTCTTCCTGTCAGTATGAGAATCTGCAGATCAAAACTTCAGATCCAATAATCTGACTAAAACTTAAAAAGTCTGTGAGAAAAGAAAAATATTTTTAATAAATGTCTGAGTAAGAAACTCATAAACCTACATGCACAAGCTACATTTGATGCAACACCTGATTACAACTGTCAATCATTTTGCCCGGACACAGCCTGTGCCTAAAAGCTCTGGTGTGAAACAATCAGAGTCCACACAGACCGGACCAGTCATAACTCGTCTAGGAAGTACACATCCTAATCAGCTCCCGCTCAGACCACTTTACAAATCCTGAGAAGCGCCACTTTGACCAACGAGGATACATAAATAAGCCCGGGCCATTGGCCGCTCGCAGCCTGGATTACCTCCACTGCGAACTTAGCCCGTGGCTCTCTACAAACTGCCACCGCACGTTGCGTAAGCCTGCAGCGAACTCTCCAAGCCGATTGCCAGGCCAGGCGGCCTGCCCCTGCTCTTCTAGGTGAGCTAATGCAGCAGGGGCGCATATGTGAATCTGTTTCCCTTCTCTCCTCTCTTATCACTGTAAAGTCTTTAGGCTCGCATCCAAAAGGCTTTTCCCTGTGCAACTAATGTGCTTCAGGCCCCCGGCCAGCAGACAAGCTTTTTACTGCCCTCAAGTTAGACAAGATTGTTTTCATCCTCCCTCCCCGTTGCTCTAGTTTATCTCTCGCTCCATCTATCCTTCCTCCTCCTCCTCCTCCTCCTCCTCCACCTCCTCCTCCACCTCCTTCTTCTTCTTCTTCTATTTTCCCTCCCCGAGCCCCTCGCACTCTCGCTAGGGCTAACCTGTCAGTCACTTTAAATTCCTCTCGTGCAAATAATTAATATGGGGTCCCTGATGTAGGAGAGCTCTAATTTGCAAGTGTTCTTCACGCTTGAAGTGGCTGCAGGACCCAGAGCTTGTAGTACCAATTCCCCCCCTGTCATCAGAGACGGGACGCTGGTTGAGTTACAGCGGCGGGGCGAGTAAAGAACCCTAACAGGCCAATAAACACTGATGATGCCGGGGCCGGGCTCGCAGGAACAATAATAATCTTCTCAACCTTGTTTACCTGCTAAGGTAGGGCAGTCGGGGGGAAAAGGACTGATCGACTATGACAGCGCCTTCCCGGGTCCACGGGTGCTGAGAGGAAACGCGACGTTTCCGACCAGAGCCGGCTCCTTCCCATGGTCAGAGACGGGCTCAGAGCCAGGGACAAAGTGGAGGTAAATGAAGAACTCTGCGCTCTCAAAGGGCAAGACTGGTAATTGAGTCTTAAAGTGGAGACTGCAAGTCTGAGACTCTAATGTGTGGCCATATGTATAATGCTAAGATCAGACAACACGATTTCTTTTTTGGGTTTTTCGTGATGGGTCACCATGTCACAGCGGCATAAATCTGTGCCGCGTCTTGGACTCTGACCGATCATCGATCATGACCACGGTCACTGGATAGTCAATCAGTGCTACCGAAGCAGCATGTGGTGCTAGCAGTCTCAGAAAAAGAAGAACTGTGGACCTGATCGTGGGTCTAGCAAAGAATAGATGTGGACCGTAGGTCCTGGAGAGAGAGCTTGAGGTAAGTTGACCAACGTGCAGATGTTACAGTCAATGGAAACACGTTGTCGTCCCCAGCTGTGAGGTGACCAGCTCGCTTCTAACAAGATGGTGCGGTATGTAACTGAACTTTTACTAAATGCAATTAAAATATCTAACAAAATAACAATGTTTTGGATGCCCACCTTCCTAAAAGTGGGGTCTCGCAGGATGAAATTGTAAGAAAATTAAAGGTTGAAATGGACATAACGAGAATATTGGCTCATGTGTTGACAGCCCAACACAGGATTTTCAAAATTTTAGAAATACTGCTTTGATTTTTCAATGATTTTGTAAGAACAACTAAGTTACCACCTTCAGATCTGATCTGATCTCCACCATCTGATTGATCAATGTTTAAGTTCACATTAAACGGAAATGTCAACCTTGGCTGGGAAATTTTAAAAACTCCAACATGCCAGACTTTTTGTCGAAATCTTTTTTGGCTTTTTGGCCAAAATCGCTGCCCTTCAGGTACGTTGCAGGATGCGTTCCTATGGCCAGATACTGGAAATGTGTCACAACGTCAGACGTCATGTTGACAGCGGCCCGACACGCCCTGCATTAATCAAATACACAAAAACGTTTCTCAATTACAGAGAAAAAAGAAAAAAAAGGCTCGTTTTAAGTGCCGACCGCCCGAATGTTGCTATCAAGCCTCTCACGGCGCCGCAACACAAGATTAAAGGCCCGACAGTGGGTCGTTGAGTGACAGCATCTCTCAGCCCTGTGTTTTGAAGTGTAGTGCTGCGGGGGCTCCGCTTTGTTTACATTTGGACGAGTGATTTGTGCCTTGAAAAATTAACGTCAAAATAATGAAAAAATGAAGAAAAAAAAAAGATGAAAACAGGAAGGGAAACATCATCAAACAGCGGCACAAGAAAGGTCGGTAGTAGAGTAAACAGGCGCTCTGTTAAGATGATGAGATGTGTAAAGTGTGCTGGTGGGCTCTAACGGGATGGAGAGCGGCCCCGGGGCCCGGGCAGACTCCGGGAGGACTCCTACCTTGCCGTCGTTGCAGGTGTACACCGTTCTGGGCGAGGGCGAGTAGCTGGAGCTGGTGTTGGCTTCTTCTCGGCACGTCTCCTGGGCCTCAACAATGGGTTCCACCACTTCAGCTTTGATTGTCTGAGTGCCATTGTCATGCATAGGCTCTGCGGCACACGGACAAGAGACCTTCAGAACAACAGGCGACCGGGCGACCGAGGCGAGGTCAAAGGTCGCTCAGGGTTCAATAACACAGCTGCTTTAATCTCTGCAGTTCCTGGCAGCACGTCTGAGCACTTCCCACCTCCGGGCCCGGACCCTTTCCCTCTACCTCCAGTCTGGCCGGTGACATAGAGTAAGCTGGGCTTGGTGGACGGCCACGCTAAGCTCCAATGTAGCTGATGAGTTTTAATGTCGGACAGCGGCTGCGCTCCACCCGCAGCCTGACAGCACCCTAGGGTGCTCTAATCTGCAGCCCGTCCATTAGACGGGCGCGCCAGCGGCCCGCCGCCTCTGTCCACATCTACAGGGGGCCCGAGGTTAACGCCGGCATCTGGCAGAGCTGGAGTCTGTGTGCTGCAGTGACACCACTCTTAATCTCCAAGCTACGGTGGGTTTAAGTCAACTTCCAATACTGTGCTTTTGTATGAATTACAACTTTAGCTGTGGATTCACACCTTCCACAGCGTGTTCGTACGTCTCTGACATACAGTGAATGTCACACTGGGCTGCACAATAGAAATCAGCGGAACTGATCTACTTCACAATGCTACAAGCGGTCTCTGAAACCTATATATAGTAAATAGGGCTGTAGGGTATGTCTTTTTTTTTTTTTTTTTTACATTTGACCCTCTTGAGATTATCTAAATGGAGCTTTGAATGAAGATATTTCACATCGTAACCGTATAAGAAAAATCATTCATTATTTATCCACTGGATTAGATAAATTAGCCCTTTTAAAATCTGCTTTTTAACGGCGCCACATATGGATGAAAGATGAATATTTCATTTGATGGTTACGTGATGTTGAAGATATATTTATATATCACAGTTTTAACCACAGTTCGTTGGAAAATCACTGGAAACTGTGGTCTGAGAAGCTGCCACAACCTCTACGAATCGAATCAAGTTCGACTATGATAAGAAAACTACATCTAAACAAAACTGTGCAGGAATACCAGGTTTACATGGAATGAATTAAAAACTAGTTACCACTCCACAATAAGCCGTCAATCAACAGGTTTACAGCTGTTCAGAGGTTGTTTCTTCAGTTTGAAGAGTGTAACCATCTCTCAGCCAAACTAAAGTGCTGCACAGTAACTTTGTTGTGTACTAACTGTAAGTACCAGACACTGACATAAACCCTCAGCCTGTATACATGTGTACTTCAGACAGACGGCCTGTTTAAAGGACCATCATCTTATCATTTTAGGGGCATCTTCTTCTCTGTTTTTCCAGGCTCATCTGAAAAAAGTATTCAGTTTGGCAGTTTGCAGATGCTTCAAAAAGAGGAACAGATCCTATTTTTCTTTTTTTAGGCCCGAGGGGGGAACAACAAGTGTTCTATGTAAACACGTGCCGTGGGACTGACTTTCTAGGAATGACGTTTCACACAGCTGAATTATCGAAAACCAACGTTCAATAATGTTTTCTTTAAAATGCCTGTTTGAGTTAATGGTTGCTGATTAACTCTGGGCTCTGGTTTGTTGTGTGTGTGTGTGTGTGTGTGTGTGTGTGTGTGTGTGTGTGTATGTGTGTGTGTGCGTGCTCCTGGTCCCTCACCGCTGCCCAGTCTCATGAGAAGCACGTCTTGCAGCCTCCTGTTGAAGTCCCTCAGTTCTTTGACTTCTGTCAGCAAGCTGCCGTATTCCTTCAGCTTCTTGGCCTGCTGCACCAGCTGCCTGCGGGTTCTCTCCAGCTCCTGCTGCAGCCTCCTCATCTCCTCCTCCTGCTGCCTGTAGCTGTGGACCAGCTCCTCGTACAGGACCCGGGGAACCACGGCGGCAGCCACCCCGGACACACAATCCGTGTCCACCTCCAAATGCTGTTGTTGCTGCTGGTGATGATGTTGCTGATGTTCCGCCTCCATGTCTTCGTCCTCGTCGTCCGCATCCTCTCCCTCCTCGGCCAAACGGTCCTCATCCAGGTCCTCCTCGCCCTCCATGCAGGAGCTGGCTGCGTTTCTCTCCAGGCGAGCGACGACTGCTGCGAGGCTCTTGGAGGAGTTGGACAGGGGGCGTCCGTGGTCCTGAGACAGGGCCTGGTCAAAATGAACAGCACAGGAATTCAGAAAAATGCCAGAGAGATGAAATTACAATAAACTGAAAGGCAAAATTAACACTGTGGCCTTGCAGCAAGTGACTCCATTCTGTATTAACTTTGTGTTTTTTGTGTTTTCTTTGGGTTATCCTGTTTCTCCCAACAGTGCAAAAACATGCGTGTTTAGGTTGATTGGAGACATGAATGTATCTATAATCTCCTTCTTTTTAAACCCTGATGTAATTCACCAGAGAGCAACATGGTGGATTAGTGGTTAAAACTGATGCCTCACAGCAAGAAGGGCCTAGGTTCAACTCCCGGGTCAGATTGAGGTCTCATTTCTCACAGCGTCTGGATTTCCCCACAGTCCAAAAACATGCATGTTAAAAGTGAGTTGGAGACTCAACTGGTGCTGAGACTGAACCTCAGTGTGTGTATGTCCTCTACCTCCTACTGAAGCTGGAATCCAGCAGGTACAAAGTGTGTAAAAGAATATGAATGTAATACAAAATAAACCAAGAGTCTGTATCAGAGAGTGACAAAATGTGATTTCCTTTAAGACTTCGAGGGCGTAACGGATAAATGAAAAACTTTGTCCATTAAAAAAAATGACAGGATGTGCAGGGCGTAAACTATTTGTTGTGACTGCCTGGCTCCCAATACCCCACCGCACATCACTCTAAGATGACATGACAGGCAGACTGCGAACAGTTTGTTTTGACTGTGTGGATCTCAATAGGAACTGGGAGGAGAAGAGTCACTGAGTTCTCTGATGAGCCGCTCAGAGGATTTGTCTGTGAAAGGGCAGCTGTCCAGAGTGCTGAATTTGTGTTAATCCAGCATATGGTAAAAATAGCATGGGGGATTTTGGGTGTCGGCCAAGTTTATGAAAATGTGACACTGTATTGTCAATGGATATATTCCAGATGTAAGACTTCTGTTAGGTGTGAATCAACACGATATACGAGTTCTGACATGCGCAACACACTGTGGACAGTGCCGGTCTAAATTTAGCACACAATTGTCAATCTGAATAATAGAAGTGATATCTTCTTCGATTTCACTTCTTCCAACAAGTTACTGTTGTATTCACCTCACTTTTGTCTTGACATAAGATCACACAATTATCAACTTGAAAAATTGAAAACACACATGGAAACATGACTGAATAATAAGTACATAGTGAATTTTGCTGCTTTGTCTGTTCGGAGATCAGACAATAAGCAAACATAAACTTTGCTCACATACACGTAGAAACGTGGCCTTGTTCGACCTTAAGGACAAATAGATAAGTATCATTTGATTTCTAGAAGGTTTAAGTGGTGAATATGTACATCCTGATATCGGCAGCTGTCTATTGAAATGCACGGGCATGTCTGCAGAACAACAACGCTCACCTTTTTATGCCTGAGCGGCATTCTCTCTTCTCCAAAGCTGTTGTCGATAGAGTTTCCTGAATTCTTGATGGACATCTTGGGAATTTTCATCTTCTTTTGCATTATACTGTCTTCAAATTCCTCTACTGTATCTGTCAGGTGTAAGAGGAAAAGAGATACCTTAACAAAAGTTTCCTCAAAAAGTCAAAAGATAAAGATTTCACATGAAGGTGACTACCCATGGAAACACCTCATCCATCTGTCAAAACTCGGGCCGTGCAGGACGAGTAGCTCCTCCATTCTGCCAGATCCTACTAACTTCCTCTCGGCACCAAAGTTTAAGCTAGACATTGCCTGGCGTGCAGACCTCCCTGGCTACATACATCAGCTTTAGCATGACTGTGAGAGGCTGCAGCTTGTAGTCTGACCTATCGTGCAGACACAGACGAGCTCACATGGAGGGATTAGTGATGTAGCTGGTGACAGATCGTGCATAGAAAGCGATCACGTTTCCACATGTAGTAAAACGATCACTCGACGTGCTGCGCTGTCATGCCACATGCATGATGTTTACATACATGTTATAGATCGGGGAGGGGGGGGCTGCTGCTGATACTGCTGCATGTTGCCCTGCATTAATGAGACGCTGCAGCACCGCATCACCAGCCCTGCTAGCTAAGCTAACACCCAAACCCGAGACATTTTCACGGGATTTGCATCTCGATCACGCATCCGAACCTCATTCAACCTGACGCCAGGTTACCGACTGTGTGTCTTACGCGATCATAGGGAGGTGACACCTCTGCGTTCACCTAGCAGCATCGATGCTAACGTGCTAACGCGTCAGGAAGCTAACGTTGTTGTAAACAAGCGGCCCTGCCACGTATTTAGCGAAACAAGCGAGCACGACACTATCGAAACCACACGGCTAACTCTGGGGTGGACAATACTCTGGGTGTTAAAAACAGCTGTGCGAGCTACCTGAAATAAAAACTTAGCATAATCTCACTAGCATGCCTAGCTAGCCTCTGTCGAGGACGTTGTTGTGGCTTACAGTGTCAGATTCCAGCTGATCACGTCTGGACACTTTGACACGTTTCCTACTTTCGCGGATCTGTTGATCGGGGAGTAAAAAACCGAGCCGAAGTGTCGGTAAAAACACAAGAGAGACAGAGCAAACTTACCTGCAAGGGCAAGGATCTGTGCTTCGCACGGCTGGCCTGCGCTGCCATTCTGCTCAGCTCTGTGAACCAGATACACCTTCTGATTATCAAAATCTGTTCTGTGCAGAGGTCTGAAATCTTCCACATTAGACACGGGCAACGCGTAGCACATATCGTCTTCAAAGAATCTAACAAAAGCATACATTATTTACTTCTCTTTGGTCCTGCACTTTGGATATGGTTGACAGTTTTTTTTTCTGCTCACAAAGTATTAAAAAAAATATACACACACATAAGGAGGGAGGGAGGGGGGGGGGGGGGCTGGGGGGAGGAGGAGGAGGGATAGAGGATGGTGTCTGCGCTCGACTAGTCATGCCTGGTCCACATCACCACGGTGGATCAGCCCAGGCATGAGCAGCTGATAAGGTGTTACTGTGTTTTAGAGACATTAAGATATAGAGACGTATTACAAAAAATGACACCTTTTATTGTTGTTTTGTGCGTGTTTCAGAAACACAAATACTTGTTTTTCAAACACCTGTAGTGCAGTTGCAACATTTCTAAGAGGAGATGCATCACTCCATGGGGACGTTTGCAGCATACAAACCCAGTATTTATGAGATTATAAAATATAGAAGTGTATAGACATTGTTTCGATGAGTTATAGATAGATAGATAGATAGATAGATAGATAGATAGATAGATAGATAGATAGATAGATAGATAGATAGATAGATAGATAGATAGATAGGTTTAGATGCTGAACCATTGTTTTCATTTCCTTATGTCAGACAAAGAAAACCAGATAAGTACAAATATAAAATAGAAATATGGGCACATGGGAGCATTTTGGAAAACAAAAAAACAAATCTTAGATTGGGCTGTGGGAACATAGAAAGAAAATAAGTCACCCACAAAGCAAGTAAGATGAGGGACAGATTGTTGATACATGAGAATGTTACTGTGTGGCGTTACAGGTAATGTTAAAAAAAACTGCATGAGTTGTACCAAAACCTGAAGTTTTTCTGTCATATTAGTGCTACCAAAGAGGCTTAGAGAAAAGTATTTACATTCCTCCAAATAGTTCAAGTTCATTTTTCTCCCTGCAAACCGTCAAAAAAAACCCCTGATCTCTCTGACAGATAAAGGCAATGCTTAAATGTTGGATAGAGATACGATAATGAGCTCTGACATCTAGGAGAGGCTCAAAGTGGAGTCGCTGCTCCTTCACATCAAGAGGAGCCAGCTGAGGTGGTTCAGGCATCTGTCCAGGATGCCCCCTGGTTGCCTTGCTAGGGAGGTCTGTCTGGGAGGAGACAGACCGAGGCCACACTGGAGAGATTACATCTCTCAGCTGGCCTGGAAACGCTTTGGGAATGCTCTCCAGGCTCTCAAATTTCCCCTAGATATGAGAGTGAGCATGATTGGTGTGTGTGTCTGTCCCAGCTTTGGTGAACTTTTCATTTCAGAATCATTTAATTACCAAAATCACTTGAGAAATCCTTTCTCTCCTCCCTCTTTTAAGGTAATTGTTTGAGAGCGTAGTGGTGAAAAAACAAAAAAAAAGACATCAAGATGATTACCTTCCCGCTTAGTTTTCACTTTCATGTCTTTGCTGATGTACACTTTGCATCTGTGCCTTGTATCACGGCAGAGAGACTTAAGGCTGGTTGACAGAAATGAACTCTTTGTTATTGTTAGACAGTCAGGTGGTTATACAACAGGATGGATTTCTCTCAGTTGTTGCTCAAATGGAGAGCACCACAGTCGATAAATGACACTAACAATTTCGTTCTGCTCCGGCTGCCGTAATTGAAAAGTAACTGATGCAGAACTATATAGAGCATTTTCTCTTCTCTGATATTTCGTTTCATAGTTTCAGGCATTTAGTTAGTTATGATTAGGCCCGTTTCAAATGCCAGCTTCTCTGTGATGTTTGTTCACTGTGCTGTGTGATCGCTCTCAGACACTGTTAGATGTATACATGAGAAACCCGAAAACAAACAAACAAACAAAGCAGTGACAATAACTCTCAAAACATAATAGCAGCCATTTTATTTCAGTTATCGGAGTGGCATTAACGGGTGTTTTCAATACAAGCGAGTGGATTGATCTCTCAGCTTTGCCATTGCTTTTGTCAAAATCAACATTCAGATATGTTTACAGAACTTAAATTCTGCAACATAAATGGTGTTTCCGAGGTAAGGACTAACAATATATATACATATACATATATATTTCTTTGTTTTCACGTTGAGCCGTGGTAATCTCACATTTCTCTCTCTCTCTATATATATATCTATGCACTGTTACCTTGGCAGAGCTCCACCAACTATAACAGCAGTGAGAGTGATAGACAAGAGATTTGAGCAGCTTCTCAACAAGTCGAACAGAGGATTACTGCTAATCTAAGCTTCTGTTCAATGGCTCTCCTGTCCTCAGGGCTGGGCTTGTCAACATAAGGCTGCTCAGTTTCTGGAGCTTTCCTGTCTTTGAAGTGGCCAGTGTTTTACAGGGGACACCGATCCATTAAAACTCGCAAATCTGCAGTCTGGAGAGGGTCAATATGAATGTACAGAATGAATTTGCTCCATAAATTGGAATTGTATGGGGGTGCACCAAGAGTTGGAAGTCTGCTAGGAGACAAAATAAAGATTTTCTTTGTCCAAACAAAACAAAATCACTGTAACTCTTACTTTGTTGCATTGTTTCAGAGTAAACATTTGTTTTAAGTAATTTTCCATGTAATTATTATCACTATTGTCATCACTTTATTCATCAAAGCACAATGTGGGGGATTAATTGCGCTCCCTCTGCTATCAGAAATTTCAATTTCAGGTTTTGATTTTTTTTTATTTAGTGCTTTTTATTTTCTATTTTTATTCTGGCACTGTGTGACCTAACACAGGCTACCCATCAGTCCCTGTGAGAACTATTTCCATGCACCAGAAGTCTCAAAACTTAACCCATGTTCCCCCTTTTCCTCGCTCTAATCATTTCATGCTACGTTGCTCCACTGCACTTCTGAACTCCGCTGTACAGTTTCAACCAGGTCACAGTGCTTCACCGAACACGCTACTCTGTGCATATGAAATTTTCTCTTTGAACTGTGAAAAGCTGAGGAGTTATTGCAGCATCCAGTCTATATTTTCTTGATAATCTCAAAGGAAATCAGTAAAATATTACACATGTAATAGATGTTTTCAAGTGGCTTTTATGGCATTTGACATTTTGTTATGTTAGAACATTGTTTCTCAGACTTTACTGTTCTTTCTCTCTCTCTCTCACACACACACACACATACAAGCACACAGTTATATAGTTGTACATGTAAATACAGACAGGATGGCCCAACTTTAATTTAAGTCTAAAATGACCTTTCCATACCCAGACGGCGTTAAATTATCCCAATGTAAATATCAGTTTAACGCTGTGTGTTGACTTTTCAGCATTATGACAATTAAAAGCACATCTGCTGTTTACATAATAAATGTAATCTACACCTTTAAATGGAAAAAAAAGATCCTGGAGGCATATTTACTATCCACCCAAGGGTGTTTACTAGCACACCTATTAGCTGCTAATGCCGATATGTTACAGACAAAGTAGCTCGCTGAAGACGTAGGGATGGAGATGATATTCTAGCTGTGTTTGTATCCGTGGGGGCAGTTGATCGGTTAGAGACTCGAGTCAGGACTGAAGCCAGACATCATGTCCTGCCTATTAGCTCCACACTGCCAGGCTCATCTATCTTTATTGGTCATCCATTAGCCTGCATTAAAGGGAGACACGGGATAATAGCAGTAATGATGCTGATGATGGAATTAGACTGCGGGTACACACGTCATCGTTGCCGCGCCGGGAATCATAAAGAGTTCCCACTGACTCACAGACAAACAGTCAAAACAAACGACCTCTTCAAGTTGTCTAGTAAGTGAACGCGGATAAACGTTTGTGGCGGACGCGGAGGGGAAACGGAAAAGGGTCTCTGCAGTCAGGATGCCTGCGAGTCGTGCGCGTTCACGTCTCGTCACGTCGAGGCTCAATCTACAGGCAGCGTCTGTGCCAATGTGCCGGACGGGCAGATGTTGGTACAGGTGTGTGCTGGATGATGGCTGGCAGGCGGCTCACAGACAACAGACCCGGCAAAATGTTGGTGCCAGGCGTGGCGGGGATGGACGGATCGTTAATGCAACTTTCAGGAAGAGTGTTAAAGACGGAGAGACGGCGTGAGATCAGTAAGGCACCGAGCAAAATGAAGAAATGGGCGTCTGGGTCTCAGACGACGGATTCAGAGAGGCGTAAACGTCTTTTATGGGCCACGTGCTACCACGATCAATCACAACTGTTTACAGTCCGGGGTAAAAAACGCTTTCCTATTTTGGTTGGCGGCATCTCGCTAGTCTTTCTCTTATTATGCCTCTTAATTAGCTCCGCATGAATTACTAATCAACCATGAAGAAGGCATTCACCAATTTAAAAAGTGATAGCCCATGAAATGAACAGCACAGCCTCATACCAGCCCATCATCCACTAATGCTGCGGGGCCCGCAAACAGACCTTTGACTGAAATAGAAAGACAAAGGAAAGAAAGACAGACATGGAAAACACACACACACACACACACACACAGTTACGGAGGCAAAACTTATTTAAATCCTTCATTAAGTATTTAGAACGGTATCAGCGCCGGCTTCACCATCACGCTGTGTATACTCAGTGATCTACCCCGGAGACATTGATCTCCTTCATAAGAAACATAATGACCACCAGAGAAATACTGATCATATTTCAGCACCAGTCAATTCAGTTCATTAGGGCCGCTCCACCTCCTGCTGCGCCCTTGTATTGATCTCACCAGTGTCACCAGGCTGCGTTTCTCCACTAACTAGACAGGGAACTGGTGAAAACTGTAATTCATACGTCGGCAACAGCCAGTCAAATGAGTCAGACTTTGTGGGACAAAAGAGGCCAAAATATATAAAGATTACGGAGATTGCCCCAGCTGTGTGAGAGCGGCCCCGGACTGTCTGTCTGGTCCCCTTTTTTTTTTTTTGCGTCTGCATCAAATGTCAGACACGACACAAGAAATCCTAAAAGTATCAAGGCTGTCCCCAGGTTTCAGAGAGAATTTTTCTTATGCCTTTAATACCTTTTCCACCGTCTCCTCTCCTCTAATCTCCACTTATCTGGCAGCCAGGTGAGCCGCAGCACATGGCTGGTGGGCAGGCTTTGGTCTGTGGGAATACAGCTCATCTTAATGGTATTTCTCCCCTTCCTCTCTTCCCTTAGCTTCTCTTACCCTTTCCTCCGGGGCGGCTGTCAGACAGAGACAGAGGCAGCCAGAGAACTTCTCATCGCTGCCGCGGCTGACAGCGGGGAGCCGCTGGGATTGGACGAGCGACCGCAGCCGCCCGTCATGTGGAGGGAGGAGTGGAGGAGGGGGAGGTGGGGGGGGGGCAGCCAGTCTCACAGGTGTGCAGCATCTGACGGATAATAGCAGATAAAACCCAGGCAAACCAGACGCCTGCTCCTCGCCAGGGAGCGGGGTAACCCGTGCTGTTGGGGTGGTGTATAGCGGGGCGTGGGCGGGCAAAGAGCTTTGACGACGAACGGCTTTTACTTAACCGCCGACCAGCCACACGCAGACAAACACACGTTGGCAAGGACGGGCAAGGTCACGGATCTGAAATCCCTCCACAGAATCAGTCCCGCAGCTGACTGTGCTCTTAGAAAGGAGAAGGTTAAGATTGATTTAGAGCTTAATACAGAGTTGTTGGAGCAGCTGCTGCCTCTGAAAAAAGAAACAAAAAAACACATCAAAACCCAGCAGTCGTCTTATTAGTTTATTTTCTTTCCATGCCATTTCTTGCTGCTCTTTTATTACTCCTGTTTTAATTTCTGTTGAAAGAGCTGCGAGAGCTCCAAAGCGTGATAACATTTGGTTACACCACAGAGCCTTCCCTTCTTGTACCACCCCCCCCACCCCATTTCTATTTCATGTTTTTATTCATGTCCAAATCTGCTTTTCATCTTAGTGAGCAAATCTAAACTGCAGTGAACAAATGCACATTTTCATCTCTTTAAGCTAAAATAACGCTGAGCCGAACCTATGTAAATCAGAGGTAAAATAACAGTCTTTGTCTGTCTGCGAGTCGTACACGCTTCAGGTCTACCTACGGCTAAACTTTGCAACACTGCACATTGAAAAGATAAGTTAGGCAGCGCATACTTACATGTCACACCACACATCTGCCATCCAGATGCAGGAGTCACGATCTCTCAAAACTGAGACATTTGATCACGGAGGATGTTCAGGTTCAATAAGTGCAATTTTTACAGTCCCATAAATTGATGGACCGCATGTGGTTCATGGGTATCATCCGTACCCATAAATCTATAACTTCCATCAAGAGCTGATACTTCTTGAAAACAAACTCTCATACTTGTCTTATCTCTGGAATGTGTGTTCTGACTGGCACGTAGACTCTGACTGATCAGTGAAAGTCTCTGGTCTCTGGTAAAAGTCAGTGCAAAGTCACACACACACACACACACACACACACGCACAGACACACACACACGCACACACACGCACTCAGACAGGACAGCAGGGTGGTGCAGTGTCTAGAAAGTGACGGCCTCAGGTTCACGCGTCCCGCTGTGATGAAGTTTCCCAGCAAAACCCCAGAGGCTGCCATTCTTCAGCAGGAAACAGGAGCAATTAAAAGTAGAATTTTCCTACGGAAATCAATAATTTATACACTCTTCATTTGCATACAGGTCTCCACACACACACATGCACCGGGCGCACATGCCCCACACACTCTAGAGCTGATGTATGGACTGAGGCAATAGGTTGTCGATGACCTTGACCGTTTCCTAGCGATGAATAACCTACATCTTCACAGTTGAGGCTGTCTAATAGTAGGAGGATGCGACTCCTCCAGTCTTGATATTTAGCAGCATCCTATAGGCTCCGAAGCGAAGCGGATGCAATAGGCTGTGAATAACAGCAATGTAGTGGTTGTTCAGAGAGAAGATGCCCTGGTTTTACACACACACACACACACACACACACACACACACACACACACACACACACACACACACACACACACAGAGCCCGAAAACTCAATCCACCAGCCATAACACAGGGACAGAGTGGCATCAACCTCTATTATCTAGTCCCTATGCTGCTAACACAAAAGGCTCCCTGGAACAAAAATCCAATCAGTCCTCTCTAGGAGGATTTGCTCCACAGCAGTGCTCAGCAACACTGGTGGCTCTGCTGGTGACAAAGAAATAATCTCAGAGCCCACAGCCTGTTTACTGCCTCCGTCACATCGCCCTTTTAGAAAGAGGACAGACAGTCTGCGCTCCTCTGTTGTCATTTACTGTCCTCTGAGTTTAGCGCTTTTCTCTCTCTCTCTCTCTCTCTCTCTCCATCTCTCTCTCCTTTTTCTGCATGCAAAAACATGAAACACATGGTTGACTGTGTGTACTGTGCGTGAAATTACTGTATTTGCGACGCGGGGAGTATTTACTCTAAGCATTAGCGATATAGGCTTGACAAAAACAAGAAGCTTATGGCACATAGGGTGTTTTTTTTCAGTTAGTCTGGTTTTAAATCATTGTTTGATGACAAACATTTTCTAAATACTTTCAGAGCGGTCCTGCCCTTTGCTCCCTCCTTTTACCCTCACTCCCTCCTTCGCGGTACCTATCTTTCACATCCCTCCATTCTTTGTCTGGTAAATTATCACACTCTTTCTCCATTCATTAGCATGCTGCTGCTTATTTAGCTACGCTGCTGAGAAGCCTTCAACAAAATCAACTGGAAAATACTCAATATGAGGCGGCCAGCGCGCCCCCTCTCCCTTCCTCCCTCCTAACCTTCATCTCCTTCTCTGTTTGTTTTATGTGTGTGTGCGTGTTTTTTTTTAAGCACATCAGAATGGAAGCATCGTCCCCCATAATGAAGAGGAGGGAGATAAAATATGCAAATTCACAGAGAAAGGATATAATTAGGGCAATAATAGGAAGTGTTGTTTTCACAGCTGCTCATTTACACAAAAGCCTGATAGTATTTTTTTTAACAAATAATGTCCTCTGTTTTCTCTTTCTCTTCTTTTCCCCCCTCCATCCCCTCCCTCCCTACCTCAAGGTGCAAAGTGTTCCAGTTCCAGTAAAACAAATCTTTGCAGCTCTCCAGCATGAGAGCCAGTCAACCAGGCAGTGATCGAGCCACCTAGAGATTTCTATCAGCTCAGGTATGTACCACAGGCCTGGATGTTAAGCAGGAGGTTGCATTCACGTTGTCTCAGATCTGTCTCTCCACCCTAACCTGGATCAAGTCAAGCTTGAGAGAAACACTGTCTCCAAAAAGCACTAGGGCTGCAGGAATGTGCAAGAGCAGCTCAGACTTGCGCAAGAGCTCCAAGAGTGATGTTTTCCTGGCTTCCAGATTTTATGGGTGCAACTGCAAGAGGCCCGGTGCAGTGTTACAAACAAGTGTAAGTGTAACAAATAATCATGGTTGGTATTTCAGAGACGATAATAGTGTGTTTGTGTGGCTGAAAGTGTTAAATATGGAGCCACTAGAGGTTTGTGAGAATGAGAACTCAATGAATGAACGTAGGTTTACACAGGTGACAGAGAGAGAGGGTGAACAGCAGGATGATTAAATTCCCAGTTAAAACGAGGGCCTCTCTGGTGCTGGCTCACCCGGTTTGTGAACCAATAGAGAACCAGTTGGTTTTCCACCTCACAAGAACCACATTATTAAGTCACTGTATACGTCAATTGTGTTGCAGCTGATCTGTTCTTACTCAACAAAAAAGTGGTGCTACCAGTTGTTTGGGGCCAGAGTCGGTTGTTTGTCAGTAGAAAGACGGGCCCGTGTGGAGTTGGCATGTTCTCCCCATGTCTCCGAACATAAAACTGCCTCTAGTGAGTGTGAGAGTGAAGGGTGTCTGTATCAAGGATCAAGGAAGCTTGAACATCAAAATACAAGTCCCAGGTCTCGGTTACTGCACAACATATATACATTAAAAAGTAATCAATATACTCTGTCCATGGTGACTTCCTACCTATGTCCTATGTGTTCTGTTCCCCCGTGACACCGTTAAGGGACAACGTGGAAAAGATGTTTCAGTTTTACTAAAAAGGAGAGTGAGCGTGACAGATGAAGATCGGCTCTGAAAGGCAGAAAATAGCACACACGCGAGGGGTTAAACTTTGATTCCTCTTCGAGAACAAAGAAAGTTTAACGTTGTGACGCGACCGTGTTTTCTTCAAAGTCAAACAGTAAGGTTACCACCGCGGAGAGTTTAAACACGCCCCCTGCCTTTCATGAAGCAGGCATTTCACGGGATTTACAGGCAGGAGAGCGACTCTCGCTACGCCAGCGTGACAGAACTCCACGAGTGCGATTTGCAAGACGACCAAGACAAGAAAAAAAAAAAAAAGTCAAAACAATGGGAGCAGTACAACAAAGACATAAATACATGATATATTGCCATATTGTTTGGAAGGCTTCCCAGAGACTTTCATCTGACGAAATGGAAGCTATTAAATGGCTGAGAGAAGGCCAGGCTGCCGCATTGTTTAAATTAGAGGAAACTCTGTTGACCCCGCGCTCACACTGCAGACAATCTAGTTGGAAGTAATCCCCGTTTTCTGACACGTGTTATGCAAATGGGAAAGGCGCCGTTAATGCCGTACTTCGGCGGAGACAAAGCGAGGCTCGTGGGAGTGTAAAACTTAATTCTCCCCGCACGTATACCAAAACGAGAATAATAAAAAATGCACTTCCATTTTGGCATTACTTAAATATTAGTTTTCCTTCCTCATAAACTTCACTTTTTTTTGTTTTGTTTTTGTTTTTATTCCAGTTTACGAGTTTACACTTGTTTTGTTTCAGCTGACCGTAATAAGTTTGGTGGGCAGACAACGAACCTGTTGCCAGTGGCTGAGCTTTCTGTAATAACTGCTGTGAACAGCCGAACCAATTTCCACGGCTCCTTATTTTCCTAATGGTGTGTTTGTTTTATTAACTGTTGCTCCTCCTGGCAATCCGAGCAAACCGCGAGTGCCATCCTCATTTTCACATCTACTGTACTGGTCGGAGTGTGAAAGCGATCGGAAATTTGAAGCCTCCTTTATACGATAAAGTAAAACCGCAGTGGGTGTCAATATATATTAGCAGATCATCGTTTGAGCTGGTCAACACATTTGCTGCCTGCTGGAGGATTAATCCAGCACATTTCCCTCAAATTAATTGCATTCATTTAATCAGCAAATACAAGAGTTGGAATTACACATTCTTGAGACATTAATTAGCACGTCCAGTTTTGCTGGCTCGTAGTTTTTTTTTTTTTACACACGCTGCTAGGAGAGAATAGTGATTCGAGCAGCCATTTCTGAAAGTTCGGGTTCAGCTGTGATTGTGTATTCTATGTACTGCGTAAGTACTTTCACAGGACCCCACTGGACTCTCAAAACATACATTGAAATTGAAATTCGACGACGTGAGCTGACTTTGTGTGAAATGTGTGCCCTGATCGGGTTGTTTCCATGGAAACAATACGGCTAAAATAATTATGTCTGCGACCACCTGAGCCGCACCTGATAATTTAGTTCATTTCTCTCGCACGCTAAACCTACATTTCCTCACACTATAACTATGTAGACCGGAGAGTAGAGTATGAGTCACTGGCTGTGCGAAACGGCGACCTTTGACCTCGTGATAAATTCAGTGGTACTGTCTGGAGGGAGCAAGGCGGGAAACACAAAGAATATCTGCCGAAAGACGAGGCTCTAATGAAGAACATTTCTATTCTGTTCTGACAGAAACAGCGGGAAAATGGAGACACAAAGAGAGAAGTGATAAAGAGTGAAAAAGAAGAAAGTGTGAGGAGAGATCTGAGAACTGCCTATTATCTCCACGCTGGTTCATTGCTTTAGACGTGCACACGCACACACACACACACACACA
Source organism: Karalla daura (assembly GCA_029224185.1). Lineage (NCBI taxonomy): Eukaryota > Metazoa > Chordata > Actinopteri > Chaetodontiformes > Leiognathidae > Karalla > Karalla daura. The sequence goes on from CM055194.1 coordinate 17,713,177, forward strand.
CATGCCACACACATCTGTGCACAGACCTAAAACTATGTCCACGGTACACACACACACACACACACACACACACACACACACCCATCCTCTCAAATCTGCCCAGATCTCATGAATATGATTGACCTTTTTTCCACTGTAATGCTGAGAGCGCATAAAGGGGAAAGGAGAAACTAAACAGAGGCAAGCAGAGTTAATTTAGAACAACACATTATTGGGTGCTGACGGCAGATATGGAAAAGGACAATCTAATCGATAAGCTCAAAGAATGACAATGGCCCCTGGAATCAATGTCTGCACCCTATTTTCTCACTGTGAAAAAGACAAAAAAAAACCTTCAATGCAGGTGTTTTTGTTTAGTTTTGTGCAGTTTGCACCTGTGTGTGTGTGTGTGTGTGTGTGTGTGTGTGTGTGTGGCATCTGTACATGCGCGTGTGCCTGTGTGCGTACCTGGCTGCTGCTGTGGTGGAACAGTTGCCAGGACTAATCATTATTTAGTTGTGGCGGGGCTGGAAAGGTCAGCAGTCTGAAATGTCAGGCTGTGTTCAACAGGAGCCAGATGCAGCCGTGCGCTGCTCAAGTGTCCAATTAAAGAGGGCCGAGTGAGGTTTGAGTGGGTCTGGGTGAGTGCGTGTGTGTGTGTGTGTGTGTGTGTGTGTGCGTGCGTGCGTGCGTGTGTGTGTGTGTGTGTGTGTGTGTGCAAAACCAGAGCGGGTAAAGAGACACTGTGTGTTTTTGTTGTTGTCCACCCCTCCCGCCCCCACCCCACCCCTTCTCCTCTGTGCGTATATCCGAGCTACAGAGCATATACACTTAATTACATGAGTGTGAATACATGTGTAAGTGTGAGTCATTCTTCAGAGGAGCTAATGAACGGAGTGAATTAGATACGGAGGCTGGCGGAGCAGCTAAACTCCTCATCAAATCTTTCTCTCGCGCGCGCAAACTGAGCAATGGAGCCATTTAAGGCCATTAGCGCGTCCCCACCCTGTGATTCCGAGACAAAACAGAGGTGAGAGGAGAACGAGGGCGAATAGCTCCAGACGAAAAGGGGGGCAGAGAGAGGAGGACAAAGGCAATGGGATCACGTAAGATCCCCTAATAAATAACAGCAGATAACGAGAGACGCTAAGCGAAACAAGCGGAGGAAGAAACGCCGACAGCGGGAATAGAAGTGAGAGGATGATGGGGAGAGGAGCGGAAACACCTTTAATCTGCAGGGGGGGGGGGGAGAGAAGGGTGTCCTGCCTGTGTTTCCCTATCGGAGTCATTCATCTGAAAGCCTCACCTGCTCTTCATACAGCCATCATAATAACCTTCACCACGCTCGGTGTGTATGCATGTGCACGTGCGTGTCAGTGTGAGTGTGTGTGCGTGTGTCTGCTCACCTACTGTGAATAGTAATAAGCGGCAGGGCAGGATAAAATATGTCTGCCGAGTTAAGAATATAATAGACTTCCCTTCAAGGCCACACATAACAACAGCCTGAATAATGACCTGCAATAATTTACACAGCACACTGAGCTCTACACTGGTCAGACCAGGAAACCTTTTAGTGAGAATAATTGAAAGATTTCTTTACTCTAGGGCCTCAGATTCCCTACCTAGGAGGCCCCTCCACAGGTGCAGACTAAACCTTGAAGGAGGCGAGTTTCACTCTCAGTGTGAAGCCTGGGATCTACTGTAAACTTGGCCATGCAGAGTTTATGTAATGAGACATCAGAGCGACTGTATCTCATTTTTATAGGGCATTTTATCATTACCTGTATTAGACTAGAACACTGTATTCACAATATCAGGTGAATTTCTTGCATCACAACAGAGATTTTGGAGCGTGAAAGTTCAACCATCCGTCAAAAGGAGACAAGAATCTTAATGGGATTCTTTCACATTTTAGGATTGTTTTTTGTTAAACAGGTTTTATTCATGCTTATTCAGGTTTATCTTTGCAATAATCTTACAGTTGATGATCTGCTCTGAGTAGTGTGGAGTTTGTGTTACTTGGAAGCTGTATTTCAACATATTTTGTCAACATGACGACACTAGGGTTGCACATTTCCAACTAGTTGCACATCTCCAGTTTCCACATGTTTTCACTGTTTTCTATGGTATTTTGCAAATGTGCCTGAACTGCCTTATTACTGGTTCTTTTAATTGCTTGTTATGTTAATAAATGATCTATAATTATAACAGACACAGCAAAATAAGACAACAGACAAAATATGACAATAAGCACTTTGAATCTTGAATATAACTCCACTGACTGTGACACAATAGCCCTAAAACATGTGTGTGTGTGTGTGTGTGTGTGTGTGTGTGTGTGTGTGTGTGTGTGTGTGTAGGCTGACTGGAGACTTTTTTGCCCCTAAATGTGGGTGAGAGAGTGAATGGTGTTTGTGTCTGTATGTATGTGTGTGTGTGTGTGTGTGTGTGTGTGTGTGTGTGTGTGTGAGACCTGCAAATTCCCAAGAACCCTGTGTGTGTTTACCAGAGAAAACAGTCTCTGCTACTAATGGAAATTCTCTTCCAGAGCACGGCACTTATCGTCCTCGTCATCTTGCATTATACTATAACTGTGTAATATCCTCGTCATCCTGACCTGTAACCATACATCTAGATCTGTTCCAACATTGTTCCACATGTCAGCGAACAGTTAGACTCATTTTCTCTCTACACCGCTTGTGCGTCAGCAGGAACAAATTGCTAAGACAGTGCGTAACTTTGTTTGACAATATGTGACCCAGTGAATCGTATTTAATCGGACATCTCTTTTGTGCGGTGCTCGGTGGCTCATCTCGTGCCTGAGAGTGCTGCGAGTCTGTTTGCAAACGCTCAGACTAAACATGGAGGAAAAACAAGAGCTGACATCGTGTCTTATTCAACAGAGATTGTCAGAACGGCTATAATGACACAAAAAACAAAAAAACAAACAGATAGAGCAACTTCAAATTCCTCACACATGAAACCCGGTGATAGAAACATGATGCCGGAGTGATAATGATCAGGCGTTAGGAGACATGTCAGGACTGAGGGAGAGAAAACCTGCTTTGCAATCAGCTCATACTGGTCTGAATACCCCACTCCTCTTCAGGAAGTGACATTATTCAGTGTCTTAACACTCGACATGATCCTTCTGGAAACCTGTGGGAAAAAAAACATTCATGCACCCGGATCATCACAGAGCATCAGAAAACCAGTTCTGCAGAACCTTTCCCAAAGAATACTTTCACTTCCTCCTTCCCTCTCGCCGGTTGCCCTCTGTCAAAACTGTGAAAACCAAGGGCGAGTCTCGCCCCCATCCAGGGCCCGAGGAACAGCTTGCAGAGTAAACCTGCTAAATTAACCCGGTCTCCATGAGCCTCGCTTATGCATTATTCTAATCAAAGCATATTAGATCATCCAGATACTTTAGACATATGGGTCTCTATATCCTACTCGCCGTCCCCATCTGTTTCTCCTCCTCCGGTTTTTCAAATTTCTCCTCGCTTTCCCATCTTGGTGGATCCCCTGTGTTCACAGCTGCCTCGGTACCGTGCAGAGGCTGGCACGGTTTCCTTTCCGTGCACCTACCTGGTCACAGTCGAGCTTGGACCATCACGTTTGCTTTACTTCACAAACCGGGGCTGTGTGTGAGACACCGTTAACACTACTGTACAAATTGCAAAAATATTTTAGCTTTCATGCGTGGGGAAAATAGATGAAGCCTCCGACAGTGCAGGATTATTTCAATATGCTCATTAACATTAAGCGAAAACATTCTGTTTTTATTGCTTTATGGGAACACACAGTTTAGTGGCACATTAGTGTTTATATGCGAGTTTCATTTATATAACAGCATCTTGGTGGCACGATTTTAGTTGCGTTTATAGCATTTTGATCATTTGCAGTATTTGTTTGGGTTGCAGCGCTGGTTCTGCAGGATACTGCGGTGTGTATGTCAGTATTTAGTTACTGTTAGGATTTATCGCACACCCGCGTGTGCCTAAAATAACAAGAGGAGAAGTGAAAAATGCAAATTTCCCCAAGCACAAACTGACATTTTTCAGCTGTTTTGAACTGAGAGTCCAAAACAGAAAAAAAAAAACATTTTGTTTACTATCATATGTGATGAAGAGAAGCAGCTAATGGCCATGAGGAATGGTAGTAGTTCTTGTATTGAAAATTAATGACATTCAACCACAGCACTGTCCATGGAGACAGGTTACGTCTTACTATGAAAATATAGGCATAGAAATATGAGAATGAGTGTTTTCGATGTGTGCAGCTGTATGAGGGGGGTGCTTTTCAGGTGAGTATGTGAGAAAACTGTCAACATGGACGCCAGAGGGTTTCAGAGCCTCATGAACACCTTGTAAAACACACATGAAGCCAAAAGCATTAACATCCACAGAAACGCCTGCATTACGTCCCATTTAGTGACTTTCATGCGCATTTATATGCACGACTACAAACAAACGCCCAACAGAGAGCACATACAGTCATCACAATTATTCAGTCATGCATTCAATCACACACCTACGTGCTGGGACTGCAATCATGTGTCGCTCACATACTGCCGCATAATAAGAGAATAATAAGAAACTTAAATACGACTAATAATCCGATTAGATCATAACAAATGCAGTGACTGGCTTTTGATGTGTTCATCTCGGTAGCTTAATAACCATGAGTTAAAACAGCATCTAAAAGTGATAATGAAAGCAAACGTGTAAGAAGATATGTATGTAGGAGTGGCACAAACACAGACATAATCCATCATGTAGGAAGTCGTAGGTGTGCTCGAACTTTTAAAGAAGTATTCTTACGCTCAGCAAACGCACTCACTTACCTGACCTGGTGGCTAATCTCTCAACAATGCCAAAAGCAGAACAGAGACTCCACAAAACCAACTCCGAGAACACACAAACATAAAGCGAGACCTGAGCAAATGTACTTAGCGTACGCTCGGGGGCTCATGTCTGCCCAAATGACTTGTGTGACTACAACCGGAATTCACGAGTTCTGCGTTATCCCATTATGAAAGCTCTCAGGCAATATTTCTTCTGACATTTAATACCTCACATCCAGGGGACAGCCTCCCTTAACACACATAACGTCACTGAAGTAACTGACCAGCAGCCATCAAAACCAGCAGAGCTTCTGCTCCGGGGCTCTTCACAGCTCCCAGTGTTATCTGCACTCATCCTTCCTCCCCACCGTGCAGGTGTGCGCCTGATTAAAGCGGCATCGAGTAAAAAACTAGAAGATCTTTAAGCAACTTGAGGAGGGCTGGAGGAAAAATAAGCAGGGTTCCTTTCTTCAAATCTGCGTTACGGCACAAAACATGCAAAGCACCCTGATAGTGAGCCTCCTAGGCCCACTACTAGGAGGCTCTGCACTGTGGTGCAGATGTGTGTCAGTGGTGGAGACAGGTCAAGAGATGGACAGAGGCTGAAGATGAAGTCACGAGGAGTCAGGGACTCACCATTGTTGGTTATGGTCAGCAGGTCAAGACGTCGTTGTTGCTGGAAGAAAAAGAAAAAAAAGGATTAGCTATGATATACGTAGGTCTCGATTAATCTCGAAAAGTACACTGCAGTCATCGAGAGCAGTGTGTGATGGCAGTTACGTTCGATCCATATATAGACATTACTGGCATATTCATATATCTGTCTATATATTCAGATATGTTTCATTTCTATCATCTATTTTCCTAACATGCTGCATACCTAACTGGGGTGTGTTGGAACTTATCCCAGCACACATAGGGTGAAGGCAAGGACTTTACCTAGGACTAGCCTGCAATCCACCACAGGACCCTCACACATCATTCACTCTTACAGTCATGTTTAGGGGCAATTCAGAGTCTCCCACATGTTTTTAGAATGTGGGAGGAAGCTGTAATACCTGGAGGATACCCATGTTCACACAGCAGGGCCTTTATTTTTAGATTTTACTTTTGTTTTACCAGGCTAAACATCAAAAACACATTCTTATTTACAATCTCAATCTGGCAGGTGCCACAAAAAACACTTGCAGGGGTAAGGGGAGGGGGAGAGAACAACAACAACAAACATCAGACACATTAAACAGTAATGAGCATGTAAACGAGGTCAACAGAAACTTAAAAACAGTGTCAAATCATGAAAAACATTTACAACTGTCATTGAGAAACGCCTTTAGGTGGTCTGTTCAAGCAAAGACAGGAAAAAAGCATTTTGTTTTACAGGGTTTTTTTTAAATAAATTCCAGGCTTTATTATGCAAATGTAAATTGTATAAGAGATACGGCATCATCAGATTAACAAAGCAGTTTAAGATACTGCTTCAAAGTGACGAACTTAATTTGCATTAGGAATCTATAAGCTGATCTAAGAAGTAGTGTCCAAGTAGTGTCTGTGTGTGTGTGTGTGTGTGTATGCGCGCGTGAAAGTGTGTGCGTGTATGTCTTTATGTGATCTCATGAGTTTTGATGGAGCGTGTCTGAAAGAGTGAGTAATTTTACACTTCATGTCTCCAGCGGCTGAGAGTTAAGAGTAGGTGCGAGCTGGCTATACCTCTCTCTTTAACCTGCTGCTTTTCTATACGCACTCACATTCACACACACACACACACACACACACTCACACATACACACACATACTTGACTGTTGAGCACTGCAGTAATCAACACCTCAGTGCTCATCTCCCAGTCCCTCAGGAAAGAAGATCTTCACATCCTCAGAAAGGACGAGGGATGCTTGTGTGTGTGTGTGTGTGTGTGCATGTGTGTGTGTGTGTGTGTGACAGAGACACAGTATAGCGAGGTCACAGTCAAAGCCAGCTTTTAGGACCAGACTGCATTAATATTCAAGCACCACACTAACCAGTTGCTGAGAGGGATAAGCAAAGCAAAGAGACTCTCAGCGTCGCTCCTTCTCCCCTCACATGCAGTGCTGCCTGGAGTGTCACTCGCCGATAGGCTACTAAACACTTGTTCTTAGTATTTAGCAGATGCTCTTACGCAGACTCACTTAAAATACATAGAATGAGTGGAAAGGGCTCGGGTGGGCGCAACGATGGAATAACAAACACGATATCATTGACACTGGGGTGACTGCAACCTAATTATTAAAAATGTGCTAAGATATTAGTGCACTCACTGGTAAGCTTCCTATAGCAGGTTATGTAAGGAAGTGGGGTGTGTTGTCAGCTGAAGTGCTAATGAAGACCTCAAAAGTGATTTAGGGCTGCATTTATGTAAATTAAGGACATTTATGAACAAACGAACACATCCTGATATTTATTTTGGACATTGGTGGAATTCCCCTTCATAACTCCTTTCTTCTACAAAACGAATGTATAATCATTGTGTTTGTTTATCTAAATGTAAATACCAATCTAAAATCAACAACACGGAGTGCCTCACAGGGCCTAAAAACAACAAAGGAAACACCCACAAATACACACAGAGACACAGGGATGTATATATACTCACACACACTAGCCGTCATTGGGTAGACAATCTAAATAGTCTAAAGCCCAATCAAACAGTGTTTTTTGTTGTTTTTTTTCTAACAAAGATTATTGTGAGTTGACGAGAAGGATGTAGTGGTAACAGCGTGTTGTGAGAAAAGGTTAGAAAGATGTTTGAGAGACAGCTCAGAGGCTCCAGCTGTCAGATAAGCAGGTTCATTTGTTTATTTGGCCTAGGGTAATAGTTACATATTCTGCGTATATATACCAGCACAGGATGTCCAGGAATACGTTACTGCACCAGATGTGGTGGAGGAGGGCAGGTGACCATGTAAGCAGCAGAGGTCACTGTGACAACATGAGACACTGAGCAACAAGAGACCAAGCTGAGACCATAAAGCTGCACCACTACACACACACACACACACACACACACACACACACACTCAATCACAAGGCAGATTTATGCACACGCAGCCTGCACCACAACCACCGAGCCTGACACTCCACATCCACACACACTCTGCCTCAGCCACTAGTACAGACCACACACACACACACACACACACCACACACTCTCAGTCGCAGTCGGTCAGATATGGAGCCACCTCTGGAATCAGCACCAGCAGAGAAAAAAAATCTGATAAATACTCAAGTAGATGTCTTAACTAACTCGAAAATCTCAGATGTTTGCAGGTAGAAAAATACCTGGTCTCAACATTAAACCTTCAGCAGCAAAAACTCATTGGTCTTTACTAATAAATTCAAGCTGTCACCTTTGTCACATTTGGTTTGTACTATATCTACTTTTCTGTGGTTTCTGGTTTCTCTTTTCCAGTCTATTTTCTATTTTTTGTGAGTGACTGTAGCACGCTACAGAACAAAATTCTATCATCTAGCTTAATCACAATAAAGATACACAGCAAGTAATCTAAATTATGGCTTCTTGGACTTCCAGGGCCGTGGAAGTCTGTGTTTGGATGGGTCTGAGCCAAGGATCTCCTGGACTGCGTAGCACCCTCTACTGGCTGTCCAGGTCTCTGCAGGGGGGGACATTGTTACACTAACCACACTGACTTCTCTTTCCAGTTAAAGATTGCGGCATGAGTATGAATCAAAAGAGATGTATGGAACAATGGAAACGGACCGAGTAACCCCTGAAGCTGAATGCATTTTAAGACCTATTCATTTATATACAAATACACACACGCAAACACACACAATCTGCAACCAGTCGATGGAAAAGTGTGAGAGCGGTTCAGCCCGGCACTACTTGTACACAGATAATGAATCTGTGGCAGAGAATTACAACACACTGCTGCTGCTCTCTCTTCCTGCTGCTTTAGTCCTTAACATGGATAAGGTGCTTAGTGATCCTTAGGAGCGGGAGACAGACAAGACACACACACACACAAACACACACACACACACACACACAAAAGGAGGAGTGTGAGGAATCTGACACAGAGAGAATTACATTAGCAAAAGCATTTCAGGGCAGAAAATAGGATTGAATTAATCTTCATCAAACACAGCCAAGAGCGCAGGGATCACACCCTGGTTGAAGGCAGCCTCGGGGTGGCTGGCCACTGAACTCTCACTGCATACACACACACACACACACACACACACACACACACACACACACACACACACACATACACGGCATATGATCCAAAGCCAAACAGGTGTATTTATCATTGATTAAACAGCCGATCGAGCTCATTAGTGTATACCAGGTTTGCGGTTTGATTGTGTGAGGAAATAAAACAACTATCAGCATCTTTTAGTACGTATATGTATGTGGCACAGTGGATTGATGGTTAGCGCTGCTCAGGAAGCGCATGGGTTCGACTCCAGGGTCAGACCGCAGGCCTTTTTATGTGGAGCTTAATTTCTCTGGGTACTTCAGTTTCCCATCTCAGTCCAGTCTGTTTAGGTTGATTGAAGACTCCAAACTGCCCCGAAGGTGTGTGTATGTGTGTGCCAGTGAATAGTGTGTGTGTGTATGTGTGTGTGTGTGTGTGTGTGTGTCCTATGATGGTCTGGAGAATGTCCAAGATGCATTTCCCATCCCCAGGACATTGATTAAGAATAAAGCAGGTGAATAGATGGTAGATAGACGAATGATTTGGTAAATATACTATATATAAAGTACTTATTGCATCTTTAACACCTTTGTATGTGAGAAATGATTGATTGTCACCTTGCCTAAAATAACATATAGAAACACATTCTACATTTTATTGACACAGCAATACATAAGTGGATTGACAGCTTAACAGCTGCTAATTGGGCTCACTGCAACACTCTAGCAAGGTTGAATCATTATTTGCAGGAGCGTTTCTGGTCCACAGATGTTTACCAGAGGTGAATCTAGACTGGACCTGCCAGTTAAAGTGTTACTAGGTCAGAAAACAAGGAAACAGTGGGGAGCCAGAGGTGACGGCCACTCCAGCTGTCACAGTGGCTGAGCCAGCCTGCGTGGGGCTCTGCGGACGGCAGCACAGTAAACAACACTGATACGGACCAAGGCTCCGGAGCCCAGAATCGTCTTAAAATAGCCACAGTTCTGTATGGGAGCATAATTAAGTTTTATTTTTCGAGGCCACATAGGTGCCTCTATTCTTGGATGTTTTATGAGCGCAGTCGTAGAGTTCGATCTTCACCTCCAGAAGTGGGAAGATGCAATTTTGCTAAGACTTCAAACCGATGAAAAATTGATATTCTGACTAAAAGACAAAGTACTGAGTTAGTCTATAAACGTCTGAATCTGATTCTTCTGTTATTAGTTTCTATTAGTCTGTGTGGAAAATGACTAGGAGAAGTAACATCTTTTTATTTAATAAATAGACTTCCAATATATATCTGACATGCAGCCCCAACCCCCGCCCCTCCTAAAGAAATCTATAATATTATAATCAGTATAAATATGGTCATTAGCGGAGCCAATCAGCAGAGCAGATAGCAGACTGTGCCACCATCCTAATCTGGGTGGGGGTGGGGGTGTCGGTGGGAGGGGGTCAAACGGACTGACAGCAATGGAAAAACCATTAATGTACTAAACCCCCTACTTTATGACTAAATTAAATATTCATGCGCAATCTACCCAAAACCCATTTGCCAACATTTCCTCCAGAATTTACTTTTCATATTTGCTGATTGTTATCACAGAGAGAGAGAGAGAGAGACAGAGTGAGGGAGAGAGAAAGTGGAGGGAGAGAAGAGGCAGAGGAAGCGTCACCAAGGGGAAAAGGGATGGGGGTGGGGAAGGAGCAAAATCCTGGCCATCATTTTGTAGCTCATTTCAAATTAATTTAAAGCCAATATGGCTAAATTATGCTGCCACAGCCACTACCCGACATCCACCACTTTTAGTCTTTTTTAGGACAGAATTTGATGTCGCTGTGGGAAGAAAACAGTGGATGTGCACCTCATCTAGTAACACAATTTATTTTGTGAGTTAAATAGTTAACTATTGCTATACTAGCAACAACTATTGCTATACTAGCAATAGTTGTAGTAATAGTAGCAGTGGCAGTATTAGAAGTAGTAGTTGAATATGCTATATGTACAAATATTACTCATTATGCAACTTACACTTGTGAGTCAAATACACACTACAACTATTCATATTAACATTATAATGATGATGATTATTATTATGATTATTATTGGTAATACTAGTAGTACCAGTAGTAGTAGTAGTTCTATTAATAGTAGTAGTTAGTTGGTAGTAGTAGCAGTAGTAGAAGCAGTAGGAGTACTATTAGTAGTTGTATTTACAATAGCAGAATCAGTAGTAGTATGGTAGTAGTGGTATTAGTATCAGTAGTAGTGGTAGTATACTCACTAATACTAATACGCTAATCCTGGGTTTGTGAGTACACACTGCAGAAACATAACTATGACGTTAATTTGCAGCCAGGAAAACAAAGTTTTCTGGCCGAAGTTTTTTCTGGTCACATTGAAAAGTCTTACTTTATGTGTTGACTCAGTGCTGGGAGTCAAGGTGGAAATGTCCAGGTCTGCACCAGATCATTGCTGTTTCTGTGTGTGTGTGTGGTGTGCACACTTGTGCTGGCGGATCTGTGAATTATAATGACAGGGAGCGCTAAGTGGATGAAAGGAGCTAGGTGGTGTCACGCTGTGAAACTTTAACAGGAGTGAAGAGCCTGTTCAATGGCTACATATTGTAAAGTACTGCTATAGAGCAGTGGTATGGGTAATAGCAGCAGTGTCAGTGAACCAAGCAGCAAGTGTTTACCCCTCTAGTAACTCAGCTACAGTGGCTTTTTAAAGATTGCTTCACTGATAACAGCTGTTGTGGCTGGAAAGGTCAAAACAAAAACTGTGATAATTCTCTGGATTTCTTCTTATACCTTATTACCTTTAACAAGCAGATTTGCACTAATAACAAAAAAAAAATCAAAACAGACGCTCTTGAAGCTTAATAAAAAGGTGTTGGGCTACAAACCCTTTGTGTACTTGCAATGTTGATGTTACGGCTCGGCAGAGGCATTAATTATGGTCGTGTCCTGCTTTTACCCTCCTGCTCACTTGATGAGGTCACAAGCAGGAAACAAGCATCTGGATGAAGTCCCACTGCTGTCCTCTGTGAGCCATAAACACACACACACACACACAAATACCCCCCTATCACATATCCAAGGTCAGGGCAGGGGTCTAGGGTTGATGGGGCTGTAAGTGAGAGAATCGCTGTCAACGGCCTGACTCATCCTCCATCTCCCTCCGGTCCTCTTCTCCCCTGACCACCTCATCTGGCATCTCGTCTGAGTCACTAGTTTCACTTTAGTGTACACGCGCTCAGCTAAAACTGCGATATGTGCTCACTCATCCTGAATGTCTTGACTCATCTGTAGCATCCCAGTGTGTGTATTGCTGCATCTTCGTCATCGTCCCTTGGTAACAAAGAGGGTAGGTGAGGTAAGACTGAGCTAATGGCATGGGCTTTTTATGTTTGGGTGTGGCTGTCTCGCCATGTAAGATCAAGCGCACCCTGACGTCAGAGGAGGGGTACAGGTGTTCCTAAAAACAGCAAAACGCAATAGATCACAACACACACTTGTTTTTATCAGAGTACGATAAGGTCAGGGATTATTCAGTGGAGAAGTTTAGGGTCAGGTCAGGTTTTGGGGTGTTAATATACTTTGGCCTTGCCGGTAAAAATGAGACTGAGACATTGGAAAAAAAAGAAAAAAAAAGAGAAAAAAAACCCTATTAGTTTGTTTCTGTAGAAAAGCGGCAACTTGCCAGTAGAAATGTGATCGTGCCTCCACTCGCATGACAGCTTGAGGTAATGTGTGTGTTGTGGTGCTGAGAGGAGCAGGAGGAGGAGGAGGAGGAGGAGGAGGGAGAGGATGGGAACAGAGGGGATGGAGAGTGAGGCGTTGTTGCGTGACCAGGAGCCCTTGGTTAAAAATACAACAAACCAAATAAAAGATTTATTCCTTCTGAGAGCGGAGAGCAGCTTCCTCTTGAGCAGGAGGGAGAAGACGAGCAGCGGCCACCTGCACCGGGCCCCACAGCCCTTCCTCGCTGCCGCCTGCGCTGCTCTCCCTCACTGATCTGATAATGTGCACGACAGCAGGCCTGCACCGATAATACGCGATGCTGACGCTGACACATGAATATGCAAGCGTGCAGTCGGCCACACACATTCTGCATGCATGTGGTCATACAGACACGCACCGAGTCCCTTCACGCCACGCCACCGCTTTTCCCTCAAAGCAGTTTAAGAGACATGATTCAGTTCCATCTTGATTTCATTACATATTTATGAAAACCAATTAAAAGAAGCAGCTTAGCTGGCTGTGGGGACCATCAATTCCTCCGTCTTTCTGTCAGGCGGTCTGTCAAGTCGCCCGCTCTGTGAACAAGGACCCCACGGGCGTAGACTGTGTACCCGCAGCACGGTTTCCAGCGGAGGGAAATGATGCAACTTTAAAGCAGCCGGTCAATGACTGCCCAGCAAGTGGTGATAACAGCACGTCTCCTTACTTTACCCACGCTCTGAGACTGAGGGTGTGGCCTGAGCAAACCTCCTCTCCTCTATTTTGAGCAGAGATTCAGTTCAGAGTGTTGAAAAATAAAAGAAATCTCCCGAGCAGGGATGACCACTTACTGTTTAAGCCCTATGTTGGAAGCATGCAGTGGAGACCGGTGGATTTACACGTCTACGGTACACAAAAAGCAACTGTGTTTGCCATGGGACTACAGTGTTTTTCCCAACACACCCTAGTTAACCCCAGATCTGAAGATCCAGCTGTATGACTAAGGGCTTTCAAGCCAGTAGACAACAAAGAACAACAGGAAATACTGACTGCATTGAGGAAGAAAGCTGCAGCAGAGTAAGTGATGTTTGGAAAAAAAATCGTATTTTAACTGAGTGCACAACAACAGGCAGTCCACTGGTATAAACAGAGACAGATAACAACAGATGTGGCTCAGGGTGCCCGACACTCCTCCTGCTCAAGGTTTTTCTCCCCTTCTTCTTCACAGCACTCATCAATCCCTGTGTCCACACTCAGGTAGAGAGGCGGCTGAATGGGAACAGTACAAAAAAAAAGAGCCGCTGGTGCAAATTAATTCTGTGTAGTGATCCAATCCAAACAAATAGTGAGAGGAAGGAGAGGTGGAACAGCTGATGGGGTGGATTAGAGTACGCTAGACCAGATATATCGTAACTGCCTTTTGTGGCTTGAATCAAGATGTTGCTTTGGATAAAAGTGACAGCTATCATGCAGAGGCATGATAGGTGCCAAAATCCAAGCAGACCTTCTCTTTAGTCTGGTGATCAACCATTCCCATTAGTTTGAGAGGGTGCAGCTGATCTACGGTCTGAAGTGTTATGAGAATTAAGCAATGTTGCAAGGACAGACTATGAGAAGTACATAGGCAAAATAGTATTGGCAATACATGATTCAATGGAAACACTATCAAGTTTGCTTGCTTTGCATGAAACTGTAATGAAAAACAACTACTATTGCTTCCTCTCTTTGAATCTGTGAACCAAACTATCTGAACTACATGCTACAATGGGCCGTCATTTGAGGGGAACTTTTCAAACTGCATCAAAAAGAAAAAAAGAAAAAAAGAAAGACTTTAAAACTCCTGTCAAGTTGCTGGCCAACCGGCCTTGGCAGCCTGTGCATCTCTTTGAGTCTCCCCATGCTGTTCTTTGGGGTTGAGCCTGGTCCGTCTCTGTGGACCGTGTGCTGGTTGCCCATCAGCTGGAGGTCTGGCCCCAGAAACGGTCCAACACTCAAAACACGGACTGTCTCTTTTATTAGAACAAGAGCAGGCAAACAGCACAGTCCAAACACCAGCAGGCATCACTAGAGTGAACCTTTCTGCCAAAGTAATTAAGCACAACTGTCCAACTTCTAATAAACAGCAGCTACACTTTTATGATCTACACAACATGTTATCTCCTGATTTCTTCTTAAATATCATGTAGCATTGTGCAAATCATCACGTTTAACCACTTTTAGTGTTTGTGTGTGTGTGTGTGTGTCTGTATGACTGTGCATGTGTAAATGGGTGTCTACATGTGTGCACAAAAGGGGGGGTAACCTGAGAGCTCCTGCTGAGTCAAGAGTTTCCCTGTGACCTGGCGAAGAATCAATGTCGGCATCTTGACACTGGGGACCAATCAATGGCTGGAGGACACTGATAGAATACTTGATGGCTAAACACACCATTGCACTTACAAACACAGAGAGAAAAAGGTCTGCGTCCTATCGTCATTTCTCCACTGGTCTGTGATTGACCCCTGCCTGATGGAGTGCAGGTGTAGTGACCTGGTATTTACCAGTGAACGTTCAATCAATGTCCTCACAGAGGAAGACGTGCACACACACACATGCACACGCACACAAACTGTCAGGACAGGCCTGCAGTACTGCTGAGCAGAGATCAAGGCCTGTCTGCTATAACAATACAGGGTCTGAGGACCAGGCAAGACTGTTTCTCATTTAAAACATATGATATATTTGTGGACCACAAAAAAAACAATTTATGTGTATTTGCGTCTCTCTGATCGTGTTACTGGGGACGACATGGTACCTTGGTGGTTAGTCCTATCACATCGCAGTAAGAGGACTCCTGAGTCAGAACAAGGGCCTTCCTGTGTGGAAGGTGCTCTTCTGGGTGCTCTGGCTTCCTTCCAACAGTCCAGAAATATGCATGTTTAGGCCCCTGTGAGACTATATTGGGGGCGACAGTGGTTCAGGGGGAGTAGAGCTGGATTAGAAGGTCGTTGGTTCAATCCCAGCCTTCGGCAGCCTACACGTGTCCTTGGGAAAAATGCTGAACCCCAAATAGCCTCCGATCTTGTCATCAGGCAGGAATGTGTGTGAGTGGTTGAAATTGCTGGTTAGAAAAACGTAAGAAGAGTAGAGCCAGTCCATTTATACTGCCATTGAATGAATGGGGTTTGAGTACCCTGCAATGGACTATAGCAACTTGTCTGACGTGCAGACAGCAGACATATATAACGTCAGTTATGATAATGAATGGATGATCCTGGTATTATATTTTCAGCAGATTTGTCAAATGTGCAAATGAGTACTGATTGATTACTTGTCTTGGACCAAGGTAAAAAGTAGATGCCACTGCATCCCTCATCCATTATGATCCTGACTGTAAATCCAGCCTTTTTGCTGTATTCAGGTCTGTAGTTTTTTCTAAAAAGAAATTCTTTACCTATAGAAAACAATGGCAATAACCAGTTTATTGTGGAAAGTCCACCCTGATTTTTTTTTTTCTCACGGCTCCATATTTCCATTATTTTCAGGTTTCAGCCTTCAATCAACTGTGAGAATGGGATGGGAAATGGAACTGAGATTCTCCCATATGGGACTTTGTGCTCTGCTGAAAGATGTCAACAAACTTTTCAAGTTTTGCAATGGAAACTTAAAACTTAAGCAGCTGCACAACAGTGTACTTGACTATTGACTTCCCGATACCCCTGTCTTCACACCAACCTTATTGGTGTATCAATAGACAAGACGTAAGGTTGAAAAGTTCAGCCATCTCTCCTCGGGGCCTAATTGGAACTGAAGGTCAGGAGACGTGTATGTTCCGATTGGTTTATTGCCTTTATGGATCCAACAGGAGTGGTGGATGTGTATGTGAGCAAA
Organism: Karalla daura; assembly: GCA_029224185.1. NCBI lineage: Eukaryota > Metazoa > Chordata > Actinopteri > Chaetodontiformes > Leiognathidae > Karalla > Karalla daura. The sequence goes on from CM055194.1 coordinate 17,729,771, forward strand.
CCATGGAACAATTCTACTCAAGTGTTTTACTGGCAGCCCCCCCCCCCCCATTTTAAAACCTGCTATTTTTTTTTTACAATATTCCCAAAACACATTCAAATGTCTGTTATCTTCAAGTAACCAGACAGTGAGAGACATATTAGAAAAGAAATGAAACAAAATGTTGTGTGACTAAAGCGTTTTCTCCAGCACAACTTTTCCATTTAGCCGAGTTCAATCAGGTATTGGAATGGAGTGCTGAATAGTTCTTTAAAGCTGAAGCAGGCTGGACTGCTGTGTTACTGGTAATTAAGCGGGACAATAATTAGCTCCTAGCAGAGGAGAGAAAGGGAGAGGGGAGAGAGAGTCTGAGGGAGACGCAGTGAAACACAAATACAGCAAACAAACAAGGCGCACACTCGCACACACACACATTCACGGGCACATTTGCGATTAATCTGCGAGATGCGGGATATGTGTGCGTGTCTCTCCCCGTGTCAAAGCCAAACCCCTCTCCAGATGTTGACGTGTGGACCAGATGCACTGTTTGGTGTCGGCAAACGTCTAATCGCGGCTTAGGATGAGAGGAGTGAAAGTGAGGAAAAATAACAGGGAGGATTATAAGCAGGAGGACATGGCGGGATATGAAATGACAAAACGAAAAAGAAGGCAGAGCGGGACGATCATCAGAGGACACTCTGAAAGAGGACAAACTCACCAGGGGAAACTGTGCTCGCTGAGAGAAGCCGTATCGTGCGTCTCCCTCTCTTTTGTTTTATCTCTCCCTCTATGTCTCTCCAAGAGGAGAGGGTCAGTTTGCTGCCAATGCTTTGTGACTTGGAACCTAAAAATCAATTTAACACCAGAGCTAAACAAAGCTGCATTGACCATCACAGGTACCTGGCTTTCGGCCAGTTCCATTAGCTGCCCAAGTATGTGTGTGTGTGTGTGTGTGTGTGTGTGTGTGTGTGTGTGTGTGTGTGTGTGTGTGTGTGTGTGACCAGGGCTGGTCAAGAGGTTGAGTAGTTGCTGTTGTGGAGCACGTCTGGTCTATTCGGGTATAACCTGTCTGTGCTGAAATACAGCTCGACACGTAGAGCAGCCAGAATCTAGAGATCTAATACCCAGCGTTGGCTTGCGGCTGATTGCTGGGAATCTGGAGGCCTGTGTGTTTCCTCAAGACAGCCAAACAACCGCGCCATCAGTTTCATTTAGGCCAGAAAAGCGGGCAGGCAGACAGAATGAAGACAGGTGGTGGACACAGACAGCAGAGGAGACAGGGAACTCAAAACAAAAACCTTTAAAACTTAGGAATACTTAGTAGGAGCATTTCTGATAGGATCACGAATTTCCATACAGGTGACTTCACATGTATGGGCTCTCATGAGGTGATTTTTATAGATATGTTGATATAAAGATGTATCTCAAAAGTGTCATGGAAACACTCTTTTCTTTTGTCAGTGTGACAGAGTAGTTTTGTACTAACTCACTTGAACTGAGAGAAACAAAAAAACTTCTTTCTCAAAGAAAACAATGAACTCTAGAAGAAGAAAACAATGAACTAGAAGAAAACCATGAACTGTCTTTTACAGGACGCCATTCCAAAGGCTTCACAGTCAGCTTGCCAAGCACAATACAAACTGGAAATCACAGTTAATAAGCCCGTGAAAAATGAAAACCAAGTAACCAGTCATGAACAAAAGAGCAGAGCAGAGGCATGTGTAGCACAGGGTGCAAACTTGCATAATTGATGACTCTGCACTGGCAGTGCAGCACATGGAGAAAGCATATGAAGAACAGGTCCCACTTGTGGCCAGGGGCCAGATGCATAAAACTCAACTCTGCAAGACTAAAACTGTGTGTGCGAACGAAATGTGCCCACTCAAGCTCTAATTTAAGCCGCGGTGGGCAATAATGGTTCTGTCTGAGTATCTCAGTCACTGTGGAGCAAGACAAACATGCACAGGACTTTATTTCGACTTCCTACTCTAAGTTTGGCCTAAACAGATGTAGACACATCCCTTATCATTTGTCCATATGTCGATACCTCTGCCTGCTCCTCTGCCATCGACTGAACAATGATAAGGAGGCAAAGACAAATAAGTCTTCCACTGATTGTGCGGCATCAGCCGGGTTCCTGCACCACAGAAGACGTCTGTACACATAATACACAAATTAAGTTGTCTATATGGCAAACAACCTGTAGATACAAGCTTTTATTGACCTTTGTTTCCCAATCATTTCATCCCCACTGAGACAACAGCTTAAGAAGGATATAGCTTTGTCTCAGCTCAGGATCGGCATCCTTTTTGCGATGTACAGAGGCTTCTTAAAATGCTGCCTCAACCATTGGTAAAAGGGACTGTCCGGCTTTAAGAGCATTTCCTGATTGTGTGAAAGGATAATTTCGTAATAATAATCTTCTATGTAAGCAGGTATGAGCTTGATATTAACATATTATCATATTTCAACAGAGATGCTGATTTTTTTTAGTTCCTTAAAGTTTAATATATCTGCCGTTTAACTGACAAACCAGATGTTTCCATTAAAAAATGAACTCTCCTCTTCAGCACAGAATCTACAGGAGGTTAAGGGTAAAACCTGCAAACGACTGTCAGATTTGGAGGCTGCATCTGGTGCAGTCTTAGAACGTGGACAGTCCTTGTCCCAGTGCTGTGACGTAATCAGCCTTCAAGTGCGAACTCCAAAGGATGCAGACCCTGTTGAGACATAGCTAATGAGTTTCCATCGTCTCAGGCCAGATCTCATCCACCTGACGCACTCCAACTGCTGAGCTTTTTAACTACCTCAGTTACTTCATGTGACAAATGGTCCCCCTGACTGTGGGAGGAATCTCACCCTCCTCCCTCCACTCTGTTGGCAACCCCCTGCACAACAGGTGGGCCGCCTCCCTGTGGACTCATTACCTGCAAGGAAGGATTATGGGGTTCACGTGATGTCGGCCTAGTGGAGAGCTTAAGTCATACAGAGTGGTCAAGATAATAGTGTATTGTATTTATATCACAGGTGCTGCTCTATCAATGTGCTTGAAACTAAAACTGTACAAAATTATGTCTGCTCTGTGCAAACTCTCAGTCACCAGGGTTAGGAGGGGACTTTGTTTATAGCTTCTTCAGGTCTGGACTGAGACTGAGGTATTTAACCGCTGTGGAGACCTCATCAAGGTCACTGGAGCCGCCTGGTTCAACGTCCTTGGAGTCGTTGGAGGTGCCTGAGGCACAGTTTGGGCAATTTTTAATAACACATGGAAAAAACACAAAAGCATATGCATTGTTTGGATGAAATGATGCACAAACAAATTTCTGATTTTGGACATTTAGTGGAGCCTCCCTGTGGAACAAGGTGCACGAAACACCAGCCGTGCCTGCACCTCTCCCACCCACCTCCACCTTACCGGGCTTAGTCTCCCCTCCCATGCAATCCCAGATCTAATGCTGCCCTGGCACCTCAAGGTCTCCCCTCCTCTCTGGAGTATCTTTTCCTCTCTTGAGATAAAACAAACAAGAAAACAGTCGTTTGACGCATCTGTAATCACCTTAGCTATATCCGCTGGAACTGAGGGCTTTTAATTTGCCGTGCTTTTAATTTGTTTTCACAGCAGTTTCGAGCAAATTGAATTTGTTAATTAAAGCAGCAAAATGAAATGCTGAGCATTATTGACGAGATGCTAATTGGGTTAGTGTGGAAATTGGAAGTGGGGGTGAAGTGGGGTGGGTGGGGGCTAACGAGAGGGCTGAGGGGAGAGCGCAGGGCGTTTTGGGGTATCAATAGTCAGGACAAATCACATTACCGAACAGTGCAAGAAAGGCTACACGCCAAGTGGCCCCATGGCGGCTGCATGATGGTCTGTGTGTGCTCGTGTGCGAGCACAAAACATCTCCCCAGGCCTTTTTTGGCAGGCATGCACAAACAGAGATAGGCAGCTGTACTTCCTCCTGACTTCTTTCCAACACAAATAAACAAAACCGTGCACATCAGCACATACACGCACACAGAGTCACAGGCAGACACACACACAGTAGTAGCATCTGTCCTATTCTATTAATAAAGCCGAGGAAGAATTAAAAAACATTTTAAAAAATCACTAAAAAAACACTAATTTATGGTGTGTTTTACATGATCCGACGTGTTAAAAAGACTTAACACATTCAGGCAAAATTAAGACAAGACAGGCTTGACTAAAAACACTTTTTTCTAGTTTGAGCATTTGCCAAAACGTGTCATTATTGTCATCAATACTTACAACTTAGCAGTGTAACAAATCAATCAAACACAGCCTGAACTATATGAGCATAGACAACATTATTAGGGGCTCTATTTTATTCCTGATAAAGCCTCGAGTACAGGCTCAATATCACGGAAACACCAAAGAAAAGATTCCCAAAGAGAGGGAGAGTCCAGCAACGAAATATATGCATTTAATTGAAAAAATATCTTATTTTCATGTGCAGTTGGCCTGGGCTAAACCACGGCAAATCAAATCAGCTGCTCTCCCCTTTTAAAAGCAGCACACTCACAGACATGATGTCCATAATAGGCTGGAAGGAGAGGCCACTCTGAGAGGAGGCTGATGGATTTGTCTGCGAGACGCAGGGGTACAAATATTCGAGAGCGCCACAGGTAATACATAAATATACAGCAATCTAAACAGGTTGTCAAAGCAGTATGATGTTCATCTGTGCACTGAATTCACATGTCCTATGATGCTATAAGCGATGCCACAGTGTGGTGGACAAGGTTGTCCGGGCATGCGGAAATAAAGTGATTACATACTTACATCATTTACTGTAAGTATTAAGTTATCCTAAGACTAATTTAATAGGAGCGTTGCATTTATTCATGTTGGGATTCAGAGAGTGAAGCAGAGCGTGCGTCAATTCAATCTGAAAACCCATTAAAAAAAAGGAAAGATTTGATGGTGAATTTCACAACAAAAAAAAATGTCCTGAACCTCCTCGACGCTAATGTCCACTTCCCTGAAAAACTGTGTGCTTGGTACTTTTAGCATTCAGCCATTATTTTGGCACATCTGCTGGTTGGTAATGTGGCTACCCCGCCTTGTATAGTTGTAGAGTCTGTTATTCTTACTTACTGAAGTGCTTGTTTGGCTCTGCCACCATCATAAATACTGGAGGAAGCATTGCATACCCTGTCCGTCTTTCCCTTTTTGGCAAACCTCATGCACTGTGGCATTTGTGAATCTGAAAATGCTTAATAAAAGCAAACAGGGAGGGGACGGAGACTGGATATGAATGTAGATGGATATGTCATTATGCTGATGACTGTTGTAAACGTGAGGCCCTGCAGAAGTTCTCAGAAGTGGAGAGGTTGAAGGAAGTGTAAAAGTGCTTTCCTTTAGGTTTTAATGCCTGTAAAGCACTTTAAAGTATTCATTAACTTTGGCCGTAGAAGTGCTACTAAGTCATTAATATCGCTCAATGTGAGCGTGCGGGTGTGTGTATACAGTCCCTCCTGCCCATACATATGTAATATGTCACCTTTGCACAAACGAAGGAAACCATAGCCCTCCCCAACCCCCCTATATAGTATTAAACATCACTCCTTAACTAGCTCATTGACCCCTCAGAGCTCTGCTGAGCTGTTCACTGCTACGATCGCCTGGTCTCCCTCCGGGCACGTTGGCCCGATGCACTACTAATGAGAAGAATTCCCTCATTTGGCTTGAGATCCACACGGGTGAAGGACAGGGGTGTCGAGTGGAGAGGAAGAAAGAGAAGAAGGAAGAAAGAGATGAACCGAGGAGAGGAATTACTGGTGGGTAAAAAAAAAAAAGAGAGAAGCAAGATTAAGGATGAGATGGAGGCGGCGTGGGCCAGGAGCATTTGTTTGGAAACAAAGTATGAGAGAGAGAGAGAGACAGAGAAAGAGAGAGAGAGAGAGAGAGAGAGAGAGAGAGGGAGAGAGAGAGAGAGATGGGCTGGGCGAGACGCTGAGCGGTGGTTGAATTAGGGAGGTGATTATGGCACTAATTACAGCCTGAGCCGCTTCATTGATAAGGTCCCAGCCTACACCTGACAACACTTACTGCCCGATTCTCTGTAATGTTGGAAATACTCAAATGCACGTTTTTTTACAATCAGGCTGAGGTTTGGGACCGTGGGATTACATCATGACATCCATAAAAGGATTTGTCATAACAAGGTTCTACACCTTCTTCTTATCCAAACTGGGTTTTCTTTTTTATTCAACATCCACCCATCCATCCAATTTCTTAACCATCTTAAGGCCTAATCTGTGTCACAGGGGTCTGCTGGAGTCTATTCCAGTGTATGTAACATTTGCTCTTGCACTCACACCTTTGACTGCACAGTTACATCATGGCTTGGTACTTGGTTTTTCTTTTGTTGGCTTTTCCATCAGGGGTAGTACCTGCTAACTGGCCCAAGACTCCTGCTAGGCCAGGAAATCAACAGATTGTCAGATAATAAATAAATACAGGCAAAAACATTGATTTGTTTCACAGGAATTGCCAAAACTTCTACATGACATTTCTGCCACTGAGCTATGGTGACCCTGCCTATGTCTAAGTCAGTACTAGAATCAGGTTGAGCTGGAAAAAGGGGAATTTGAGGCTCCAATCGACCTAAACATGTGTGTTTTTGTACTGTGAGAAGAGCCACCCGGTGTTGTCCTTGTTTACTGTAGCCGACATACATACAACACTATTAAAATATGTAGCTATCACTTTGCCTGTGCCTCCGGCAAACTAATGAAAACATGTATGTTGAGTAATTTGTTTTTTAAATGTACGGTTCCCACAAGACTGTTTTCTTTTTTTTTGCTTTCACCTGCAAGAAGTAAAATATGCATTTTGATGAAGTGGTGTGAATTAAACCTGGGGATAACCTGCACAGAAAATGCAAGGCCTGGGTTTTTTTTCCACATCTTGCATCATTGACATCACCTAATTTTCCACACGTTTGCATTCTGGTGGCCATTTACATGGTTAAATACATTTTTGTGGCTGCATTTCCAGATATTAGTCATTCAGCTGATTTCCAGAAATGCAGCCAGGCTCATCCTCATGGTTGTGACTGTGTCCTTGACAAACAGGTTGACTGCACTGTACGGCATCTCAACGAGGTCTTTATTTCTTGCAGTTCCATCACATAATACCCCATTTGAAGAGGGCAAATCTGAATGCTATTCATGGTGCCAATTACCAACTGTCCTCATTGCAGAGAGGGCACTCAGCAATACGAATCAAACTGAAAGGGATTGAATTGTTGGGCGCCACTGTATTTTATGCTGCCGCTAAATATATCTATCTTGTTCATAACAATTTGCGGCTTTGTGTTTTGTAATCATAAAAAGGATAAGTTTGGGGGAGATATGAGAGCCGTTCTTTTGAGAGTGCTGATTACAGCAGGCACCATCTGTGTGGAGCACACAGCTGCCTGCCTCATCAGAATACCTAATATTCCAATGGAGGGGCTCTAAGTACCTGGCAAACCCAAGTAGATAGATAACAAAGAGCCTATTAAATAACGGACAGAGTGGCCTGTGAAGGTAGGGGTGTGGGGGTGTGGGAGTGTGTGGTGGGAATTAGTCTTTTAGCTCCACACACATTCTGAGACGAGATAGCCCCGAGTTCTAATTAAAATTCTCATTCCTATCTAAGGTGGTAATTTTGATCTGAGGAAGACTGGAAAGTTTGATGTCTTGCAGACAGCCTCCTCTTGCTCCCCTCTCTCTCTCTCTCTCTCTCTCTCTCTCTCTCTCTCTCTCTCTCTATTTTCTTGATCAAAATCAATGTTATCTGCCGAACCGGGCAACTCTTCCTTGCCCTTGCTGGCTCTCAAAGTCATGTTGAAGACATGTGCTACAGAGTTGTATAGATTAAAAAAAACATGAATGTCAAAGCATTCTGTATGTTCACACACACACACACGCACACACACACACACGCACACACACACACACACACACACAGATATATTCTACATAAGTCCTAGGCTTTCCCAGATAAGGATTTCTCCTTTTCTCCTCTGGGTATCTGAGGCAGATCTGGAATGCAGAACTACTGTCCGTCAAAACAAGGTAGGAGAAGATCAACAACCTGCAAAAAGGGTAAAGTGAGTAAGTTACATGAGAAATGTTATGTGGTATGATAATCAACTGGTATGTTGACATTGACTATATCAAGATCTCTGCTTACTGAAAATACCACACCTACCGATCCAAATGGGAAAATGACAGAAGATGTTTGACAAGATGTTTGACAAGAAATTTTTGTGAATAATACTTTTAAAGGGCATTAATAATGAACACATGTTGTGAGGATAGTGAGGATAATAATTTAAATGAGTTATTTGGTAAAAAAAACAAAGAAAATCATACTCGTCAGTCCCAGAATCCATTTTGGCACGTACTTCCTGCTTTTCCCCATCTTCTCTTTAAAAATAGTAGCTGTTTGCTCACAGTCTTACACCCTTTGACCTACAGAGGTCAGTGCAGCAGTAAATTCCTCCAAACAAGATCAAGTGTGTAGTTATTATTTAATGCTCTGTTTTATATGTTATACATATTGGTAATGATATCTACATTGTCAGCAGAGTGAGGCAGTATTTTTACACTGCATGTAAATCAGTGACATATGTCCCTACAGTCTTGACAATAGAGGTTTGTTGGCTGTAGATTTTAAGGTACAGGCACTTAAAGAGTGTCTGGACAGAAAGGGACATAATTGCACACAGGCTTCTAAATTGCAGCTAGTTTCGTCAGTCATGTTTACTGTAGTGCATTAAATCTGGTGTCTCTCTATCTAATAGTTGCTCTCCGAAGTCTCTCTCTCACTCCCTTGCTTTTTGCCTTTTCTCTGTCCTTTTTTCCAGCTCATTACTCCTAAACAATTATATTTTGGTAGAAAGCCTCTTAGTCGCAGCCTGCTGCTGGCTAAAAGGAAAACAGTCAGCGCGGAGGCAAGACGATGGATCACGGTGTCAACGCCAAAGTTATCATCACCTTGCTTGATTTATATTTCTTCTGTGTTGTTTTTCAGTGCACTTTGCGAAAACACCTACACAGACAGATGTGTACACACACACACACACACGCACACACACACACACGTATTCTCAGATGAGCACAGGCTGCCCGGGGTGGCGTTAAAGGGGCCCACTGAATGGCCATCATCATTCTGATAGAGCACCTTCACTGAGGCTGTAAAATTAAACAGCCAATTTCACCTGGTAATTGGATAGTGAAATATCCGTGGTCGAACTCCCTGCCATGAGACAGTAGCATAACGCAGTGAAGAGAGTGAAAACACGGGGAAAGATCATCGCATTTAACTGTCACAATCGTGCAAAAACCCGACAACTTTCTGTGACAACGCATTAGGGCCCGGCGTCCACTTGTCGATTGACTTTCACTCTCACTTTGTGCCGGAGTGAAAGCGGTGGAGCCACCTGACATGGGCCTGCCGGTGTTTTAAAACGCGCTTTTCGCCGAGGATAGTGTTGATATTCACAGAAGCACGTGTTAAATGATACATATCTCAGGGTCAGACATTAAGAATTCCTTCAGTTAGTCTCTCCAAGGCTGCTTTAATTGCCATAAATATACTCTAATTAACAGGCTGGAGTTCCTGTGATGTTTTTTAGCCTGCCCACGCATTAGTGAAAAAATAGCATTTACTGTACGCCGTAGTATTTGTTAATTACCAGTGTTTCAAATAGGCAATAAGGGGGCTTCACACCGGCAGATGGCATTACCTCAGGGGTTAAGCTTCCTCTTTCTCACCATATTGTGTGCCAACACAAGCAACGGAGACGCCACCCTTGAGTGGTATGAACTCCGCGCCGAGGAGCAAGCGCCTTTTACGAGGATCAAACACTCAAATGAGCCATGATGATGGGCCTGGTGATACGCACCACTGTCTCCAAGGCCTGGCCACTGAGGGCTTCTCCAGCATCAAGCCTCCCTTTCCTTATTTTCCACACCCTCAACCTCAGGCTGCTGCCGTTTGAACTGAACTTCAGAGGACATTTACATTTTTTGATGAAATATTTAATTATCAGAGGACCACATGCTGGTGTACTTATCTTCCTGAAGGAGTGTTTTAACCATGTAGGTATAGCCAAGACTTCCAACTATCAACCAAAACTGGCGCTAGTTCTGTTGGGAACCTCGGTCCTCTCAGAAAAAAGTGGCTCCCAACAATGAAGCAGGACCAAACCATTGCTCTCTGAGTTTGAAGTAAAATAAAATGAAACAGATCTTATCTGGACAGGTGATACAATGGATACTCTGGCAATACTAATGGTGGATGTAGAGGGATTCAGTCCCCTGGTAACAACCAGTGGAATAAACCAACATTGCAAACCAACATATCTTCTGCCATTTTCCCCATTACTATTTCCACTGATTTCCCTTTTTGAATGTACAATTTATGTTGTTGTTCAGATTTATATTTATATTGCCTTTGTTACTTATCTACCTGTTTGACATCTGAGGTTGAACCCTTGCATTAACTGAGCATTTAACGTTGAACATCTTCTCCTGATATCCATCAATTATCTGGGTTTAAGTTAATGCCATGTGCACTTTGTTTAGACATCTATTTTTACAGGCTTAAGTACAAGCACATGTCACATGTTTATTGTTAGAGAGAAGGAAAAAAAAGACAAATCTCAGTGTACAGACATTTCTGGCTGTATAGCCTGAAACATACACGCAGTAAACACTATGGATTATGAGAAAAACAGCAACCAGTAACAACTACGGGTGTTTAACTTGTGCATCAACAGTCTAGTCAGCCAGCAAAGCAGTCAGTGTCAGGGATGAGACAGGGCCATAATCCAATTCTAGTTTTTACACGGCGTCATGCCTTTACCTTTGACAGCGTGATTGATGTGTATGTAAATGTGTTTTGAGGAGGGCTGTGAGGAGCTAGTTAAAGCAGACATTTAGGGCTGCCCTGTCAAAGATGAATGGGGGGCGAAGAAGAAAGAGAAGAAGGAGGAAGATGGAGGAGGGAGAAGGAATCCAAAATAAAGACGACTATTGATCCATGAATGAAGATGGACACTGGAGGAGCCCCAGACAAGGCGTTATGTACCTCTCGAGCATCACTCTGAATTCATAGGGAGGCAGTTTGACAGCTCCACAATGGCATACTACGGAGGGTGTCTATCGGACACACACCAAGCAGGAAAAGGTTACTGCCTTTTCAAGTGCCCCCTCTATTGTCCTCTCTCACCCCTGGTCCTTCTCCTCCCTTCACTATTCCTTAAGTCAATAGAGGAAAAGGCACTGAACATCGAGGTCAGGACACTAAATAGATCGCAGATTTCTCCCAGCACATTGCCAGTGTCAGTTTAGTGTGTGTGTGTGTGTGTGTGTCTGTCTGTGAGTCCAGCATGCCTCGATGTACACGTGTGTGTACATGTGCGCCTCCTCCTTCCATGCTCTCACATGTCCCTGTGAGACTGTCATGTGGGCACTAAAGTTTAACAACTTCAAGGGAACAATAGGTGACAGGGACCTCAAATCTACCCGCCCGTTTCCAGAGCAACGACGGAGGAGGGAAAAGAAGGGAGGCGGAGGGTGAGGACAGAGGTAAGAAGCCTTGTCTCCATCACTCTGTCACTGCTATTTGAAGCCATCAGTCACCGCGGCCGAGACTTTCCACCGGAACTTAGCATGCAGGCTCTGGCCTGGGTAACTGGCGCCGGTAATCTGTCTGGATATTGTCGATCTATTATCCTAAGCAGTGGGGTGAATGCATTCATTTTCAGTGCTACATGATTGATTAGACTCGAGCAAACTTCAAATGATCAGACAGATATAATACATTTCCCTGACTTGCGTGATTCCTGCTACGTTTTCAAGCAGGAAGGTATTAGGAAGTGATTCGATTTGTTTAGATTAGATCCAATAAAACTGATTCAATGGAAAGGCAGTGGCTGGTGGACAGCTCAAAGCAAGAAGGTCCCCGGTTCAAATCCCAGGTAGACTGAGGGCCTTAGAGGGGCGAGTTCAGGTGTTCTCATTGTCAAAAAACATGTATGTTTAGATTGATTTGAGACTCTAAACTACATGAGTGAATGAGTGAATGGTGTGTGTGTGTCCTGTGATGAACTGGTGAACTGTCCAGGTCCAGGTGTATTGCCTGCCTTTGCACTACATGTACTGGAAACAGATCCCAATGACACCATTAAGGTTCAAAGAGTGTATAATGAGTGAACGAATGAATTAAAAGTAATCGGAGCAGCTGAAACGCAATCTTTTTTCGCCGGTGGTGAGAGAAAGATGAAGTGAGGGAAGAGAAAAATATGACAAAGTTAAATAAATGTATGTAAATTGTTAAACTAATATCGCGTGAATTAAAAATGTGCAAACATGAATATATGCAGGATATACACAGCCTGAGAAAAGCCCACAGGGATCTGGTATTTAAGGGATTTGCTAAACGCCTTTAGCTTGATTAGAATTCCAGCTTTATCACTATTAATTCTGATGTGTTTTTCTGAATCTGCATGAGCTTCACCTTCCCAGGTAATTCTGTCACCAACGCGGCTGCACGTTGGTGTGTCAGCCTGCCACTCCACTGACACAAAGGGCTGAAAGTCTAAGTGTTGCTCACTCATTAAAGCACACACAGGGGAATTTTTCATTAGAGCGATGGCTCCTTTCAAATTCTGTCTTCCACAAAAGAACCGAGGAGGCAAACTTGAAAAGAAGAGGCACATATATATGACATGTCTCAAAAGTATGAGGCAAACAAATGGAAAATGAAGACATTTTTCTTTGAGAATGCTGCTGATTTTATGCCCCTTCCCCCCTCGCTATCAATAGAAAACCCCTGTATGGAAATGGAGGAATGGATTGACGGGAAGCAGAATACTAATTTCCTGCGACACTGTTTCCACAGCCATCGGATGGCATCAAACAAGGAGACGTAAAAATATGGAGAGAGATAGAGAGAGACAGATAGAGAAAGTACAACATTAAGAGAGACCACGCATTTGACCTCCTCCATGCCCTCCTGTGCCCTGTGGACCCTGCACCCTGCTCCGCCGTGACTCTGATGAAAAGCAGGCCGCAATCCCTTTCAATTTGGCCAGTGTGCCCCAGTCCTGTTAAAGGCAATCGACTGGCTGAACAGAGGCACTATATCACAATATGCAGGTGCAGACGAGCCCGGCAGAGAAGAGAGGAGAGACATGGCGCCTGAGGAGAGAGAAAGGGACTCTGGCATCCATCTCTCTCACACTTAGGCTGACGTTCAACCATGGGGGAGAAACACACACACACACACACACACACACATACACGCACACACACAAGCCAAGCCCGGGCAGCGGTGGGAGAGCAAGAAAACGAGAGGTGAGAGAGAATAGAAAAGTGGAGGAAAAATGGGACCCGTCATTTTTTTCTCACTTCAGGTAAAAAAAAAAAGATAGAATAAAAGAAAAGAGAAAATGTATTTTGTGCAACTGAGGAGAAAGAAGGGGAGGAGGAGGAGGAGGAAAAAAGAAAGCTGTCTGGGATGAGAGCAAGGTGTTTGTTTTTGTGGTGGGTAAATGCCGGCGTGGGCGTGGGGCAGGCCAGAGGCTTGGCTGGAGCTGTTTGTTATCGGGAGTCTCCAGGCCCCCCAGGCGTGCCGAGCTGCTGGCCCGAATCAGAGGGGCCGAGCTGCGGCACGGGGTGAGGAGTCGGAGCCCCCTCGCCCAAGGGTGGGTGAGAGGCCGACAGACTGGAGAGAGCGGCGAAAGGCCTGAGGAGGATTAGTAATAGCACATGAAAGATTTGATTTATCCTATAAATATTCCGTTTATTGACATGCCCTGCCATTCACTGCCAAGAGTGTAATTAAGCATCCTGTGCCCAAGTGCTCCTACCAGGCAATGAAGCCCGTGTAGCACATTAGACTGCATATAAGTCTCCACTCTCCTAAGGCCCGTGGAGGACACCAGAGAGGACTGTGCATTGAGATGGAGGACTTCTGATACGTACTTGGCATGTATGCGCATAAAGCACCCGTCCCCTCTCAACCTCATGAGCAAATGGAAACCCGGGAGGTCACAGAGCAGGTTCGGGTCAAGGATTTCACGTCTGATCTCCCTCGTCCATGATTGTCGAGTGCTGAGATCTACAACTGTGGGCAAAAATATAAAACTGCGGCAAGTCTGCAATCCTACCGTCTGACCATGACCTGTGAGCTATCCTTGGCTTCCGGCTCCGGCTTATCACAAGACCTACGGAGGCTGGATCAGTCCTCTGTATCTAGGATTAAGAAGTGATTTCACCCTGAAGAAATACCAGCTTATATTCATGCAACATGTAAAAAAAACGCTTGCAGCTGCATTTTATTGCCACAGTAATCTAAGATTAAATTGTTTCTGAATTGCAACTTTAAATAAGCACCAGACACAGTCTGGATTTATGTCCTCCAATGGAAAATACTGTGGCGTCACCAGTCTGTGCTACTTCAGTTGTTGCCTTATGTCTGAGGGACTTTTACAGCTTTGCAACAACACAATATTATACTAGACCTTTATTTATTGCCACCACCGCTATTATACCTCCTAACCCCGTCTACAAGAACATCCAGAGCCGTCAATGTCAAATCAGTGTAAACACAGCTATTTTTGCTCTGTATTCATCTGTAAAGAGAAAAGTTACAATTGTCAAGGCATTTCAAACAAATGTAAGTAAAAAGTAACATTTTAAAGAGTTTTCCAGAGACTGCATAACTAATTGTATTGTTAAGGGACTCTCAGGTGACAAACAATAGAGGCATAAATCCTCTGCATTTGTTTAATCCATCCATTATGTTACCCACTTTGTGCCTTAACTGTGTCGTGGGAGTCTGCTGGTGCCTATCTCCAGCACATATAGAGCAAAAACAGAGAATAAACCCCGGACCGGTCTCCAGTCTATCACAGGACACACACAATTTGCTCCCACACTCACACCTTGGAGCAATTTCTCCACAAGCTTTTTTCATGCATTTTTGCATCTTTTTGCATGCTTTTTGCATGCAACACTTCAGGTGCAGGTATTTCTCGCAGTAACTGAACAACTAGGACAATCAGTGGCTCCTCTGACGTACATCTGGGCGAGTCACCATCCTCTTAGCGAGGAGTCAGAATGTGAACAGATGCGCAGACCTGAAGTAAACAGGCCAAAACTTTATCCCGAACAAGTAACTTTTGACAAGTTCTCTCCTCCACATCCCGGAGTTGTATTCAGACGTGCTAGAAGGGAGTGCTGGAGAGCAGCCATGTAGAAAGAGAATGCTGTTACTGGAGTTATTAACAGGCTCCTGTGTTTCCCTCCTCTCAGCTGAGCTATTCAGAGCATAGCGTCCTCATCTGCCACAAACACATGCCGACAGACAGACACGGCAGACGGACACACCGTGCAGCTCCTCTACGCGCTGCGCCGTAATATGTTTTTTGCCCATTTACAACAAATTAAGTTTCCCTCAAAGTGAATTTCAAGCTTGGCTGCCTTTGGAGGGCGAGCAACTCTCTTTTCATTAATTTTCATTCTTTTCCCCCCAAACAAATGATCTACTGTACAGCCCGCTCTGCGTTCCTCTCTCCTCGCCCTGTTTTTTTTTTTCACTTTCTCTTGTTTTCTTCCCTCTTCTTCTTCTTCTTCTTCTGCCTTCTTTTTAAAGCTCGCTGCTAAATTTGGGCCAGGCAATGGAAAGCAATTACACTGTCAGAAAGGTGTATTCTGATTTATTAAAAGCCTTGAATGCTATCTGTTTTGTTCCCTCTTTGTGTGCCCTTGGGGAACTGAGTCCTGACACCCAAATGAGACAGAGTGAGTGCTCCCCGCTCAGTGCTCCATCCTGCACGTCATCTAGGAAGCCGGCAGAGTAAATAACCACTGGCAGACGAGGGCAGATGGACGGCTGTAACGCAGCTGCAAGGATGGGAGGTGGGAGACACAAAAAAGACTGAGAGTATTTTCAGACCTTATAGTGGCAGGAACACAGTTATAGAACCACCTACTGGAGAGAATCCCCAGGAGACACACAACTCTCACACACTGTCAATTAGATCTTCAAAGTGATTGAATGTCATTATAAAACACACAATGTTGAGGCCACTTTGATTGTTGTAGTCTTTTTTTATAATCTTGTTTGATTTTGTTTTTCTTTAAAAGGAAGTAAAAGACCATGTGCCTGCTGACAAGGGCGGTTCAGATTGAAATGAAATTCTTCTTAAAAGTTCAGAAAACATCCTGGAGGGGTCACACATACCATTCACTGTCACTTCCTCACACACAATTTTGAGACTCACATGCACTTTCAGGTCCAAGACATTGGGAGAACATGTAAACGTGACACAGAAAGACCCCTTGGCCCAACCCAGGAGTTGACACCCAAGTCTTTATTGCGCTAACCACAAAACCACTGTTTCCTTTTAGTTTCACACCCTATGTGTAATCACAGTTTAGCATACATGCTACAGCACTGGGCCTACAGTCTCTAGCACTTTTCACTGGTCTAAATCCCCTTTGCTGAAACACAGGGCAGACAAAAGGAGGCACGGTGGGTGGAGGGGAGAGAGAAAAGAGACAGAGCACCAAGCCATTAAGGTGTGAATAAGTTCCAATTTCCAAAATAAATATTATCTCTGTCTGAGCAACCCAAAATCTGTGTGCTTTTGTGCCAACATTATAATAAGGATCAACAAGGGGTCAGCGCTCCGTGAACATCGGCGCATCAAATTCAGCCAGCCTCACCCGGGATACTTTAATCTATTTATCTCCCATATTTTTTGTCTAAACACAGTTGACCCGTTTCTTTGTAAAACTGTAAAGTTAAACACACGACCGGCACGCGCGCTCCCGATCTGCATTAACGACCGTCTCTGATGCACTCACCCACCAGCTCGCCCTCATTACCACGTTCTCCAGCGAGACGGGAGAGACGCAGAGGAGGCGATGCGTAATAAAGCATCTCGTATCCTTGGGGGAGCATTGGTTGGAGATAAGAGGGCCATACAGCACCATAATGTAAGGACATAGATCATAAACCTGCTTATCGTCTGCTCCCTCTGGACCAGCCGTCTTAGTCAACTGTGTGAGGCCCAAGGATGGCCCCGCCTCGGTTCAGATTCTTGTGGCAGACAACAGATGCCTCAACACTGGTGAGAAACATCTGATTCATCGAGGGTCGCTCATTAATGAAGGGGAAGACAAAGGACAAGAAATGTTGCTGAGAAACCTGCGACGATACAATGATGACCTTTCCATCTTTTGAGGAATTTCCTCCCTGTTCCTGACACCGAGCTGCTGTAGGCAGTGATTAACATATTATTAGATGATAAAGAGTCCAGATCTTTCATCTAGATACTTATTAACTGCTGCCGAGGAAATTACAAAACTTCCTGGGGCCAAGAGGGAACAATTTACGACAAATACAAAAGCAGAGAAACAAAATGGCAAAGAGGTAAAGCAGAGACCCATAAAGGTAAAAACAATCAGAAGTCAAACACAAAGCGAGGAACTTTATTAGAACTTGGGGAAATAATAAATGCAAGGCGAAAATTTAATTTCCACCTACTGATTCAACTGTTTTATTAAAGTTGACTTGTTTTGTTTTTGTTTTTTTTTCTTCTTCTTTGATGTCGAGACCACAGCTAATGCATTCATGAACACTGTTATCTTAAAGCTGTTTACCACGGCTCGGGGGTAAGAAGGTAGTCTACTTGAATGCTGCCAGCTTGCTTCACTGGTGAAGCGCTTGTATCTGTCTCACATATGTGCAAACAAATCTACAAACAAATCAAAATCTACAAACCTCTCTATGTTTGAAGGGCCCACGTTTCTAATCGTCAGCCGAGGCCCATCTGTCTCATTTGTGGGAGAATCTGCTCCTTTCTGTTTCCATGCGGAAACAGAATGTGTTTTTCCACCTCCGTTGTATTACATGCTCATATTTCCCAGGTGGTTTCACTTTTCACCTCACCCACATGATAACGCGCAGATAGGCCGTTCAGGTGCCGGCCGTTGAAAGAGGCAGCCGTGCAGTTGGAGGACTCACTTCATTACGAACCAATCACGAAGCCATTCGCAGAAAAAAAAAAAGCTCCAGTGTCGAGAACCCGGCTCTCAGAGGCTGCTTTCAGTGAGAAATTTGGCATTAATTAGTTACTGTAATTAAAACTGGCACTTTGTCACAATGGATGCTGTTATATTACTTGATGGCAATGTATGATTTGAAAATCCCTTGCTGGGAAGATATGAGTGGTGTCACTCAGCGCCGCACAATCAGCGTGACAGGGTCGGGCCGTTCCTAAAGCGTTAGACAGCTCTATTGTTGCACATTTTTTAATCAAGGTTACTCGACAGGAGTGTGATGCAAAGCCCCCAATTCCAGCTCACGCACTTGAAAAGGAGGGTTCGATTCACAGGACCTGAAACCATCCACTTTGTACCGTCACGGGAATCAAACTGAACATACGTGTTTTTGGTCTGTGGGAGGAAAGCAGAGTGCCTCAGTCTGACCTGGATGTAAACCAGGTACAGTATGTATGAGGCTGCTAACCACTCATCCACCATGTCTCTACCTGCAACCTCTGGGGGAGCTATGAAACCTCTGTCTATCTGTCTATCTATCTATCTATCTATCTATCTATCTATCTATCTATCTATCTATCTATCTATCTATCTATCTATCTATCTATCTATCTATCTATCTATCTATCTATCTATCTATCTATCTATCTATCTATCTATCTATCTATCTATCTATCTATCTATCTATCTATCTATCTATCTATCTAGTCTATTAGGGTTCTTCCAGTAATTCAGGCCAAATGTTTTCAGTAGATTTGCTATACAGAGGCATTATATAAATTATATAGAGCCATAGATAATTTCTATATTGCTTTCTATTACATTGTTTTTCTATGGTATTAGCTACTGTACTCTTGCTAATCTTACTTATTGACTATGTGCCTGGATGGTTTATTTGTGTATAAATGCCAAACTAAGAAAAAATCTTGAATCTCTTGTATCTCCAAAGTGCCATTTGTGATCTTGAACAGTGACGCTGTATTTGTTTTCCTTATTGATCTCTTTCAGCACATTTCTTCACCACCTTATTGAATATAAAGCAACCCATCGTGTTTAACCTAAAGTGACCCCTAACAAAGTTCCTGCTGCTTCTTTCACATCTCAAAGGGAGTGTTTTTCTAGTGCGTGGAGTCCTCAGGTCGGCAGAGATCATATGAATTTCTCATTAACATGAGAGAGGGAAGCGGCCTCGCCTGTCGTGTGCCTCCTATGTTCTCCGTCAGTTCGCCTCGCCCGGCTCCTCCAGCATGACTGCTGACCTTCTCCTCTCTCCATGGCTGGAGTGGCTATTGATTGGATCTTGGCACACAGTGTACAAACACAGAGATAAGGAGACGGGGAGAGAGAAAGAGAGAGAGAGGGAGGGGGAAAGAGAGAGAGAGAGATGAGGAGAGAGAGGCAGCCAGGCAGATATAGCTGCAGTGCCCACTCCACTCCCCTTCCTCCTGCTCCAGAGACAGAAAAAAAAAGAGAAAAAAAAACTGTTCTTGGAGACTCCACTCCCACTGAGCAGACACCCAGACATGGTACCTGAACACTGATAGCAGACAGGATTAGGTCTAAAATTCAATCACAACAGTCTAAGTAATGTTAAGTCACTGCAGCTGACAGTGACCGCTGCCTCCTCTTCAACGCAGTTCAAGTGATCCATCACAATCTGGCTTTGATTTGTGAGATTTCAGAAAAGAAAAGAGAAAAAAAATAGAATTGAGTAGATGTGACATTGCTGTGCCGTGACGTAGTTTTACTGTCTGTGTGTGTGTGTGTGTGAAAACAGTGGCTGGGTCTCTGCTGCATCCAGACGACCTGGAGGCCCGGCCGCTCCCAGCATCCCGAGGTCTCTCAGTTAAACTTTGCTTCCATCTGCTCTACAGGCGGAGGCTGTGCTGTGTCAGAGGTGACTAATAGTGTCACAGCCCGGCCCTCCCCAGCGGGGCCGGCAGCAGGAAAACTCAAACTGCTGCCTCCGCAACTCCGGGCCAGACACTGCCTACCGGTGAGACGAAAGAAAAACACTTTGTCAACAGGCGAGGTGGGCGACCGAGGCGCGCTCAGATCCAGACGGCCGCGGGATACGCGGGCGCTTTGCACAGAAATGAGGGAATAGCTTGAAAGGAGGGAAGCGCACAGGCACGTCTTCTCAAAGACGGGTTGTGGCGAGTCAAACGCATGTTGTGTCTCTGTGGACGCGAGCGCCTCAAGGGGGGAGGGTCGGGAGGGGGAGGGGGGGGGGGGGGTTGACTCAGATGTTGTCAGGGTGCTGTACAAAGGGAGATGTTCAGACAGACAGCGACCAGAGGAACTGAGGCAGGGCCACGATCTCGGCAGAGCAGGAATCCAAACCTCTCTCTCCTCTGGGGAAAAAGAGAAAGTCTCCTGATATTTGTCTTTGTGGGTGTTATGTGTGCATAAGGGTGTGTGCGTGTGTGCAGTATTGTAGATGGCTTAACAACGATATGATAACTTCTTATAGTCTATACAGATCTGTTACAGATGTATTAAATACTCATGAATATGAAATTGTGCATCCATCCATCATTTTACCTGCAGCGGTCTGCTGGTGCAAATTGGTGAAGATTGGAGCGGGGAATACACACTGGACAGGTCGGTAGTACATCTGACGGCACAAACACCATTCACTGTCACACTTACACATATGGCCGATTTAGAGTCTCCATTAGACCATAAACATGAATATTTTTGGACAATGACACAGATGCTCCTTTTCCACTTCACAGCTGTAGTATGACTCAGCTTGGTATGCGTACCAGACTTGTCCAGGTACCAGATATGTCCGGCTATTACTTACCTCCACTACATGGGCAAGGTCACCATAACACAGCAGCATGAAAGTGCCTTTACGTCATTTCATGTGAGGTAATAGAGGACAATGAGGTGATTTTACTGTGCTTGACTACAGACTACAACGAGGCGGGGAAGGCTAAAAAGAAATTTCCGGTATTTAAAAATAGAAAGTTTTGTTTGTGTCCTACATCATGTTCATAGTGACAGCACTCTCTGACCAACCAGCGGCCGGCAGTGTGGTGATATCACATTTTGGTATAAGCATAGTTGGCTTGGAACCTCACCTGAGTAGATAACAAAATGGGACCAGGTACCCCAATACAAAAACTATAGTATACTATCGCTAATGGAAAAGCAAAAAGAGGAGCACTGGTAGAGGTGTGTAGTGGACTGCTTGGTTTAGCCAGGGATCTGGGACCTTCTGGGTGTGAGGCGACAATGTTATTCATAAAGCACCTGTCACCCAAAATCACCCAGACCAGATGACATGTATATATCGAGAGATGTACGGATGTCAGAGAAAACTTTTGTTGCTTTGTATTGATCCTTCAAGCATAAGTTAAGTGAATATGAATCTATGAAACAGGATGAAAGGACTGTGCTTTGTTCTGAGTCCAGATACACCAACTGCATAAGCTTGGTCTTCTCAAGTCAATGGGAACATGGGAGCAGACAGCCTCTAATCCAAAGACTTCATACAACATGCATGCAGGTTCACAAGGGCGCAGTAATTCAGTTACAGTGTAGCTCTGGGCCATAAAGCGCTTTAAAGGCAGTGAGTAAATCCTAAAAAAATATATTAATAAACACTACATTTAGCTCGTGGCCCACGCAGAGACTTTAAAGTGATTTTGTTAGTCATCTCTGCGAGTTTGCTTTGTTTTATTTGACTGATTCATGGCAGTTAGTGAACCAGTGCTGCGAGCGAAACAGGAGGAAATGAAAACATTTATGCTGGATTTTGTGTCTCTGAAGCTTCGAGTAAAGCAGACTTTTGTCAGTTTTTCTCAGATGATGAAAAAAACAAGACTGGATGACCTTGCTATGATAGGTTTCAAAATCTGATATGAAACAACACAGTGATTTTCCTTTTTTAGGAGAGCTTAGTTTGTCTGAGTAACTCACTAATCAGGACTAATCAGAAACAACCTGAAAGGGGTCTGTACTTATATCTGTCTGAACATAATATCAGAAGTAACCAATAGCATTCCTGTTTCTGTTTCCATATCAATGGAAATGTCGGGGACTCACCGCCTACTGTGAGGTGTGAGGGAGTGAAAGTCAGTTTCCTGAGCAGGTGAATTCCACTCATATTGTAAAGCCTCAATTGGCAATTTGAGTATGAGTGAAAGTGAAAGATTTGAGAATTGAGAGGCTGATCTGAAAATTATATTCAGATCCTCCAGGCTTGCCCTTTTGATTCACCGCTCCGCTGTTAGATCGCTCTCTCCCTGTTTCTGTCCCTCTATCTTCCCATCTCAATTAAAGTGACATCTTATCATGCAACTCGGGCCGAAGTGAATTCAATCTGGTTCAGCGTTATTAACACAATAAATTTAATTCACTCTGCCTTGGCGAATCTCGGTTTGAGTGAGATAATAAAAATACACCTGCCTTATAAAACAGTAAACACGGCCTCATTCATAAAGATGAATCATAAAGAGCTGCAGGTAGGAATTAAACAGAGCCAACAGTTTTTAATTTTTTTATTTTTTCTAAGTATCTGGAGTCGTTCAGGCCTGTGCAGACTGGCTGGCAGAGATTTGTTCGGAGGGAATACATTACAGCAAACAAATTAGTCAGCATGATAGACGAACGCCAGTGCAAATGGCTCTGGCTCTTATTTCCATCCTTATGAGATAACTGTACGCATTAGAAGGTTAAAGCTATTGTGGTGTACCTGCAAAGACTCAGCCTTGGAAACGGCCCGAGATCCGTCTTTAAATTTTGATGCAGCCAGAAAGCTCTGCTCATCCCTCTCATCCCATCACCTCTGACCTGTGTGCATGTGTGTGTGCGTGTGTGTGTGTGTGTGTGTGTAGCTGCATATGTGCATGAGATGGAGGGGTGGTGGGGGGGCAGCAAGAGAGGGAGCAGACAGAGAAAGAGATATGAGAGGGTGGGGCTGGGCTGTCTGCCACCCGAGCCCAGAGAACATAAAGAGAAAAATACGGCCATAAAAGCTCTCTATGACTATGAATACTAATACTGACTCTGTGAGCCAAACCAAGCGAGTCTGTCCTCTCTCTGTTCCCCTCTGTCTCGCTCAGACAAATGATGTGGCTTAAAAATAAAGCAGAGACAGTGTGCGCTGCACAGGCAGCATTGTAAAGCTCGGTATTTACACTTTGTTGTACACAGCTGAGTCGTAGCACAGATGGAGAGGGGAGATTAGCGGGACACGCTAACACTTAACTTCCCGGTCTGTGGACCGCAGGTCCACTTTAATTTTATACGCTGTGATGTTTTCCATGCTGCTTTTTATTTATTCGGCTATACGGTGACAACAAGGTCACACGGCTGTCTGTGGTTGTTTGTAGCCAGGGGTGGCCATGTTTGGACATGAGGATGCTGTTGTCTGAGAACCCAGAGAAAAGCTGTAAGTCATAAGGAAGTCACCACCAGCCTCTCCAAATAGGACCATAATTCACAGAATGAATGGTGCCTCACAGCAAGAAGGTCGGGGGTTGGACTGAGGGCCTTTCTGTGTGGACTTTGCCTGTTTGAGTTCTACTGTAGTTCTACTATACAGTACTTCTATTCATTTGGTTGTGGGTAGATAGAACAAGAATATGCAAGAAAGTAAGGTCCTTAAGTTTGTATTTTGTGTTACATCTATAAAGTGTATGAGAGAGTGGAGATAATTTCGTTTTCAACAGATAGACATCCCACGGGGTGGTCAAATCTTTGTTCATAGAGGTTTTAGTCCTGTTTTTTGTTGTTTTTTTGTTTTTTTTTCGCTCTGTACCATCATTTATTTAACAGTATGACGGCGCTCTCCCTTTTCGTCATCCAGGCCTGGTGCCGTTTCAGTTAAAACAGATGGACGATGCCATTTTGCCCCTGTTATTTTCCCCAGTGCTTGCTAGAGGGGATGTTATGTAGTCCTGGACTCTGTGTAAAAGGAGGAAAAAAATCCTTTTAAACCCTACACGGTTTGTCAGCAAATTATCATGTGGTAACTTCGGAGACAGTTTGGCCTTGTACGCTCTGATTAATTTGGCAAGCCGTTACCACACCAGTGATAATTTTGTCTTAATGAAAACTCAGCTGCTGGCACAGCTCCTGGTCTTCGCAACTGTTTAGAAATAAATAAAGAAATAACAGGAGAAACCAGCTAACCAGCATAAAAAGTGATGTATTTACTTAGTAAATGCTGTGAGGATCTAATTCACGCTGATGTGGTGATTAGCTGGTGTGGATTTCCAAAAACCGATGAACATTTAAAGAAACATTAACTCCAAAATATGAAATTTG
This sequence comes from Karalla daura, assembly GCA_029224185.1. Taxonomy (NCBI): domain Eukaryota; kingdom Metazoa; phylum Chordata; class Actinopteri; order Chaetodontiformes; family Leiognathidae; genus Karalla; species Karalla daura. Next base: position 17,754,122 of record CM055194.1, read on the forward strand.
ACAGGAGGATCCGCTCCCCTCGTTAACCTGCGTGGCTCCGTCAATTTTTTTTTGTATTTTTGTGGTCAGGTGCTCGTCACAAATACCTGTACTTTCATGGCGCGCCCCTTGAAGCGAGCTTTTCTCTGACAAATGTTGGAGGACAGAAGAAAAAGTCGTAATCTCTCAACCATTTCTAATGAGTTTTTCTCCTACAATTATTTGATAAGAGCAGACAAGACTGGAGGCAGCGTGTATGATACACTGGCTCCAGCTGCCGAGGTGAGAGCTTTGCTGATTACACACAGAGTCATTTACACGCACGTACACACACACACACACACACAGCCAGAGGCTTACAGTCCGTCATCTTAGAGTGCACCAATCCTAATAATAACATGAGAGGCTGAAGTTATGACTGGCAGGCACACCTAAGTTACCAATCTGGGTATGCTTACTCCCAGCACACTCGCCACACACAGGCTACGACTTAACCAGCCGCTCTCCTCTAATCTTCATCACCGTTTTGACAACCACCACAGCCACATACACTTTACTTGACCCCGAGCTTGCGGCGCAGCTCCACTCACCACACTGAGTCCCAGCTGCTCCCTCTGCAGGTAGGGCAGGTTCCTGCGCTCCAGGCTGGCCAGGTAGTGCTGCAGTCTGGAGTAGGTGTAGGGGTAGCAGTAGGCGAACTGGTAGACGTCGTCCTCCCGGTCGAAACAGAAGGCGAAGGACATGACGTAGTTGCGCCGGTGGTCCGGGCAGCGGTAGTAGTAGACGTTTTTGGCCGGAAGCCTCTGCCTGCAACAGCAACACATGATGGAGAAATTAAGAGGGGGTCAGTCGCGGGGACGGGTCCATTAATAATCCAAGGATGTGGAGGATTAAAGCCGCGTCAGGTGATGAGATGAGGGACAATGACAGCGCAGCAGCTGTTCCAAGAGAGAGGGGAGGAAGAAGCAGTAGAGAAAGAAGTGAACAAAGTGTGAAGATCGACAGGGAAGCAGTGAGTCATGAGTTCTACACAGGGAGTGTTATGAAAAGCAGAAATTGCATCAACTCGTCAGTCGATTGTCTCCCCGAGAAGCTGGGAGAGAAGGAGAGGGCGAGAGAGGAGAAATCACCAGCTTCTCAAGTCTGACAGCTTTTTAACTTATGAGTCCTGAATGTTGAAACAAAGCCACACATAAAATGGATGCTTTTTGCCGCTGATTTAAAACAAACAACAAATTTGTGACCATTAATCACCGCTTTGATCATTTGTCATATTAAAGACCACGGCTGCTATTTATTATTTAAAGCAAACCGAGGAAACACAAACATAACTGATAGATTTGTAATGAAAATAAATGTGAGAAGAAAAAACAATGAAATAACAAAGTCTGATGAATAGTCAAGTACATATTATGGTATTTTATACACTTCGATTCAAAGCTGCTGCACCATCCTCAAGGTTGTTCAGGAACTTTTGTTTTAGTGCAAAACAACTGCAAAGCAGGAGTTAATGGGTATGTTTCCATTACACCTACAGTAGAAATCACGTCACTTCAGACAAGATGGAGCAGTACGTGTGGACAGAGGAAGAAACTGAACCTTTCCTCAATCTAATAAAGAAAAAAATCTAATAAAGTGAAAACCCAAAGTGTTTTGAACATCCATCTCCATCAAAGTACAATCTTGTGGGCTAGATTTTCCCAGAATCATACTCGCATGTAAAACATCCTCCGATAAAAAACGCCTGCAATTTGCAGTTGCACTTTGTCAAAATTGTAGAAATATCACATTTATTTTGCCAAAAACTGTCAAGACAAGACACCTTATGATCACCAACCCTGACCACAATTGTGTGCCAAAGAAAAGGAAAGCATTTTTCTGTCATCTCGGGTGACTCGTTCACGTCTCGCCTAGTTTCTCCTCATTAAGATCACACTTTGACCTCTGCTACTCCATCGTTCATGTGGAGTATCGAGCATCGCAGTCTGAGCGTGCGGGTATCAAATGCGGCCTCATGCTGCTTTCAGCTTTGCATCTGAAAAGGAAGCTCTTTCCGAGTGAGCACAGGGGATCTGAAGTATGATGACTATTGCACCATTGCACCGTGGTGTTTTGCTTGATGAGTAATTTAGAGATGCAGTCTGAGTGAATAGCATTAAATGTGTTTGCTTTTTTTTTTTTGCTCATGTCTCAAGTTCTGGTGAGCAATTTGGCAAAATTATACAGGAGAGAGGGAGAGAGAGAGAGAGAGAGAGAGAGAGAGGGGGGGGGGGAGGTGGGAATGGGGTACGTTTTGAAATCGGCGTCTCCGCTCGCTGTGTTGTGTCTGAAATGGTTGTGTGCTTTGTGGAGTGGTGTGTTGCATGTTGCACGCTGGGCGCAGGGTGAAATAAAGCTGACTGATCCAAGCACTTTGTGGACGATCGATGCGCTATACGGGTCGGTACTGCTGCAGTCCACAGAACTTCTCTGCTTACTCTACGTTTTCCCTGCGCACTCTTCACCCGTCTGTCTGCGCCTCTGCCGCCGAGGCGCGGTCAGAGGGATGTCGTGTGCATACAAGCGAGCGTTTGCCTCCTTTCTCCACTCTTTTCCTTATTCCCACCTCTCCCCAGATCCGTCTTGTTTGCCCTGTCAGTCAACGACTCCGCCTTGACAGCCCGCGTGAAGGAGACCAAGCGGCGGGAACAACGGCGCTGCCACAGGAGCTCTGGCAGACGCTCTGAGAGAGGAGGATGAAAGGACGGAGAAGACAAGACGAGTGACTGGTGGTTTTGGGGTGTTGGGGAGCAGGGAGGAAGGTGGAATAAGGAGATAAGGGGAAGATGAGAGAGCGGGGCGATGGCAGATCTGGGCCCCCGATACGGAGATGTACGGAGAACGGGCGGCGGCGGAAAAACAGCACGGATGCGGCGGCATGTGTGTGTGTGTGTGTGTGTGTGTGTGTGTGTGTGTGACGGTGCAGCTGGCGACTGAGCTGCATCTGTGGCAACAGATCAGATGGAGATGCTATCGGGGCTGCGATAGGAGCAGGACCTGATAATCAACAAACAGGACAGACTGCTCTGCACTAACTCTGACAGAGTGAACTTCTTTCCCCGACTCACCTCTGAAGGGGGAGGACAGGAAGGAGACACATGGGAGTTTTATGTGTTTGCTTAGACACCTCATACATCTGGTTCGGCGACAGACTTGCATAGAAATGCACGGCGAACACACTTGCATGCATTTCCAAGCACTTGAAGATGTCCCTGCAGGTACCTAGTAAAACAAAAAGCTAAATCACTCGGCCTCTCTCTCAGACAGAAGGGGAAGAAGGGAGAGAAAGGCAGGGTTGATTATTCCTTCAGAGGAAGGAGAAAGGGGAATGTATCTGCATGTGGCTATCTCAGCAGAATACTAATGCGGCCAGTGGCCGGCTATACCACACCCAGCCTTCCCACTGGGGCCGGCTCAACAGCCTTGTCTCGCAGACAGTAATGCCGGACCAAGAAGTAGAAAACAATAAAGACGTGGGGAAAAAAAAGGCTCATCTTGGAAAAAAAATGAGAACACATTTCCGACTTATACCCCCCAAATGTCACATTTGCCGTTCCCCCGACAGCACAGATTTGTCTGTGAATAAAAGTGAGCGGCAAGGACAAAAGTAAACCTCCATGTGACGCAGTCACACACACACACACACACACACACACACAGTGGTAACGTTACTGTGGTGCCAGCCCTCTGAGGTGCAGGTTAATTAAAATAAGATGACACCTCACCTCTTTACATATTTCCCTGCTTGGCTCTGCCCATCCATGCAATCCCACTTCTGTCTGTCTCTCCTTCTCTCTCCTCCTCTCTCTCTCTTTCTCTCTCTCTACTGGGCAGCGCGTGACCTTGCCGGAGACTGGAAAAGTCCTGGCTATTGATTTTAATTACTGCTGCTTGTCCCATCGCAGCATTATAGTTATAGGCGGAGAGAAAATAGCTCTATGACTTCTTATGGAAAGAGACAGCCTGGAAGGCCTGAACGACAGGCGAAAGAAACCTGCTCAGGGTACGAAAGTCGTGCCGGTAAATACAAAAACCTTCAGCACACTGACACACACACACACACACACACACACACACACAGAGTCTCTTTGTTTTGTTTTTTTTTCTAATCTGTGGTGGCTCCTGCTCAGCAGCTGGCAATTTGTTTTATCTAAATGGTACCTCCCCGTGCCTCTCCCCTGCCCATCTCTTGACGTGGTACAGTGCCGTCGTTCCCAAACAGAATTATCACCGCGTGGGATAACGGGGAGGGGGGGGGTGTGGGGTGTGTGTGTGTGTGTGTGTGTGTGTGTGGGGGGGGGGGGGGGGGGGGGGGTGGAATAGAGAGCTTCCCCCGGATGATAACGGACTTGCACATGGTTTTACAATTCAGTGATTACAGACAGAGACGCGGAGACAGACACACAAACGGGAATATGCAAAGAGTCACATCCCTGAAACATGGCAGCAAACTCAAAAAGCCGTACGCGAGAGCCACATCAAGGTCATTCGTTTGACAGCGAGCTGTGGGACAAGTTAACTGCCAGAGCATCACATCACAGCCTCACGGAGGAGGAGGAGGAGGAGGAGGAGGAGAGGGAGAAAGAAAAAAAAAAAAGACACTGAGCAAAGAGAAATAGAGGGACTGAAACACTAGACAAAGGCTGACAAATAGAGAAAGAGACAAGTAAAGAGACAAAGTCAGAGGGAAAATGACAAAAAAAGAGACAAGGGGAGAATGAAAAAGGGGAGGGTTTCATAGAGCTCGCAGGCAGCCTTAAGCGAGGTGTCACTTTGCTTGCTGGGGCTTTTCTACTTCTGAAACATTGGTAGCTACAAACTCGAGCTCTGATTTTGATGGCAGCGGCGTCTCTCTGAAGTTTCCAGATGAAGGCTTATAAATTGGTTGCTTTCATACGGGCGACATCTTGTCTATATTTTCAAATCAATCAAGCGTAGAGGACATGCCAATCACCGCTGCTCTGAGCACTCTCACAGACAAAGACAAAAACATCCAGGACAAAACTCACGAGGCCTGGACGCGCGCACGACCACACACACACACACACACACAGAGTTTTATTTTATATCTCAGTGTTGACATGTCAAACGTTCATCCTGTCAACTGTTAGCAAGGTTAAATGTCTTCCAATATGCCCATACAGCTGTCAGGCTCCACAGACAACAACACAAGCTCATTTAAGGCAAATAGTGAGTCCGTTTGGCAAACACTTCACATTGAATGACACGTTTCCGCACTCCCTCTGTGTTACTACGGCAATAATTGAAGAGGCAATATTTCCTGGCACTCTGAAATGATGCCAGATGTTAGATAAGCTCATTGTTTTTAAAATACGGCCCTGTGTTCTTGTTTTGCATATCAAGTCAAGCAGAAAACAGCCTCCGAATCATCTGAGGAGCATCAAACGTGTGGCTATGTATATTCATGTGTGTAAGCGGGGTGTGTGTGTGTGTGTGTGTGAGACGTGGGGGGGTGCGTGGGGTGCACGCGGCGGATGTGTGCACGCGTGTGTAAACATGGTGGGGGGGTATATACTGTATTCTTGAGGCATCCATCTATCTTTTTTGGATGCAAATCAAGTTGCCGCAAAAGCTTTCTGGAGACACTGTTACTAGGCAACCTGCGCTTTGCAATTTGGTCGACCTGCTGTATATTGTAGTATGGAGCATATTTTAACGGAGCTTTTACAGGAAAACTTCAAAGGGGAAAATGAGCCTCGGCCAGGGGTGGTGGTGGTGGTGGTGGTGGTGGTGGTGGGCTCTTCTTCTGGCGGACGTGCAGTGGACGTACTGACACCTGTGACTTACAGACTCGCCCAACGTGCAGGAAGTGAGAGTGAGACACCTGCGGAGACGCACGGGCGTTTAGCAGCCTCCTCAGGTCAGACACACAGCTCTGGTGAGGCGGGATAAAAGACACTTTTAGTCGGGTTCCTGCCAGAGGTACTGCAGACAAACTGCTGCGCTCCACTATCCAGCTCACATGACGACCTCTCACAACTGCGCACATGTTCACGCACATACTATTTCGTGCAGCATAGTGGATGAGCGGTTAGCACTGCCGCCTCACAGCGGGATCATCTCCTCGTAAGGCCGAGGGCATTCATTCAGACATAAGCACTCATTCAAGTTTCATGACAAGCCTTAAACCACCCATTTACATCAGCATGCACAGCGCCACACACATGAACACTCACACACACACACGCTCTTCTCTTTACTGCATGGTTAAGTCTGTTACTGCAAGACTACTACAGATCTTGTGGGTCTTTTGTCACCGTTTTAGGGGATTTTGTTGTTGCTTTTGTTATCACTATTGTTGAAGTTATTGCTAATGTTGCTATTGTCGCTGAAGGTTGTTGTCAAAGTGCTTTTTTCCTCTTTCTATTGATTTGGAAATTTCCCCATTGTGGGTTGAATGGAGGCATATTCCATATTATTCTATTCTATTCTATTGGCTCTGTGTTCAGACCAGACTAGTCTGTTTCATTAGCCACATCATTAGCCACATACAGTATAGCATTCATAGTATAAATATTAGGGATTTTCTTCATGAACACTTTAATGGTCCTCAGACCTGTGCTGTATGACTACACCAACTAAACAGGAATAATAGATGGACTATTTCAGCATTAATGCAGTAGATGCTCTTTAAAAGTCAATGTCGCAATGGACTGTTTGTAAATGCTGTATGTGTTGAAATATGTTTCCACTAAACAATTAAAGTTTGATTCATTGGAACATTCATTTCGCTCTGTCAGACCCTGTCGACACCATTGCGGTACAAAGTGGGTAAGGTAATGGATGGATGGGTGGATGCTGTTTAGTTGCCAGTTTAATTAGTGAATTTCTTGGTCCCCACGATCCCAGGTTTGGCAGCTTTAAGCCCGAGATGAAATTAAATGTGCGTTAACCATATGAAGTCGGTCAGAATCAGATCACACCCACAGAGCTTCACCTGGATTATGCAGCTGACATGAAGCGTCAAGTTATTTACACAAAATTCTGGAGGCAGTCATAAATCTTGGAGTCTGAGTGAAACAGTTTACAGGAGTGACCCAGTTTGCTCTGTTGATATGTGTAAAACAGTGTTTGTGTGGGTTGTATTTTTTTTTTTGTGCGTATGTCTTTCTGTTTGTCTGTCCTTGTGAGTGAAAAGATATCTGTTCCAGTAATTCTTTTCATGTCAGCCACTCGTCACGTCATCCTCTACTTCTCCCTCTATTTTACTGTCGACAACTGCAAATTCCAAAGAGTTGGCACCACGGAAAAAAGGAAACTGTAAAAAGAAAAACGTGATGATACGCTAATTCCGCTTGACATGTTCTTAATTAAAAACAGCACCAAGACAATAGAAGTTCACGGTTTACCATTAGCAAACCCATCTGCATCACTGATTTTTTTTCTCTTTTCTTACATCTGCTCGGTCTTAGTTTTATGCCAGCAACAAGTTTCATATAAAAGGAGCAGTTGGCAGTTTGGGGTCAGCGCTAGGTTCCCACATTTCTAGGACATTTTCAGAATTAGGTCTTTCTGCGGTTCCTACATTACCCTTCAACTTAAGCTCTGTCCTCCAACAAGGGTTTTTTGGAGGCACCTTATAGTTAACAAATGTGTTCAATCAGCAGAAGCAGAAATTGTCACAATCACCTTCAACACAACCAGATAAGTACAAATACACAATGGAAATGTGGGAACAAATGTGGGAAATCTTAGTTTTGTGGGACCACTGGGCTGTGGGTGGGAACACTGGGTATTGGGAACATAGGCACACTCCAGAAGGGTAAAAATCCCACAACAAATTCCCCAAGACTCCAGACTATTTGAGAGGCTAATCAAAATGTAGGTGTTTCTAGATGTAATAGAATCACATATGCTGTAAAACACATGACTCTAAAAGACTTGTAGACGAAAATATAGGACTGTCATTTGCATCAGTGCATTTAGAAGCACATACCTAAATCCTAAATCCTCTACATTACTCTGTTACTCTGAACTGAATCCTCACTATTCTGCCACGTTGGTGATTTTACTTTACTTACTCAGTGTACATCCACAGCTGCCATCAGGATAAAAGTTGAAACCAAATTCTCGTATGTGCGATGCACAGTAAATACTACTACGTGTTCTGGGTGCTGCCTCACAGCTAAAACTCCTAATCTGTCCCACTGTAAATCTGGTAGAAATGAAAAGAGATGAATAGTCATCATATGTTAACAAGAGACACTTTTATCACCTCGGAGGAGGCGCCCAGAGATGGAAAAACTCTAGGATTTACAGTAGCTCCTCAAACTCTCAGAACAGACCAGATGTGGTATGAATAAAAATCTGTTTGGAATATTTTCTTTTATTCCACCTTCTCTCAGGAGAATACACGTCTGATGGAGTCTTCAAATCAAAAAAATGCAAACATTTGAGTCATTTTTCATTAACTGAATGATGACAGACAAATAAACTGAAGCCATTTAGTCTGCATGTTGTGCTCTATGGTATTTCCAGAGAAAAGATAATAAGTGTGAGTGGCAGTACCTGCGTGGACCAGTAGAGGGCCACACCTTTTGAGTGAGAGGTGACCTGTTAGGGATAAAAGTAGGGAAGCTGGAGAGCAACAGAGAGAAAGAGGCCTGAGCATTTTTAAAACCCTCTCAAACATCGCACCTAATACTCTCTGCTGCTTCTCTCCACCCTGTGAGGACACTACACAAACAGGGATACGACCTGAGTGGGGAAATCCACCTGCTGAATGATGCCGCTTGTGGAGCCAAAAACCCATTTCATCTTATATCTGGCAATCAGATGCTACATGTTGATTGGATGGGCAAATTATATCATCGAAATGCAGAGATCTGCTTCAGAGAGCGAGGCAGACCGGCTGCTTCCAGTCCCTCTCTCAGACACTGGACACAAAAACACAGACGTGCTTTTTCCAATCATTCCTCATTGCAATAAGGAAAAAAAAAAAAAGAAAGGACCCCAATATATATCCCAGAGGGGTCTCGGCTAGATTGTGCCTGCTAGTGGCTGGCTCCCCTGCGTCTTGTGGGGCAGCAGGGCAATTAGCGGAAAGCAGATGATCACTGTGCCCTCGCCACTGTGGCGCCACTGGTCCCCTATGGGGCAACAGGGCAGGTGCAGGTTCGTCTGGAATAATGGGGGGGGGGGGGGCGGAGAAAATGCACACAAGCAACCATAATGAAAAATCAAACACACACACATACACACACACACACACACACACATATGTAATAAAATGATGATGTCAACTTTAAGCCCCTGGTGAGTGGTGGGGTGTGTAGGGCAGCTGGAGTGGGCTTGTATGAGTGTGTGTGTGTGTGTGTGTGTGTGTGTGTGTGTGTGTGTGTGTGTGTGTGAGTGTGTGAGTGTGTATGTGTGTGTGTGAGTCTAATAGGAACAAGTAGAGACCGTCCGTCTATAATTGTGTGATGCAGCATTTCCCAAAGTGCAACATTATACTCCCATCACATTATCTATGTGTGTCTATGTCTATGAGTGTGTGTGTGTGTGTGTGTGTGTGTGTGTGTGTGTGTGTGTGTGTGTGTGTGTGTGTGTGTGTGTGTGTGTGTGTTCTCTTTGTCTGTGCAAGTGTCTGGTCTCTTGGAACATTATTATTATGACTCAGTCTGGCGCCAGTCTGTCTATTCGGTACACACTCACTCTCTCACACACACACACACACACACACGCACACACACACACACACACACACACACACACACACACACACACACACACACACACACACACACACACTCCTGAGCCATATGATGTGGCACAACAGGGTAGTGGTCGTACAGTAGATGTAACTCTATTTGTCCAGTCCATTAGCGAGCCTCCCTGCACCTAATGACCGGGCCGGACCAAACCTCCTGACTCCTTCTTCTGCCATTTTCTCTCCTCTCTCTTTGTTCCGTTCGGACTTGTTTGTCCTTTCACTTTTTCCTTCAGGTCCTTAATAGATTACATGTTTAATGTCAAAGTATTTACAACTACCGACCACTTTAGCCGTTTTAATTTGACATTTACGTGATTTGTTCGGAGTCATCGCTGTGTGTAAGAGTGAAGAATACACTCTGATCTCATCGAGTCTGAGCCGGTAACAGCTGTGATCTAAGATCAAGCATCAGCGGCGATGCTCCTCTATTTCCTGTATGTGTGTGAGCGAGCGTGTGTGTGTGTGTGTGCGTGTGTGAAAGAGAGAGGAATAAGGTCACGCAGAGTGATGAGATCATTCTCTCTGGAAATGTACCCAGTGGTAGGCAGTGTAACACACATGACACATTCTGAAATCACTTTTTATTAAATTCCACATAGAGATGAGCTCATCTCCTCGACTCCATTACACTGATCAGAGCGACTTGCTGTTGTGGAAAAATAACCAAACGGCTTGAGTAATGTGAGGATGAGCAAAAAAAAAAAAAAACCCATCATAAATATATCATCCTTGAGTCAGAGTGCCGCTAATTTTTTCAATAATAGTTTATTTACCCTGCTGAGGCTGGTTACAAAAAACAGTAATTTCATAAATCCGCGCAGCTGCTGTCATGTTAATATGATACAATATAATTTTATACCGACCAAAGGTTCATTTCAGCATTATTTACTGCAGTCTAAACATCTGAGTGTTTAAAACATCTACATACATTTGTGTATTTGTGGTACGCAAGGTTTGTTTATGACAGGAGATCCTAAAAACCTAATGTGGTATAAATTTACAAAGTTTTTGCAATAGAGGATGCGAGAAGATGGATGAGGGAAAATCTCTATAATAAGAGCAGTTTACAGGCAGAACGAGGGCTTTAATACTCAGATACTGCAGTGCACAGGCAAACAAATGGAAAACAGAGGTACTTGAAAGCTTTAGTACGAGCTGTAGACTAAAACACAGATGATGGGAGGTGGCATCACCAGACACTTTGCCCTTTCTGCAGCGAATCCGCAAAGAATGCAACTCACTTACTGTTTCTTTTACAATTCGTTTACTGTCTTTTGTTAAGACTGTGCTCAAGCTCGATTTCACATGTAAAGCAAGCAAAGTTGCTTATACTGCTTATTATTAGCGTACCTTCTTCTTGGACCTCACAGAGGTTTATGTTATCCTACTAATTTCGTGATACGTCTGAGAGCAGAATGATGAATGCCAGCTGGTAACGACACTATGTATAATTTACATAGATGTGACTGTTTGGTTGTGAACTCCTGAATTTGTGCTCACATCATACTTTCTAACAGATGAAATGTAAACTGTGTAAATAATTGGAGATAGGGTAAATAAATTCCTAAGTTGAGTACAGGTGTATACTTCTGCCTCCTTTTCAAATTTGTGAGGACAAATAAATGCAAATATTTTACCTCAATATTGCGAATGTTTGAAATAAACTAAACTAAAACCAGATCAGCGCTAACTGAAACATACTATGAGCCCCGATGAATGCACATATATCTGAATATCGCAGTTACCAGAGAAGAGGTTATTGAACCACCCACGTGTACCTCGTATGGATGTGTACTTTGGTCTCATTGTACTGCATTAACTGTATTTCAAGTACAAAACTCTTCACTTCCAGTACCAGCGCAGACATCGAGTCCTGCTGCAGATGACCTTTGACGTTCCTGGAGCAACAGTGTTTAATCAAACAACTGTATTAAGCCATTTTTTTAGGTCTACAAAATGTCAAAATGTTATAACAAATGTCAGCTTTGTGTGTGTGCATGTGTGTGTGTGTGTGTGTGTGTACATATATTAAGTGGCTATAAAACGACAGTGTGTCTCTGGCAGGTGGCCTGACACACCCGAGGTGACTCTGAGGCCACAGCGGTGACGCCGCGCCACATGTTGCTCGTAGCGTGATCGGCACGCGAACCTCATGTTGCGTCTGTCACACCATCAGTACAATTGTACTCATCCAAAATCTCTATCTGTCCCCCTCCCTCCCTCCCTCCCTCCCTCCACTCTGCCTCTGTGCCCCCCTCCCCTCTCCTCCTTCCTCCCTCAGGGCCCTGCTGGCCTTGGCACAAAGATGCCAGCCTGTCTGCCCGCATTTCCCTTGGCACGGCGGTGGCAGCTGGGGACCTGGCTGCCCTGTCTGCCTCCATACTCCCCACTATATCACACATAGACACACGCACACACGCACACACACACACAACAATGCACACACGCACGCACACAAACTCCACGTTCACAGCTTGCAGCCAGACTGGTGTCACCATGTGTGTGCCAGGGGTAGCGGCACCCACAGGAGGGGATGTTTGGAGGAGGAGGAGGAGGAGGAGGAGGAGGGAGAAGGAGCAGGGAAGGATGGGGTGGAAAAGGGGAGGAGGATGAGGAGGAGGAGAAGGAGGAGGAAGAGGAGGGAGGGGGTGCTTGGGCACTTGGGCTCTCAGAGAGCCAGATGCTGCCAATTAACTTCTCCGGCCGCCACAGGGCTGCAGGGGGTAGAGTCTGGCACCTGTACCATCCAACTCCCACCCAGACACGCACACACACACACGCACACACACACACATCCACACACCCACACGCCCACACGTTGTTGTGGCTGGTGAGGGAGAAGAGGGCCACATGTTGCCTCAGAGCTCAGGAGACAAACACACACAAAAACACCTGCTGAACCCTCCCGACCTTTGCCTAAATAATCTTCTTTATTTCCCCTTCCAACCTCCCCTGCTGAGCAGAGACATGTGTCTGTGCACTGTGTGTGTGTGTGTGTGTGATCTTGTGAATGACCAGAACCTCCTCCATGGATTAAAGCTTTTCTCCTCTCACTCTCATGCGTGCGCGTGGTCAACTCGTTAGCTTAGCGGACAGCACCACAGCAACAAGGATCTGAAGGAGTCAAACCCAGGTTTTCCAGGCCAAGAACCTGCTTAGCGTTTAAGTTTCTCTCTCTCTCTCTCATTTGTGAGACGTGTCTTATTTTGAAATAAGATAAAAACAAATGAAGAGTACCATTATTGGAGATGTTGTCTGACTACTGGGAAAGAAATCAGCAGTGTGGAAGTATTTTGTAAGTATTTTATAAGTCTAATGCTGTGTAACTACTGTGTATGTAGTTTATGACATTTAAATACTCTGGTAACATAAACCCTGTAATAGTCAGACTGTATTACAATGGTTATTTTTATTAAGTTCCGAAAATGTTTTGTTTGAGACTGTAAACCGCATTTCATTTTAGTTTAATACACAAAATGTGGCACTCTGTTAGTCATATAGTCATTAAATAAACAGGTTGTTTTTCAAAGATGATTGAGTTCTGCAATCAAAATGTGAAATGACAATGCATTTGCTTTTTGTGATTTTATATGAATGAGAGTGATAAATCAGTATTAAATCAGCATGTGATATCATCTCATATTGATCGCTAGCTCCTGAACTGAATCAAAATCGTATCTTAGCAGAATTTGTAACATTGGCAAACACTGAGTCATTGCCCATTGAATCGATATTCAGTAATATACTGTGATGAAACTAGTGATTTACACCTCTGATGTTTATGTCGATTGGAGCCTCTGAATGTCTCCTTTACATCTTATAGATCGTTACAGGTACAAAGGGGGTTAAGAAAACGGATGGATGGCGGCTCAGAAGGCTTCGTGTTACCTCAGAGCTCAGGACGTGTGTCGATGCTCTGCAAACACAGGAGTGGCCACAACTTCCTCCGTGTGACGATGACCCTGGGATAAAAGGCTTTCTTCCTCTTCACTCTCTTTCACTCGCTCACCATACGTGTCTGAGTGCGTGTCTGTGCCTGCGTGTGTGTGTCCGTGGGTGCGCGCTGTCAGGCTGTGTTGGTGATTATACTAGACAGAAGGAATTACAGGCTATTACAGAAGAGAGCCTGTGGCTGCAGCACCCAGAGCTGCACTGCCCTTAAAGGCTTACGGCTCTCAAAAAGCCAGCCTATTATTCCCACCACAGCACACAGCTGCCCGCACAACGTCAAAGATATAAATAGAGAGAACGAGCACGAATCCACACTGTGATACAGCACTTGAGTTTTATGGTTTCATTTTTTTGTATAAAAAAAAAGAAAAGAAGAAGTTTTACTGGTAGAGATGGAAAAATAAGCAAAAGACATGTAGCATTTGAACATTTCGTAAACTCCTGCAATGTTGGCACAGACACAGGTCAGGCTCAGCCTGAAGGTCACTGCGACAGTCCAGCAGGAGAGAGACTGTCTTTCCTTGACTCCGGAGATACAGATGTCTGGGTCTTTTAGATCAAAACAGGAGCTATCGGGATGTTTCAGGTAAGTCTTAGCAGTAACACTATAGACAAAACGGTGACTAGAAGCTGAATAACGCTGATCCTGTGGGGAACTACTGAGCTCCACACCCAGTGTAAGTTACTATAAGAGGAACCCCCAGACGATTGTGAGGGCAGAACTGACTGCGCAGCACATGTATTTTATTAGTATTAATAACACTCCTGAGACTCTTCGAACCCCAGCGCACCTTCTCCTCCAACATAAGAACTCCAAAATTACAATCTCCAGAATAAAAAGCCTGGCTGGAAGTTTAAGGTCAGAGCAAATCAGTTCCACTGTCCATTCAGTTTTAAGACTTTTGTGAATTATTGTTTTGGGAAATGCAAACCTGGATAATTCTACACATCCACTTATCTCTATCAGTTCCAGTTCCCCTTGTGCGATGCATCTAAGTTGTTTATGTCTTGTTAGAAGTCTGTGTGCAGCAGCTCGATGGCGTGGGGGCGTGTCTCTTTAAGATTAATCTCAATCAGCCTCTGTGTTACATAACCTCAGAGACAGATATCTGCATGTTGTGTCGACTATCGATGCACACACGTCCTATCGATTGTGTCCACACCTACATAAGATCCATACAGGATGCCGGACGCCGGTCCACCTTCAGGTGTGGTCAGGAATATCCGATCATCCCACAGGGAGGCGTTTTCACCATGCGTCCCTCTCTGTCTGGATAATGTGTCCGCACACAGGCTGCATTTTAATACCGGTGTGAATGGGCTTCTGATTCAGGCAGAAAGCAACAGGCTGAGGTGCGGTACAGCTTATTCCTCTGCGCTCATTGTTCCTAAATCTATTAAAACCCCATCAGTGAGCTGCACGATTGCCCTGGGTGACATGTTCCTTCATTACAATGATGATGGACATAACAGTTTATTTAAGGATGGTCCCACACACATCAACACAGCCAACAATTACACTGGATGTGCAGAGCAGAGCAAAGCTCGGTCTTATTCTTTGGGTTTCTTGACAAATAGAGCAAAAATACAGAATAACACTCGTCAGTCCTGCTGAATTGTTTACCAGATATGAAATGGCATTTGGGCAGGGCTGACCTATAACGCCAAAGCCAAAAGTATTGGTTGATAGAAAAAAGTGAACTAAGATGAAAATGTTTTCATATGTGGAATTAGAATGGATGTTTTCCTCTGCGGCAGGGACATCAGTAAGGGATGAACATTGCCACTGAAAGCAACATGCCACTGAAAGCATTGATTTGAATGGAGCACAATGAGTACTCATAGCCAATACATCTAAACAAAACATGTCACAGATAGCTCCGCAACGTCCCGTCAGAGCCTTTAATCTTAAGAGGGGGAGGATGTGATGACACGTGACGTCTGCACACTCAGAAGTTCATCCGAGAAAATTCAATATCGAACAAGCCCAAACAAATAGAAACAACTCCAGAGACACGGAATGAAAAAATAAGTGTCCGACCTCTCTTGGGAGGAGGATGGATGGGTTGCACTGTGCGGGTTGCGTCAATTTGTTGTCAATACCGCGCTCACAATCTGACAGAAAACAAATATTCTGCTCATCTACTCATTTCTACGAGCTCCTGGAACGAGGCAAACTCTTCTGAACCCCAACTTTACGTTCGCGCGGAGGTAATTACTGGGTCCCCGATGTTACCTCTCAACAAATTAACAACGGTGGTCTCGTTATTCACAGCGCAGCCGCACTCACGTGTACGTACGGGCACATACCGGGCCCTGTCCATCAGAGGAGCCGGTCGCCTCGCCGTTCTGAGTGACAGATGACTTGTCACGGAGCTAAACGGGAGAATATTTTACTGCAGATTGAAAGAGGAGGGAAATGAGAGACGGGGAACAGAGGAAAGAAAAGAGAGAAATTGCTCCATTACACCAGAGAGGTAAATCATTCGATGTGCGGGAGATCACAGAATGACATTTACATTCACACACATGGTCACACGGGCAC
Source organism: Karalla daura (assembly GCA_029224185.1). Taxonomy (NCBI): domain Eukaryota; kingdom Metazoa; phylum Chordata; class Actinopteri; order Chaetodontiformes; family Leiognathidae; genus Karalla; species Karalla daura. The sequence goes on from CM055194.1 coordinate 17,770,369, forward strand.
ATGTATGAACATGAGTAGCCCGGTCCGTGCTTCTCGCTGCTCTCTCGCTCCGTGTTTCACACATATTTTAGTACTCATGCGTGATATGAGCACACACACACACGCACACATACACACACACGCACACACAGAGATCATCAGGACCCAGGCATTAGAAAAAAAGCTGAGAGGCTGGATCAATGTTGGACTCCGGTGATTAGCTTTAATTGAGGAAAAAGAGCTATGGGAACAAAGAAACATTATGACCTTTTCCCTGTCTGCACACGCCGGAGCACTAATAAGACACATTCACATAATATCATACTGACCAGAATCCACCTACCACATCAAAAGCATCTTCTCATAGGAACCGTATGCAAATGGATGGCACACAGAGAAAAACAAACCCTGCGGATAATTGACTATCCTTGCCATGTTTTTGTGCGTGAATGGCAATTTTCACTCTCCTGTCGAGTGCATGCTGATTATTCTATCAGACAAAAAGATTGGCAGTGTTTCACATCCCCGGTGCTGTGGAATGGCCTGTCTCGCTTTCTACCTCTCACGGCTCTTATTTCTCCCTTCCTACATCTCCTCTGTCTGTCTGTCTCCCTCTCTCCCTCTCCCTCTCTGTGCGTGTCAGTTTCTGACTGAGTCAAATACCACTTGTCAGGAGAGCGCGTTTGGACTGACATGAGATAAGAACAGACCAACTAGACAGTTATATGTTACTTCTCAGTGCAGCTGGACAGGGGCGTGAGACTGATGTATGTAAGTAAGTAATGCATGGATAATACAGAGGCCCGTACTGTCAAATTACAGAATTAGCACTGCTACTACTGCCTCTACTCCTATAGATGCTTGGTTAATGATTTCAGGTTTGAATGTTACTATATGTACAGTACGAGCTATGTCAAGGTGTTAGAACCGATCAATATTCTCACACTCCTGAGATTGTGGAGTCCACGGTCGGACAAATGATAATTACAGCCAGGATTCCAATGTCAAACTCTAAATTCACTATATTCACATGTATTGTGAGAGTGACTGTCTAAAACGTGTTTTTTTTCTCCTCAATTTTTACAAATAATGTTTTGCTATTAGTTTCATTCTAAGGGTGCACTCACCAAAATCAACCAATGTCAACTCTATGCCACTGCCATAGTTGTTGTTGGCATCGTCATGGTTACGTTTGACACATCGCCTACATAACCGTGCACGTACACATGCGTGACCAGGTGTCCCAACCGCACCGTGCCAGGGAAGTGGACCGTACTCAAGCACGGTCCACTTGCAGTCACAGCGGTAATAGAGTCTGGACTTTAGGGAGCAAACTTGCTTGGGCGAGGTATGAGTGCACCTGAAAAAAATAACCACCCTGAAGCAGGAAAAGGAGACAAGTGCTGGTTTCAGGAGTTCAACTGCACTCAACTGCATTAATGAGAGTAACAGTCTTAATTGCGACAGGAATGAATGTTCACAGGTTTAATTTTGCAAACTTTTACAGTATGCGAGTCGGAAGACACACATAACGGCAATGCTACTAAACTGTACTAGTAAATAATGCAACCTATGAATATGCACGCACCCACAACTGCCTCTCCATTATTCTAATTAAAATAAATGTAGCTGCGTGTGAGAAAATGCATTAATTTACCTAATCTACTGAGTTAGAGGAACTGTCAGAGAAAAAGGGATTGAACATACCTATGGACCAAGCCGACATTGTCTAGAGTTGTGCAGTGCTTTTCACACACTATGTTTGTGTGGAGTAATGGAGAGGGTTAAGAGAGATGACTGGAGAAAAAAAAAAGAAGAAAAAACGCCCTGGCTTTCATTTCCTTCTAAGGTCAAAACAACAACTGAGAAACTGTAAAGTATTGAGTCCTCTGTTTCAAAGACCGTAACAAATCACGGTTTGCCCGAGCTGTGGAAACCTTACTCCAAAGACGAGACATCGAGGGACACGGAAGCAAAATTTAATTTAATTTCATTCCAATGTCATTGCTCACCATGCAAGAACGCAGCTAATTCTGACTTTATACTTATTCCATTAATGTAGCATTAGAATTAATCTCCAATCACTTCCTCACAAGTAAATGCTCCAACTAACCAGTGAGATCACCAGCTGAGGTCAACGGCTCCAATTTATAGAGCCCGCAACCACCAGAATTTTGGGTGCACGCACTTTTCCTCTCAAACTTTGGAAATTATTAACAAGGATTTATCAAAAAACTGTACGGTACACTCCAATCTTCCATTGAGTCAGACCATGCATGCATATTCCAAATAGACTGTGCAATATCATAGAAGTTATTGCCACACGTTATTATTGTTTTATTTCCATATTTCTATGTCACAAAGTTAAAAAGTGAGGTGGATATTCAGAGGTGTGACATTCAAATTCCTATCATCTCATGATGATATCCGAGATAAACGTGTTTCAGGAATCAAAACATGACAAGGTAATTTGGGCACCCGATTGCATCCAGTTCATAACCGCGTGATAAATGAAGGCCCAGGTGAGCTTGACCTTCGATGTATGGACACCAAATTGTAATTCCATTCAGTTTCATCTGGAGAGATTCCCCCTCAAGGCGTTCCTGATGCATCACATCTGTCCATGCAGCCAGGTAAGTGGAGCTCATGATGCCTGCTGTCACAGGCTGCCAGCACCGGTGCAGAGGTTGACAGGCATATGAAGGCGGTACGAGCCGCAGTCGGCCAGGAGGAATTTCCTCCCGACTGCAGAGACGCAGCGCAGACCCTGAAATATGCTGGGAAATCTCTCCAGCCTGACTGGTGTTTAACCACAACATTAGTTCAAGGCTCACTTCTTTGGCTCAGAACCTATTGAAGGCGGTGGCTCCGCTGAAAAGAAAAACGCACGGGGCAGAGGTTGAATTGATCCTCTTTGAAGATGAGATTCCCGAGAAATTGGTTCCTGCTTTAATCAAATGGGTGCCTCTGTGAAATAGAAAGGGTTAATGTGAATAAGGCTCCCCCTCCACACACAACCATAGAAACCTGAAACACACTCTGTCTCTCTCTCTCTCTCTCTACGCACACACACACACACACACACACACACACACACACACACACACACAAAGCGATTATCACCAAAGGTACGTACGGCTTGCTTGTAGCTGCTCCCACAGGGAAACTTGCTGTACAGCTTCTCCACTCTCATTTTTCATTGTCTGCTTATGATGCCCCATGTGTGCACGCTGACTTTCATTTAACCCCTCGCATCACACACACACACACACACACACACAAAAAACACACGCTCACATGCATGTGCGATGCCGACTCCTCCCTTCTGTCTTCGTCTCTCTCTGAGAAACACACACATATTCTCTCTCTCACACACACACACGCACACATATGGTTCCTGCAGCACTTCTGCGTTGAAGTCAGGCTGTACTGGTTGTACCGGTGACTTTTTACATCCACCGTTACTCTGAGGTACAAAAGAACAGAGGTATTATAGCGTCCAGGGTTGCGGTAAATTTAGTGAAGGTGGTCTATATTCAAACAGTGAGTCAAATGGCCGTGACTGAGCACTTCATTTCCCTTTTTTTTTTCTTTTTTTTTTTTGAGGCAAAAATGTCCCAAGGCGACAAGAGAAAAGGGTAAAGCTATCCGGCTGAAGGTCTGCTTAGTCACTGGACAGCGTCGCTGTTCCAAATGCTGCACATGCATCCATTTGTATCAAAGGCCGCGCGGTCTTTTAGCTCCGAGACATGTTAGAAATCAGTAGCTTTCCATTACCCCTAGAAAGGCACAAAACCTAAATATCGCAATAAAAAAAAACAGTAATGGAAAGTGACTGCATTTAGAAAAACCTCTCAAACACAGCTGAAACATTTTCGTGCTTTCATTAAGTGTTTTTTCAGATGTGTCTGTACAGAAGTGTCATGGAAACACTTGCAGCTCATAGAGCATGATGTGAGGGGGTCTCTACATCAGATGAGATGACAAAGACTTTAAGGACTTTTCCACAGAAGACAAAACAGTGATTGCTCCAAAGACGGGGCAACAGCGGTAATGACAACTGAAATCACTAGTCCAAAGTTACGTCCAACGAAAGCGTTTTTAACATCCATCTTCTTCAAAGTCCCACAAAACAAGACTTTTGCAAGAATCACCGCTCTTTACTGGAAACACCTGCAAGTAGCAGCTGTAATTTGTCGCAATTTTAGAAAAGAGGCTTTTGTTTTGGTAAAAACCAAGAACACAACCAAAGGCCAAGGTCTTTCTCCAGGACTCAGTGACGTTGTGTTTCTGGTCTAGCTCGCTGCTCCTCTGCTGCTTCGGTCGTCTTCCTCGTCGTTGTTGCTGCTTCTCCGGGCTACATCATTTAACACCAAATTGCTTTTCTGTTCGGTCGCCGATTCCGAATGGATTCAAAGAAAGACGGTAATGTTGGCGGGAATAATATTACAGCTTTGATGCCGGACATGACCTTTATACGGTATTTGTCCACAACAAAAAAAAAAAACAAAAAAACTATGATGCATGAGGAATACATTGTTCTGAGCAGCAGGGAGCAATGTTCCTGCTCTGACAGCGCGGCCCTAGAGACGGTAATGTGTGTCTGTCTGCACCGCCGCATTAGTCCGCTCTGAAAATAACTCAACAACTTTTCCTGTATTTGAACAAATATTCTTCCATCTTCACAGCGTTTACCTCTAGCGAATCTGCTTTAGAAGTATCACTCAGCATTTCTGACTGGATCAGAGTGATACAAACAACACCTAAAATAATGCACTGTGGTCATTTCTTCTTCTTTTTATTCCCTGCATAAAAGCGACAAAGGAACATAGCTGTACACACCAATATGCTGTCAAATCGAAAACAGGCTCACTGAGGAGCTTTCCGGGGACAAAAGAATGAATTAGGCTCCTAATTACAGGGCTACAGACAGTCTAATGGTATGAGAGTTATTTGATAATTGTTACCTTAATGCTGAAAAGTTACACATCGCATTGTTCGCATTCTGGGTTGAGATTATCGCAGGAGGAAAGGAGAGTTAAAAGGTGATTTGTGAACTCCGCGGAGAGTATATTTTTACCTCACAGTCTTCCTTACAGGTAAGAGTGTATCTCAGCGGCAAATGCAATTTCCCATACGGTTTCATGAATATGTGGCGCCCCAGGAGCAGCTGCGATAATTAATCAGGTGAAAACTCTGAATGAAATCCTATATCTGAGTTTAACTTTGGTATTTATCGCTGGGGGCAAAGTTTGCTCTTACCACACTACACCTTGCTGCCCTTTTTCTGTCATCATGATGTGAATGTGTTAACATATACTGGTGTGTTCGCACTGTGTGTGTGTGTGTGTGTGTGTGTGTGTGTGTACTGATTGATGCCTTCCAGGGCAGGAGCGTGATTGAAACACCTCCTCACCATAAAGCTGTCGTGCGTGTGATGGAGTCGCAGGGTCATTTTATGCATCACACCTGTCCCCCTTCCTCCCCACGCTGGTGACACGCAATCAAATAGGAAAATGGGCATATATGTTTTCCTGGCCTTGAGAGCGCTTGTGTGGAGGGTGATATTTATATGTGTGCCTGTGCCTGTGTGTGTGTGTGTGTGTGTGTGTGGGTGGTGACTTCAGGGGCAGACATGCCTTTTAGAATGGTATTTGGTTAATACACAACTAATCTGCTCCAGTAAATACATTTTAATGGAAGTATAGTGTTGATATAGTCGTTTAATGTGAGGTTTAATTTGAATGTTAATTAATAAAAACTCACGTTACGGCTCAGTAAAATGTTCACTTACAATTAATTTCCTTTCTTTTACATAAAAACACATTCACAGAGATTTAAGCATGATTCAAGATGGTTTAGCTGCCACCATAAGAGTTCCCTACTTACCATGGCATAAGTGTTGTTTTCTATCTGATCTACAATGGAGAGAAGTGTTGACTCTGTCACAATTCAGCCTCCGCCCCAACAACCTCCCTTTGGCAGCATCGTGCTGCATAAACATGGTTTTCTTCACTCAAAGGTTCTTTAGAACAAAACCCAGGCAGCAATTTTGTTGTCACCACGGCGTAAGTATGAATACAATTAAGTAATATCCAAACGCATCCTGAAAGACGAGGTGGTCGTGTGTGAGAGGAATGACGAGGAGAACAAGGGAGGACTGAGGACGACGTGACAAACAGCCTTCCCTGATCTAACGATCGGAGTGACAGCACATCTGACTGCCTCTCTCATAATATTTTTCACACCGATACTGAGTCACAGTGTAGGAGGACGGACCTATCCGCTCAGGAACATTTGGGAATCCAGCCTGAGATCTAAAAATAGCCCAGAAAGGCCCCCTCAAATAATGACCCTGGCTGCCTGCCGTAGTGTCTGAGGCTGGCAAGACAAACGACATCCATTCCCGCTCGGTGCCTTTAATCAGCTTGTGATAATTAACGCCACACTCCATTGGCCAAACAAATATCTTTGTCAAGGTGCTCGTTGCTGTACAAGTTCTCCTCCTGTTCTCATAGACAAGACAACCAGCCACTCTTTAATTGCCTTAAATTTCTTGTAGTCGTGTTATCGTGGACTTTACCTGGCTCTTGTAGTCGCCTCGTTTGCCTCCTCCTTCCCTCACAACAAGTACATAAAATATCCCATCCCGCTGTTGGCCAGTGGTGGTGGCATCAGACTTTAATAAAGTGAACGACCTTGTGGGATTGCAGAGGGGATAGATTAAGTTTGCCTTCCCTACTGGCAGAAGCAGCCACCTCTGTGGGGTTTCTTATCTGGAGCTTTACTTAATTACCTGCTTTAATTCTAACATTCTCTAAAATGACCCCTCGCCACGATGAGACAACCTGTTTTAATTAAACAAATGAATACGTCTCTTATCGGTCGGGATCAGAGCTCTCGTTTGTCACAGTAACAGTTAAGGATGCCGCCGATGATCACGTTATCTGAGACTTGGCCTGGGTTTCACCACACACAGAGGAAGGAGCGGCCGATGCTATCTGACTACTGTATATGGTACTGTAGAGATACGGGAAGATTACAAACAGGCCCCATTAGATATACCAGACATGTCCACTTAGTCACATTGTAATCTGATGAGAGTCATAAATGCAGCTATGCATCTCTTATGAAAAAAAAAAACACAACAAAAAAAAAAGGTTTGTAGCCTGAGGCGACAAAGTCAGAGAGCGGGGGACAGAACTGAAAACATTCTACGAAACAAACACGAAAAAAAGAGGGGGAAAGTACAACAAACCGGGAAGAAAACCCAAAAATAGTCTACAAGCTATTCCCAAAGTCACTGACACCGGCCAGCTTGTTTATGGTGGTTATATAACAATATTTTAGAGTGTGCAGAGGGTTCCTGTGCAGCGCTGCCTGACCAAATTTAATGGGAGAAGTGTCAGAGAAGCCATTATACCAGCGGGGGCACACACAGCCCTATTACATATGGCTGCTGGCTGCTAATGTGTATTAGCAGGAGACAGAGGAAGAAAGGTGAAGATAAGTGATTTTGCAGTAGCTGGCTAAGTAGGACAAAGGAGGGAGGGGAGTGTGTTAGGGAGGGTGAGATGGAGAAACAAGACTGGAGAATGGTCACCACGAGGACCCGAGTGGGAACAATGCTGCAGTTGCTTATTAGCCGAGTCGAGGTGCGAAGAAGGGCATGATTAAAGCTCAGTGTGGGAGGGAGCGGAGCTCGGCTAACTTCTGTAACATCAACGCGTTTAAGGGGTGCTTCAGTCCTGCTGACAAACCGTACGGGAGATCCCTTCTTGATAAAAAGGAGGAAAAACACATGAAGCAAACTGTGATGAAAACTCAGCAAAGAGCATCTTAACCCCAACGATAACTGGTTATCCAATATATATATATTTGTATATATATATATATGAAAGTGAAGAGTCTAACTCTTCTAAATCAGAACCAGAGTGCTGGAGCATCTCAACGCACCAACCACTAAAACAAGGTGACAGCCAGTATTTTCTGTCGGTTAATAATTTAGCAGAGGATTGAAGGCTGCTCTTGGCAAGAAAGTGTGAGTTTGCTGTGTTTGTGTCTGTCAGCAGCAAAATTCCGCAAAAACACTGTGTTTTTCTACTGAAGGGGGCACCTTGCCCGGCCCAAGGAATCCCAAATGGACTGAAAAAAAAAAAAAACAGTGGAGCGCCGTGCCTTTCTGCCAAACACATTAGCTCTTGTTCTTTATTTAAGCCTTTGTCAAACTATCTGTGGTGCTCCACGCGCACAGCCACTTTATTCGAGGGCTAACTGGCCAAGTTTGGCCACTCGACACCGGCGGCTGTACGAGCGCGTTGTTATTAAAGGAGTGAGGAGGCTCCTCAGCTTGGTCTTTGACAGCCCCCTTGAACTCTGTGGGCCCGGTGATAAAGTGGCTTGATGAGTGGGCAATCTCTGTCTGCCAGCTGCTGGTCTGGCCAGGGGAGCTGGGCAGGTGCCAGAGTGAGTGAAGACCCGCTCCGCACAAACACAAACACACACACACACACACACACATAGACACACACACACACACATGCGCATCAGGGCTGCGAGACATTCAGATTTGAACTAGGAATGACTCTTGGATTTCAATTTAATTCCTGAATTTGAGTTGAACTGAGGGAGACGTTGTATCTCAATTTGTGTTTGGTACTGTCGTCTCACAGCAGGAAGGACCTGGTTTCGACTCCTGGGTTGGACCAAGGGCCTTTCTGTGTGGAGTTTACATGTTCTAGCCATGTCCAAGTGTGACTTCTCTGGGCACACTGGTTTCCTCCCACAGTCCAAAAACGTGCATGTTTAGGTTGATTGGAGAGTCTAAATTAACTCTAAGATTCAATGCATCCTTTCCTCTGAGTGTCTGAGCAGAAATTATCGGTTCGATTCCTATCTATCTATCTATCTATCTATCTATCTATCTATCTATCTATCTATCTATCTATCTATCTATCTATCTATCTATCTATCTATCTATCTATCTATCTATCTATCTATCTATCTATCTATCTATCTATCTATCTATCTATCTATCTATCTATCTATCTATCTATCTATCTATCTATCTATCTATCTATCTATCTATCTATCTATCTATCTATCTATCTATATTCCAGCTCATGAACTGAATGAAGATCAAATCTTTAGCTCTGAATTCCCACTTTCCGGGTGCACCGGGGAATGTGAATGTACACTGGTGTTATCTGGACCTGAATAACTGCGGGTTTTGTAAAAGTCAACATATGAAGCCCCTGTTGTGGCTGAGATACAGACATTCACAGTGCCGATCAAATACGCATTCACCCAGTTTTAACGGCGGCTTATCAGGCCTGAGACCTGGGGATGTGACGTCGGCTGCTGTGAGGAGAGCTGCGGTCGAGGGTCTTTAGGGCCGATTCCCTGGAGAGCAGCGCCTGTGAGTGTCAGGCTTGCATGTGAATTTCAATATTTAAATCCCAGTCACACTTCAGGAAAAAAAATCATAACAAATTCAAACTCCAACCTGCCTACTGAATGCATTAAAAAAAAAACATTTCTATTTATATATTCATTCATTTTTACAGCCGGCTGAGCACAATGCATCACTGGGCCCCTATGCCTTCACTCTATAGGCTCCATCTCTGGCTCCATCTCTGTCTCCACTACCAGCCTACTGGAGTGGCTCCAGCTCACACAGCCCACGGACCTCAGCATCTTGTAGATGTTCCTTCAAATGATGCTCAGAAAATGTTTAGTGGATTATTGAAAATGTTCTTGAATTAATATTTTACTGATTAAATTTTGTGGATTTAGAGATTTCAGCGCTCGACCCTGAGCAAAATATCTCAACAACTGTTTAATGGATTTCCAAGATGTTTCTACTGTTGTGACCTGGATGGATGGATGGATGGATGGATGACAGATAGATAGATAGATAGATAGATAGATAGATAGATAGATAGATAGATAGATAGATAGATAGATAGATAGATAGATAGATAGATAGATATGAAGTGATCTATTTAGACTTTCATCGATTACGAAACAACATTTTTGGAAAAAATAACCATATTGTGTCAGAAACTATGTTATCTCCACAAATAAACAGAGGTATTTGACTTGTGATGCTATTCGACGGTCTGAGCGCTGTCCAGGAGTTGAGATGTCGAGGAGAACAGGTGCAACCGAATCCGTACTCTCTGCTCCATGCATATTCAGATTTCATCAACCTGTGGATCCTAAACAGATTAGAGGTTTGTCTGTTGACATTTATGGCTTTCAAAACCCGAGCGTGGAGCTTTCTGGCTGATTGCGCCGACATGTCAGCTGATGATTCAGGAAGTGGGGAAACACATGAGCAGATTGGACGGCATTGTTCGCTAAATGACGAGATCTGTCTTCCTCTCCGCCTCCTTAATTATCTTCCTCGGTTATAATTACACGTGTGAAGGTCCAGAGGACAATCACTGTTGTGCCTGTTCTGTCTGCTCGCTGAAGTTGAGATGAGATAGGCAGGAGATCCTGCGAGGACTGACACCGGCTGTTAATGAAGGTTAATGTCTCCTGTTTCAAAATCACGAGCTTTCATTACCAGAATAAGGAGGAATCTGCATAAATGATCACGTCTGATTAGCACCGCCACTGTAAGCATCTGCCGCACAACGACGCGGCGTCGGGACGCGACAGAGTCGAAATAAACGCCGCTAAGTCGTCCTTTACACCAGAGTGATCGTTCCTCAAAAGCCACAGTGATGCCAGCCATAAACAGCCCACAGTTAGGACACACTGGAGGCTTTCATTAAGAGCGGCGATGACTGAGAGCAGCCAGCGACCTGGGGGTCCTTAAGCAGCCTTGTAATTCTCTCTTAATGAAGCCGATGAATAAATGATTTGAGGCGCCGTGCATGAGGAGTCAGATCCCCCGTCAGCATGTCTCCGTGGGGTTAGCGGGGACCTCGGGGGGGGGGAGCCGTCTCCGCCTTCTTCCTCCTCCCCTCCTCCTCCTCCACTATCTTTTAATCCCCACTATTTATTTATTTATTTATGTATTTTTTGCAGCTGTCCTCTCCCCTCCATTCGTCTCTCTCACCTACAACCCGTCTCCCGCCCCCTTACTCTGCCTCCTCGCCGCACACCTCCCCTCCCACCCCGCTGTCTGTGATCCTAATCTCTGAAACATCTTTTCCTGGACTGTGGGAGTTGGCAGATAGCGAAGGCCACCGTCAGACTCTGACTGACTCATCCCGTCATAAACAACTGGTGGGTGTCGGCACGCTGGCCGCCCTCCAGTTTCAGACACGCTCATTTTGACAGGTCATTTTTTTTTCATGACGCTGATTGTTGTTTTCCCTGTTATTGTTTTTCTTCCCCTTTACTTCAGACGCGGGGGTAAAAGTGCAACTCTCTGAGATCAGGCAATCTTACTCTCTGGGACAGAAAACAAAGATGACAGTAATAAAAAGGAGAACCAATTGCTTTTTCATTTCATTTCCACTGGGAAATCAGGCAGAGGGAGGAATAAAGGAGCTATAATAATAAAGTTTAAGAAGAAGGGGCCTATGGCTCTCCATTCCCTAAGCAAACCGCAAGCAGTGGCCACTGTGGACAGAACAGTTGCTCAGGGTCATCCACGTTATTGGAGGGACGGCAAGTGGATGTGAGGCCAGCAGCAGGATCGAGGAAAACACTCGAGCTTCAGCTGAGGGCGATACGGGACTGACTCGAGCCAAGACACAGAGCGGACAAATTCACCTCTGTGTTATCCCAGCATTACACCGATTTCTTCATTTATCTTAATTTAGGAGAGGGTGAAGACCTTCCCTCTTTATGTATATTATACTTCTTTTATTTTTACGAGAAAACAGACTAAAAGTGACCAAGAAGAGGGAAAAGCTCTGAGAGGTTAGAGATTAAAGTCTGTAACTGTTCCCAAAAGTGGATGCTGGTAGTTAACATAATTCTACTTAACCAGGGTGTTTCTTTTTTGTTTTTTTTTTCCAAAACGGTGCACCATTCGATGCCGTGGCATCGTTATATTGCTCATTACGGTGGCACATAGTGCAGCTATCTCCACATGAACATCCAAGTTAATGGGCCACAATAAAGACACCACTGTCTTCATTTTATGGCTCAGTTTTCTAATGGCCTACTTGGCTTTCTCGCCAGTTCTCTCCGAGGAGCCATCTAGGTCTCTTTAAGACCTCTGATATTCTCCACACACTTTTTCCTCCCGGCCCATGTCTCCCTGCATCCATTCCTCCGCTCTTCCTCATTCCGATCCCCCTGCCTCCGTCACTGACAGCCACGGGCAGAGCGCGCTAGCCCGGGGCCTTTTCCTCTGCCTTTAGTTTCATTAGCGGGCCCCAGATGCTTCGCTGCTTACAAAATTATGAAGGGCCAAAGCCAACCGCCTCCAGATGGGACCCATCTATATTCAGATGAGCTGTTTCCTCACATTCAGAGCAATCCCACACTGATGTCCTACAGTGTCGTCAACAAACATGCTGACAAACACAAACACAAGCGAGAACAAACAGATGCAAACATTCGCAGAGGAGCCGGGTACACGTGCCACGCACACGCAGGACCACCCAGGCACGCACGCACACACACACACACACACACACAAACACACACACATCATAGCTGCCCGGCTGGATAGCATCGCTCTTTCTATTGGAAAACAATAGCTGTGTCGCTGCACTGTGGTTCACGCGGTAAGCTAGGCTTTTATCCTGCATCGCATGGTGGACAGTGATGCCGAGGCACTTTTTTTAAAAAATGGTCCTTTTTACCAATCGATAGAGACACTGACAATTCAACTGTGGGCTCTCTCAGAAACATTTCAAATATTGTAAGAGAAAAAAAAAACTGCAAATACCAAAACAACAGGCCACGTGATGCAGAGGGTATAGCTAGTTTGAAGTTGAGGTTTAACATCTTCATAAAAAGGTTAAAGGTTTTTAAGTGATGTTAATTCAAGTTTGAGTTTGCAGAATGTGTCATGTTACGGTCCGTTGGTGTATAGCACTGGGTTCGAATCCCAGATCAGACCAACAGCCTTTCAGTGAGTTTCCATGTGCTCTACGTGTCTATATGCTTTCTCCAGATGCATACTGAATGTGAAAATGAGTGTGTGCATTACTATAGACGGTCTCTGTGACATCACCCATACAACTCTGACAACTGTCTCAGTGTGTGTGACTCTGACTCACCTCTGACTAATGTAAAAATAGGAGAAGTGGAGGGTTGGTAGTGATGATGATGACGCTGTCACTCAAATAGATGCACCAAGAAGACAAATCTTATGTAACTTGAAGCCATCGTATTATTACCAGTCACCATCATAGTAAGGACATTTACACTGGTTAAAAAATATGTTAAAAGAAAAATTATTTTGAATCCAAAACAAATAATGTAGTTTTCAATGTTTTTGTACTACAACCAATTACCAGCAGCACAGCATCTTCACTAATAGGCCTCAGTGTGTGTGTGTGTGTGTGCATGTGAAATACATTTTTTACTCACAAGCAAGACTCACGTATGCAGCATCACCTGTCCAGCCTGCTAACGAGCTTTAAAATGTTGTTTACTCTTCACACTACCATTAACACATAGTGATTCCAAGTACATTTGATTTGGCATCAAAATGAATCTCGAGCTCAAATTGATTCAAGCAGGCCAGACACTTTCAGCGAGGCTGTATTCTTAACTACTGAACCTATGTTCTTAACTAGAGAAGATAAAATCTTTATGACAAAAATAATGTGTTTTTTGCCAGGCTAGATTGATTAAAATGTTAAAAATATAATCAAATAAATTTAGACTAAAAAAGCTGATAATAAATATTCAGACTTGTCAAGTCAACTAAAAGTACTTTGAGTAGTAAACAACATAAACATCAAGCAGAACCATTTAAAGCGCATGAAGAAGATGAGAAATGTATTAATAAAAGTTAGCGAGGCAAGACCTGATAAGAACTGCAGTCAAAGATATACATCTGAAACTATCATATGGTAGTTCGAGCTATACTATAAAAACTTGAACATCATTTCATAATTGGTCCAATGTGTGTCAACTGTGCGCTACTGTTGCATAATTTTGATGCAGACAATGGGTCGAGCTCAGCACGGTAATCAACTCTTCATCTTTCTACTTTTTTTTTCTTTCCTTTTCCTCTTCTCACATCCTTTCCCCTTGTAACTTTAACTCTGCTGCAGTAATTAAATCACAGCCGTGAGTTTTGAGACAACTAAATCCCCTGAACTTCACACTCCATTTCACCGCTCACATCTCTGACACCCAGACGCATTCGAGCAGCGCAGAGAGGACACCCATTTCAATGCAATCATACAGGCAACACATCCATGAAACTGTCTCCACACACACACACACACACACACACACACACACACACACACACACACACACACACACACACACACACACACACACACAACACACACACACGAAACCCACAGTGAAAGCAAAGATGTAGACGTTTGGACAGAGTAATAGAGGCAGATACTCAAATGTCAGCTGGCTAAAACAAAAGACTATTGAGAGCTAATGGACGTTGTGTGTGAATCTGAGATGGATCCAAAACAGAGAGAATTTGTGGAGCAAGAGCAAGACATGAAAGTCGCTGAGAGGCAAATGCAGTAAGGTGACAGATATGTTCTGCTTTAATAGTAGTCCTGTTTCAGTCCTGGTTACTTCAACTCACCAACCAGTTAAGAACCGGTTGCTTTTCCGCCAGTCACGTCAATACTTCTCATTACCACTGGCCCAAATGTAGAAACCACACTGGTGGATTACGCCACTGTACTTTTACATCAGTAACTGAAAACATACAGGAACAGGAGAGCAAGAGAGTCATTGCTAACAGCAGTGCGGTTGCGGAGTTGCAGTCTGTCCCTGTGGACCAAGTTGAGGATATTAAGATGTGGACTTTTTCTTGCCTGCTTATGGATGTTTTGACCAAAATCCATTTTTTGGTCCCTACAGACTTTCTTTCACTTTTATAGCTGTCATTTCACAACTTCTCTAGCACAGGAAGAGAAAGAAAATGGCTGACTTGTTTTCATTGTTCTCTGATATCAGAAGTTCTTCCTTGTGGCCCAGCAAAGAGGGAAGTGGTTCCACTCTGGAACCTTTTTATGGGAGCCAGTTTGGAAAGAAGGATTCCAAAGTTAACACTGTTTAGCATTGCTTCGGTGGAGAAAGTTGCTGGTGATGAAAAGGAAGAGGGGAACTGTTTCATGAGTCCACCGTATTACCTGTATTAAAGATACAGGCTGAAGCAATTGGGGAGCAGGAACCTGCACCACACATGGACGTTGACTGAGCTGAGCCATCTGATTTTATTACAGTGTCTGCCACACACACACACACACACACACACACACACACACACACACACACACACACACACACACACACACACACAGAATCCTGTCTTGGTCAGGATGTAGATATCAACCAGTCCTAGAGAGTGTCCAAATATGTCCCGTAAACACCTGACAGCATGGCTTTGTGGAATCGCTGAGATACCCATAATCCTTTAGTTGGAGTCAGGGGGTCAACTCGCCATCGTGCTGAGCACACCCAATAAGCTTCAAACAGCCTCCTCCGGCAGTATTCTGCACAGCACGCAGGCCGGGCTGCTGTATGTGCAATGTAAATCCTTGACAGGGACGAGGGTGCGAGGAAGAGCCGTTGAGGAATTTGTCTTTGTGTCACGCTGGGCAAAACATTTAGCGACGTTCCTGGGATCAGGCTGCCTGAACAAAAGGCGGAGGGAGGAGAAGGGCGGGGGGGGAGGGGGAGGGGGGGTGAAGGTGAGGTCTTCCGCCTTACAATACTGAAAGCAGCCGCTGACTTACAGTACAGTAATCAGGGGACTGCTGGCTGCAGAAAAACTGCAACGCCTCACCTAGTTCATTATAAGATGACACAACCAATTTGTACCACTGCCTGCTGCAATCTACCAAATCTCCCCTGACAAAAGCATTTAGATTAGAGCACTTTCAGGGAGGGCTGCGCTGACATGCGTACCCAGCCTGTAAAAGGGGAAATGAAGTGCCTTTTTAATTCTCCTCCAGGCAAACATAAAACTGTCCAGGTAAGTCATTTGTGGGTTGAATGGAGAGCTGGAAGCAAGTTGCTTCTCTGACTCAATACCCCTTTCGCTTGCCCTCAACCCCCCCCCCCCCCCCCCCCCCCTCCTCCATCCCTCTTTTCTTCCATTTTCTTTGCAGGAAATTGCCACAAACACGTGCTCTTGTGCACAAATGCAGCAGACACTCGCGCGCATCCTTATCCTCATCTAGAAGATTATTAATCTATTTGTTACATTTTGTCCCATTATTTCCCCCACATAATCCTCTTTCACTTCCTGTGGCAGCATGCTAATGAGTTTCTGTGAATAAGGAAGCCGCTCATGCTGTTGATTGTTCCGATTGGTGCGGCTCCCCTCCCTCCCTATCTCCCGGTCTCTCCTCCTACAGTTTGTCCTGCTCTGAGGAATAAAGTCTCCCAGACGAGGGAGGAAAAGTGGAAATGGGAAGAGGTGCTGCTTTTATCTAATAAAACAGAGCTTTGTGATCACTTTCCTCTTTCAAGTCTTAAAAGACGACTGGAGTGAAGTGGAAAAGGGAACGTAATCGCACTGGAATATGAACACTGATCCACATTTTTTTGCATTTGAGTTACCAAATCAGTCTCACAGCCTCAGCACATCAGGTATTCTCTTTCTCATCTTCCGAATATTCACCCAGATTCATACATCACTCCATTTCCTCTCGGCGGTCCAACTGGTGACAGATAATTAGGTGTGTGTGTGTGTGTGTGCGGCTCTCAGTTTCCCATGCGCTTGGTTTTTATTAAAAGATTTTGTCCGTCTCCCTTATTGCACAGACAATGTTGACGGAGAGAGAACATCATATATAACACTTTTTTTTTTCTTTTTTAATCTAGGAACCTTATATGAAACCCATAGAGCGGCTGTCGGATGATTGCTACAGTTCCCACTCCAAAACGGGCTCAAGAGCGAGGAAACGGCACAGCACATAGTCTCCGTTTTAAATTAAACGCGCACGCCAGCACGCAGAGACACTGGCCTCAGGCAACCGTATAGGTGTAATAAAAACAATGTTACAGTGAAACGTCGCAAAATTGAGAAACATGGATGTGGAGAGGCAGTAAAGCTACTCCGGTCTCTGGAGGGAGACGGTGAATGTGGGGAGATCCATTTTTTTCTTTCCACCTCAAGTCTAACAAGCATGACCACAGGGAGATGAGCATAGAGGGGATATAAGTGAGACATCGGCACTAAATATCAACAAGAATTGGTTGCAATATAAGTCAACAGCCATAAAGGGAATTTATTTCTTTCAATACATCGTTTTTTTTAATACCGAACAAGCAAATCAGGCATTGTTTAATACCACTGAGACACTTTTTGCAAGAGATAATCTTTGTTATTACATTCTGCGGGCACTTTAACTGTGATTTGTCTCGTCTTATGTGGGAGGCAGACACGTTTCTGTTTCCATTTCCCACTGTGGGTACTTACATATGTGTGGCAGTTTGCATGTGTGCGTGATCCGGGTCAGTGGACAAGGTGGCGGCGGTGAAGGCCCGGGTTGGGAGCCGGGGGGGAGCCGAGGGTCGCGGGACGCTTTTATGAAGCGAGTCCGTTTGGAAATGAATCGTTAGGCCTGATTTTATAGCTCAAATTACCCGACTCGGTCCTTGTCCTGTTTGCCCTTAATTAACAAGCGTTCAATTCCCCTAATAATTAGCACAAGCTATTAGCTATTTTACATCACTCTTCATTTGTCGACAATTAAAAGGTCTATTATTAAAAGGCACGCCACATGGTTAATTGGACAAAGTGGCTCGGTCGGCGGGGGGAAGCGAGGGATGAGGAGAGCGCGGACTCGCCGGGCGTCAGAGAAGGTCTGCAGCGCTTCTCCAGACAACCTTTACAGTCTGACTGTCTTCAGTTTGCTGCCTGACACTCCGTCCTCCAGAGAGAGACCATCTCCCTCTCCACCGTCACTCGCTCGCAGCGTTCACACACAGACAGCCCGGCTCAGTTGCGTGGCGGCCAGAGGACGAGGAGCCGCGCCTGTGTGTGTGTGTGTGTGTGTGTGTGTGTGTGTGTGTGTGTGTGTGTGTGTGTGTGGAGCTGGAAACAGAGTTTCAGCAGAGGGCTGACGGGTGCAGTTTCCTTCAGCCTGCAAGGCCGAGGTGCAGATTGTATGAGAAATGTGAGGGTTTCTACATGAAGGACAGTTCTGATCCGCTTCCCCTCCTGCTGGTTGCTGTTTCTGCGGTAACCACATTACCTCACATCCCGAGTTTGTTCAGCTTCCCTCCAAATTCTGTTGACATTTGGCCTTTATAAGTAATCTGCATGTGAAACCGCTGGACTGAAGCATTGCTCCCCTGAATTTTCTGTTTAGTCCATCTGTCTGCATTGCTACCAGGAGTGGAGTCTCTCTCTTTATATTTGGCTAGTTTTTAGGAATAGGAATAGGAATTACTTTATTGATCAGCAGAGAGGAATTCATTTGTCTGGTAACCCGTTT
This sequence comes from Karalla daura, assembly GCA_029224185.1. NCBI lineage: Eukaryota > Metazoa > Chordata > Actinopteri > Chaetodontiformes > Leiognathidae > Karalla > Karalla daura. The sequence goes on from CM055194.1 coordinate 17,788,926, forward strand.
TACATTTGCAGAAGAATTAAAAATCCTGCTGATTGTACTCTAGGCACAAAGGATCTTCTATGTCTTTCTGTCCTACATCGAAGAGAGAGGAGCCATTTTTTGATCCATCAAAGTGGAGTTGTGAGCGGCTTCTTACCCTCTTTTTCTGATCTTTTTACAGTATAGCCCAATTAGGAGCGCTTTCTTACACAGATTGTGACTTTAAACACTCTGCAAGCTTCTGAGATTATACCAGCTTTATGACTGCATTTCTATATTTTGACCTCAGCCTGCTCCTCTGGAGCTTTCTTTCTGCTGATTACCAAGAGAGACTCTCAAGAGAGACACTTTGTTGTGTCATAGCTTGTTTGGTCATTAAAGACCTTGGTTGCCATGAGTGTGCATTCATTATTTCACACACTTTGTACCTTGACAGTGTAACGAGGGTCTCTCCGGCTCTCGTAAAGCGAAGCAAGAGGACACGCTGACAGGTCACCATTTCACAAAAAGGCACACGCATTCATATCATATCATTCAAACTCACACCTAGAGACACCTTAGAGTCTCCATTTAGCCCAAACATGCATATTTTTGGAGTGTGGAAGAAACCATGGAGTACCCAGAGAAAACCCAATGAGAACATGTAAGCAGAAAAGCCTTTGAACCAACCAGGGATCAAACCCAATACCTCTTTTTATGAAGCCGTAGTACAAACCAAAACAAATATGAATGGGTCACATCCCTTTTCTGCAGCTTTGATCTTTCTGTAATTTCCCTTGATTTCATTATAGTCACATAATAGTTTTAACACACTGAAAACTAAAAAATAGTTCTATATGAGCGACATATATATTTCTACAACAATGAGTGGTTATGAAAAAGTATTTTAAACAAAGAGGTGAAAGGTCAAACAGGCCAGAAGTGACTTTTCAGGAGAAAACACTATAAAGAGAGGCAAAGGTGAGTGAGTAGAGAAAGGCCGGTCAGCGGAGGTATCCTCTCTCTTCCTCTCACCCTTCCTCACCTCTACTCACCCCTCGCTCTCTACCAGGGCTTAACAAGTGGCAGGGGAAGCAAGCAGGCCAGAGCCGTGCTGATTGACAGAACAATTACTGCTACCATGCACCCCGATGGAGAGGAAGACGTCTCCAAATAGAATTTCACTACGCTGTTGCATCACACGCTTACAGGAAGGGGTTTTGGTAGGAAAGCAAAATTGCCCTGGCTGACTGACTGTCTGTCTGTCTGACTGTCTGTCTGTCTGAGTGACTGTTTGTCTGACTGACTGATTGACTGACAGACTGACTAGGAGCTGAGTGCAACTGCTTCAAAAGCACTGCGCTGTGTTTTCTTTTTTTTTTTTTGCTGCTCGCCATAAAAAGAGCAGAAAAAGCGTTTACCCTTGATCAAGGTTGGCTGGTTCTAACTTTAGAAGCGATGTTTGGCAACCCGTTTCCTCCAAGTCTGACTGTTCATCTGTTAGCTCCGTTAGAGGTGCAGTTATTTTTATCCACCCACCCACTGACTGACAAAGAAACGGAAAAGTGGTTAATTAAAAGACTCCACACAGCAGAGCGGGCGCAATATACTATACATCACAAATATAATGGGCTGGAAATTATGTAAGGACAAGTATCTGAGATGGCGAGGTTAGACGGCGTGTCTCTGCAGCATCGCTCTGCTGAGTCACGGTCTTCACGTCACACAGACTGACACAAAGTTTGCTGGCATTTCTTTTCTTTAAAAGCTAAATCAGTAAATCAATAACTTGATCAACATGCTTCATATTACGCTATTAAGACGACTAAATTGATCATTTTGTCTATTTAGAGAGTAGAATTTGAGACAATCCTATATACAGTATTGATATTACTTAATTGAATATGTGTTTTGACATTGATTCACAGCAAGAAAGGCTCGGGTTCAACTTCAACTCCTGGGTTGGACTGAGGCTCATTTTATGTTGTTTTTTTGTTTTTGCTTTTGTTTGTTTCTGGATACTCTGGAATCCTCTAGCAGTCCAAAAACATGCACGTTTAGGTTGACTGGAGAATGGAAATCACTTGTATTATCACAGTATTTTTTCTTTCTAAATAAAAGTAATATATCTTAAATATTGACAAAATACAATTGCTACGTGCAGGTGTTTTGCCTTTGGTGTGTTTGCCTCATAAAGTCAAATCTCAACATCGCGTAATTCTCTTAAAATATCTTCCCCCCAGACTCATCTTTGACGGATGTTCAAAACATTTTTGCATTTCCAAGTTTTATGAGATTTTCTGATTAGATTTAGAAGAACTGGTCATGTGACCCCCATGTGTCATGTCTCTGCCTAAAAACTGTCCCCAAGTTTTTGCAATACATTTCAATGCTGACATGAGAGTTTAAGATTGTTTTAATGAGATTTTTCACAAGGTAAGTGTTTCCAATGCCAGCCTTTACTATTATAGTTGGGTATTGGACATGTCTAGGGTTATGTGAGTGAGTGAGAGAGTGATGTGACCTGTCCAGGGTTTATCCTCTACCATCGCCCTGTGTGTGTGAGACCCAAGCAGGACCGTTTGGATGCCCATCGGGTCGATAAGATGTCATTTTGGGCTCTAAGAATTTGTGACGGATCTTTTTTTTTTTCCTCTCCTTCGTTCTCCTTGAAGCATTTCATTCACCGAATCAGAAAAAAATAACAATCTTCAGATTAATTCACAACGAAACCAACTGTTCGCCGCCGAACTACTGCGCAGTGTTGGAAAATATCGTGCGCCGTCACACTGTGCCCTCTGCTTCCCGGCTCCACACGGGACTCGGCGTGAGGCATCTGTTGGTTGATGCAATCAGTCTCATGCAGCTATCCTGGCCATTACCCCCACCTCATGGCATTCCTGCCTCCAACAGCTGCATTACACCACGCTCCCTGGCTTTCTAATTAGCTTATCTCGGAAAATAAGGATGCTGAGCAATTCTTTGCTCTAGCAGTGTAACATCGAGCAGGCCGTGGGGAGTGCGGTTGGCACCTAGTGCCACCGAGGGGGCTGTTGTCTCCGACAGACGAGTACCAGGAAATATGGCTCACACTCTCTCCTCTTGCTCCTTTCCTCACTTCCCTCCCGTGTTTTTCTTTTCTTTTCTTTTCTTTTTTTTCACTTGGAACTTTTAGTCAATTACCAATCACAAGAGCCAATTTAATTTAGAAGATGAGTAATGAATATGATAAGATGGAGCAGTCTTTGCTCGGACTCGGCAGCTAAAAGTGGGTGTTGATTCACAACTAAAATAAGAAAATGCTTTGCTGCTTGTTTAATATTTTTCATAGAAGTATGGCTGCAACAAACTGATATTATATTAACCTGTTAATTGCTTTCTCAGTTACTCGATAAGTTGTTTGGTGAAAATGAGTGAAATGGTTAACGCCTGTTTCACAAATGCCAAGATAAGGTCTTTGAATGCGTTCATTCAAATGCATTCAATTTACTGTCAAAAGACCGAAGAAACCAGAGAATATTTACATATAAGACGCTGAGCTCTGACAGTTTTGACTTAATATCTTAAAACCAATTAAAAATAATAGTAATACATGTTTAAATCAGTTATTCAAATGTTTATTAGTTGTTGCAGCTCAACAAAGAAGCAAATAATATGATTCCTCACACTGCAATTATTTGATTCTAACCTAGATTAAAAAAAAAAACTTTTGATTTAGGAAGTGTTTGAAATTTATCTTGTTTCAAGAGTCAGTTATTTATTTTAGGTGTTCAACTTAACACTATAATCTATAACGAACTAATCTATAACTATAATTCTTTCAAGGACTCCCATCAGGTGAATTTATCTTCCTGCATAGACAGATCGTTCTTTCTCTTCTGAAGACCTTTTTTTTGGTGCTTTTATCTTGTTTTTTTGCAGAGCAAATACGCCTCTATATGTTTTTAGCTCTCCTCACCTTCCATCGTTAATCTCACATACCTGAAAAACATTGTCGTCCCTAATTACTTCATCCATCATTCATCACTTATCGCACACGTGACCTGTAGCCGGAGCTAAATGGCCGATAAAGGTAAATCCCGGCCGCTTGTCAGCTCTGATGTCTCCTGGCTTTAGGAGTCCTGGAGTGAAGGATGGCAGAAAAAAAAAAAAACAGGAAGATGGAGGAGAGGAGAGAGGGAGGGACAGAGGGAGGGAGGGATAGAGGACAGATCTCTCCACCTGTAGCGGTGAACGTCCTGCAGGACCGTAATCTGCCGCTTGTCTCTCACTGAGACGCCGAGCTTAGTCGAGGCCGGCCGAGCCCCGCAGCCCCCAGCGCCAGCCGATGCTGGGACCCCGGGACATAAAGCAACTGCACGGGGAGATAAAGGCTTCAATTCCCGGGCTAATACTGACGATTCTTTTGATAAATACAGACGTGGGGAGGCGGGTGGCGGGGGAGCAATCTTTTCCCGCTCACTCGCGCTCGTTCTCTCCTCCCGGTCCACCTGTCTCAGTAATCTCTTTCTCGCACACTGTGTTCTTCTTCCTACACCCACTTTCTGTCTGTTTCTCCACATCTTGCCCCCCCCCAGCCCACCCCTCCGCCTCCAACTCCACCCCCCACCCCTCTCGTTTTCTATCACTCCCTCTCTCTGTACCTTCTTTATCCTGTCCTGTGTGAGTTTGGATCAGACAGGCGAAGCTCTCCACGCGGCGCCCCCTTTTTTTTTTTTTTTTTTATTTATTCCATATCTGCAACTGTCAAAAAGAAGATTGCTACTTTAGGAGCTGTCGGCGCTTTGTTGTGCTCATGGAAAGTCAAATAGAGGAGGTTGTGTTAAAAGCATCTTGACCACTTTGTGGGGACACAAACAATGTCAGCTGCAGCCTTGGAAGCCCCGGACAGTTGGTAAATGGCTCCACAAGTGCACCAGACGTGATGCCTCTTAGATGGCGCGGTCTGAGAGGAGGAGGAGGTCGAAACGCTCGTTGACTTGGGCGGTAATTGGAGCCGGGCCTCGGCGACGTCGCCTCCTGCTGCGTGTGCCACTTGAATACCTAGTTATGAGAGCTTACTGAAACACAAACACGGCCGGGCACGCGTGATTAGCGTATTAAGGAAAGCTCTGGGACCAGACTGACCTGACAAGGCTGCTGCTCAGATTAACACCTCAGACATTCATGATTATGTCAAACGACTAATGAAGATGATTCAGAAAGTGGTGTTTTTTTTTTTTAAGCTGGGATAAAAAAAAAAGACCAGACACACTGTCAGGGAAATCTGTAAGAGAGTTTATCTGCAGACGCTGTCCTTACAGCGACCTGGGTCCAATGTCTCTAAATTACTGTTCACCTAAAGAAGTGAAATGAAAAGACAAAGAACATAACTTCTAACTGTGTCTCTGAAACCGGCCCTTCACGTCATTTAATGTGGCCCCTCTAAAACCTAAATGGAGGTAAAACTCTCTGTGGCTTTATAGAGTGAACTCCAACTACATCTCCCATAAAGCATGTTAAGACAGTGTCGATCACACTGTTGAGGACAAGGTACTATTTAAAAAATATGGTGAGGATGGCACAGTTTAAATAATCAGTAAGTAATTATGGTCTGTTGTTACATCCATTCACATGACCGGCAATGTCCAGCATCTCATGAGGAGCTAAATGTGTTTAGTTTCCACTAACATATAGTAAATCAAATTGTTTTTGTTTGTTTGTTTTTTTGGTGATGAAAACCTGAAGAATGAAAACAAATGGCAACCAATATGGATGTGCATAAAGTTTCTTTGCTAGAAATTCCTTGGAAGTGCAAACTTTAACTGTGATCATATCAAATTATTGTGATATTCTGTGTGTTATGTCCATTTAATTTTTTACTATTTTTTGTGCATTTTAAATAATAATGTTTCATTGTTTCTTGTAAGATTTTAATATTTTGTGATATTTCACATTTCAATGTTTTGAAATTCTATATCTTCATCATGGTTTCATATTTTTCTAACAGTTTAAAGTTTTACTATTTTCATTTTTTTTTACATTTTAAAATAATTTTGGCTCAAATTACTTTAATACTTCAGTTAATGCTAATCACATGAAGAAGTGTAAGGAAAAGCAATAGTTACCGTCCTACAGCCTTATAGTGACAGTTCACGCCCCCCAAAAATTAGTTTGACACCCTTTTATGTCACGGGGTTTCTACACTCACCTGAGAAATAACATGTGTGTAAATGCAGTACTAGTACCTGGAACTGTGCTGAGAAGCCTGTCCATGAGGACAGCACAGTAAGTAACTCTGAGTGCAGCTAAAGTTGCAGCTAAAGTTGCAGCGTCCAAACAGAGCGAGCGAGGCAGTCGAGCCTCTCCGAGCCTCGCTGAGCCTCGCTGAGCCTCGCTGAGCCTCGCCGAGCCTCGCCTGGCGGTGTTAACACTGCGCCGTACCGTCGACAGCAGTTCATCTTCCCCTGTCTACGGAGTCGTGCCCATTGTCTCTTCCCATTAGCCTGCGACCGCGGCGCTGCGGCGTGGTGGGCCGCCGGTGCCGGGCCGGGCGAGGCAGGCGCAGACAGCCCAGGGTGGCAGATGCCTGGCTTTTCTGCGGATGCCCTCCATCAGCCGATGACAGATGTCAGGGCTCCTCTTGGATGGCAACACTTCATCACGCTACCCTGTTCTCCCTCCTCGCCCCACTGGATGCACCAGCCTGCTTGGCAGATGCAATGCCCAACCCCACTGCACTAGCCCCATTCCCTTCTGCCACACCTATTCATTCACTCACAGACACGCACACACACACACACACACACACACACACACACACACACACACACACACACACACACATCCCTGCATCCATCAGTCAAGCGTTATTACATCAGACAGCCGTCATACTGGCAACCAATGGATCACATGCTAATGTGCCCAGACGCATCCACTCTGAAAATCTAAAGTATCAGTCTTCAGGGTGGTGTGTGTGAATGAATCTATGTGTGTCAGTGGACGTGTATGTGTGTGTGTGTCTTTGTGTGTATGGGAGAGAATGGCGTCTGCCGTTAGAAAGATGAGAGAAATAGAAGTTCTCTAAAGTTCTTGACATTTTAGAGACAACAACGTGATCTAAAATTTTATGCTTTCAATTAACAACACAGCATGTGAATACAAAGCAGCTGCACTAAGGTGATAGCCTCACACTCACCACTTGGGCCTGCTGGTGGACTTGACCACGGGGGACATGCCGTCTCTGTACAGGCTCTTAGTTTTGGAGAAGTTGACCACATTGAAGATGACTCTCTGAAAGACAACAACAAAGCCATAAAAGATTAAAATCCCACAGATATTTTAAACAGTAGCTGAACTCTGAAGCAATGTTTTTTTTTCCTCCTGTTTTTTTATGGTTATGTTTAACACTCTGATATGAAAATGTTGATCTGCTATGGAATAGAGTAATGGAGCCACAAACCCAGCGGAGGGGAAGGCTGTGAGATAGCATAAATGTACTCAGAGGATGGAGGATGAACAATTCCCCTTGGCAAATGTTTTATAAATGGTTAAAGAGGCTTTAAATATGTTTTCCATGTCTCAAGGATACAAAGGACGTCAGAGAGCAGGTGACACTGAATGTAAATACAAATTTGTTTGTTTACAAGGGAACCCCACAGGGCACCATTAAAACTTGACCACTGCTACTTAAATCCAGCATAAGGTGAACCTATGAAGCAGTGGAAAGCACCATTTAGAAATGAGTCCAAAGAAAAGCTTTCAACTATTAATATTGTGGTTTTGTTAATTTAGTGATATGGCAATAACACAAGAGTCTTGATATCATCATGGAGTTGTGATGACCAGTCTTCTAGTCTTATTTTGCAAAAGGTGAGAAAAACAGAAACTATCATCCACTGGGTCCTACTGTAGCATCCTTTGCGGAAGAGAGGGGAAGAATCACACGTTTCCCTGCTTTTAGGTCTGACATATTTCAGGTTTTCAAGCATTTTCAGCATTTCAAAAAGTGGCAGATAACTGGAAACTTCTGTATCAATAAAATACACATTATTCATAACGCAATGCTAATCCCGCATAAATATTGTACCATGAACTGGGTTCATAAAACTAACAGTATTGTGGTGTTTTGACATTGTTACAGAACATCCCTAGAGCTGTAACTATTAATTACTAACAATAACAAACAATAAAACAACTGTTTCAATAATCAGTCAATTTAAGGGTTAAAGAAAATGTGAGAATGATTTTTTAGAAATTAAATTCTCTTCTCTCAACTTCTAAAACCTCTAAAGCTTCTAAAACCATTTTGTTGTTTTCAGTCTAAGTTTGTGTCATTGAGGTAAGGGCACAATAAAAGCACTTTAAGACCTTAACTTGGCCTCTGTGGAATAAACATGAACAATTCTAACAGTTTTCAACCTAATTTTCTAAAACCAAAAATACGTATTTATTAATCAAAGCAGTAATCGATGGATTAATTAACCACAAAAATAATCATTAGTTGCAGCCTTAATCCCTAGTTGTAACACAGAAAACCTTTGAAAAGGATTCAAATACCACAAATGGACTCGGTCATGTCATGTGATACGGGAGTGTAAACGATAAACTGCTCAAAGAAGCTTGGAGAAGTTTCCACCTCGGCTGCAGATAACGGTGACAACACCAAATCCTGACACATTAACATTACAGTGAGGAGATAAGGCGGCTTTAATGTCCTGCAGATGATCCCATGTTGCAGTAACAAACTTCCAGATAAAAGGCAGCAGCTCCGAGGAGTGCCAGCCTCTAATCTGGAAGGACATTACGCCTCTCTCTAGAGGGATGCTGCCTGGGCCCCAAACATTAAGCTTCGCCTGGAGCGAGAAGGACAGCCGTGGCGTCTGGCTCCACCACCACCTCCACCACCTCCACCACCTCTGGACCCAAGGACTTTCTGCCTTGCTAAAATATTGTGTCGCGGCCCCTCCTTCCCCCCACCTCCAGGACACATGATTAGGATCGGGACAAGTGGGAAAATGTGGAGACGGAAATGAATAAATATATTTTTTTTAAATATATATTTTCCACCCCGGAAAAAGTCAAATGAATGGCAATGGTAATACTGCGGTGAGGTAAATGAATCCTATTGATGGGGCATATCAAATTACCAACTAAGTCCAGGTGGTGGAAGTTAACTGGGTGCTGCTGAAATCCTATTACAGACTCCCCACCCTCCTTTTCTTTCTCCTTTCCCCCCCCCCCTCATCTATTTCTCCCTTTTTCTCCTGCCTAGCATCAGAGGAATGGGGATTGCGGATTGTGGCAAGCTGATTCAGACTTAGGTAAAATGACATCTAACTGATGTTGAGACTGGCAGCAGGCTCCTGTAGCAGGGAGATAAGACCATTGCTGCTGGCATTTCAATTACACTTTACTGCCCCGCACATCTGTTGCGAGAGCTACTTTTCAGCCTTTTCCCCTCAGGCAAATACAGCCTTACTCTGACTCCACTGGCTTTTCTTTGACTGCACAGCCTCCTTCCTCATTCTTTATCCACAACAAATTCAGATTGTCTTCCTCCTTAGCTTCACTCTGCCCACTGTTTGTAATCTATTTGTTCGGCCTGTTTAACTCAGAGGGAGGCGAGACTGGACAGATGACAGGAGACGCAGGCAGGCCGGGAGAAGGAAGGGGAGGTAAGAAAAAAAAAAAGAAAGAAAGAAAAGGAAAGGGGGGGGAAAAAAAAGATGGCTGAATGGCAAGTCGGAGTGATACACAAAACAAGGGGCGGGAGACAGTCAAGCAGAGAAAAAGGTGCCTAGATAGAGACATGCTGCAGGAGTCCACAGAGAGGGAAGAGATAATTATAAAGCCCTGATAACTACGGGCGGGGGACGGAAAGTTAAGGGAGGGAAATAAACTGGGCTCTAGCGGCTAAGTGGACAGATGTAGAGGACGCAGACAGGTGGGCTGGCAGGTAGGGAGGGAGGCACATGTAGAAGTGTCAGTCTCCCCCTGTGGCTCTCTGATTTCATTGAAGCTAAACAGATTAAGGAAGAAAAAATCTTCTCATCTGGCGACTACACGAGAAAGTCAGTCTTTAACCTACAAGACAAGAGGAACTTTGGAGGAGCGAGGCAGGAAGACTCTGGACAAGCAGAGCTCAGAACAGACAGATCTGCATACCACCTTTTTTCTTTTTTGTTTTTTTTACAACGTTTCTTTAGAGTAGCATCTGCTCCCTGGTTTGTAGCGTTTGGCGCTTCTGCTTTCTTCTCATCCCACAACCTGACGATTGCTTTCTACAGTCACAGACTTAAAACCGTTTTCACAGCCTGTTTCAGGAACACACTCCTAAACGTCTCTGAATGTTCACTCAATCAGTGCTCCGCTGTGGTTCATAGAGTCAATGGGAGGTCATTTCTTTTTTTGTTTGAGCATGTTTTCATGGCTCCAAACAAAAACTCAAAAGGTCCCCTGTTGTTTGGAGCGACATGACTAAAGTTGTGTCTGTGCAGATCAATAGGAGCGGTGCAATTTTGTTACTCGTTTTTGCATGAAATTGTGCTTGCATCCCATCTGCTAAGGCCTCCTTATCACAGCTACCACATGCACAAAGATCAATTTCAGTGGTTTTGGTTGACGGGAGCGTCTAAAAAAAAATCACCAAAACCACTTTTTTTTCCACATATGTTGAGTTTGGCTTCTTTGATTTACATTTGATTTACATTTTTTTCATCTAGACCAGATTAAAGAAATGTGGTCATGGTGTCAGAATACCTGTAGCCATCTTGGAAACGTGTTTTATCTGAGGGATGGAGAACCGTGCTGCAGACAAGCTGCTGTGAACAATCCACATTTTTAGTTCCTTGTTAGAAATATTCCATGAGGTTAACACAGTTATATTTATGATTTATTTCTATATTTCAGACATTCTTATGTGTGGTCTTACTAACTGGTTGCTCAAACGCTGGTTTCCCTCAAGTTGTGCAGATTTTCTAACATTTGAAACAACTTTTGCATACGGTCGGGCAATCGTTTTCTTTCGCTTTGTACATAACTTGAGCTCAACCAAATCCTTAAACGTTAATGCACTTAATTTGATAAAGTGTGGGTTTGCTGTTTGTTGCTGTTTCTCTATAAGTGGTTTTATTTAGAGTTCTTATGGCTCTCTTTTGGAGGATGAAGTGTTTGTTTTTCAAGTATTTTCCTGCACTTCAACACAGGAAGATGTGAATGAAAGAAAGAAAAAAAAACAGAGGCACATGTTCCTTTACTTCTGAATTTGACCAATAAACCCTCTCTCTCTCTCTCTCTCAGACACACACACACACACACACACACACACACACACACACACACTTACACTTCACAGAATTAGAATCAAACAAACTGCTGTGGGGCCAATTCTCCAGATCGTTAAAACTTACCACAACCAGGACCAATTTAGAACACGCGTGTGTATGTGTGTGTCTGTCTGTCTGTTCCTACGTGTGCGTGTGTGCGTGTGTGTGTGCGCACGTGTGCACGTCTCTGCACATGTGTGCTGCCCTGGAAGATTTAATTAGGCTGGGAGCAGTTAGAAGAGATTAACATCCATGCTGTCTGAGCTGTCATGTCGACGGAGCGTGTCAAAGCCCTGCGCCGTTCCCATCACCGCCGAATTACAGACTGGAACAGGTGTCTCTGCGGTGTCACAACACAGCCGCTCACACACATGCACCACACACACACACACATGCGCGTGTGTCCTTAAATATTGCATTCAAGACCAAAGACGACTATTACGTTTCAGGAAATGATAACTCCAGATCAGATGGCGCGGCAGGCAGAAACTAACACACAGGCGGAGGAGCGTGTGTATGACAACAGCTGAAGCCCCTTTGGCTGAGAGAGTCTTACAACATGCAGAATCCAAATCAACTGTAATGGTGCAATAAGTACGTTTTTTCTTTTGACTCTCTAACAGCGGCAAATGACTATAATTTATCTGCAGGGACTTAATGAGGTAGTTGATCAAAATCAATGACTCAAGAAACACTTCCTTTGCGAATCAAACTTTTCGGAGCAGTAGCCCTTCTTCCCGCTTTTGGAGCGTTCATCAGATGCGCCGCACGCCCGGGTCTGCAGGAAGCTCAGGCGTCTCATTCGGCCTGTTTTAGGTGACAGTTTAAATGACGAATTTCTCTCCCTCCGCTCTTTGTTACGCTTTAAACGGACCAGCCAGCCATCCTGCCAGCCGCCGGGCCTGGCACTAAAATAGCCTGGCTGCAGCCGCCTCAGGATAGGATTGCATTTAGGAGCAAACGCTGTCTTTTGATCTCCATCGATCCGGCTTGTGGCCAGATAGCGTTGCTTCCTGGAAGAAGCACGGATAAATTATTAAAGAAACCATTCTAAATGTGTAGTCCAAGACCTTTACAGAGAGAACGAGCACTTTCTCCTTTTGATGGTGATGCCTGAGTCCACTTCATTGTGGATGATTTGAAATATAATGTGTCCAGATTGTGGGAGTCATTACTGGGAATATTAAGTTCTCAAACCGCAGCATTTGAGGTTGTGAACTTTTCATGTAGAGATTAATTTCAAGTGATTAAAAATTCAAGAATAAATATTGCACACGATGGTCTGTTTCCTTGTTGTCTGCTTACATAATGATTTAGAAAAAAACGTAGATGTGACAAAAGGCGAACTGTCAACAACTGTGAACAGACTTGACATGTGTTGTTTGACACATTTCTATCATAATAACCTGTTATACAATCACATCATGTTATTCAGTGTCGACAACAATCAGGGGCCTGAACACTCTTCTTTCCTGGGATGTGTACACGTGTTTAATAGAAAAGACAAGTTGTCTGTTACACTACACATGAATATATCCCCACATACTTTGTGCCGTTTTCTACAGTTTTTTTCTACAGTTTTTTTATTATGAATATTTAGCCAGATTGCTTTCTTGATTATTCCTCTCTCACACCCATTTAAAGATCAGCTGTCTATGATTTCAACTGAATGAAGGAATCTCTTATATCCTCAAAAGTTATGAGAAGTTACATGTTCTAAAATGTCTACTCAGGGTAGAGAGAAGCAGAGAGATAAGCAAGACATCTTACTATTTTTTACCATTTTCCATGGAAAAGTGGTCACTAATTTTCCATGTTTTCGAGGACAGGAAAGATATGGCAGGCATCCTTTGTAATGATGAGTCTGCGTGTAGGAAGCTGATAATTGCTTCAGGGATTGAACAGAGGCTCAGAAATTGAACTTCACTTACAAATCAGATCATAAAAAAAACACATTATTCACCCATTAACAATGTGCTTGAAATGTTGCCCTTGGGCCTTAATCGAATGGCCACGATGCAAAACAAAGTGCCTGATGGGACAAATGTTCCCAGCAGGCATCGGGTGAGGTAACCTGCTCTCACCTAACCGTGGCTCTGCGAATCACCTCGGCTGCTCTGTGGCTTCCTCGCAGCTCGACGGGAGCGAGCGGAGCCGATCTGTAAGCCCTGTCCACAGCCATCAGAGACAGGCGAGCTGATAGCTGCTGGCAGCTCTGCCTGTTCCTCTCTTGTTGTCTTTGATCAGTCTGATCACTGACGCACACTGTGCCAACTACCCACAGTACTGGGGACTACCTGACACCGCCAGGAGCACAATACACTCACTCTCTCTCTCTCTCTCACACACACACACAGGCATTCACACACCTAAAGTCCAACACATGAACGCATTTGTATCCATGGTAGAATGTAACTAAACATGTTTGTTCAAGTGATGTAATGTATGAATGAAACATAGTTTGATCATTGTCAGAATACTTTTAATATTCCTCATATCTGAGTTGAATTTCCTGTTAACAAAATGCTTCTTTTGAAATGCATTTCTTTCTAAATACAGGACATTTTTGTTTAGTACAACTCTTAACTAAATGTGGTGATTGACAGCTTCCCTGTTTGAAGCAAATATGTCTCTTCATAAATACTATACTTTGACTTTGCTGTTTTGAACTGACAGCTCACAGTCTGCCATTCACTTAAAGTGTTTGCACGCAACAGTAAACCACAGTAAACAACTGGCCTAGCAGCCTCTGTGGGAGGATTTGCTACCTTTATTTTCCATGACATCCACTGACTTCTAGTAACTTTCGCGTCTGTTCTGTTTGGAAGGAAGCAGGTATCATTTTGTAAGCACCAGCACCCCTTCAAGTGACCTCTAATGTTGTGCTTAAGAGCTCATAGTGTATAAAATAAAGTGCATTCAAAGGCGATGCGGGCGCTGAGTCTTAGCAATTGGAATAACTGTTGA